>CM067059.1:9431808-10049308 GCA_033980235.1 Diadema setosum | reverse complement strand
CTCAGAAGAAGATGAGACTGACTAAGATTTATCTGAATTGTATAAAATCTATGTCAGCCTAAAATGTCACCAAGAAACCTCTGCCTGCTCTTCCAAAAGACAGAAGATAAATGAAGCAAATCAATTTGCAGTAGCACTATCCTGCCTCTAAGATACGGACTTGACTTTATTGCTACATCAGATTTCAAACAAACCTTGCCAGATTCTAATTCAAAATGTTAGTAATGGATATCTACAAATAGAGTTTACTTCACATAGCGTCTCTGACTGAAGTATTCAAGTCAGTTATACTGAAAAACCAGAAACATTTGCAGCATGAAACTTTTGCAAATTGGAGCCAACAGCCTTTTTCGCAGCGTAAAACTTTCGCCGCTGGCATTTAATGAATTCTGTAGACAATCACTTTTGCGAATCTTGGCTCCTTGTGACATTAGCAAAAGTTTCATGCACGAAAAAAAATTCTGGTTTTACAGTAAAGTTAACAACCTACAGTCAGCCTTGCTGAAGTTGAATCAATTTAGACCGAAGAAATAGCTTCAACTAAAAAAAGATTTGACTTATGAGGGATTAAAAATCAATAGAAATAAAGAGAAGAGGACATGAAAAGACTTTTTACTTAGGCGATTATTCAACTTATGCTAGGTCGACTTAAGAAAAGTTGACTGTATATCCAAAAGTTTTCAATAACTTCTATTCCTTTGATATTACTTTAACTCACCATTTTCTTGTCATGGTCTCCTTGGGCCAGCACCTTCTCGGCTCCCTTCAGCCAGGGCTGAAGTTCAATGACCTGTGAACGATAGGAGCTCCAGTTCTCGACGACCTCCTCCAGCATGGTGCGTACCGAGGCCACCTCGACTGTCAGGTTTTTCTTCTTCAGCTCCATGTCATGGACAAATCGTCTGCACACCTCCTTCTCCTCTTCTGATTAGATGAGAAAATGGAAAAACAATTTGTATGTTGTTTTTTTTTTTCTTACTTTATGGCAAAGTTCTCATTGCAGTTAGATCTTCATTGGTTGACAATGCTTTGTATAAATCCACTTTATTTCTCCTATTTTTTTCCAAAAGCTACTGAAAGTTGACGAATGCATGTCCACATAAACAAGAAAGAGTTGAACACAATAGTTATAAGATACAAACTCCAGCTGGAAAGTTAATGACATAAATGAAAAGTCTGCATACTACTGATTCATTCCTTATAGTAAATCTATGTATTGCAGCAACATGTGATTGTACATTGTACCTTTGGTCATCTACATGTACTAACGTACTGTTATTATGACACAGAATTTCAGTAAAAGGAATTCAATATCCTACAGTGAAAATGAGGAAAAGTCACTTCTGCCCCTGTCTTACCATCTGAAATACTGGAAATGTAAGTCTCTGTCACATCCACCAGCATCTTGAAGGTCACTTCATATTGTTGGAAAAATTGTCCAGTTTCAACAAATTCCTGCAAAAGAGAGGAAAATATTAGATGGGTCATGCACACACTATTAATGCTGTTGACACTTTAGACTGAAATTCATTCTCAATCACTTTCAAATCTAATTTCAAAGCAATTCTATTTCACATTTCAATAGAATATCAAATGACAAAATAGCACATAGTCACAGTGTTATATTAGCAACAAAACAGAGAGTAACAACAAAACGGAGAGAGGGTAATTCAAATTTCATACAATACTTATGTCAGGCCGACAACCTTACATCATTTCCACTTTAAAAAGGAATTGCTTAAAAAATGTGGATTACCTAAGGAAAATCTTACCACAATAGTGTGAAGTAAATCTCAATGACAGACTGAAATTTCTCTTTAATGTTTTCATACTCGTTTTAAACACTCTTAACCCATTGAGAATGGACTGATTTTGCTACAACACGCACTTCCCATAAACCCCTGCCCGAGCATAGTCTATGAAAAATTTGTGTTGCAGCAAAATCGGCCCCGTCCTGAACGGGTAAACACTTTCAGCAGTGCTGTGTTTGTCCTGTGAACAAACAATACGAAGATTGCAACAAATGTTTCTATTGCTACAGCCATTTTCAATGGAAGAAATATATACAGAGTGGGCATAAGTACCCTACCACACAGCATACAACACTTCTTTTACCCTGTATATTGCATCAAATGAGAGGATCACCACCATACGATAAGTGAATGCCAGGTTCTTACCAGGTAGGTGTGTAGCAAATGTTGCACATCCTTGGCGTCTCCATACTTGACCGTCCACGTCTGGAGCTTCTTCTCCGCCATGACGATGAAGGCCAGGAGACGGTACTTGATCTCCTGGTACTCCAGATGGATCCTGGAACAGACACAAGATATACAATTCATGATGGAAATAATCATCACAAGCCCTGATATCAATACTAAATATAGAGGTTGTATTGCTGGATACTCTAATTTTCTCTTCAATTCTTTGGCATATTTTTTTTTTTTGTCATTTAACCTTCAATGCATTACAATCATGCTTACTCACCTGCCAAAAATGCCATATATATGTGTACAAACACACTTTGGGTTTATACATGAAAATTAACCAACTTTCATTTTTCTCCCAAGAAAAATTTTCTTCAGACAGTTCTTGGTATATGATAATAATAGTAATACATTATTGCCTGTCCTCCTCAACAGATAAGTTCTCCATGTACAAAATATTTGAGAAAAAAAAATATTCAAGTGAAATTTCATGTATACACAAATGGAGAGCTGCTCAACACCAAGATCACACAGAGTTGCCAATTTGTCTCACTCTTTAAACTTTCACGATTCCAATTTTCTTCCCAAAAATTTTTACTGATTTACTTCTCTGAATTTTCTGTTTCATATAAAGCAGAATATTCTTTCAAGGGGAGAGTTGGTTTGTAATAAAATTGAGATATGTGACAGATCAGGCATAGCTCACAGTTCTGCATGTGATCAAGGTTGCACTTGACAAAGTTCCCAAATGGCTTATAAGAACAATCTGTCATTGTACACAAAATATTTCACTTTAGATAGACAGAAGTGAGTCCCTTTGCATGGAAGAATCAAACTTATTGAAAATACATCCATGCACGTTGATCGGTACAGAGTAGGATGTAAGCGGCAGGGATTAATTTGATTGGTTGCTTAGTTACCTCAGGTTATCCTTTGTCTGCATGACAACTGTGAGCCTCTGAGCCATGCTGTCTAAGATGGCTGGTGGAACTTCTTGACCTTCGACCCTACCACCCTGCCGCTGTATCTCTGTGAAAGACCGGTGAATGTCACTGCTGTGCTGAAAGTGCTCCTGTTGATGAAAAAAAAAAAGGAGAAATCATCATATACTGTAAGTACATTGCACATAATATCTAATATTTCTGTGTGTATGTATATTACGTCTTTGTGTATATCTCAAAGTGTATGACTCGATACGAAAATAGTGAAGAGCATAAACTGAACAGATATGATAACTTCATTCCTAATTAATCCTGCCCTATAATATTTGTTGTAAAATTACTATTAAAGTACAGGAATTTATAGTGTTATCTTTGTGTGTGTGTGTGTGTGTGTGTGTGAACACAAGATCACTTAGAAATTCTAACTGTTCTAACTTTTTTTGCACAGTTCCACTGTTGTACAGATATATATCACAAACTTTTCATTTCATATTTACTCACAATTCCACAAGTGTATCAAGATGCAACACTAATTTTTGTGGTATCCAAAAGTTTTCCCTCAGGTCAGTTGAATTTAATTTAGGATTGATTTTAGAGCTTAGTGAAACAGCCCCCAGGTAGTGCAGCTGAATATGGGCTATCCAGCCATCTTTTCAAATGGCAAATGAAACAAACAAACAAACAAACAAACAAAAAACAACAAACAAACCTCATGCTCCTTCAGTCTCCGCTTCATCTGGCTCCAGGTGGCATCCTGAGACTCCAGGGGCTCCACCTCGCCCCTCTTCAGCAGCTCCTCCGCCCTGTTCAGCCACACCCCGACCGCGCCCAGCGGACCGGGCAGACCCCTCTCCAGCTCCTTCCGCCACTCCTCGTAGTTCTCTGACACCTTGGTCCATCGCTCGATCAAGATGTCACACTCCTCCCTGGTAACCGTTACCAGGATCTTCTTCTTCTTCTTCTGCACTAGTACTGTCATCAGCTGCTGCGTCTTGTCATGCTGTCTTTGGAATTCAAGGAATCTCTGCAGAAAAAGACAATAATGTAATGCACAGCACATCTTATCTTTCTTTTCTTTCTCTTTAAATTGAGAATAAGGTATTGGCACATTGCATCTGAGCATCTGAAAATTCATTTGGGACTCATTTGTCACTTGTAGGCTTCTCTGCATAATTTTTCACATGGGCTTTGATAACAAAAGAAAATGTGTAAATGTGTAAAATTGTGTATGAAATATACAAATTCATTTGCTCATCTACTTTTTGCAGAAATGTTAGCATAGATGGAATCAACAAACAGTGCTCAGACAAAAATGCATGCCAACATGAACTTATTGTCTGCATTTGCATAAGTATTTACCAAAATGTTCATATTACTAAAGCAGAATGTGGCTTATTCTACATCTTTATGGGCTCAGAAGTCAAATGGAATTGCAAGTGTTTTGGATTTCGTGGATGCTGTTTGCATTTAATTTTTAGTATCTTCTATCCTATCGTTCCTTTAATCACTAAACTGCCTGAAACTGCTCCTTCACTGGTGTCTGGCTTGTGCCGTAATTCGCTTTGCTACATCTACATTCGCTTTGTTTCATCATAAATTAAAGTCTGCACTGTTGGTGCATTTTAGTGCACGTCAATAAGTTGAGCTTGTTGCTCTCTGCTTGCTCCAGAGAATAACAGAAAACAATGACGAGCTGTTTTGGTCAGGTGGACAAACCTAAAGACTCTTAATCCCCAGGTCCTCAGTTCCAGTCCATTGCCAGCAGCTGTAGTGCCAGTACTTTATCCTCACTGCCTATCCCTTGAGAGGGGAGCTACAGCTCTCAGTCCCATTGTTGTGTCCTATGGAAACTATGACCACTTCCCGACGAGCCACGTAAAAGAAATCTAAACTCATGCAACGTACATTATCTCCAGAAGTGCGAGGGTTTAAAGGATCAAAGAGGGTGACTTCCTACACTGTACCACTGATGCTCTGGTTTGGACGATGCTCTGGCTGCTTTGGTGGTGGCTAAAAGTAAATTCCACACAAGCAATGGGCATCATCTCCAGCAGCTTTATGGTGGAAGAGACCGGAATTAGGGACTTTCTACCACCGATGCTGGGTAACACACCTGGTACTCTGGGTTCGCTTCAAGCTGCTTGGTTGTAGCTGATAGAAAACTTAAACTCAAACAATGTGCACTATATCTCTAGCAGCTAAAGGGCTAAAAGGACCAAAGAGGGGGTACTTCCTACCACTGATGCTGGGTCATATACCTAGTACTCTGGTTTGGCTGAGGCTAATAGAAAAATTTGATTCAAACAATGTGCATCCTCTCCAGTAGCTTAAGGATTAAAAGGACCAAAGAGGGTACTTTCTACCACTGATGATGGGTCACATACCTAGTACTGTGGTTTGGATGGTGTTCCAAGCTGCTTGGCTGAGGCTGATAGAAAATTTCAATTCAAATAATGTGCATCCTTTCCAGTAGCTAAAGGATTAAAAGGACCAAAGAGGGTACTTCTTACCACTGATATATGCTGGGTCACATACCTGGTACTCTGGTTTGGATGATGCTCCTGGATGTCTGGTGGTGGTAAGAAGGGCCTCCTCCACACTCAGACAATCACTCAGCTGCTTGGTGGCTGTCACTTCCTCCTGGCTCTCCTGCTCAAGTTCCTTTCTCTGCAGAGAAAACACATCAGAACACATCCACTGTGCAGAAATTGGCAGTAGATGGCACCAGACAAGGACTGCAGCCATAATTGTTCTCAAGCAGCCATGTTTTTCACCAGCACTTTCCAGTAAGACACTTACATGTAAGAGCCTTTAAAAACTTTAACAGATTAACATGCACATATCATCAGAATCTCCCTAAACCTTAAAGGGATGGTATAGCATTGGTAGAGATGAGGAATGGGCTTTAAATATTTTTGTGAGGTATCACGAAACCACTTATGAAATGTGACAGAGCATACCATTCTAAGAGAATTTAAACTTTATTTGATGAAAATCGGTTTTGGAAAGGCTGAGACATCCAAAAACAAAGGAAAACAAAGCGATCGTAATAAAAGGTGGGTCTCACCTTTTATTAGGATCGCTCTACTTTGGATATCTAAGCCGTTTCAAAATCAATTTTTATCAAATAAACATTGAATTCCTCTTAGAATCACATCCTCTTTCACATTTTTAAAGGGGTTTCTCATCTCACCAAAAAATGTTAGAAACCCGAAGTGAAGTCTCAACCAAAACAATACAATCCCTTTAATGTGATTTCAGATAGTTCTTTCATATTTCACATCTGTATTCCTTTTGTATGGATTCATACTGTATAAATAACACTTTTTTTTGAATAACTTTATGTCATTTACCTGCTAATGCACCATTGATTCTATTCTTGTAATAAGACTCTCTGTTATGAATCATATTTTGATAATTTGAGTATATTGCTTTGTCCAGTGATAGCTATGGCAGGCTGTTGTAAAGTGAATTAGATTGAATTAAATTCAAGACTTTGTTTGCTAATTAGCATGCAACCTGGAGCACTTTCTTCATCAATTAGCACAAATGTCTTGAAACTGATTGTCAGTTGAATAGAGATTACCTAATCTCCTTAATCCCTATTGTGTTACCATGGCCTTCCTCTTCCAATGAGGTAGGCCGTTATCTCTGAGTGAGCTTGCTAAGTTAACAACTAGGAAAAGTTAAGTTAAGATGGATCACTGAACGCTGCTGAAAAGGCTTGGGTAAGTTACGCTATTAAAGTGCCATGGCACACATAAACAATTAAAATTCTTATTCCTTCAGTAGAAGAAAAACTAGAGCCTGTGTACGTGGAGGATACGATGTATACAATTTTTGTAAAACTGTCTTGATTCACAAATCAAGGAAGCAGGCCTACACATACATGTAAGTGAATACAAAAATACCTATCATTCTTGTGCATGTGAATACTTGCAGACACACACACACACACACACACACAAACACATACTGATGGAGAAGTAAATCAAGGAAGTTTACACCAGTCTTCATCAAATATATGACACATTCTTAGAAATTTGCAATCATTTCTGCATTTTCTTGTGTTCTAGCTGTGAATGGCAAACAGCCAGCAGCATGTCAACTCAGGCATGTAATGGGACAGATGTGCAGAATGAGGAAATGCTGCATTCAGCGTCACATAACCCTACCAGGACTACTACAGCAAGTGATCAATAACTATAATGCTCATCCCTGTCAAGGCATTCATCTCTGTCACTAAATTGGCAACACTGTCGAGTGCAGAGAAACAGAGAAACTAAACACTTTTGATCACTAAAACCAGTTATATACTTCCACTTAGATAGCGATATCATGTAGTACAAAGAAACTGGATAGGGGCTGCTAAATATTCCATTTAGACAGCGATATCATGTAGTACAAAGAAACTGGATAGGGGCTGCTAAATATTCCATGAAATGTTGAAGTCAAATCTGTCATTTAATCTGCATGGTTTCCTATATCATGCACGCAACTCTTTTCAGGGAAGCAAAAGTGGATGGTTAGTGAGAAGAAGCTTTTACCTTTGCAGGAGATCCTGCATCTGGATACGAGGTGAAGAACTGGGAGACGTATGTCATGATAGACTTCTCATCTGGTTTGTCGACGTCCACATCTGCGAGGAGAAAAAAGAAAGGAGCAAATGTATGAAATATGAAGCTAGTGTTCAATCAATTATGAGATGACTGATCACAAACATACTGGCAGTCAAAAATGCCAAAGAATAAACCAGAGAACTGCACAAGAGTAAATATGAAGAGTTTGTTTGCAAAAACCAGTAAGTCCATTTTTGAAGATTTTTAAGTACGGTCTCTGTCATAAAGTACAAAATAATACCTTTTAAATGAAATATTGGTCACTACATATAAAGGTACATTTTTGAAGTTATGGTCAAAAGAAGCAAAAATTTTCTCATTATTCTCTTTATTTTTCTTGACCTTTAACCACAAATATCTCCATTTGACAATTTTGGACTTATCGGTTTTTGCGAACAAACTCTTCATATGTTCATTGCAACACACAAAAACATGAACACACATACAATGTATAAACAATCAATGTGAAAAGGCAGCCTAACCAACCCTTGCTTTTTGAGAGAAAAGACTCATGTTTATATGTTTGGTTTCTTGACAGTAGCAATAACTAGCTTACTGCTGACTGTGACCATCATATGTTTAGGTGAATAAGGCTATGAAAGTCCTAATCTCTAGTAATACAGTGTATCACAATCTCTATCTTCCTTTATTTCATCACCCTGATAATCACATTCTTCCTCCTCTTCTCTCTTCTTCATTCTTCTTCCTCCACCTGCATCTCTTTCTCCTCATCTTCTTAGTCCTTACAATTATAATCTTCATCTAAACGTTCCCCCTCCTTTTTTTCCCCTTCTCCACTTTCTTCTCATCCTCTTTTTTATCTTCACTAGTATTATCATACTATTATTATTATTATTACTATCATCATAATCATCATCATCATCATATCGTCATCATCGTCATCATCATCATCATCATCAACGTCATCATCATCACCACCACCAACACCAACATCAATATAATCATCACCTCCCAAGAGTAGGTAGGTAGTTGTTGCTAAGATCTGGTATACCTTTGAGGTCAAGGAGCCTAGTGATACCCAGCTGTTGCTCGGCAACGGTGACATCACTACCATATCCTCATCCTAAATCACTATTACCACTGTCATTGACAACATCATCATCAGGACTACCACTACCACCAACAAAATCATCACCACCCTAGAGAAGGTAGGTATTTGTTGCTAAGATGTTTGCATACCTTTGGGGTCAAGGAGCCTGGTGATACCCAGCTGTTGTTCGGCAACGGTGAAAGCCTGATCAAGCCTCTCCACGTTGGTGTATCCGCTGAGGGCCTGCACGTCAACCAGATCCCGCCGGATGTTGTGGATGAGCATGCTGAAGGCGTTGCCGTCACGCCAGCTCGGCCCAAAGTCCTTAACCTCAACAGTGGGGCCTCCAGGCACGGATCTACATGCAGTTTTCAGAATAAACTAATCAAGTCTGGCCTACCTTTACTTCAAGTGATAATTTTAAAGATTTGTGGTTATGTTGGGTGTTTTTTTTTGCCTCATGAATATTGCATTCCATGTATATCAGTAAATCAGCTTGCAGCAGTCAGGAAACAATGACTTGCAAATCCAACGTTCTGTCTGTCTAGATTACTGGCTGGGGTGGGGGGGGGGGGGGAGGGGGGGGTGGGGGAGGGGGTTGGTAGGGGCAGTCATTTTGCTATATGAACAACACTTAATGAATGCATGATAATTCTCAATGAATATGAAAATTCTTTCCACTATGACAGTCTTGAGAATTATCATAACCGAGACAATGATAGCACTATTAAAAACGTGTGTACTTACATTTTATTCTGAGGAATAACAGTAAGAACTGAAATAGAAATGGCATTAATGGTATTGCAAAAATTGTCATTCTTTTATTACAATCATATTGTACTAGTAATGATAATGATAGTGATACCACCACATAATCATCAATAATATCACACATAATCAAAATTATCACCAGAATAGTAAGGATGAGGACAAAAGATATTTATCTCGATTTGGTAGTAGAGTCAGGCCACAGACACAACTATAAAATGGATATTTCTTGGTTGCATGCATAAATTGATGGCAAATCATTCCAAATCTACAAAAAAAAAAAAAAAAAAAAAAACAGAAGACATCAAAGTGGGAGTTATCCTTGTTAAATAACCACCTTCTACGCATCTTCTGTGCATTTGGGAGATTTTATGGGGTTTTTTTTTCTGGTTTGTTTGACATTATCTTTTTTTTTTGGGGGGGGGGAGGGGTTGCAAGATATGTACATGAAGATGTGTCTAAAATATCTGATGCACTGCTAAAATGTAACCAAGTTATTCAAATGTACATGCTGTTAGTAGTGGGAAGGGAGCTCGTGTTAACACACCTTTGCTGTAAATTATGTAACAAGTATTTACATGCATAGGTGACTTAAACTACACATGCATATAGGAGAACAGATAAGTATTGTTTATTTCTTGCCATTGATTTTAATAAGCATGTTGCCTCATTCTCCCATTTTGATGGGAATTAACATGACAGCAGGGCTTCATAACAATTCAGCTGACAGAGGGTATTGCAATGAGGAAGTTCTTCATAGTAAAAAGTTTGTGTAAATATTTCTTCATAAGCTGCTATAGTGTAGAGGTAGGTAAATAATATCTTTCCTCAGAATGATGAAACTAGAAACTTCTTTATGATGGAGAGAGAACAAAAACTATAAATTTCCAGTGAATTTCTTTGGACCCTGAAAAAATTCTGACCATTTACCTTGGTAGAAATGGGAAGCATATGCTCAAATCACATGGGGTTAGTTTTTCTTTTCTTTTCTTTTTTTTTTAAACTCTGAGGCATAATACTGTGATATTTCATACACCATGATGGGAGACACTATTTTTCAACCATGCTAAATTTTGTGATATAACGGTTGCAAAAGGAATACATCATCGGTCTTATGCCAAAAGGACCTTAACGCTATAGACTTTGTACACTATTAGTGCCCTTTTGGCATAACAGGGGAAGTTCTTTAAGGCCCTTTTGGCATAGGGCTGACGATTTGACCTTTAAGACTAAGACCAGTAAATAATGTCTAGTTTTTGGTCATCATTATTTTCTTGACAGATATTCTTCATGACATAATTTCACACATGCCCATTATCTTTACATGCAATCAGTTTGTGATACCCCTTGTTGTAAGTGTTCAACCAAAGAAAATATCATCCATATAACCCATTACGCAAATTACAAGCTAATGCTTTTTGTGGTGACAACAGTGTACGCATGAGCTGATTCACTGCATGATTATATATTTTGCCACAAACATTATCTTAATGACATGAATGAAATTAAATGAAATAAGATTAAAGGGCCTGTACAGTACTGGTTGAGGTGGGGATTCATGTTTTGAACATTCCTAAGTGAGATAATGAGAAACCTCTTATGAAATATGAAAGAGCATGTAATTTTAACAAGGATTCAACGTTTATTTGATGAAAATTGGTTTTCAAATGGCTGAGATATCCAAAAATATGATAATAATAAAAGGCGACAGGCCACGTTTTTATTAGGATCTCTTTGTTTCACCTTGTTTTTGGATATCTCAGCCATTTCAAAACCGATTTTCATCAAATAAACTTTTGATACCCCTTAGAATTGCATGCTCTTTGACATGTTATAGAGTGGTTTCTGAATATCTCGCAAAACGTTAAAAGCTAAATCCTCACCTCGACCAGAACTGTACACACCCTTTAAGGTATAGTAGATTAGTTTGAGATGATAATTATCCTCCTGTCAGTAAGTTGCATTAACATTGACTGTCATCAGCATCATTTTCATCATAATAGTAATAATGATTATATAAATAAGAATTAAAACAATGATAATGTACATTGCTTTTCTAAAGCACCACAAATATGATTTCCTGGCTAAGTATCAGTGCACTGCAAATATAATTCAAGACCAATTAACTTCAAACCTGGAAATAATGCAAATGCAGAGCTAAAACTACATTACATAAAGCAGCCTAAAATCACTTCTCTCACTGGGTTTTGGCAAGCAATTCTGACACAGGCACGATATAAGGCTTTGCATGAACTTACAATCAATTTCACACATCAAGTATATAAACATCATGATATTATGTGTCATATATATACAATGCTCAGTTTGCACAGGTATATAATATAAGTGGTAAACCACTTTGGTCTGTCAATGTGTGGGCACACCTAGGAAAGCTGGGTCTACCATTTGTTACTGCTCATGCAGGATCATTACCTCTCCATGAACGAGCTGCAAGGTGCCATTATTTCAAGTCAGAGAAGGAAAAAAATGGAAACACAGTGGCATTCAAAACCATTATAACACCATCAGTGACACACCATGAAACCATATGACTTCATGCACTACTCTAGCCTTTGTTCAAGACCCACTCATGGTAGTGATTGCAAGAGAAGTGAGCACAGGGCTCTCGCATGAGACAAGGTCAAGCCATGAATTGCAGGCAAACTCCAGCAACTGGGTCATTGGAGACCTGTTCAAACTTATTCATTTATGCTCTTGAGAAGCAGAATTTTGATTCAAGCATCTGATGGCTGCAAAAATAACAACCATGTTTACTGCACAAATTTCACACTAATAGGTGGTGTGTGAATCTACGCAAGTAAATTGGTTGAATTGTTAAGGATTCCTCGAGCTAATGCATAATAATCACATTTTTACATCTCAAAAGGCAGTCATGTTCACTGCTTCAACTTTGGTTCACTTTGCTTGCAACTGTCAAACAATGGTGCCAGGGCATTTAAAAAAGGCTCCCACTAAGGATTAGAGCCTATTTACTGTCTAGGAAATTACCAGAGAACAGATGCCAAAGTTTTGCTTTAATTTTGCTATCTTATGAAAAAAAAACCACTCACTTGCAAGTTATATCTAGTAGAGAAAATCACTGAAAGATCAAAATATTGGCAACATATTTACCTCTTTTTTTTCACAAAAAGAACACAAACATGCATGCACACACATACACACACGCACACACACACACACACACACACACACACACAATGCACTTGTAGTACCTATACATTCATATCTTTTTTCAATTACACATTTTTTTTTTTTGTGAGGATGAAAAAAAACCCAACTTTTTCACGTTAACTGGGTTAGTATGATCTACTACAATGGACAATGATATGTGCCACATACAACTAAGAACATTTTTATTGCAGTTTTTCTCAAAACATCCACTATTTACAACAATAAAAAAACAAACAAAAGGGGATGCAAAGAAAGATTAAATTCATCAGAGACATTGATGCACAGATTAATGTGTTGATTTCTATCCACATGCAAATGCCAAGTGCTTTCAAAAAATGAAGGCCTCCTTTTCCACTCTTTTTTTTTTTTAGGGCTGCAAATGGATTGAGATTGGGAGCTAATTTTGTGATGCTTTGGAGCTGTGTGCAGTGGTTAGCAGAAACTTCTCTTTTCTTGCCAAGTTTTTGAGGGTAGTCAGAGTGAACTGTAACATTCTGAATGATCTTTTCTTCTCTCATTCTCACATACAAAGAATTGTCTACTCGCACGCGAGGGCAAACAGCAAGCATCACGCACGCTGTGTGATCCCAGGGCGGGGCGTTTGTTCACAGTCACCCCCAAGTAATAGCAACCAACACACAGCTGCATGTTTACTCAGTACCCAACTGGTCTGACGCAAGGCCGTGGAACACAAGCAAACGGCTGGGCCATCAAAATCTTTCCCTTGTAACGATCAAGTAGTTGTGGGCAATTCAAAATAAATTCAACGGATATGACCCTCCAGATAGATAACGATTAAATGATGTAAGTTTGAAGAAAAGAATAGTAGGCACAACTCAATATAATGACAGAAGATCAGTAAAGGTTAGGATTCTTGTTTCTACAGCCCCTCCGATATCTAGTAATGTTCATCTGTTTATGACAATTGCATCATGGCAAATGTACTGTGTGTCAAACTTTTGGCTGTCCAAGCTGAATGAGGAAGTAATGAGTTCATATGTTGGCACTTTTCATTTTATTGCTGGAGTTTTTATCATTACTCAATAGTTGCCATATAGGGCCCTACATAATTAAATTCCATGCCTCTTGACTCTCATGAATTGATATATGGTAAGACACCTATTCAATATGGTAGAATGATAGTGTGCATTGAGTTAATGAGAAGGGCCTTCAATGGATGCCTGTGATACCTTTTTTCCCACAGTAATAACTGATACATAGGCCTACAGATTCAAACATTTGAAAGATAATATGCAAATTGGTTGAGGCAACAATAAGTACCAAATTACAACACAAATATACTTCTATGAAAATTGAGATTTATTATCCCTTCTGAATACTTTCTTGGGTCATTTGGTACTGAACGTATCTAACTGCAAAATGAAATTCAAACAGATCTCCACCAGCACTCACAATATTTGGATGCTCTCTTGGCCACAATGGTTTTATACACATCAATTCCAATTCTAATACGAACATCCAAACAATTTTTCTAAAAAATCACTCACAATGCTTTGGACGCTTTCTTGGCCCAGTTGAGGAGAGCCTTCTTGGCCGTGACCTTCTCCTTGAGCTTGGACACGGCCTTGGTGGCTTTCTTGAATGGTGGGGGGTCCAGGGAGGCTGCATCCGACCCCCGCCTGGAAGAGCTGGGACTGGTGGCCGCCGAGCTGCTGACGCTACTGGTGTTGCTGTCATACTCAGCAAGGGCATCCAGTAAGGAAGTATTGGCCTCAATCTGATGGGAGTAATATCACATTTATATGACACACAAAAATATTTAAAGATATACAACTCACCTTTTACTATTAGTGACAATTCCTCCTGAAACATGTGGCTATATGAAGAGCCATCCATTTTGTGTCTAGGCATTACTACAAAAATTAAGCAACACTAACAGCACTGCTGAAATATGTCATCTTTATATCATTATTTTCCTAACTGCGAATGGAATGTCATCTTTCATTCATTGAAATCAAATAGTCATCAATTATTGCAGATAGCAATGCATGCTGAAATGAATTCCTTTACAAACTGAGCTACATCTGTTGAAATATTGCAACAATATGTGTTCATCAAATAATCACAATCTAAATTAAACTCTGGATGTTAAAGAAGAGAAACAGGACAAACCGTGTGTCAAGAAAATTGTTGATAGTCAATAATCTAATAAAAAAATGGCATTCTTCAACTGATATTTGAGTCAAACACACACCTGGAAATAGAGGATAATTGTCCAGATGAGACCAAGGCAGATGGGGGGTCGTCCGTCAACGATGTCGCCAGCATTGATGTTGACTAGTTTGATCTGAATAAGAAAGCAAAATTCCAAAGCTGAAGAAATAGTGGGCATTTACAAGATATCAGTCATGGATTGAACCAGCTCTGGCTGTTGGGTAGAAGCTCAGTGGTCGAGTGGATAAGACGCCTGTCCGGAGATCAGGAGGTTGTAGGTTTGAATCCTCCTCCAGTACATGTATGTATGCCCATGACTTCTTTCGTCACAACTACTACTAAAACACAGATCAATTCAGTGCTTATGAATATGTCGATGTATAGGGCAATTTGTCAATCAGTTGCAATAAAAAAAAAAAAAAACTCGACGGAACAATTTTATAAATTTGAATAGCACAGGGTAGACGGTCCAATGTATACTATGAAAGGGGAAATTTTCATGCGAGTAATTTTTCAAGCACAGTCAGGTAAAATGAATTTTGTGCGTGTTTTTAATCCTGTAGAATCAAATACCCCGTTTATAGTGCTAGCGGGTTTCAGAGCCTCCTCGAGGAGGTTCGAAAGCCCACTCTGAAAAAGCAGCCTCTTGTCTGTTTATACTGCTCACCAAAAGCAGACCCTAGCAGGTCCTAGCAGGCCCAACCTTCTCCTCCCCTCTGATTTATGGCATGGGCTTTTGAGTGACAGTGTGCAAGTTGAAAGACTTTCTGCAACGGGGATTGGTCGAGATGGCTGGGTTGTTTATGTAAGCAGGTGATGACCTTCAGCAATTACCTCCGGTTCGGCCAAAAAGCGGCTTCTCGAACCCCCTTTGCGTTTATACTGCAGTCGAACCCCCTCGAGCCTGCTCTAGCGGGTTCTGAAACCTCCCCCCATAGGAGGTTTCAGAACCGGACCCGACCCGACCCGATCGCCTTTTCTGAATTCTGTCTGTTTATACTGAGCTGAAAGCCTGCTCGAAGCGGCTACAGGGGGTTTCAGAACCCGCTTTTTCCTTAGTACAAACGGGGTAAAAGAGACTAAAAGATTATTACATGCAGAAACTTTTGCATGCTAGCCTTTATTTTCACAAACGCAGAAAAATGTCCAGTTTTACAGTAGATATTTGTCTGGAACAGGTCGGACTGAGATGGGAAAATCAGCAGAAGACCAACATGCTGTGAAGTCAGCGTGACCTCTCACCTTTCTGTCCTGGAGGAACTTGAGAGCTGTGTTGACGTTAGAAAGGTGATGGATTCTCTTCATGTGGCGGCCACGTTCATAGGGCTGAGATAGAAAGCAAAATAACAACACAGTTCATCTAAATATACTCTGGACACTGAGTAATGTCATATGCATTTGATGTGCCATCACTATCACCAAATAAAAGATTAAAGGCTTCCCATACGTCTTCTTTCGGTTCAATGAATAAAGAAATCAAATTCTGGCTTTAAATGCCATGGTACAATGAAAATAATAATATTGATAAACATTATTATCATTACTATTATTATTATTATTATTATTATTATTATTATTATTATTATTATTATTATTATTATTATTATTATTATTACTATTATTATCATTGTTATTAATACTATATTACATATGAAAGCAAAAAAAAAAGAAAAAGGAAGGACAGAAGAAATGTACTGTATATCACCTCAATATCGCTGTATCCCCTCGTAGAACTACATTTCATTTTTACTCATAATGCATTTTGGGTGTTTTTATTGATGATAAATTGTCCTGGAATTCTCATGTGAATCATATATGTTCAATGATATCGAAAAGTATTGGTGTTCTGTACAAATTACAATTTCTTCCACAGAATATTTTAAAGATGTTGTATTATTCGTTTGTTTCAGTTCACATAAAATACTGTAGCATTGTTTGGGGTTTTACAACAAAGAAAAATATTGATCGTATTCATAAATTACAGAAACGCAGTATTCGTTTGATAACCAACTCTTCATATTTAGCTCCCAGTAAGCCATTATTTCTTAAGATGAAAATTTTACCTGTTCAAGAATTTATTTCTTTGGAAAGTATGATTTTTATGTTTAAAGTTTCCAACAATGTTCTTTCTGAAGTATTTCACAACCATTTCACTTTGAATTGTTCCATACACAATTACAATACCAGGAATGCCCAAAATATTCACACACCATTAAACCGGATTTCAAAAACTCAATCCTCCATATTTTACCATGGCCCTATTCTTTGGAATAGTCTTCCTCCAACAGTCAAGAGTAGTAAGACCTTACGTCAATTTAAAAGGCTTTATAAAAAATATATTTTTGATGAAATGTCTTTGAAACTGTAAGTATAAGTATGCATTGTTTCCACCTCCTCCTCTTTTCTTCTCTTTCATTGTATCTTCCAACTTTGTTTTATCAACTGAATTTGTATGATAATTGTTTAGTTGAAATGTATTAATAATTGTTTGTAGGAGATCATTTCCAACAAGCCTCATGTGTGCTTTCTATGATCCCTCTATTCAAAATGTAAAATGTACCAAGGTAATTGTGTTTCGGTATTTGTAAATGTTATGTTTTGATATGGAAATAAATGAATGAATGAATGAATGAACAATAATCATCAGGATTGCAGGAAGAAGTGGAACCAGAAGAAGGAGAAGGAGGAAAAGGGGAAGAATCCCTGATATTTGTCAACTGACAAAAATGCCAGAGAGGTGGTTGAATTACATAGCACTTGAATATCCACATATTACTTAGATTCTTTCTATCTTGAAAATGGATATCAATTCCATCAAACACTGTGAGTTGGCTTCATCTAAACCTATCACAAATAAGGTCAACAGCTCATTGACTTTATGGTGGACAGGAAACAGTACCCATAACATTGTTACAGTGCCCATATCATTTAAGGACAAGTATCTTTAGCAAGTGTTTTGATAGCCACTATCTCATACCCTCACCTACGTGTCTATACACAGGTGCGCCAAGTCAAGAACCTGACACTAAATCCTTAAAGGTACAGCACAGCAGTGAGCAGAGACAAGGACAAGGTGCTGTGAAATTCATAATCAACTAGCATTAACAGCATATGATCAGATGGTATGCAAATATGATCTTTGTAGGGGGAAAAAAAATCTAAAAAAAAAAAAACAATTCTCAGAAAAATCAGTGAATACTTCAAAGCAATGCTCACATGGAGATATCATGTTAGAGACAAGGGAGGACACGGAATTATTAACTTCAGAACTAGAAAAAAAAAAGTTGCTATATCTGCCAAACGAAATAATCCCACGTACTATTTTCCTTTGATGCTAAAAAAACAAAAAAACAAAAAACAAAAAATCCAACCCATCATTTTTACTGTGTGGGGTTCCAGTGTTCCTAATCAGAAACACCCGGTGATAATCCTCAAACATTAGCTAGATCCCAGTCGAAAGTAGAAAATGTTCCCTCAGCAGGGGAAGGGGGAATTGAGGCTACAAGGTTTTGAATGTTATGCTCTCTGACCTCTTTTTACTGTAACACAGAAAAATGTTTGACAGGAAAGTTCTTCACCCCCTCCCCCACCCTTCCACCCCCACAATCCATCCCTCTTGAGATGTGGTGAACACATTCCATCCGCATCACCTCTGGATTTAAAGCCGCTCCATCTGTTGCTAGATCGAGCTATGTTTGATGGAAGATTAGCATCAGGATGGATGACAACAAGTAAGGGGGGGGGGGTTGGGTGGGACATACATCCATTATGTCTGGCACGTCATTCTTTGCCTGGATGTTGAATGGCAAACTAGATCTACGGTCTAATAGTTTGCAGTATGGATATTCCCGCCTAATCTGTAATACATCACATGAAGTGGAGCGGACAGGACACACAAGAAACATGATTTGCAGAGTATATTGAAATAAGGAAAAAGTGAGAGTTTAACCTCAACCCCCTCAAAATATGAAAAGAAACACAAAAAGATCTCAAACTATCAGAACCTCGCATATGATCAGCATCTTTCTCACCTTCCAGTATTGCATTTTAAGATATGTCTACAATATTGTCATTATAGTAGCTGTTTGTCACATTTGTACGTCTTCCTTTATCATACAAGTCTCATTACTGGCTGGTTAATAACACTAAATTCATGACATGTTGACATTTCCAGGCTTGATGATCTCATTTCACTACTGCACTGGTAATGTGAACACAAAGGTCACATCAGCCCCTTCATACTAAGCCTATATATTTCAGACGCAGTCAAACAAACCAAGACCAGCCCAAGTGGTCCTGCAGAACTGCTCTTTAGATCTCTGAAGACAGACACGTATACCAGACCTATGGAGCTGTAATAGAAACATCTCCCTCTAACATGTACCTTGCATCCACAAAAATATATATCCATAGGTTACTGTATGATATGATACAATCATCTTACCAGGCCCCCCTAACATCACCTTTTTAAAGTAATGTTCCTCAAATTCTGAATGATTTTGAAACTTTCACACACATGTACATCCCATTAAAAAAAGATAAAGAATTGTGACCAGGAAATGTTTTACAGGCCACTGGCTTTGGAGTGATACAGAGGCAGCCCTAACACACCAGCAAGTGCACTCCATCATTTTGGGCACCCTATAGTTCATTTGGGTCTCATGACCCATTTCACCTGGAAGTTAACCTGCATGCATTAGGCCCATCTCCTAAAGTCCTCTTCCTGCACGTATACCTTGGGAGTATAGTCCATAAAAATTTGGGTCGCGACGTTTTGCGAAGGGCTCACCTGTGTATGCACATGAATACTGGTAAACTTACTATGTCACAATTCCATTTCAATGTACCACGCCAAGCCACCAATGGCAAAAATACATGTAGCAAGGCGTGAAACATCCTTTATGTTGGGATATAGAATTTGAAAATTTTTGTGGTCACTATTTGGGATGCGATCCCAATCATGACCCAAAATAATGCATATTTTAATTGCACTGAAAATGGTAAGAAACACTCCTGTAAGATCTTACCAGAACTTCTCCTGAAAGAATTTCCAGGAGAGCCAGTAGTACTGTTCCAGTCTGGAGGTCCTTGAAGAGATCCTCCACATGATATGGTGGGTCATGCTAGATGGAATGAAAAAAAAAAAGCAGTCAATTAATAGATAACATACATACATATATACATACATGAATTATACATACATACATACATACATACATACACAAACAAAATATACGTAAATGTACACATGGTTATTGTGGATCTTCTATTATGTGACAGGAACACTAGATGAATAAAGAGAAATAGAGAGAGAAACAGACAGACAAACAGACATACTGAGGAGGAGATTTATAAACAGATAAATCCTAGATGACCTATGGAAATCTCGCAGACATATCCAAGTAAATATTGAATATGACATCTATGTGTTACACATAATTTACACATTCCATCAAAACATCCAGTTTTACTTCCATCACATAAGATCTGATCTCTCAAACACATTCGATATAAACTGAAAAAAAAAACTGAATCATCATTCACGTAGTTTCAGATACAATTTTAACCAGGATACCTTTCATTTCTGCATGTGAGATACAAAGGAGGTATTTCCTATATTTTCTTCAAAAAGTTAAATAAACAAGAATTCAATCAGCATGCATGACATCTGCTTAAACAAGTCACTCAATGATACATCACAGTTTTTTTTTTCTCTCATTTTTCATTTCAACCTAATAAACAAATCTTCAAGCAAAGCAGATGTAATATAATAACAGAAGATTGCTGCAAATGTAACTTCATATATACTTTGGCCAAATCTATGAGACAACTGTTAGAATACTTCTATTTGCTCTGTCTCTGCATATGAGTGCACTTATGACAAATTATTTCACCATTGATTATTTCTTTACCATTTTTTATGCCTTCCACCCTTGAGAAAATAAAAAAAAAAACAAGCAAAGCAGGTGTAATGTAATGACAGAAGATTGCTGCAAATGTATTATCTTCATTATACTTTGGCCAAATCTGTGAGACAACTGTTAGAATACTTCATATTTTCTCTGTCTCTGCATATGAGTGCCCTTATAACAAATTCTTTCATCATTAATTGATTCTTTAACCATTTTTTATGCCTTCCAACCTTGAGAAAAAAAAAGTTTTGGTACAAATTACCTAGACACTTCCTTTTGTTGACATGCCGACCAGAAACAATCGACTGCTACCATGACACTGCAAGAATTAATTAATGTTCTGACTTTGCATGTGAATAGTAGCTCGGCCTGCATTTGCATCTAGGCTGGGCTACACCCCACGGACATTAGACATTCCAAAACAATGACAGGTATTGGGTGATCCCTTATCATAGACAAACATTAGTCCACACTGATTAGCGAATAGTCAACAAAATACGTGTAAAAGAAGATGGAGGCTGAGATTATATATTCTGTGGTGACATATTTTGCTGTAGTTGATGTGTCTCTGAATACTACTTTGTGAATTTGATATGCTTCTGAATATCAGATAAGTGAATTTCTTCCTTTTCATTTTATCAATTTACAGCTCACGATTGTAATCTTTCAGCAAAGTTTATTTGGTATACAGTATTTTGGTAAATCTTTACGTAGCCTGCATGACAACATAAGAGGTGCCAGAATGATATAGACAGTAGCTCAGGACTATTGATATATCTGTCTGACTGCTGTCAAAAATTATATAAGAATGCCCGTATGTGCTAAATATGCAAACATCACATTTCAGCTTAAAATTTTTTAGCCTTTAAAATAAAAAAAAAGAAAGAAAAGCTAAGTTAGCCATCATTTGAAAATTTCTTGACAAAGTAGTTTAATATATCCACCTGATGTTTCATCATGGCTTTGAATGGAGATTTATAGTTTCATTTAACAGCAATCTTTTTAGAATATTTATAATGCTTTAACCATGCAGGCTATGACAAGACTCATAGAAGAGCAAGGATTACACCGGCAATGAATTGACTCGCAAGACAGTTTTGAAATATACCATGAATTTTAACATTATGAGTTCACCACTGATTCTTAGTCATTGTTAGCAAACAGCATCTACCACTTACAAAGATGGAAAGTCAATATAAACAATAGAACTGGTTCTCATTGCAAAAATTTTGAAATTTGGATAGTTATAAAAAAAAAGGTAAAAATAGGGAGGAGCCACAGGCAGAGTGCTTTATGTGTTATAAAATTGTGAAATTTTTTGCTGTCACCATTCTGCGATTCAACAATCGCACAAAGTATTGTGACTTGGACCGTGATGCAAATCTCACAAAATAAAAAAAATTAAAAAAATTCTGTTCACACCGTAAGAATTCCAAACTTTGGGTCGCGATCCTGATCGCAACACGAAATAATACAATATTTTGAATGCAATGAGAATGGTACAGTATGCAAAGTCCAGAAATGATGGAGAAAATGCAAAAATCAACATGAACATTCACAAGGAGAAACATCTGCATGGAAAAGAATCCTGCTTGAAGAGAAGGAGGGAGAGACTAAATGCGAAATACACAAGATATAAATACGCAAAATCTTCAGAACGCAACGATCGAGTGAGAAACAAAATAATAATCTTACCTTGGCAAGATGTGAGTTTATCCAGTTTGTGAATGTCTTCTTTTGCACCCTCTCTTGCTCATCTGTAACAGAAAACAATCAAACGAAATATTTTCAGTTTATTGCTTTCTGTTTATTTCTGCTTCAGGAACTCAAAAAGGAAAAGAGACACTATTCATTAGATTTGCAAAAGTCTTCTTTTGCACCACCTCTTGCTCATCTATTACAGCAAACAAGTGTCTAAAATATTTATCATTTATTGCTTTTAGCTATTACTTTCTTTGATCAAAGAAAAAGTGAAACAGATGTAGCTGCAGCATCACAATTTCAAAATACATATCATCATGTTACAAAGAGTGTTGAAGAAAATTAGTCATTTACTACACAAAAAATTATACTTCAGTTTTGTCCCGATCCATCATCTAGGACAGCACACGTTGGCCAGATAGATTATTACTTTTTTCAGTACTACATGAAAGGAGATATCATTCAATATGGCTGCCAGTAAGATTCTGATAGGAATAATGCCACAGCACCTGGCATTACTTGCACATCATTCTCTGTAATGTAAAATATTAGTTCATCACAATGCACCTGATCTAATGCATTTCTAAGATGTTGTTTTATTCACTTTAAACAGCTATGTCATTAAGAGTGTTCATGAGAATTCATTAATATAAGATGCAGACAAAGTCATTTTCACTATAATGACAGTGAAATGATAGGGAAACAAAATCAATACATAAGATAAGAAAAAAAAAAAAAAAAACACCATGCCATTTTTACACTGCATCTACACTAGAGCATGTAGCACATTGCCTCATTACCTTCAATTCTTACACACACACAAAAAAAAGGATAGGCCTATGTCCCTGTATTTTTTCTTTGTGTAGGTCAAAGCTTCTTAAAAGAAGAAGAAAAGAAATAGGGTGACAGACACACAGGTAGATTTTTTGTGAAGAACCACCCATGCACAGAATATTTCTGTGCATGAAAAATCTCAGAAATCCAGATCTTCTATGGGTAGAATATGAGCAGAGCCTTTAAAATATGTATAATAGCAGGTCCACCCTACAGGATAACACTATTCCCGGGAAAAACCATTCATCCAACACCCCTAGGCTCAATATACAGTACTGGTATCGAAACCTATTAGCAGGGAGCTCCCTTGGGTACCTTAGCCTTTCAGGATTTGCATCTCCATGGAGATATTGCATCTGGTTGCCATGGTAACCTACATATTGATGACTCATTGTCTGATGTGAGAGCTGGTATCAGGAGAACATGTTCTACTTCTCCTACCAACATACCGGAATGCTCATGCTGTCCAATGTGCTTTGATATCAAGCTATGTTTTTAACACACTTTTATTGAAAAATGTGTTTAATGCACACTTTTTCTTTTTTTTTTTACCATAAAGCTTTCTTGAACACAACACCTATCTCTAACAAAGACAGACTGCTTTGTTTCGTTTTGTTTTTCAATTCATGAAACCTTTCACAACAAGCATTTTGCAATTTCCAAACTTCTATCATGACAGTGTTAAATTGCAATTTACATCCAATCAATGTATCTTAGCCTAGACGATAATTGTTCCCTGCTAATACAACAACGAGGTAATGAAATTTTTCAAGGTTTTTTATGAGAATCTTTACTCTGCTCGATACAAAGTAGATGTGGATAACTCAAATTTGCTGGTAGTTCTGAATCATAGCATTTTCTTTTATTGCCATAACAATTAGTGAGAGATTCCCTTATGTTCCTCAGAATATCATAACTTAATTGAAATCATACTTTGAATAAAAAAATAAATAAAAAAAATAAATGCCCAGCACTTCGTTAATGCTTTAAAACAGTTTCCTGATTTAGCATGAATACACATCACAGCCATGTTTGAAATTGGCAAAGCATTTCATCGTCATTCACCACTTTCCCCGTGTGTTGCCAGAAGCAACCACTCCAATTTTGTTGATTGAGGCCTATCGTTGCATATCATGATTTTACCACAGCCAGTGCACATTCTAACAAATTTGATGTTGTTCAGGGACACTAACAAAAATTGTCATATCACATACTCCTTATTAGAGTCCAGGCAACGAAAACATAATTCTTATATATTCACATATTCATCTACCGTGACATTTAGGAAGGTGAACTAACTGCCTATGGAATCATTTGAGTGATGACCAAATAATTCCATCTGACAGGTCCTGCCTGGAAGTCTAGCAGAGGGATGTTTGTACAGCATGATATAACCTGTGGCTTATGTCAACACGGGAGGAGCTAAAACACTGGCAGTTAATACCTGCTTGTCAAAAAAAAAAAAAAAAAAAAAAAATTCATGTAGAATTTCACACATTAGGACCTCAAATGGACATTTCAGCATCACTAGCACAATTACAAACAAACTATACCATATAGGCATACCGGTACTGAAAAGATTCTTGATGCTTTATTTGTATGGATTATGAGTCATGTAGAAATGGGAATCTGTACAGTTTTACGAGGCACCGCAATGATGGAGTGTTATTCCTATCAAAGATGTGTTTCACACTCTAATACAAACCTATCTTGTTCACACATCAATACACCAATGTTGGTTGAATGAACATTGTACCCTTCAAATTGTTGGTATGCTTACCTGTATATTCTTGTGGCCACAAAATGAAACTTACTGTACAAGCATTATCACATAACAAGAATGGTTCCACTTTTACTAATGCACATTGTAACTTGGTCCAAGGTATGTGGACGGGTCATGTTAAATAAGGTTCAAACCAATACAGACATTCTAGGTTGTCTGTAGTTACAGGAAATGCTGACTTTGATATCAAAGATTGTACAAGTAATGTAACACATAGCAAAAATCCCTTCAGTTAACACAAGATACTCACTTTTTTCCCATATACTTTAACTTCTTCATGTTCTGAAGGCACTTTTTCCCTCCATGGAGCCCTCACTAATATGACAACAGCATCAATTTGTAAGAAATAAAGAATGACATCTTGTAGGGTGGAGCTACAGGGTCCATGGGGACCACTAATGAGAACCATATGTTCCTCTCCATCTGACCCAGGAAGATTCCAGACCCGATTGCTCTTCTGACCAAAATATGAATTTTTCACCATGAAAAATTTTCTTCCAGATTATATAAATCTTCTTTTAATCACCCAAGATATAGGACTACTAGAAATGCTAAAATTACACAGATTTCACAGTGATTACCGATACAAGAAGATCTACCTTCAATCCTACCAAATGTTGCCATGGCAACAGCTATTGCCAAGAGGTTTTCTTCTTATTGGTTTGCTGGTAAATACTCAAATCTTCCAAGTATTCTACCACTGTTATTCCATACAATGAAGGCCCAATCAGTGAATTGTTGCATCACCATTTCCACTCCCTGTAGAATATTCTGTTTTATAAATTTATTTTTTTTAAATGCCACTTATAATATAGTATCATCAATCCTTCAGAGTAGAAACAGGATATTCTACAGGGAGTGGAAATGGTGATGCAGCAATTCACTGATTGGGCCTTCATTGTATGGAATAACAGTGGTAGAATAGATAGGAAGATTGTACATATTCTTTGTTTTAAAAATTATTCCACTTGCTGCATTTCATGTCATCATTATAATACATGTGAAATATTGTGCAAAGATTGGATGTGTGATACATGTACATGTCCACTGCAAACACCATTGCCAGGGCATGTGAAGGGACACTCGAAAACAACAAAAGATTTCTTATATTTTTCTGCACTAGCAAATCATACATTTGATTTATCTCTGATTGTCCAACATTATCTTTAAAACACTACAGGCATCCACATCTCAGGTAAGGGTGTGCCATATGTATCACAATCACAAACAGGTAGATCTTCATACAGTGCTATATATTGGCATCTATACATACAATATGTACTTAAATCTGCCCTTAAATTTTGGATGTCTTTTTGTGAGTGTGTATCATTTCTGTAAAATGTGTATTACAAATGCAAGTAGCTTCCAATCCATACACAGCATTTGATATTATAAAGCCATGCATCTGGTTTTAATACATAAGTCTTGCTCGTATTATAGTGTCGCCTGCGCTTTGGTGTGATTATAGTGTTGTGTTGAACAGACTCAAATTAACATGTCATTGGGCTGCTGCATTATAGATTGAACTCCCTTTCAGATGAGAGAGCAATAATGAACAGTTTCAGTGAGGCATTCATTTCTCTGAATATGAGGATATAGACACGCATACGTTGCGAACAACTGCATTCAGCATGTCACCAGTCAATGGGTATCATACATTTTAGAAATCCTAACATTAATTTGTCATGGTAAGTGCATAATCGGTAGCAGATATATCTATACATGTACAGTCACACTTTAAAAAACAACAACAACACTACAGGGCAGCCATATTCTTGTTCCATATATCACGAAGACTGGTTGCAACCTTCATCTGCAATTTAGGTGTATGAAGCAGCTTTACTCCATATTTCATTTAAACTGAAGTGGAATACCAAGGGGCAGTACAACACATACATGTACAATCCCACTTGAAAAAAAAAAAAGAAAAAAAAACGCACAGGGCAGCCAATAAAACCATATTAATTTCTTGTTTCATACATAAAGACTTGTTGCAATGTTCACCTGCAATCTGGGTGTACCTAGCAGCTCTATTCTATTCCATTTAAACTGAAGTGCAAGGAGCAGTGTAGGATGAAAAAAGTACAGTACCAGGCTCCTCCACACTACATTCAGTCTAACGTCTCAACCATTTCTGACTACCATGCTTTTAGATAGGTACTCAAATGGAGGATGTGCACAAACCAACAACAGAGATAGTCCACTGTTATTTGCAGTGATTACATTTCTTAATTTTATGTGCTATGCATAGCAGCAACCAATATGCCAACAATAAAGATGGACTATGTACTCAAACACTGGATAGTAGTGGCTGTGTACGAGAGAGAGGGGAACATATATTGCATTGGCCAGACCTCAAAGCAAACAGTGATGCCATGGGGGTAGGTTGTCAGCCACGCTAGCTAGCTAGCTGTGAATCTGGTAGTATACCAATATCTGATGTATAGCCCGGAACGAGATCATCAACTCAATACTCACGTTGCAATCTTCTTCCGATAGATCTGACATCCGACATCTTGTTTCACTCATCCATATTTTCGCATGCCGAGGGAATGAGGAGGACCGATATTCCAAAATATAATATTCCGATCAAAGAAGAGGGCGAGAGAGAATGATGCCTGCTTGAGCACGGATGACAGCACGAATGCTGTTTGATGTTTCGAGTGGTGTCCTTGCCTCATGAGCCCCACGCTCACACGCTCCTCAGTCTCCCTCCCTCTCTCTCACACACACACACACACACACACACAGACGTGAATGTAAACACCAACTCCAGGAGAGAGAGCGCAGTAATCCTCTTGTTGTGACCTCCGCTGGAACCCCAAAGGTCTCCAAAGACAGGTCAACCCAAGACGGAATTCCTTCCAACATTCCAAGAAGAAGCAACCTACAATTTCAAACTTCACCCAAGCACCTGTAATATTCTCCTCTTGAATATTCTTGCATGCTACATTGTGAAGCAAATCATAGCATAATGGTACAAGCTACGCATCCAGGGTTCATTTCACCTAATAATTCCTTACAAATCCTTCAGAAAAGATTAGATTTTGCAGAAAATCCACACAAGCAATGATCATTTCCAGGAGGGTAGATTCGTATATCAACAATAATGCCACCTAGATACATCCTCGTTCCCCTGCTGCCTTTAATGCAGATGCTGTACGCGAGAATGCATTCATTACTTATTCTCAATAGCCCGCAAATGAGTGAGCTGTAGTAGCGGTACCTGGCTTTTGTGAAATTTTGGTTTGGGAAAAAAAAAAGAAAAAAAAAGGTGTGAGTAGAGCATAGGAACAATCTTTTGATTAAGGCATCGGGCTTGGATGGGCAGCCATTCAAGATTTTACACTGGCCCTATGAAGAAAGAGGCCAGATTTTGTCGTGGGTATTTGTTCTCGTGTCTGCACGTCTTTCTGACCCGCAGACTCGACAAAGGAATCATCGGTGCGTGGATTTCAAAAGAATCACAAGATCTACTTTTACTATCAAAGTCGAACCCCTCCACACATGGGGGGGGGGGGGGTGAGGAGAGGAGAAAGACAGAGAGAGGGAGAGAGAGAGAAAGAGAGAGAAAGGAAGAAGGGAATTAGCACGTTATAACTGTTAACAGTTGAATGAACGCGATATCCTTCTTTATGACTATCATTGTCTGAAACACAGAAAGCAAGAAGAAATTATTTTGTACAGAACTCACAAGACTGGGATTAAGCCATAATTGAATTTTATTTCAGGATTACAAAAAAATATTGTTTCATGATGCTTCTAAAACAAAGTGTTTTATCGATCATACATCCTCTTTTTTTAAATATACACATATACTTCTCACAATATTCTTTCTTATTACTGTAGCTGTGCTTATTTTTTTTTTCTGTTAAACAAAGTTCTGCTGAAAAAATGCAATGCAGTTGGAATGAACTGAATGGAAATGGCAATGAAACATTCTAACAAGTCAGCTTATATAAAGATTGGACAATTGTAGGAAGATACAAACCATAACAATTGTGAGTTAATCAACCACTTCATTAAAACCTAAACAATACAGACTATTTGTGGCCATGTTACTGTGAAAAAACAACAACAACAAGTACATACACGCTCAAATTTCTTCAAAACAAAATATCAAAATGCCATGATAACACCTCAGGTAGCAGGGACAACACAGAGGATTACACATCTACCTTCCACTCAACAAAATTCTCAGAGAGAAAATCGAAGAAAAGCATGCAAACTATCTCCCAAATGTCAAAGACAAAAAAAAAAAAAACTTTGTTTGAGCGCTCTTTAAACAAGGGCGCTCAACAAGTTTGCCCTGACCTAAGTTCTGAGCCAGCACCTTCCACATTCCACAGACCTGGCTCCTATTACCATGTGTTACAGCTTAGGGGGGTCTGGTAACCAAGGCAACTCACAGCTGTCACCATGGCCACCACGTAAACAGGGGGTTGAATGATTTATCCTCACTTGCCCTTTGTAGCGAAGCATGGCATGCATCTGCTCAAGTAGGCCTATAGCAAGGAGCTTAGAAGCTCCTTGCCTATAGCTTGTATGTCTCAAAAATCGTTCATAATAATCTATAGCTGTCCACATCTTTATGTATTTATTTCAGTTACAGCCAGTGAGTGGCCTCATCTGATAATGAATTAATTCAATGTGATTTTTACTTTAGGAATGCAGTGGTTTGGATTGCACAACCCAGTTAATTATTTCCAGACAATTTGAATATAAGAACTGTTTAGAACATGCAATGAAACCATTATTCTTGTTCAAGCTACCCTGAGCATCTATACAGTATATTAAAATGTGAAAGAAATGACTACATTGCAGCAATCATAAAACAGAGACATATCATTCAACGTTGCATTTTTTTGTTGTTGTTGCAAGTGCAAAGACTCAAGGTACTACCTTGAATGCCGACATTCCTTTCAGTACATTTTTAAAATTTCAACCACCAGCAGCTACCATCAACAACAACAACAACAACAACAAATAAATATAACTGTTATATTGCTTGCTACATTTCATTGACACCCATGCAGTCTTACACCATAGCTTTTCTGATGAATAGGCCTCCTATGGACTCAACAGAATAGCATGCCATACAATATAGCAAACAAAGAAAATTTGGCTTGCACACATGCAGGTTCAAAGAGCAATTTCCTAAATGCTAAAAAGCAAACAGTTTCACTTGAACTTCCTAGGACCTACCATCTCAAGACGGTGGTACCATGTACAGAGGGATTGCCAGCGGCAACTTAAGAGTTAAATACCACTTTGGGTGAAGGCTGACTGATGCCTGCCACCCTAACCCCTCCCCCACCTTTTGGGCATACTGAGTTCTTGACCTTAACCAGCTACCATGCCTTTCAAAAACAAATTTAGTTATTTGATCTGGCAATGTGGAAGTCATGGCGTGCAGCATAACAACATGCACAGGAATACAGCATTCCAGAACTTTTTTTTTTTCTGCTTGGATCACAGAATATAATTTATTCTCTTCTTAACATGCTATTACACTAATGGAGAGAGGTGGTTGGTTCATATTTGGCTGTTTCAAAAAGACATGGCCATTTTGGTTATCCAATGTTTTAGTACTATGTTGTAATATATACAGTGAAGTTTCTAACATGAGCATGCCATGAATGTGTGCATATGAACTAGGTCACTGACTGCCATTACATGCAATTCACATATTTGCAAAGAATCACTTGTAAATATGCTGAGCTACATGTTTTTTAGATATTTACTCATAGCTTAAGGTGTCTCTCAAGAATGCAGATACATGTACATAGGGGTGGACTTCTGAAGAATAATTCTATGCAAATTGCTGTACTAAAGTAGTGTATTCTACTTCACTTGTTATGCGTTGATGTTTATGCTGAGAACACTTCTATGTTAGATTCGACACAATTGTATATTACTTGTGGATATTCTGAGAAAAGGTGATTACGACTTAAAAGAATATTTTGGGTCTTGAGATAAGACTATATCCTCAAACATTTCAGCATGGGTCACACCAACACCAATATGTTAATCATTCCCTTTTACAAGCTGCCTTGTCTGGTTTGTTCAACCTATTTGTTATATTTACATAAGAATTACAACTTAATGACAAGTTTCCAGTAGTCAGTGCTATGTAAAGAGTGGGAATGTACAAAACCTGGAAAAAAAAAAGGGTAACTGCCTTAAGTTTGCAGAGTGATAATTGCAGTGCTTTGTAAGATGTGATCATTAGGTTGTACACAAGATCTTTTTTGAAACGCGCATACACTTGATTTTTTTTCTTTGTTGATATCATAAATACGTACAGTATAGGGCATATGTAGTTCTTGTAAACTTCATTTCACCATGTGTATGGTGTACATGTATTTCTATCATACATAAAAACATTTGCAAGATCTTCAGCTATATGAAAATCGGATTGATAAAGAGTGTAGAAGTAGACCAATAGAATTGGTCAAAAACTTTTTTTTTCAATCTGCGCAAACCAAGAGAAAAAGGAACTTTACTCTTCTAAAATTTGTTGCCAATTCAAGACTCATATACAACCTTACTAATTCAGAGGCTTTGAAAATTCTGAAATTGAAACTAGATATACTTGACAAAAGGGCTCATGATTCCATACAAATGTAAGCGACATAATGAGTGCGCACTATCAAAGTAACTCCTTTTGCTGGTCCCTCTGCATGGTGAGAGAGAATTGTGAAAACAACAAAAGAGCACTTGAAAATCCATCAATATAAAGGATATTATTGAGTTTTACAGCTTCTGTAGATGACAGTGCAGAGTGTGTATGTTACCATGGAAAACAAATATACATGGCATGAAAGATACATGTATATTAATCATGTATATGATACAGTTAGGTGTAAGGAACATAGCTGGTGCTAGGTGCAAAACATGTCTGAACATTGAAGGGCAATGTTCACTATTTTCACATTGATTGGACAACTTTTGCTTCATTTCTTGTCGCCAGAAATCAATCATCAGTTGCGCTCTACAGCAGATGGCATCCTTGATACAAAACAATCAATGACGAACATATTTTCTGTGCACAGAGAGAGACATAGTAAGTTAACTTTGTTCACCTCTAACTTCCATGTACCTTACAATGCATCACCACACAACAGTCACATTTCATAACATACATGTATGTTATGATAGCAATTTTTGCTAGAACGGTAGGTAACTTCTTGTTGCAGCGGCTCATCTGGGAGCAGAATTCTTGAAAATAACAACACTTGCCATTGCTTCAAGAGTTGCTGTCAAAGCAAATTTGTGATGAAATGGGCCCAGAATAGACCATCTCTGTAATTTATTCAATTTCTATGCATGCTCTGTTCATGATAGATTGCCTTAAAGGACAAGTTCACCTTCATTAACATAAGGATTAAGAGAATGCAGCAATATCAGTAGAACACATCAGTGAAAGTTTGAGGAAAATTGGACAATCAATGCAAAAGTTATGAATTTTTAAAACTTATGTGTTGGAACCGCTGGATGAGGAGACTACTAAGGCTCGTGATGTCATATGAGTACAACAGTATAAAGAAAATATAAAGAAAATTCAACATATTTTCACTTTTTTCGCATAATAAAAGAGCAATTGACTTGCCTCTTTCTAAAGGCAATGGAAATAATATTACCCATAACATGTATGTCAGTAACGAGTCAAAGGAATGTGTACTTTTTTTCAAAAGATGAAATTTTGTGAAATTCTCCTTGTATTTTCCTTATTATTGTTGTACGCATGTGACATCATACACTGCAGTAGTCTTCTCATCCAGCGGTGACTGCACAAAAAAACTTTACAAATTCATAACTTTTGAACAAAGTGCCCGATTTTCCTCAAACTTTCACTGATGTGTTCTACTAATATTGCTACATTCTCTCAATCCTTATGTTAATGAAGGTGAACTTGTCCTTTAACAAGTTAAAGGCTTGTGGAAGGCTTGCCCTATCTAGCAACAACTGATGAATGCTAAGTCAATTCCTACCTAAGAAGCTTAATGGGGAGAGCACATGAAGAAACTGGTTTATAACTAGGCTTCAAGAAAAGAAGCATCCCTGAATTAAAACACATTACAGAAATGGTTTGTTTGGCAATTAATTTGCTTCTTTTTGTATTTGAAAATAACTATGTATTAAAACAATGAAAAAATTTTACACATAATGATTTTCCCATTGGGTTTAGTAAATAGAATTAAGTGTGCCTGTCTGCAAAATATGTCCACTTGGTGTCCACTTGGACAAGTGGATGGGTGGTAGTTTACAGGGGCGGATCCAGGAATTCCGTAGAGGGAGATGCCTTTACAAAAATTGAAGGGGGGTGCACATGCCCCCCCCCCCCACTTTTTTTTTTCTTATAATTTCTTTTGTTGTAGAGAAAATAAAGAGGGGGCGCATGCCCAGTGTGCCCCCTCTGGATCCGCTACTGATTTAGGAGGATGTTGTTGGAAACACCAAGGAGTCATCTTGTGTGATACTTCCTTGGTTAACACTTTGACCAGCTGAGCAAGTACAGGTTCATACCATTTTGCCCTCCATAAGTCCGCACATGGGGGCAGACACTGACGTCATGTGTTCATGCATGCGCCCAGTCCTCACATGACATTTGCTGACAAATTATCACAGCCAGCACCTGATACTTGGCCTATTTCAGGAGCTGTCGAGAAACTCAATGCCTCCATGGCATGGCATCAGTCTGATGTAGTCTAGACCAAAGAGCATATTGCCTGCGGTAATGATCCCTCACTGAATAATAGAGAGAGAGAGGCTGCCTTTATTCATTTCATGAATAGTTAGGTATTACCTGTAAACCTTCAGGTACAAATGCCATTTGTGTCATGCGGCATCAGGTATTGACAACTGATTATACAGGAAGGGGAAAACATGCTCCAAAGTTTGTGAGTTTTGCAACAACAACAAAAAACAAACAAATAAAAGAAAAACCAAGTGTATCAGTGACTCCCCAGTAAAGTGACAAAAAAAAAATCAGGAAGGAACACATTTTACAGGATATATGAAGGAATTTCTTTTATAAGACAGCCTGATTAGAAATGAGAATATGACAACATAAAGTCTCACAGTAGATATCAGTTTTATGTATAATGTATTACGATATCATAATTGTAATACATGTTGTATAAACTGGAGGCAAATGTAACCTTAAAAATTCAAATATATTGTATTATAACTATTCTGATACTAAATCCCATCTTCGAATTTATTTTGAAATACGAATTGATAGGGTATGCAAGAAAAGAACATTAAAGAATGATGACAGAATACATTTTAAAGGGATGGTACAAATTCAAAGGTTGATGTTTCTATTTCTTCACATATTTATATTATAACAATCTGCAGATTCTGTATAAATGCTATTAAATGCATATGACTTGCACTTAACAAGAAAATTCAACAAAAGATTGCAATCTATCACTATTCACAGTTTGCAATGCCATAATCCCTATTTTCTTCAATCAATTTCAGTGTTAAAGGGATGGTACAGTATTGGTGGAGATGAGAATTGGGCTTTTAACTTTTTGCGAGATACCAAGAAAACACTCATGATATAGTACAGAGTTAGAGCATACCATTTTAAGACTAAGAGGAATTCAAAGTTTGTTTGATGAAAATCGGGTTTGGAATGACTGAAACATCCAAAAACAAAGTAAAACAAAGCAATCATAATAAAGTGTGGGTCCCACACTTTATTAGAATTGCTTGTTTTTGGATATATCAGCCATTTCAAAACCAATGTTCATCAAATAAACTTTGAATTCCTCATAGAATTACATGCTCTTTCATATTTCATAAGAGGTTTCTCATTATCTCACCAAAAAATGTTAAAAACCTGAAATTAGGTCTCAACCAAAACTATACGATCCCTTTAAATTGACTCAGTTTGGTGATTTCCGACTCTACCGGAGGGTCCATGGTCTGGTATATTGGGAACTGACATGTCAATTTGTGTGAAGTTGACATGACATCTCTCTTCGAGGAGATATAAATCACATTCAATTTGCAATATAGCTTTGCACTCTTGGACATCCGATATCTATTCCAGCTGGTAACTCTGGTCAGTGCATAGCACAGCCCCTCCCAGGCTATCCTGTGGTCCGCACCTGTTTGGACAGCTGACAAATGCCCAGTGATGAAGTATATCGGTTGACAGTTTGAATGTCAAGTAGGCCTACTATGTACTGTGGTCCTTCTGTGATACTGTATTCAATTCTCCTAGATCATATTATTGTATGGGATATAGTCAACAAACAAAACAGAACAAAACAAACCAGCATGGCGATGGAAGTGCTTATGCCTATATTAACCCATTGAGGACTGTTTGATTTTGCTACAACACGCATTTCCCATAGACACCTGCCCGAGTATACTCGGGACTCGTCCTCAACGGGTTAACATGTACTCAACCAAAGTATGAATTGTCTTTGAAAGTTACACCTCCTCCCCTCTATCCAACCCCCCCCCCCCCCAAAAAAAAAAAAGTATATATATCTGCCTGGCTTGACTATGAATGTATTGATAACAACAACAAAAAGAGAGGTATATGAAATATATAGCAGCATATTTCATGTAATGATTAGCATAGATTTTTCCCTGTAGTATATTGCTTTAAAAAAACTAGATCCCACCCTTCACAGATATTACCACTGTGTAAGCCAGCAAGAAAAAAAAATCTCTGCAGTTACTGGCAATCGTATGATACATTTCTAAAAATATATTCCTTTAAAAGTAGTAACACAGAACGAACATTAACCTGTTACTTTTGACAGCACTTCTGACAACGATTACACTGACAAAATTGTAAAGAGAAGAACTAATGGTGAATTATACCTGGCTATAAAGTAAACCTTGTACAAATTTAGACATTATCGTGCTTTACATTTAATATGAAGAGAGAGAACATATACCATGTGGTGTAAGCAAACATAATTGTCATTCTATGAATTCTGATTAAGAATCACAAGCTGATTTACATCTTCATGGTCAGCAGAGGAGTCTGTAGAAATTGCAAAAGTGATGGACCAACACTTTGAATTTACTGTATGTCAACTCTGAATAAGCTACTATAAGAGAAAATCAGCTATGGATACCTGTCAGAGCAACAGAAGTCGAATATGGAAACATTTCCACAACACTTCTGAGGATGATTCATAATAAATGAATTTGATTTCCACCATATCTTTATACATGTAGTTTTTTACAAGTCCACAAAGACGCACTTAAAAAAGAATGAAACACATTCTGCCCTACTTTGGCAAAAGGAAGCAAGTGACATACCATCCGAATTTGAGTTATTGATGTCTTCATAATTCACATAATGAGCTCTTCTTTTAGGCCAAATTTCATGCAGAAACACTCATCCTACTAAGAGATATGTTAGATAAGACATCATGATAGTCCATTGACGTCAGTGTAAACGACAGACACATTTTGCTCTTTTACAAGAAATGTCACTTTTGTTACTTGCTTCCTTTTGCCAAAGTACGGCAGCTATTCCCTCCCCCCCCCCACCATTATAAAATTGAATACTTAGTACTAAGAAGTCTCAGAAAGTCCAGCAAAGATGTCACACTGTGGGAAAATAGTTCACCCTTTCAAAAATCATGCAACAATTACCATAATAGATTGCTTTCTTGTTTTAATCTGTGACATTACTGCAAATACTCACCCAGGACGTAAATATCCACGAAAACTGACTCCTTCTTCTCTTTCCTTGGACTCTTGCGAACATGGTGGTATCTCCTTTGGGCCATGTTACAACGAAAAAGTTGCTCCAAATATCGCTATGCACCCCATTCTTCCCCCTTTTCGATCCCACTTAAATAAAAGAAGCAAGCTCTAACTCTCAAAACTGAAAGATTCAGCTGGGAGCTAACCTAGTAACAAATTATTACACTTGAAACCAAGTGGGCGGCACCATCCTCTCCCCCTCCCTACCCCGTCGTGTCACGTGTAGGAAGGAGGGAATGGGGGGAAAGCCGCTACATTTTCATCATCTCTTCCAGAGTCTTTTCGTTTAAGAGGAGAAAACAAGGCGGGCACTTGGCAACGAGATGAGATTGTTTTAAGATGTCCTTTCCACTGATGGCAGACACGAGTTTTTCACGTCTCGCCAATCTCGGCTCCTTCAGCTGACCCCCTTTCGCTGGCTATAGTTAGGAAATCAATTGGGCAAATGTTCCGACCGGGCTGCAAAGCATAGCTGGGATCGCGGCCTAATTACTCCAATCAAACCTGCACTCCCGCACGAACTACTGTCATGGAGTGACTTGTCAACAGTAAACCGGCAGCAAAGGTGGACACAGAGTTAGAAAGGGGGGGGGGGGGAGGAGAAGAGAGAGAGAGGGAGAAAGGAAGGAGAGAGAATTAAAGCAGCAAACCAAAGGTTATAGCTCAAATAGCTACGATGTGCTTGAGAAAGAAAGCAACACGGAAGGTGTTGTATCCAGTAAACACTTCATCTATAGATGCATGTGTTTGTCCTAGGAAGTGGTTCTGAACAGCGAGAGATCTGCCCCCTTCCGTGATGCCCTGACATTTCTCAGCGTGGCATGCCAGAGGGGTATGCTCCTCCTCGAGTTATTATTTACATTCATAGTCAGCCAAGTTCTTTGATCCTGAGATCCTATCCACATTCAAATATTGATGGTGTCATGCCTGACTAGGTAGGGTAATCAAATAGTCTTAAGGTAAAGACCACCACACAAGGGGGGGGGGGGTGTTGAGAGAGAAAGAGTGTGTTACATATGTGTGTACTATAAGGGGGAAAAAAATTAAACCTAGACCAAGGAGCCAAAATCAGTTTGTACATATATCCATTATCATTTGTAATTCTCTGTCATCTCCAGTTGCAGAAGGGCATTGTTACAAGAACAATATGAGCAGGATAGAGTAACATGACCTTTTGACATTCAGACTCACAGAGGATACTTGATAACAATTTTTTTTTCTTTCTTTCTTTCTTTTTTTCTTGAAGCAGACATTGATATCAGGTTCACAGTGGTATGAATTTGAAGACTAGTGCAAAGAAGACCAGAAGATATTGATGAGGCTAATTAGTGATTAATACTCTCAACTATGCTATCATGATGCAGTATCAGTACGTGATTGTGAGCATGTGTGTACAGGTGTGTGTGTGTGTGTGTCTATCTGTCTGTATGTGTGAAAAAGAATATGAGATTTAATTTTGTGCTTTTAAGCCATGATAGTGGACTTCACAGAAAAGAAAACTGTTGCAGCCATCAGAATCAAATTCCAAAATTCCGTTATGCAACGAAATAATGCAGTAAACCACAAGCCAGTAAGTATGGAAAATCTCCTTAAATGATGCAGGAAATACACCATAATACATAATGCCATATAAATCAAATACACACACAGTTTTACAGTGCATAAAATGAGATTCAATTTCACCATACCATGGACTGTAGTTATACCTCTATAACAGTCAGCTGTAGCTGACATGATTTGCTTCGTGATGAGAAGATTCCACTGGTCAGGTTTGGTCAAATAATTTGTATTTGTGTTCGAGTCCACTTGACAAATAAGTCTTCAGTTCTCTTTGACCTGCCTATTTTTCTTTCGTGAGGTTTTCGAAAATGCCAATAATGCATGAACTTTGGCAGAAGAAATCAAATTTATCTTCCCACACCTTCCAAAATTGTCAATTTGTTTTAGATTCAAAAGTTCCTTGATTGGTTGTGCCATGTGGGTACAAGAAGGTACAGTGTACATAGGGTACACCATACATGTACATACGTGTATGTATTTACTGCATATGGTGAATTTCTCAAAAAATCCCTACTATATGCCCTCTCCACAACCAAAAGCTACTAGTGTATAAGTTATGTGAATGTAAAGGAACAACTGAAAATATATATCATTGTTTCAATTTGGCACTGCAATCTATATGTAGCAAACATTGCTTGATATGAAATGCAGATTGTTTTCATAATTTTTGATGAATGGGAAAATACACTCTTTCATCTAAAAGTGTTTCAACACAGACTAATTATATTTGGCTTACTTCTTTTTCAAATGCATTTCTTTTAAAGCTCTAGAGGGATGAATCCATTACAGGTCATCCCAAATTTTACAGGTGAAAAGCAGGTGATCATAATTCATAACCTCATGTAAGTGTATAAAGTTACAATGATCAGAAAATTTGGAAAACAAGACTTATGCTGCAAAGAACACATACAAACAAAGAGTGTTTTACTTGACAATTCACAATGTTAATATTTTCTTACTTTGCTATACATACAAGTCTACATGATGTAGTACCTGAATGCATGGAGTACTTTATAGTTGATAACTTTAAACAGTATCTCCCTAGTTTATCTTCACTGAAATTCCCTGCAAAAAAAAAAATAAATAAATAAATAAATAAAAAAATCTCTGCCAGGAGCTCCAATTTTGCATATCAGTTTTAGGCACAAATGTGATTTGACAGCCAAGAAAACTGTTTGACTTGACTCGTTTGATTTGTTTGACTTGACTGTTTGATTTAACAGCCAAGATCCAATTGGTACAAAAGAGTAGTGTGCAGCCCTGTTGAAGGTATTGCAAATTTTCTTTACCATTTGCAAATGGAAAAGACTGACAAAACTCACATGTTCATGTACAATTAATAATTATATGAACTCCCTTGTGTGAAAAAAAGTAGCATGAACTATTGCTGCTGAACTGTTGCTCATCAACAAGGAGTGCACAAACAGCAGTACGTTCTTACAGCCCTTTGCTAATCTCTGCTGCCCTCTCTTGTCAAAATACATGACAACTGACTACCAGTACCAACAGTGATCTGTCAATTGGTCTACTCCCACTTTGCCCAATAGCCATTTAGTCTCAACCCACATGGTCTAGTCCTGTTTCATCTACAACAAGTTCATCTATAAATTAATGACCATTTAGTCCAATTGCCACTTAGCCTCAACCAGTTGGTCTACTTCCAGATGGGCTATGCCCACTTCGTCTAATACCCACAGTTTATTAGACAGAATGAAAAAAAAAAATCCAAGGAGTCAAAATTGCAATTAGACCATCTGGTCATTAAACAAAATGATAATAAGCCAAACTGGGCATTAGACGAAGTGAGGATTAGACCAAATGGGCGTTAATAGATGAAATTGATAGTAGACCAAATGAGTTTAGCCATAGTGGTGTTAGACGAACTGGGAAGTAGACCATCTGATATCAGACCAAGTGGCAATAAACTGTACCAACAACAACTTTGCTGAAGGCTTCACCTATAAAGCAGTAAAACTTAATCAAGCCAAGGCAGAATGTTCATTACAATTGTATATCACAAATCGTAAATCAACATGATATCCCAATTAACTAAGACTAAACTCCCCCCCACCATTTCTCCCATTTTTCATTTGTTTTAATACGCTTCTCTGTTTGCATCATTTTCATATACTGGTTAATCATATCAGATCATATACAAAGTTAGAATCATGGCTCATAAATGATCAATATCAAAATTTTCTTTACAAAAGTCTAATAGCTATAAACTTGTCCTATGCCAGTGGATTGGGAAAAAAATAAGGAATAGGAAAAGTGCATACAATTATAGCAAGGCCTTGCAGTAAATTATATTATCACTCTCAATCTAATCAGAGATTATGGAAGAAAAGAATGGCTATTTGAAAATGACTAATGATATAGAGATCACTTGGCTATTTTCCACACAAAGGTACCTGATCCTTGCTGTTTTATCTGGATTTGATGCACAGCAGCTTGTAATATAAAGGCAATAGCCTCAATCAATTTAGAATGATTGATTCTCACTCAGGTTCATGTAATAAAGAACTGCAATTCATCACGCACTGAATTCATTGAAACGTACTCATTGCTCTAATGAGATCGAATCCATCAAACTTCCATTCTCATTTCAAAGAGGCTATATGATTGTGCTTCCTAAAATTGCACCCTTCATTGCATTATTCCCATTTTTCTTCCTAAAAGAATGATATCTAATAAGCATACACACAGAAACACCTGTAACAGTCAACTCATGCATAACTGATGAATTCATTCATGGCCAGTCAGACTTGAAAATCACTTGATTCCAGATATAGCATCTCTCTGGTTATCCTAAATTTGATGCATTCTCAGTAATATAGTATACGAATAATTTATGAGTTGTGAATGCATTGGGCACGAATATCGCACGAAGCGCTAGATAAGCCATTGGTCTATTCAACAAGGCACGTAGCGCCGCATTGAATAGACCAGTGGCGAATCTCACGAGTGCCATATTACGCCTGTAATAGATAAAAGCAAATATACTTGAACTTGACGATTAATCCTAAATGTTTATCAATACATTCTGACCATACATGAATACTTATCCCCTTTCTAAGAATTGGAAAAATCTATATAAAAATTGAAAACAATGCAATGGAGGTGACTACAAGCATAAAGAGTTAATGGTAACAATAAAGACAAAAACATCAAGCTATCATGATAATCACACATGAAATGAAGCTTTGTGTGATATCAATGAAATCTAATGCACGAGGCTATGATATATTTCCACAAATTGAAGCTGTCTTCTATATTCTGTGTTTGAAAATCAAGTGCAATCACCCCTAGCACTCAGGGGGGCATTTCATGAAGCATTTTGCCAGACAACTTTGTCGCACAAATTTGCTGTCAGCCAATCAGACGCAAGGATTTCAGTAGCATTTAACAATTAGTCAGACGACATATCTGACAAAACGCTTCATGAAATGCCCCCCAGATGGGTAAATACCCTTGTAATTATGGCATAAAAAAAAAAAAAAAAACTGTGAAAATCGGAACAATCTAAAGCTTGGCTGACCCAATAACACTTGATTACAGCATGCTTCACTGCATGGCTGCACACATGCCATTAATCAAGAGGGCTCCCTCACGCAGCTGAAAACAAGCAGGTTGCTGCAGTGAATGTGATCACAGCATTGTCTCATGAATGAGTGGAATTGAGTTCTGGAAAGTCAGGATCTGTAGTCTTAACCTGCACGTTAGTTCTTAAGGCTGTCATGAATTAACAAGATAAAGGAAGAAATGAGCATTGCCATATCCCAATAGAACAACATCATCAAAAGCCAAGTGAAAATGTAACAACAAGAATACCAAAAAAATAACCAGAAGTTACACATAGTGAGAAATTATCAAACATTAATGTCATGATCTAGTACTTATCAAAAATTTCTACCAAAAATGATATTGCAGGGAGAATGCATCATGATGTGCATAGATTTTGGGGAAATTCTGTCAGTGCTTAAGAACAAATATTTGCTAGTCTTATCTATCACTGCACGTCATAAACAGGAGAGATACCATGATTCCACACTTATGGTAGAATGATACCATGATTCCACTATAACATCTAAATCAGTTATACAATCTGTCCGGAATACAAATATGTAAATCAACAGAATTACATTTCAAAAGAATGATAATCCTGGTACGAATCTCTACAAACAAAACAAAAAATCCATTCTAGATTTTTCCAAAAAAAAAATCTTTTTGTAATCAATATGGTTGTATGTCTCTACTCCATACAGATATGCCCAGGAAACACATCAAAGAGTTTTATCACAAAATGAGCTTAACCCATTCTTATTAACCCGTTGAGGATGGACTAATTTTGCTACAACATGCATTTCCCATAGACCCCTGCCCGAGTATGCTCAGGCCTTGTCCTCAACGGGTTAAGTTGAGATATTTGTAATGTAAGCTGCTAAAAAAACAAAGACAATAATAAGAAAATACCAGATATTTTTAATCATAACTTCTATAAATATTCCTTGTTATGTCACAAGTGAGGTATTACTGGAAAGGTTTAATTTTGCTGTATCTGATGATGGACTCACTTTGAAATGTTTATCAAATGGTGCTTAGCTCATTTTGCAATAAAACTCTTCATATTGCAAGAAAAAAAAAAATCATATCTACCCGCATACAATTGTACAATGAATGAGAGCGGCAGGCCTTTGTCTGACACAGCCAGGCTCCCAGAGCGTCATCTATGCAATGCATTCATACACTGGTGTCGCACAGAGTCAAGGGCTTAAGGCTAAATATAGAATATTTGAGCAGCTGCAAACTGGCTTCTGGCATCCCTTGACTGTGTTTCTGGTGGTTTGATCAAACACCATTGATCAGCACACTCAATATTTATCACAAGAGAGGTGGCTTACATCAAAATGGTTTATATAATTATGTACATGACACTTCTTGAGCCAATATGGCTCTGAATGGAAATCAAACTCTTTTCATCTTATAATCTCTAATTATTGTACATCCATAATCTACATGTACATATATGGAGAAATATAAAAAGAATAATATGCATCTAGCATAAAAGTCAAATATGTTTATGATAATAGCTGACAAACATATATCTATAACACTCCATTGTAAATTGTAGTACTAATAAAGTAGTATATTTTGAACTAAGATCATTCTGAAGTGGCTGTAGATGACTCTTCTTTTTTTTTTTTTTTTTTTTGCCTTATTGTTATCAGATCCATAATTTGCATTATTTGGCTAGATGTCAAATAATTAAGGAAAGTTCTGAAACAACTGCCAAAGAATGCAACTTTTTAATTTCAGAAAATAATGGAACATGATGTATATGATTTTACATGAGAAAAAACAACAACAAATATAAGATATGTTGTTATAGGTCTAAGAGAATTTCAAGGTAGGCTGGATGCAAAGCTGAATGAGGTTTGCCTCATCACAGCATTCTACACCTGTTTCCATGGAGACGACAAGCTACTCTAGTAATGTCAATAGACATAGGAGGGAAGTGTGTACAAACCACCTTGTTAGGTTACTCAGAGAGCTGGTCTACGTACCACAATGGTTTTACCTGGTCATAAGATAAGAGCCCTACTTCCACAGGAGTGATATAATGACACATTTTATGATCCCAACATCAAACCAGATATCTTGGAAACTTGGTGACAACGAAGTCGAGAAGCTGTTACCCACTGTGTATACCATAGGGCTGCTGTAAACAACACTGATAGGAGATCTCTTTCATTCAAATTTGTCATAGTTGTGATCATTCCTACTGTAATCTTTTTGACTGATGTTCTGATATAGTGTCATGTTTTGTAACTAAGCAAAATGATGGTGGGGGGGGGGGGGGGGGTAGCTGAAGATCCAGAAAGGAAATGACTAATCACATATATTCATGTCCTAATCTTAATAAAAATAAACAAAAAACCTTACTGGTATACTCTGGCATCGCCATGGTAAAATTGTAAAGTGTAATGATTGACCAAAATATTTCTCACTATGATTTCATATTGCACTGCTTTTCACACATTACAATTTGTCACCATCTGACACATTTGGGCATCAGTTTTTATATCTCTATATATTCTATACATAATTTGCTATCAAGCTCTGACAGTTCAGATATGCTACATGAATGGGAAAATAAACACAATCTGACATCTTTTTCATTGTCTGATACAGTTGGGAACTGAGAATCATCTAAACTGAGACACCCACTAGTCTGCAGTCACTGGGCAAGCAAAAGTTCTGTTGATGTGGGCAACTTTAACCCGTTGAGGACGAGTCCCGAGTATACTCGGGCAGGTGTCTATGGGAAATGCGTGTTGTATCAGAATCAAACCGTCCTCAACGGGTTAATAGATGACATTTTACAGTCAGTAACCATGTAATTATATACAGAATCAATGGATGACCACACTTTTTGGATAATAATAAGATAAAAAAACATAATACAAATCTTCCACGTAAATTATTACAATTCTGTAAAAGTTCTTGTTACTTGAATTGCTGGTGTTCTAAATGTTCTGGAAGTAGTTGTAAAAAGAAAGAAAAAGTTTATGAATTCACTTTTATAATATTCTACTAAGTGACATCTATATCTGTATTCAGCGAAGTATACTTTTTAATTTCTGAAATTCACCTGCTCAAGCCAGTAAGTACAAGTATGATAATGCACTTTGCAACATTTCATGTAAGCCTATGTATATTGGACGTTTGTATTTATACAATTATTTTACATACAAATTTCAAACTCTTTTCTCATTACCACATCTCATCGCATGACAAGTGGGCCTAAAATTGACTTGAATATTCAAGCTCTAAAACTGTGTTTGCTGAAAGGCACGCTTATCTGAAAGACAAACTTCCACAACGAGTGTAAGACAGATGAAGTATTTATCGTGCCGTTCATTGAGATGGTCTCCAGATCTTGTTGTGTGTGGCAGCATTGTTTGCAGAACAGTTTCCAAGCCACTTGCTCCATTCCACTGTTGCATCAATGACAGACATTTTGTAGAGGGTCACATACTCTACCGATATCAAGGTGGAGCGAGATGAAGATTGTGATGGGAAAATTTTCTTGCTCACAGCAACTATTCCATGAAAGATGTGTGCAATTTCACATCAGATTGAAGACAACTTTAAAGGGACTGTACAGTACTGGTTGAGGTGGGGATTCACATTTATAACATTCCTCAGTGAGATAATGAGAAACTTAATAAAATATGAAATAGCATGCAATTTTAAGAAGGATTCAACATTTATTTGATGAAAATTGGTCTTCAAACAGCTGAGATATCCAAAATAAGTGATAATAATAAAAGGTGACAGGCCACACCTTTTATTAGGATCTCTTTGTTTCACCTTGTTTTTGGATATCTCAGCCATTTCAAAGCGATTTTCATCAAATAAACTTTTGATACCCCTTAGAATTGCATGCTGTTTGACATCTCATAGAGCGGTTTCTGAATATCTCGCAAAATGTTAAAAGCTAAATCCTCACCTCAACCAGAACTGTACACACCCTTTAACTGATAATAAAATCAGAAAACTAATGGTTGAATTGTACTAAGATTGGAGTTAGAATAATAAACTTTTTAATAATTTATACACCTTTTTTTCTGTTGACATTTTGACATTTCCTTGGGAATCTAGTACAGATTATGATATGATCCTACATTTCCAATAAAGTTTACTGTTTTAGCTATAGTGTACTGGAATGACCTACGTACTGTAATAAATGCATTATGGGAGTTTACTCTGTTCAAGCAGTCACATAATCATTTGTCATACATTTTATCTACATGTTTGCATGAACCATTTGATATACTGTATACGCTGTTACATTCGCGTACAGATATTTTCGCGAATGACGAGGCCATAGACATTTTCGCGAGATGTTGTTTTCGTGAACTGACGCCGACGCTTTCGTTAATGCACTGTTAACGGGGCGTATGGAGACATTTTCCCGTGTTGTTAAATTCGCGATCCAACGTTCTGTGATTTGCGAAAATAACAGCTTATACAGTACATGAGTGGGTTTTTTTTTTTCTTTCAAATTCATTTGACATATTTCACAGAATGCATGCACTGCAGGTATAGATATGCCATGTGCTAGACACAAACACAAATACCTTTGAAGTTCAATATACACTGTGAACAAACACTGAATCAACAGCTTCCATGCTGTATAAAGTTTATGATTGCACTAATGAAGGAGAGAGTTCTAATGAGTGCTTCCTTTTAAGTACGTGAGATCTTGTCCAAGTTTGTTGCCACGGTAAACAAACACGGTAACCAGGAACTGAGCCAGCTGCAGTGAGGTGCCCAAAGCCATTGAGTTCGTCCCAAAGGAGGTGCAATAAAAATCACTGCATCCACTGGTGAGGGTACATGTAACAGAGTTTATGAGTCACCCCCACACACTTTTTAAAGAGCAACTGCTTAATTTGCTTTGGAAATGATTAAAGACATAAGATGCTTAATCGCAGCATAGAATAAGTTCTACTGATATAAACTCATTTGCTCGGTTCATACATTCTAGAACGTAGTAGAAGACACATTGCATTCATAACTTAAGAAGCCTTGGGCTTAGACTTTACAGTGCTCTGAAACATAAAATCAGCTTTATTATTTCATTAGCTTAAAAAAATAAAAGTACAGTTGTACATCATTCTCCTTCACAGTTGAGCTGCATGGCATTGTAGTATTGATAGAAACATTGACTGCTCCATCTTTGAGTAATCACACTAAATCACCGAAAATAACAATAAAAAATGCACACAGAATCAATATTTAGACATGATAAATGATAAGAAAATGCTTATTTGTTGCAATGTGAGTATCAACTCTAAATAATGCACATTAATTACTAGACACATGATGGTGTTTTGAAAGAGATTTACATGCTGAAAGCATGAAAGCTACAAAGCTACTTTTTTTCATGTGCTGGGATGCAAGGAATTTGAAGGAAATAGGCCTACAATGTTTCATTCCCTCTATTTCCTGATTCACCAATGTCACTGCTCGCTAGACAAGCAGAGGGAACATGCTTTGATAATGACATGTCTGTATAAACATGTGACCCACTTAAGCCAATAAAGCAATCCCTTTGTTAGCTTCATTTCCAGGCTATGATGTTTATTTATTTATTTTTCCTGCCAAGTTCACCTCCTTTGGTCTTGAGGCTTCTTGCAACCCTTTATTTCTCTCTCTTTATCAACACCTCAAACTAATAAATACATTAATCACACATTGGAAATACTCCTTTCGAAATGACTCTATCACCTTTTATAATGATATGCATCCTGTGGAAGTAGTCTTTAGTACGACCTAAAGACTATTTTCCAGAGCAGGTGTATGGGTACAGAACACAGCTAGCGGCCTGGAAGGAAGACTAACTCTGAAATGTCAATCCGCTACAGACGGCAACTCATAAAGCAGAGCGCATCCCCCACACACATGCTACCTCATAATTTCTCGCTGCTTGTCCTGCATTAATACAGAGAACGCATCAAGACTAGGCAAGGCAGCTTCTACACACACACACACACAAACAAACGCACACACACACACAAACAAACGCACACACACAACACACAAACATCACTCCAGTTCTCATCCAACATATGGCAAGCACATCGTAATTTATCAACGTTCATGTAGATCTTGGTTGGGATCTGTTCTCTCTGTATTACCTCCCCCCCCCCCCCCCCTTTCTGGCACAGTTGGGTGTTTAAGTCATTACCACCATAATAAGACTTCAACCACAAAGCAGCACACCTACTATATAACAAGTAGCCTGGCTGGGACAGCATACGAAAAATTTGCCTGAGATTTTGACTTTCGCTTTGGTGATGAAGATGGTGATTAACATATTTCATTCCAATGTTGTCATATTTCCTCAAAAAGATCAATTACACTTGCAACTGACCAGACATTGGTAATTAAGACACTGGCACAAGAAAGATGATGTATATCTGCCACTGATACACACACTTTTTCATGATAATACTGTCAGTTGATAAAAGGAGAGATGATAAACCAGGGAGGTGGTCCCACCTCCCTGTGATAACCTATTCCCTGCAAATTATGGCATTCTCACATACTTTGTACAGATTCCATCAGATTTCAATAGGCATGGGACAATTCCATATGCACCATTTGGGCACTAGTGCAAATCCTATTTTTTACATTGTATTTCTCAACCCTAAAATGAAAATATTGGCAGCACATACAGTATGAATCATGTGTGCAGATGACTCCCATTATAACAAAGTCCTTGAGACCGGCAATTTTCTTTCGTTTTATCAACATTACATTTTAGCTGAACATATAAAGTATATAAAGATATGTTGATAATAATTCTAGGATCTGAAATTTATTTCGTTGTCACAAAATTTTACTATAACTGTGTTTGTTGCATTAAAGTGCACTGTATTACTACTCACATTAAATACATAATGTATTACTCTCAACTGAGGAATCAAACCTGTGTAATGGTCAAAATGTACAGCATAAGACTTGTGGTCTTTGATACATTCAATTTTTCACTTGTATATCAGAGGACTCTAAAATCATTGAATGGGAAAAGTGACCTCCTCATAAGGATTCATAGAATTTTAAGAATTAACAAAGGCTACTACTCAGAGATATTTTTAAACATTTTGTATGAACTTTTCTATGGTCATTCTACTAAAGTACAGCATACAAAATATTTTCTTTAAAAATTTCCACAATAAAAAAAAAAAAAAAATGATTTCCAATTCAGGATGATTTTCATTTTGGTAGACCAATAGTGTACAATAAGTATCATACAAGAAGCAGCATCAAGCACCATGACCAAGACAGCATACTTGTGATCTGAAAGTGTATGTCCCAGTTTCTGGCGACTTACAGTAACATTCAACCAAAAAACATAACTTTTTTTTTGGTATTATTCATCTGTAAAGTAGTCTTTAGTATACCACTGTTTCATTTAAAAACAGTTTTCTCCCATACAGTAAGAATTATTCTCGTGACACAAATCACTTTAGAATACAGAGATTCTATATAGAATTACTTTGCTTTGTCCCGATGGCTGTCTGGTATTTCCCTTTAATTCTATGGAAGGGTTTCCCTTTAATTCTATGGAAGGGGATTTCTCAGCAGGCCTGGCCAAGTCCACGGCAGCTAAAACCATAACATGCCACAGAAATCTCTACATGGAATAACAGTCCTTCCTTGGGACTGACATGAGGGTATTATCGCTTCAGTGCAAGAAGGCCCTTAGTGTACAATGTACCATCTATAGTATGTATCATTGGAGGTAATGCCCTTTTGCTCCTCTATCTCACAGTCAGTATTTAACACTGTAAAGTCTACCTGTCAATTTTCTACAGGTCCTACCGCGGGAAAATGATTACAGTGACAGATCATGTCAGATCAAGTGCATGTTTCGCTGTTAGATTCTGAGAACCCATATGTCCCTTTTCCAAAAATATCTGCTCCAGACAATATGAAGTACGGTGAGATCTCCAGTGACGACTATTAGACACTGTGTGCACTGTAATGCATTCAGGATCACCACTGATGGATGACAGTATCAATTCCAAAGAGGAAATTCATCCTGTTTGTGAAAATTACACACACAAAGAATATGGCAGATATCACTCATATTTGAAAGACAAAGATCCTCTTTCTTACATTTTCATACATTTTTTTATTTTTCTTTGTCTTTTATCCATATATTCACTAGATTAAAGTGGCATATCTTTCACAACGTAAAATGCACCAAAAATAGTATAGGTCATTGCATATCTTTATAGTAGAGTACAATCAAATTAAATAACAAAAATTTCTTTGAGATACATATGTAGGAAATAAAGGTATCAAAAAAAAAACTGATGCAATCAAGTTCTATTTCCCAAAACAGCAATATCAATAACAATGGTAACCAAATTCTCACAATCCTGCATTCACATGGCTTCCACAGAAAAATTTGGCAAGTAATTTCCTTCTCTTTTTAGTGGATCGATAAATAAACAAATCATGTATTTTATATCAAAGCATTCTAGAGTTGTAATGATTATAAAAGCAATGATGATTCCTTAAATGCAGGGTTTCAATTATCAGATAAATAGATTAAAGCGTTGGCTGAGAATGATAAGGGTATTTACTTGCTACTAATCGAGGCAACTTAACGCCCTTCTCATTCTCAGCCGACAAAATGTATCTAATCATAATATTATACTCTCACATAAAAAGAACAATATTGAGCTGAAATCTTCAACGCAACTTCAACTCAGCTTTTTCATTAGATGTCTGATTTGAAACAAAATAAAAATTTCACAAAATCATAATTTTCTTGATATCGCTGTTGTTTAGAATAACGTCAACTCGAATACAGATTGAACTTTCCCTTTAAACAAACTGCAGAGCAGAGATTAGCTTTGTAGCCCCTTTATATACTTTCTGAGCATATGTGTGGCAACCAGACTCCATTGTAGGTTGGCAGGGCAGGTGAAACATTATCTCTTGAGTGCTTGCCAAGATGAGTTGGTTTCCCCTGACTTGCAACTGTTTTGGGTCACTTTACCCGCCTCCTTATTCTCTCTGGTAATGATTACTCATAAGGATTGCTCAACAGTGCAAATGCTCAACAGTACAATTTCGCAAGACTGTGGTCTTAAGAAGACCCTCCCCCCCCCCCAAAAAAAAAAAGAGAGATAGAGAGAAAAGAAATGCCTATCACTTTAGACCCCCCCCTTGCAGTGGCAGGAGTCTTCACACATACAATTAATGTTAACTAGCCATTTCCTTCATACACAGAATTCGCTTGTTTGCACTGATACTGCAGCACACAACCCAAACTTAATTTTGTACCATAAGCCACAGGGTAGTAAAACTTTCTTTCAACACTGTTAACACTTTGATATCATATCTTAGTGGGGAGATTATGAGCAATTTCACTGCTTAGAAATCTAGCACCAGTAATCAATATGTCATTTGCCAATCACAATTTCCCTCCATAATGCTTGTAGGGTATTCTACAACAACTGCCTAGATTCCTGAATATTACTGTAAAATGAGGAATGTTCCCAAGCATTTTGAATTTGCAAATTTTGTGAGTGCCAACGTTCGCGAAATTAAAATGCACATGAAAGTTCTTGCCTACACAATATGCATTGGACATCAGTGGCAATTCGCGAAAATTTCATGCTGCGAATTGGAGCTGACGACCTGTCAGCTCCAATTCGCAAAATTTTCATGCTGCAAATATATCATGTTTTACAGTATAGAGTTTCCACTTCAGTGCTGCTCACATGAACTTTATTCATTGACAGCAAGAATCATTTAACATAGAGAAAAAAAAAATTGATTGAAATATAACAATGCAGATGGAGAGTTAAAAATAGGAATGTACCAAGCCACATGTTGTACCATTCATGAATTATAATTCTAGTAAATAGGCATAATATTTTAGTCACAAACTATTGAACACATGTGCACTAAACCACAGCAGGATGCAGAAATGAGTCAAATTGTCCTAGGTAATATTTGATGAACATACGCAATTCAATGCATCAAAATTTGCTATTACTGGCAACTATATTGTATCTACAATAACCAACATCAAAATTTCACATGAAAATGTCACATAAGATGAAGAACATCGCAGGTTGTCACTCAATACTTTCAGATCCCATGAATATAGACAAAGTAGAGCTCTGCACCGGTCAGTGAAATCTTGATGGCTTTGATTATTGCCATTCCTCACTGTTGTACAGCAGGTAAGAGATGTGCTTGATATTGGAAACACATTACTGACCATGCCACTGATGGCACCGATATAGAATGCATGGGACAGTGCACACACAGCTTGTAAGCTGCTGGAATTTTAAATGTCATCTTCTGAGATGCAACCAACAACACATTAGGTTATCACCATCTCCCCCCCCCCCCAACCATCTCCCATACTCCAGTGAAGTTTATGACCCATCACTGTTGGATGGGGCGAAAGCACCCTATGGAGAATGTTATTGCAAACAGCAACCATTTGACAAATACGATAGATCAATGAGCAGTTTGAACAAATATTAGGGAAATCATCATGGCTGTTTGAATGCAAGTGTGGTATTAAACTACAACGGTGTCCCATGAGAAGTATTAACCCATTGAGGACGGACTGATTTTGCTACAACACGCATTTGCCATAGACACCTGCCCGAGTATACTCGGGATTCGTCTTCAACACTTGAGACCTAATTTCAGGTTTCTAACATTTTTTGGTGAGATAATGAGAAACATCTTATGAAATATGAAAGAGCATGTAATTCTATGAGGAATTCAACGTTTATTTGATGAAAATTGGTTTTGAAATGGCTGAGATATCCAAAAAAGAGCGATTCTAAAAAAGTGTGGGACCCACATTTTATTACGATCGCTTTTTTTTTACTTTGTTTTTGGATGTTTCAGTCATTCCAAACCCGATTTTCATCAAATAAACTTTGAATTCCTCTTTAAATGGTATGCTCTATACTATATCATACTTTTTGTAAGTGTTTTCTTGGTATCTCGTAAAAAGTTAAAAGCCCAATTCTCATCTCCACCAATACTGTACCATCCCTTTAATGCAGTGATTGTTATGTTGCTTGCCCAGGTCTCATTACATGATTTGAGACAAGAGACAGAATAAACCTCACAAATGCAATATTTTCATCTTGGTTCTGCTGTAGATTCATCACAGCCTATCTTCCCGGGGAAAAGGAAATCAGACTCTTTAAAAAAAGTTTGAAGTTGGTCATTTTGTTTACATTTACTGCATAGCAGGATGATTATATGCACTGAACATAATTATATTGCATAATGGGCATGTCAAAATGCTGACATTTTTACTTCTCTGCCTAAGTAGATGCATACCAGTATCTATAATACAGCCTTCCTTCTTTAAAGCTTTTTTTCCCCCCAAGTTACACATACATTATTTCTCACCATTGCACACCATTTTTGTTTCTCTTATCTTTTATTTGACAATGTACACATTCTTTGCAATACTAAAACATTATCAACAGAGAAAGTTCATGAAATAAACATAAATATTATAAAATCATCACTCATATGTTGTTGTTTTTTTCACTCCATTACACCCATCTCTTGATTGATTACAAATTGGTGCTTAAATGTTAATTCAAAGGCAATTTTCACTCACCTAATTAATGATAGTACTGATTTACACTGGATATTATATCAGTTTTCACAAATCAAGCAGTTCAAGGTTGCTCCCACACCATACATCCACCTCTCTCCCTCTCTCTCCCGCTCTCCCTCTCTTTCTCTCTTTCTCCCTCCCTCTCTCCACCTTTTCCTTCTGTGATCAACAGTGTGCTACATTACATCACCATTCTTGCATTTAATTGCTCATATCCTCAAACATTACAGTCCATACCAGCATTTCCTTTACAACACATTTACACATACGACAGGTGGAATGATTATTGTGATGGAGACATACGAACATAATATTGCACTAACTTACGCTAAAGCAAAATATATGAGAAGTTGAGGTCTACCAGTAAGACTTCTTTCCAATGATATCAGATATCTTTGTAAATGGATACCTAACTCATAAAAACATAGACCCCACTGAGCAAATGACTTGAAACAATCAATAGCTTGCAAGACTTGAAGTTACTATGGCAACAGGTAAACAGAAGACAATCAACAGTCAGCACTTCAGCTCTTGTTGCCGTGGTGGAAATTTTGTAACTTACACAGTACATACCTTAATGAAAAGTGACCCAGAGTATGTTGAAACTGCTCTTGAAGAATACACTAATGTCACACAAACAGACGATATCATTTTATTCAAGTATTTTGTATTTGATTCGCAGTCCATGACAATTTGATAATAAAGAATTCTTATTTATTTTATAGCAGCCCATTTATGTTAGTGCCAGGTGGCATGATTCTTGCATTTGAATCTTGCAAGTCATCTGTATTTTAGGTATTTTAAGTTCGATCACTGAGTTAATAAATCAATCTCATCTTCTTGTTTCTCTTTGCAGTCACATACACATGGGATTATTTCCTTTATCCTACATCATAGCAGATAAACTAATCCTACAACACACAAAGAAAAGCATATGATTTAAGAAGTGTGCCCAGTTCTTGTTGTGATCCAACCAGAATGATGTGATCAAAAACTTCGACAGATTTTTTCATGATAATTTGCACCATAGGAAAAGATTTTGATAGACTCACTTAAAGGGTGTGTACAGTTCTGGTCGAGGTGATGATTTAGCTTTTAACGTTTTGAGAGATATTCAGAAACCACTCTATGAGATGTCAAAGAGCATGCAATTCTAAGGGGTATCAAAAGTTTATTTGATGAAAATTGGTTTTGAAATGGCCGAGATATCCAAAAACAAGGTGAAACAAAGAGATCCTAATAAAGTTGTGGCCTGTGGTCTTTTATTATTATCACTTTTTTGAAAACCAATTTTCTTCAAATAAACGTTGAATCCTTCTTAAAATTACATGCTCTTTCATATTTCATAAGAGGTTTCTCATTATCTCACTCAGGAATGTAAAAAACATGAATCCCCACCTCAACCAGTACTGTACAGCCCCTTTAAGGCTTTGAAAAGCAGATTTTGTAAGAATATGCACTTCAAAGATATTTAAAAAAAAAAGGAGGTGTGTCTGAATTCAAAAGGAAGTGTCAATACACAGGGATATAATTATCATCTAAGCAAATTTCCACATTTGCCACCAATACATAATTTCAATTAACCCATTGAGGATGAGTCCCCAGTATACTCAGGCAGGTGTCTATGGGAAATGCATGTTGTAGCAAAATCAAACTGTCCTCAAAGTTTAAAGGGACTGTACAGTTCTGGTTGAGGTGGGGACCATGTTTTGAACATTCCTAAGTGAGATAATGAGAAACCTCTTATGAAATATGAAAGAGCATGTAATTCTAAGAAGGATTCAACGTTTATTTGATGATAATTGGTTTTCAAATGGCTGAGGTATCTAAAAAAGTGATGATAATAATAAAAGGCGACAGGCCACGCCTTTATTAGGATCTCTTTGTTTCACCTTGTTTTTGGATATCTCAGCCATTTCAACACCGATTTTCATCAAATTAACTTTTGATGCCCCTTGGAATTGCATGCTCTTTGACATCTCATAGAGTGGTTTCTGAATATTTTGCAAAATGTTAAAAGCTAAATCTCCACCTCAACCAGAACTGTACAGACCCTTTAAATACGAATACAACTCCTAGAAGCATACAAATTGCACAGCAGTAGATATCTTCTGTGAATCTCCCCCACTTACCATTCTTCCTTCTATCTCTCTTCCTCCCTCTCTCTTTCCCATACTCTCCCTATCCCCCCCCCCCTCCCCACTCTATCTTTCTGTCTATTTGTTTACATATCCTGTCTGGATGTCTGTCTGTCCAGGTTTATGCATTAGTATGTTTACTTGTCCATGAAATGTGTATATTTATGACAGTCTGAAGGCGACCATCCATGTCTTGCTATATCAATCAGATATCCTTCCTTCTTTTCCTTTCTCCAAGGGTCAGAAAAGATCTTCCTTCGTAACCAACTCACGGTCTGAACAATTAGAGTGACACCTCTCCAGTCTTGCTATAGACAGAGAGAGTATCATTGTCATCATCATCATCATCATCATCATCACATTCATCATCATCATCATTATCATCATTATTTCAGTTGGCACAAATATGCCCTGCTGTAACATGGAAGAGCTCATGTTAACCTTCCCTATATGTATCTGTTGCCAAATAGGATGCAGCCAGGCAACAAAGTCCTGTGTATTTCTTAATGTTTTCATTTCAAAGTTGTTATTGGTTCCCCTGTCCTCCTTTCACCTTCCTTCCACTTTCCCTTGAATATGAGAGAATATATATTAAATGATGATAAAACAATTCCAAAAAGGACAGATAGTGTACAATCCTTAATTGGACTAAAACACACAAACAAACAGCTGTAGGTACAATGTAGTGGAGTAGGTTTATACCGTATCATGTCCCATTACATCTAAGAGCCATGTGCAGTCTACAGCATTTAGATATTCTTGGGTTGGTTCAATGGAGTCAAAATAACATTGAAAATGTAGGAATTTCTGGCTTTTCACTATGGGTTGGATGTCTGATAACAATGAACCTACATTTGGCGGTTGAACCCTGCAATAACCACCAGCAATGAAACTGTACAGCATATCACAGTGTATCAAAGGGGGGGGGGGGGTCCTATAGGAGGCTTAATCATGTATCTGGAGTATGGATTATTTGCCACCAAACAAAAGGTACCCACACAATGCATTCATGAATGTCTTTTCCTAGCCCATGCCCTCGCTGCGGGGCTTCTTTTGTGCACCATTATGTACAGCTGCTGAACGTGCCGACACCAATAGAAACATACATCATCACCAAGCGTCCCTTCCTTCCACAAGTCATTACTGTCTGGATTACAATGATACAAAGCAGGAGGTATATCAGTATCAGAGCTGTAAACTCCTTTGAACACAACACAACACACATAGGCAGAATAGTCTGAATGTTTATATATAAATGTTTTCTGCAGTCTACTTGATGTAATATATTGTATGAATTATAATCCATTTTGTATACACCAATGGCATGTAAAATGTATACATGTACATGAAAAGTTCAGGATAGTATGCTTGGAAAGTAATTAAGTTTCTGTGAGTCCTATTCATCAAACACTCTCAAAAGAGGTAAATCAACATTTTAAATGTTGTCGCTCCTCCAAACTTTTTGTAAACATTGAATTTAACACTCATAATGTTTCGGTTTACTATTTCTGAAATGGTAGTTCATCATTTTGAGTGTTAGATCTTTCATTTAACAAAATGTTGGAGGAGTGACAATATTTAGAATGTTCATTAACCATCTCATTTTTACAGTAAATCATCACTCATGTGCAGAAACACATTGTGCATGATATGCCAAACACGCACTGTACACTTATCATCCTTTCAAAATAAATAGCAGATTCTTTTGAACAAGCGACATTCTATTTTACAGTGTATTTGTCACAGAAGTGCTACAGCATCAAGCTATTATTTAGCTTTATGACTAAAACGTCAACACAGCCATCAACACTTGTTCTCATATATGGCGCAATGTTATCTGTGAAAACCTGCTACTGTATTATGTGTATAGATACCCACTCTATTTACACCTGTGGATGAAGTATTGATCATATTTTTTTCCAGGTAGCTGCTTAATAATGTGTTTGAACAAATATTTGACAAGAGCCTTGACAGGAAGCAGAGTCATGAGACCTTGGAATTTGCACACCATTTGTGTACAATCTTGCACCTTGAAGTAGAGATACATTGTAGTTTGTAGATATAAAAATTGACAGAGTAAATATATCTAGACCAGCCCACACATAATTCATTATCAAGACTTATTATTTCCACATGTGCAAATGTAATTGAATTACAGGCCTTCATTCCAACAGGGAGCCAGTTTATTCAATTTTGAGGATAGTGCTTCAATAATTCAATAACTGTACAGAGGAAAACTATAGAACATTTTTTAAACAAAGTTCTTTTTTTTTTTTGCAAGTAAAATACAGGTTGTATCAGAAATTGTTTGTATGCAAGGCTTGACATTAGCGGTGGCCCAGTGGCCCAGGGCCACTCATAATCTATATTGGGCCACCAGATTTTCAAAAAGGCTGTCTTTTGGTGGCTTGATTGGGCAACTAAAATTCAGAGTAAATTCTTATATGTCCTTTTATTTCTGGCCACTGCATTCCTTTTTTTGGGCCACCAAAATTTCAAATTCAAACATTTCAGTTGCCCACAAGGGCCACCAGACAACAACAACAACAACAAAAAAGTTAGTATAGAGCCCTGGTATATGAAGTCTTCCTGATGAACACTCTCACCAAAGGCAAGCCTAAAGCAAACCAACAATAGACATGATATGGATGATACATTCTGAATGTAATTTGTAGAATTTGACAACAAATATCTCAGTTCACAAAGAAGAGTACACACTTAAGTTGATATTGGTCTGTAGTGGTATAAAACTTGCTGCGACTTGAGTGCATTACAGATGAATTATAAACATCCATGAAACTTTCATTGAAAAAAAAAAAAAGTGTGTATGATTTCAGACAGAGTAGGTAGATCTAGACCTTTAAGAAGTCCCAAGCTGGAGGCATGCCGGTTTAGCTGTCTATTCATATTTAGGGTGAACTCAGACCTCCTTTGTGACACGTTTGCATGACGCATTCTCACATGGACAGTTGTTCCTGTCTGAACTCTCACTATTCTGAACAAAATAAAACATTCAGGCCTCTCGCAGGCAATCACATAGTACCTGCCAGAATAACAAGCTGTAAATTTAGTCATACCACGACTGACGTTAAGCATGGGAAATTTAGAATCATTCAAAAATTCATACCTGTGGACGGGAGTAGCATATACTTAGGTGCAGAGGAATTCTGTGCTGTTCTCAGACAGCAGTTGCAAAGTAATGCTTCATCTTATTACGTCACATACAAACTCTATTTGTATGTTCCCCCATAAATAAAGTGATCAATACACTAAATGGAATGTACATGATTAATAATTGTTCGGCTTGGGTTCAGTCACACCCTTTATAGATGGCTTGGCAAAGCAATTTAGTGTGGTGCACTGTCTCTCTTATCACCAGTCATGTTCACACACACCACCAAAATTAAAACATCATTCAGGAATCAATCATTGCAATATGATGCTTCAGAATGCATTTTAACCAGTCTACCTTTATTTAAAAAAAAAAATAAAAATCTTGATAATTTATCTAGAACAGTGTGTGTGATTGGCGATGGAAATAAAATGTTGTTGTTGTTGTTGTTGTTGTTGTTGTTGTTGTTGTTGTTTAAATAGTGTAATGCACCTTGCCACACTACAGTAGGTCTAGATTGAGGTGGCCGGAGGGAGCCATGCTCTGGTCACCGTTTAGACACGCACAGTTACAAAATTTAAAGTGTTTTACTTGCAACTGAATTAGGATTTTGTTTTGTTTTTTTTTGGTCAAGTGTGAACACTGGGGAATGAAATATTGATTTATGCAATGTAATTCAAAAACTTATAAATCATGTGTGTGAATAGGGTCTAGTGTATACTGGGGGGGGGGGGGGGGAATGATTGAACCTGTGCCCTAAATTAACCACAAGAGAGCTGAGAGCTATTAGACCAATGATACCACAGGGAGGGGAAAAAAAATTACCTCTGGGGTCTGTGTTGAGGGGGGGGGGGGGCTTAACAGATTAAAGGAGATGGATGGATGAAATAATCTTGAAGAATATGATAAATTATTCAGTTGAAGAGTCGAAGATTTACAGACCTAAAAACATTGCCAGAACTTGACAGGTTTTAGCTTACTACGTATCCCGCAAATGGACAAGAAGGATATAGAATGAAACAAGATGTAACTGCATCTGATTAAATGAAAATGAGCTATGAGAGTTCATCATTTGATCGGAATACATCATATCATTTCATTTTACATGACACTGCCAAAATTTCAGACGCTTTTCATTCTATTTTGATCTCATGTTATGGATTGTAGTGTTTTCATTGTATGTCACAGTTTGTTATACCAAACATCAGCTCCGTAACTTATGACATTCACTCTGTACCCTGGTTTGTGTTAAATCATCACACTCCTGTATACACCTTATATTTCGCAAACTATAATTTATTTGTATTCAGTGAATCAGAATTTGTAGGACAATTTTACTAGTGGTTGAATTCATGATCAAGAAATGTATTGACAAACTATCCCTTTTCATGAGAAAAGTTTATTCCCCACCATGGAGATGATGTACTACATCTGTGTTACAGGAGGCAATATTTTTATAAGTGGTCAATATCGCAAATATTTGATGACGCGCAAACTTAAACACACCATGAAATATTCTGCGTATAGAGTATTTAATTTCATGGAGCTGTCCATATTTCATCAATTCATATCACAACTGAAGATTTGATTCAATCTTCTCTAATGATACACTGAACTTTGTTTGGATGAAAATTAATTATTTAAAGAGAATTGAACAAATGAACTCGATGATCATGATGGAATTTTTTTCATTACACAATAAAATTGAATGGACAATAAAATTGAACAATGGACAATAGAATTGAATGGACATTACACAATAAAATTGAATTTTCTTTATGACCACGATATCAATAGCACGAACACACATATTGGCATGTAGCTGATGAGGCACATTGTGACCTAAGATGAGCAAGAGCAAACATGATGGAGCCAATGGAAGGCTCTTGTTTGTAAACGACAAACGTCAGGAGCGTGGCGAGCGATATTGATTTTGGTGATTGCCCGTGGAAGCGGTTCCGCATTTCAAATTTAGAGAACCAATTACCAGTTTGCAAAGCACTCGAGGCTTGATGTGCGTCCACACCACTGAAGCCATTGTGATGTAACCGCCCTATCTTGGGAGAAATACATTATTACTAATGAATATGATCCATTATTTCTCTCTGTTTCCCATTACACACACATACACACACACACCACACACCCTCTCTCTTTCTCTCTCCCTTTATTACATAATGTCATACAAAAGCAGTGCCTACTACTTTACTGCATCAGCAATGATGAAATTATGAATACATGAATAGTGATGGCAACCTCATCATGGAAAATAGCATCACAGATATTAAAGTAGGAAGGAAAAATTCTCCCATTATCATCTTATCTATATGAATTGAAATATCTTCAGGCAATTATTTATAGCTTCAGATCACTCTGCAAACAGTCACGTTTCCAAAAAGTGATGAATTAATGTATTAGTAAATTTGAAGTATTGTAAAACAGGAAATTTTTGGATGCATGAAACTTTCACAAATGGTAAAAGTAAAATGCATGCATTTTTTTTTTTTTGGTCTTCACAATGCATTGAATGTCAGTGGCAATTTGCAAAAGTTACATGTCAAGGAAAAGGCCGTTGGCTGCAATTCATGAAAGTTTCATGTCACGAATGGTTCTGGTCTTACAGTATGGAATAATATTACTTTTTTTTAAAGGCAAGTAAAATTTGTACATTAAATGCAATAAGATATTTTGATACTGATAGAAATGAGGCAGAGAAGATGACATACCAAATTTAAAGTAAATCAAACCCTCCTCCATCTCAGAAACAAACAAAAACAACATCAAACCAAAGAAATGCTACACGGAAGAGAGGGAACCATGGTAGGTATGTGCAAAGCTGACCTCACAAGGTCAAAATTCAATCCAGGTATGTAGCAGGTTGTCTCTGCCTCCCTAATTCTGGATGCCATGGTGCTCTCTGGCATCCCACAAAGGTGCGGGGATCAACCATGTCTATTAGAAGATGATACTGATACCTCAGTTAAGATGAGGTTTCAAGATTCTTGGCAGATGATGGGAGGTAGGTGGGTTGGAGACCCCATTCATGATTAGAAATTAGGAGTGGTATTACTGCAGGATCAGTAATGAGAACAGTGAAAAGACAGAAAAGATATGATGTACGTAGGCCATATACTCGTAGAAGCTCTCAATCATTTTTTTTTTAAATCACTGCTTGGATGTCTACCATCAGTAGTCTAATAATGATCCTAATGACTTAATACACAGAGTATCACATGAAGGCATGGTCCAGTTAACATCTGTTCTTTAAATCTGGAGGTCATCTCATTTTGTCATGGAATCCAGTAACACTTGGCCCCTATAGAGCAGGAAAAGTGCATGGGCTGTGCACTGTAGAAAGAGGACTCTAATCTTTATGTTATGAACAGGGTCCTATTCCCACAGGGACTTGTACATAATTTTATCGCAACACTGAGTGATTCCACAGCCTGTGGGTTTCATCTATAGACAGTACGGGGAAGGGGGAGGGGAGGTGAAATTTGAGCTGAAAATCAATTTCGACTTGCTGAAAAGTCAATTGGCAGATTCCAGGAGGTACCTTCCATCAGAATCCATATTGCTTTTTGGAATGCCAACTTCATATCATTTATTGCCCTGACATTAAACATTCTTATGATATGGCATACTGTCTGCAAGAGATCAGATAAATCACAAAATGTTTAGAGTGAAGAGTTGATGCAGCTGAACTTTGAGGAAATGTTCATGGATCATTAAATACCACAAAAGTACCAGGAAATACTGTAGCTAATGAACTATAGCAATTAAATGGAGAAATTTCATGTCTTGGTTGAAAATGCACTGTCATTTTTTTCCCCCACTGTTTGGGTCCACAAAAACACAACTAAAGTACTGTAGGGCCTATATGTCATTCATTTCAATGAGTATGATACTTTCCAATTGGAACTTTCAAAAAGACAATTTCTTGAGCTGTTAATTCTGCTATTGAGAACCACAGTGACAGAGTGAAATACATCAAAGAATTACCCCTTTTCCATATAGAAAAGATTAGGGATTTCCCAACCTGGGGACTATATAGGCCTACTGTAGATTTGTGTCAAGAGCAATATTATTTTTTAAAAATTAGTTGACTTTGCAAATGTCAGACAAAAAAAACAAACAAACAAATAAATAAACAAACAAAAAACTGCACATCTCAACATTCCACATATCAGTACATTGTGATGTCATTCTTGAAATGAACCAATGTCTACATATTTCATCACTACTTCCTGTCAAAACCTGTATAATATCAGTTATATTTCTTCCATCCACCATCTATGAATAGATCATGCAGTATCTAACCAAGTATACACCTCAAATTTCTGAGGGGAAAAAATCATCCTTGATTCAAACCATGCATTTCACATTGCACATCCTCACACATCCACAACTATTGATTTTCACACACTGACATACTTTCTTGATACAAAAACCTATCACTGTCCCAGTGGTCATGCCATGGTATGTCAAACAAGTCAATGGCAATATCACACAAGAACTTTGCAACTTTTGTGTGTGTGTGGTTTTTTTTTTCACTGCAGCTTGCTACAATCAAATCAAATCAAATAGACCTGGTAAAACAAAACTGTTGATCTTGACAGAGCATAAGTTGTCTATCTGATGTAGACCAGGCTATTACACTGTATACAAGACAAGTGAAGGGCAAAACCTGCAGGGTCCAGCTGGTATTCTTGCATTCTTTGCTGTAACGACAGCTATTGCCTGTGACCTTACACGACCTCCATCACACAGTGATTTACTACTTCATTGACCTTTCTCTCTCTCTCTCTCTCTCTCTCTCCCCATGTCTCTCTTCCATTAATGACAGCAAATCAACGATATACATACACCCTTATTTGGACGCAAGAAGTTGATTCATCCCTGTATCCATAAAGCTACAATGTAGCTTCATGCTGTATCTATAGCTTTTCTGAGGAGCTGCAGTTTGGGATTATCACAAGTAACACAAGTTGCTAGGTTACCAAGGGAATGGCTATAAAATGGCAATAATGGTCTTCATAGTATTCTTTCTCCTCCTTTTTTTTTATTTGCACGGCAATGGGAGTGGGTTAAACAAACTGAAATAAAGTACAGTCATTAACTCTTCAACTTATCATATAATGGAATATTGTTGTAACCATAATTGATGGAATATCGTAGTAACACATTCTCAGCCTGCAGGCCTAAAGTAAACCTCATAAAAATTCACATGAACTGTTCTTTGAACTGTACTTACTGACACTATGTATTTGGAAATTATTTTTATGATCACCTTGTATTGAGTTTTAGATAACTACACAAAATGCACATTAGTCGTAGACAGGCTATTTTGTGGTGCTTTCTTTCATATTAAGCTGTTGCAATTCAAATACTATTATCCTGTTATCCTTGACCTTGAACTTGAAACTGTTATTCTGTTCTTGTCTCAGTTCATCCTGCAGATGTTCCACCAAGTGGATATGTACTTTTTAAGTCAAAGGGTTGCTGTTGGCAAAAAAAAAGAAAAAAAGGCCAAGTCTAAATTCATGTGCAGTGCGAACATAGAACTGAGACAAAAATAGTATGTTGATGATGAGGTAGGCCCGTCCCACAAGGATGTGAAGTTGCAGGCTGACATGGTTTCACAGTTGAACAGATCCACAACCACATTAGAAATAGGTGTACAATCCTTAAAAAGGCTGTCTGGATCAATACCGACATGCATCACAATAGACGTAATGCATCAGTGATAAACAAATATCACCAGTCTGCTTCTCCTTTCAAATTGGCAAGATCGTGTCTGCGATCAAGAACTCATAAAGCAATTACAACTGTGAGAACTCATTTGGGTGTCCACATTTCACACAAGCAAGGTGAAAACAGAACAAGAAAAAAAAAATGCAGTTTATAGCGCAGGATTTATGTGGTATAGCTTTAGTGTTTGTTTTTCTTGTCACTCAATAAAAGTGTCATGCCTACAGCAAGGCACATGTGTGAGTGGTTTGTGTTTAGTTTATGCTGATCATGTTTCATGACAACAGTTTCTAATAGTATGTTAATAGTTGTCCCTGTTCTAGCCCTCAAAAGTGTGGGGTTTTTTCCCCTTCCTCTACAAAGATAGTATTTGCAACCAACAAAATAGAACTGATAGTAACTATGCACAAAATATTTCAATTATTCTTAACAAGAAAATACATCTTTCAATAAAAATAATAAAATCAAAATAACACCTTTTGCAGCAGTAAACTCAAACTCACTGTTTGAAATTCAAGTGAATGAATACAAAAATACTATCTTCAAATCTAAGTGTTTGAAACAAGTGCTGACTAATTTCACTGATATGAAACAAGTACATATTGTAATATTGGACTTCTGCTTTATATCCTTGATGCAAAATCAAAATCCTAACATGATCACATCTTTCAATGTAGCAATTTATTGTTTTATGTGTTGTCACAGTTATATGATGGAAAATTTAAAACAGCAAAAACAATAATGTAGTACTACACTGATCAAAAACTCATGTACTGTACAGTACAAGTTGAATCATTAGCCTACATTATTAACACCCTCAGTAACATAAGACTGAAATGTAGTGCATACAAGGGTGTACACATCATGTACACATCAAACTCGTCATTACTCTCATTCAAACATTTAAGTCTGAAACCAAGCTAGGTAAAATCTGCACCTTACCAACATAATATATGCACACATTGTACAATATAAGAAATGAAGCATTGGGACCATAAAATAGGCCTACACATCTTGGCATATATGGAAGAAAATAGAAAACCAAACAAATATGTTTCATAAAACAATTGGTCTGGTCACAGAAACACTATCATATCAAGTAACGTTTGGATCTCTTTTCAAACTGCTGGTGTCCGTCGGGTGCCACTGTCTAACAGAACACGTGCCATGTTAATCTCTGTTATAATTATTAAAAAAAAAAGAATAACATTATGAAGTAATATAATTATCACCACTCACCTGCAAGTTTTCTGATGGTGCTGGCTATCTCAGCATTTCGCAGTCCTGTAAAGCCTTGCGGACTCCCAAAACCGCGGTTCAGTTTCCGAGAAGCCATGTCACATAATCCTCATCACTTTTAAATCCAAGTGCAGTGGCTATCCCGTCCCACAGAGGGAAAATATATATTCCAAAGGGTCAATGAATAGATTGTGAAACAGAATCGTAGTTTGCAATCGCTGCGTGCCGAGTCACACTTCTTGACATCAAAGGATCACATATTTCTCCCACTGTGTTCCTCATGATGTTGGAATGATCACAACTAAAACATGTACCAGCGAAAGGGAAGAAAATGAAAACATGATGGCTTAAGTTAAATCTTCGAACTAAAAACATATCAAAAGTTGTATACATCTCTTTTGACTAACACTCGACATGGAACCTTTTTCTTTGGTCAGTAATTCCCCTTCATTTCAGCATATTTTTTTTTTAATCTTCATCCAAAGGACAAGAAAGAATTTCCTGACATAGATTTAATTCAGATGGTGTAATAACACTAATGACATCTGACTTATGATACAACAGGGATGTACAATGTAGGTGACAAAACAATCAAATTTTTCCCTCCCTCTTACCTCCACAGATGAGAAAACAGGTATAGTTCGAGCAAGCAAACAAGCTTTTACCTCAAAACTCGACCTTATGAATACAAAGGCACAACTATACAGCTCTCTCTGCATTCAGTACACGGGCATTAACTCACCCTGAACAATGGGGGAGAGAAAATCGCTCAAACAGGCTAAAATCAATGAAACATGTCCCATTTCTTGCACAAACAAAGGGGGAGGGGGTTAGGGCACTCTTTCTCCCTGGGGCTTTCGTCCAGCGTAACTTCACTTGAACACTGACTTTTTTAGTAGGTAATCTGTGCAAAACCCCACTAAAGCTGACTCGTCATGTACACATTTTGTTATAATATCCATATTCTGTATATCAGGTACTGTAAAAGTGGAAATTTTCGCTGTGTTGAAATTTTCGCGCATTTCGTGCAACCAGAAACTAGCGCGAATATAAAATAAAAGCACGCAAATATTTTTGTCTACCATATGTTCCTGTACTTGGCTTATATTGATTTCGTGGAATTAAAGACACACGAAACTCTTCTTACCCGGCCAAGCACGAAAAATTAGTCGCGCAAAAATATCCACTTTTACAGTATCTCTTTGATCAAATGCCATTATACTTTCGGTCTATCTTATACAGAAATTCCAGTTACACTAGTTAATAAACTTGGCTAATGGCATGATCGTCAAAGTTTAAGCCTTTAAAGAAACCAAAATGTTTTATTAGCTTTCATGGTTTGATAATACAACACTCTGTGCACAGTCAGAATAAAATTATACACCCTGTACGAAGTGTCAGAGTTGTTAACTCCACTTTACAGCTGTACATCAGAACTGTTCCCCACAGTCAGATTATCTCAGACAGCTTAAAAACTAATCTGCATTTGATAATACAACATACTAAAACTAAGAAGCCAGCATGCTGAGAATGATTATGGCTAGCTCTTATATTTCTCTCTATCTTAGGCATTTATCTCTCAGGGTCCCACTATTGTTAGGACCTAGTCTGGGGTATTCGTGTGAGTACAGTGACACCTGTATGACTTCAGATCGGTCTTTGTTCCAAGAAATCAATAAAAGAATGAGGTCTAGGGTCTGTTGTCTGACCTATAGGTTTTGTGAAACCAAATTCTCTGTGTTTTAGAAACTGATCTGGTGCAACCAGATAAAAAACTAAAAAGGCATATAAAATGTAGTCATCATTCATGGCTATGTCATAATGTCCAGCTACAAAGTGTAGATTAACTTATCATATACTGTATACACATGGATATATGCCTATAAAGAGAGAAAGAGAGAGATGATATAGGTAGACAGAAAGAGACAGGTAGAAATATATATCTAACAGTATAGAGACAATAGAGATGATAGTTGATAGATACACATAGTAAAATGATAAAGGGGGGGGGGGGGGGGAGGTTTCCTCCCTGGGTACCGTACACAAAACAAATGCATTAATCTCAAACTGTTGGTAGTTTCAGCCCATTCAAATTAAATTTTAATTGTTATTATCATTGTTATATTCACATAGGGCCTACTGATGGAACAAAACACAGATACAGAAAAACACTTTAAAATTTTAATAGACCCCCTGGATGAATTTAGAATGTTGCTACTGCTGCTACTGATTTGAACTGTAAAGTGTGTGAGCAAATTTGTTCACTTTCAAATATTTCATTTTAGTGCAGTCGGAAAGGGGGGTTCTCATGCACCCCAAACATATATTTTTTTCATCTACTTCATCTAGACCAATTTTGTGCGTAGATTTCAAAAATTCAATGTTAACAGGTCAAAGCGTGTCCCATAGTGGTCAAAAATCCGTTTCCATGGTAACTCATGGTGAAAATGTCAGTATCTCATAAAAATACATGTAACCTTTGATAAAATTTTTCAATTACCATGGCTTTGGTATCAAATTAAAGAAAATTAAATTACCTATACGATGATACCAATTATGTAGGGGTTTATACCAATCTTCATGTTAATTTTGAGGCCAGAATTTTTTTTTTTTACATTTTTTGGCAAAAATGCATTTTTACCATAATACTAATCTATCTCTTAATCATACCAAAACAAACTCAATTTGTTTGAATATTCTTCAAAATTATACCAAATATGTATGTAATAAAATGTGAAAATTTCGTAGATATTGCTCAAATAACAAGAAAGTTACGGCCATCCAAAGTTGACATTGACACCTGTCAAGAATTGGTCAAGAATTTCCAGATGGATGATGATGCGCGCCCTCTATTGTGGAGAAATAAGCAAGCTTGCTTGTGATAGGACAAAAGTTTTGGTGAGAAGCTTTATTGTTTGGATCAGACCGGCATCAGTCAAAGAAATCTGTCGCAAATCAAACCTCTGGTATGTATCTGATTGTATTTTGTGTCATATTATTGTTTTTAAAACCATTCTGCAACATACATTTATTTTTGCCTGAAAGCAAAGTACCAAAAAAACTTCATCTATTGAAGCTTTTCCACTACAAGTTTATGTTCAGTAAACTTCAGTCTCACATGTTTAAAAATGTGTGAGGATTTAGGTGTGACATGAAATCAGAACTTGTTGATGTGCTGTGTTGAATTTAGTTGAATTTACTAATATTTAAAGAGGCCATTTATGAATACATTGATATTTGTATAGTTACTTTGCTGAGTGTGAAAGTAACAGATTACAAGATTAGTTTGATGGAATGATACTGTCTGTAACATACTAGTTTTGGTGTAGACCGTAGTTCTGTAGACTCCACATAATTTTGTATTAATTACAATAGATCTGTAATGTTAGAGTCTAGTTCTATGTAATTAATTGATGGTGAAAACTAAAAGTAAACAGAAGCACCCAAATTTTATCTAAATTTGCAATATTTCATGAGGTATATTTTCATGCCTCTGCACTGAAGGTGGCGGATCGGGGGGGGGGGGGGGTGGGGCACATCCAACAGGATTGGCATTTTAACTGTACATCCTCTCACTCAATAGATATTTTGAAGCAATGCTTCTCCTATCATTTACACTACATTTATTGATATAAAAGTGTGTAGCTGTATTGCTGGAACTACTTCTAAACACATGCACGAAAGAACGTCGGTATTTGCGTTCATAGTATCCGTGTGATGACTGTAATTACGGGGCTTGAGCGGTGGTGTTTATTTAGGACACTTCCCAGGGGATTGCTTTTGAATGTTGAGCCTTTTAATATAGTTAATACTTTTAATATAGTTAATGTAGAGCATTTTTTCTTTTTGTAATTATATTGCGTTTCATACAAACAAAAGGGCAATCGCTGTACGACCGTAACGACAATGTGAAGGCATGGTAAATTGAAACATAATAATGTGCTATATGCTGGTGCATGTTTCTTATATTGCCCTGGGGGGTTGGATGGTTTTGAACAAATCCCACTCGGTTGCCTTTGAATGTGCACCCCTTTGACTATATGCTGATTGTAAAGCAGTGTCTCTATACCATTTAAAAATCATGAAATGTAAAGTGTCTTCATTTACCACTCGGCAACGACTTTACATGCATGTACAAGTGAGTTTAGTGCGGCATATAATGTATGTTTTGTTTTAATCTGTTTTGGGACCACGACGGTCAGGGCAGGGGTGATCTGGGCACTTCCCAAGGGCTTAAAAATTTATAGATATTGTAAAGCAACGTCTCCTATATCACCTTAATTGCCTTTTACGAAAATAAAAGCATATATGTGCTACACAGGCGGAAGAGCTTTTCAGAGGCATGTAACCATGGAACATTTTTTCGCGGTTGTACAGTGTATACTGCATGTTTTTCATTGCCTTTAGGATTACTTTGAGCACCTCCCACAAGGTGGTCTCTGCAAGTGAACCCTTTGGACTGCATAGATATTGTGGATCAATGTTGTTATTTTATCTCTACCCCTGCATTTTTTATAGAAAAAAAAAAGTGTCTTAATATGGCAGGAATCAAATTCAATAGAATTCAATTCAATTTTCTATTTCATTTTTCGACAAGAACAGATAGACATCACTTTCTTTGTAACAGAAAATGAAGTGCGTAAAATTATGTCAAATGAGAAGAATGTACAATGATTATAGCACCATACGATGATTATACATAATCACAAAACTCAATTGATAGTCCTAAAACTCAACGAACAACTTTTTTTTTTTTTTTTTTTGAGACATGCACTTTTGGAAGGACTGTATACTAGTATGCTATCGTTGCGTTCATATTTGCGTTACAAAGGTCATGTATGAGGCAATTAAGGTGTGCACTTCCTATAGGCTCCCTTCGAATGATAACCACTTTAACTATGTCAGTGTAAGTAAAAATTACAGAGCAATACATCGTCTGTTTGACTCCATTGAATTTCATTAAATAAAAGTTTCTTTGCTAGAGGACCAGAAGGACTGTTGAAAGGCATGTATCCATAGAACATATTCATGTATTTGCGCTGGTATACAGGATTATTGCATGTCTTAGACTGTCTTTGGGTGGGGTAATTTTGGGCACCCTCCACGTGGTTGTCTTCGTATGTGAACCATTTTCACCTTATACTAAGATATTGTAGAACAACAATTCTTCGAGAACTTCCACTGAATTTCAATAGAAACGAAATGAATAGGAAGTTATGCACAGAGGTTTTTTTTTTTTTCTTCCCTTCAAACAGCTGTATTCACGTGTGTATATATTTTGTACGGGGCCGTGAGGGTATATAGGGATAAATTCGGGTACCTCCCTGCATGCGAGCCACTTTGACTGTGCACCACTTTTTAAAGATGTACACATTGTAGAAAAATGTCTCCGCTGTCAATGCCAATTGTGTTTCAAGGAAATAACAAAGTCTTTGCTCGACGGCGAAACGACTTTAGAATAAAATCTTGTACGCTTAGAACAACGGAAATCGTGTTGGTTGATGCATGTTTTGTAAATTAATGGTCATGGGGAAAATATGCTCGACTAGGGTAACTTTGGGCACTACCCACATGGTTTCCTTTGACTGTGCCATCTTCAATATCTCAAAACCCTCAAGGATGCAAGAGCTTAATCATCAAGATTCGAACAAACCACCCTCCAAATAGAGTTCATTCATTACAAAATTACCGTAGACAAATTATAGATGTTGACACTTGTTTAATTTCGTACTTTGATTCTACGTAATATTAATGGATAAGCTATCATTATCTGTCTGATAACAAACTCTAATCTTATAATAATAATTCATGCTAGTTTACTAATGCTGTAAAGTTTGTTTTTGGTGAATAGAAACTGAAATATCATATTTGAACACTCTTGATATGCTCATATCGGGCACTTTGATGCATCAGACTATTCCGTTGGCTCGGAACCCTTTGCATATTATGCAAATGAGGCCCAGACTATGTACATGGTGAAATGTTTGCATCGCACTAGTGACATTGTAAACATAGGTTTCAACACTTTCGGTGTTCCAATCTAAAAACTAGAAGCCTAGTTTTCATGGAAACACTGTATTATTATCATAATGGGAGCTAATTTGCATATTATGGAAATTTAGCCACTTTGCCCCACTGGATTTCTTGGGACTTTTAGTATGGTGTTTAGGAGCCCATAACAAGTATAGCACTGCAGTGGAATTCCTACTGTTGCAATTAGTGTTGAGTGAAACCCTATTTTGACTGGACTAATGTGATCTATGACAAAATGTGTATCCAGTGTCTGTTAACAGTGCTTCATTTCTTTCAGAAGTACAGTATTTGTTGTAGTAATCCATCGATTCTAATGAGCTTGCTCTGGTATCGTACAGAAGTTCATGCAGGACCCGTTTCACCAACATTGATTTCAGTGAGATCAGTGCCACTTAGCAAGTCCTCGTGACTGAAACATACCAATCAGAAAAGTGAGATAGCGAGACTGAAACCAGTGAAGTGAAACTGAAACCAATGAAAAGTTTGTTGAAACACCCTACAGGACTGCAAGAAAGGAAAAGGCATGAACTAACCATTTTTATTGGGATTGGGGGCGGAGGTAGAGGAGGGTCTCATTTTATGAGAAATTGACTTAATCTATGTTCTGTGCCTAATTGACTTGAACGAAATGTCAGCTTGTGCCAAATGCAAAACAAAAAACAAAAAATCCAACTACTGGGATGGAATATATAATATAATACACCATTAATAATGAAAATTGTGATTTCTGGACAGCTGGGTTATAATGGCTACAGGCAAGTTTGAGTGTAACCATGGTAGCTATGGTCTCTAACAGGTTAGGTCTCAACTCCAGTCAATTAAAAAGCTATGAATTTGCATACTTATGTAAATTTTAAATGGGGTTTAACGTTGAGAAGGTGTTGCATCTTTTTGTTTGAGAAAAACATTGTTTTTAGCATAAAGTTGCCATAGAAATGACCTAATTTGGGCTCAGATTTTTTGAAAAAGAGGTCACAAATGTGCCCAATTTTGTTTGAAGAAAGGCAGGAAATAAGAAATACATACACTAAAAACTTTTTGCATGATTAAAGGGACTGTACAGTATATCGTTGAGGTAGGGATTCATGTTTTGAACATTCCTAAGTGAGGTAACGAAAATCCTCTTATGCAATATAAAAGAGCATGTAATTTTAAGAAGGATTCAACGTTTATTTGATGAAAATTGGTTTTCAAATGGCTGAGATATCCAAAAAAAAAAGTGCTAGTAATAAAAGGCGACATGCCACAACTTTATTAGGATCTCTTTGTTTCACCTTGTCTTCGGATATCTCAGCCATTTCAAAACCGATTTTCATCGAATAAACTTTTGATACCCCTTAGAACTGCATGCTCTTTGACATCTTATAGAGTGGTTTCTGAATATCTCGCAAAACGTTAAAAGCTAAATCTTCACCTCGACCAGAACTGTACACACCCTTAAATGTCAGTTGTATAATAAACACTTGAGGTATCCTAAAATTCCCATTCATTTATCTGGTTTATGGGGTGACCATATTGATGATGTCATTTCAGCATGTTCCGAAGCAGAACTTCTGGGTAAATTTTACTGGTAAGTTTGTTAAGACATATACTTTCAAATACAAAATTTGTTTGTTATACGATAGTTGCCAGTTGACCCCAAAATTCAGCCTCAATTCCCTGGCCTATAGACTTACAGTTGAAATCAACTACTAGTATATAATCAATTTTAAACAGGGCCCCGGTATTACGAAATCCTACTGTTCGATTCAAGCTATTCGCATGCCCTCGATCGAAAACATGCACTGTACACCCGAATAGTATACTAGTACTGTACTGTATACTCCTATGTGAACCAATGATTTTTTTTTCTACTCCCCTCCCCCCCCCCAGCAGCGCGCGCAAAAACTACTACCCTGACCTCAAAATTGATATGAAGATTAGTCCAAATTCCGTGTGATGATTGGTACAATGTATATCATTCAAAGAATTTAATACTCTTCATTTAAATTTGACATTTAAATCATGATAAGTGAACAATTTTGTATCAAATATACATTTTAAGGAGATTCTGACATTTCCATCATGTGTTGCCTTGGTAACAGATTTTTTTTTTTTTTACCACCATGGGTCACTCATTGACCTGTTCATGCATTTTTTTTTAAATTCTACCCACAAAACTGGTCTAGATGACCCACTTTATCACATTCAGCTTCATTCTCATGCTTTTGGAACCAAATTATGATGACTGAAATGTTTAAATGAGATTATTCAACAATAGAGGGCGTACATCACACTCCCACCTGCACATTCTTGACATGCTTGAATGTCAACTTTGGATGGCCATAACTTTCTTATTATTTGAGCAATATCTATGAAATTTTCACATTGTATTCCATACATATTTAGAATAATTTTGAAGAATATTCAAACAAATTGAATATGTTTTGGTATGATTTAGAGATAGATAAGTTTTAAAGTAAAATTGCATTTTTGCTAAAAAATATGAAAAAATTGTATTCTGGCCTCAAAATTAAGATGAAGGTTGGTATAACCCCCTTCACAATTGGTATCATCATATAGATAATTTAATTTTCTTTAATTTGATACCAAAGCCATGATAATTGAACAATTTTATCAAAGGTTACATGTATTTTTATGAGATACTGACATTTTCACCATGCGTTACCATGGAAACGGATTTTTGACCACTATGGGACACGCTTTGACCTGTTAACATTGCATTTTTGAAATCTACGCATAAAACTGGTCTAGATGAAGTAGATTAAAAAAATATATGTTTGGGGTGCATGGGAACCCCTTTCTCCTACTAGACTATTTGTCCTGATAATTGCCTCTTATATTAACTGGGTGACTAGGAAATACTACAAAAATATATAAATAATACTCTTACAGTATGGAAAAATAAAAGACCAATCGAACGGGAAACGTGCCACGATTGCAAGATCACAATTTTAGGACAGGGCAATAAACATTCGGAAGACAGCAAGAGCATAACTCAAACGACCTTGTATAAATTCTACAAGAAATTGAACTCACCGGTTTTCTCGGTAATAGCTTCCTTGTGTTTTGTGATGCGCCAAAACTGTATTATCCTAAAAATGAATATGTAATGATTCTACGCGAAAATGATAATCCTTTGCAACTGAATAAATACGTAAAATCATTTGTAGCTATAGACACATCTCAAATCATCACGATGAAATGCAAAACACTCAACGCTGATGACGAACCTGTGATATGTACTGATGGATAATGCAGCTAGTCTAGCCGGATCATCCTCACCGCATCTTCATAATTCCCCGCTCATGCTCGGCACACACGCTGCGACAAGCGCTCGCTGTGTGAGAAGGCCTGCCTCATATAAATCGCGCGTGCGACAGAATGCCAATATGCTGTGTATCGTACTCGACAGTCACACACACACACAACACAAAAATTATCACACCCAGCGGAAGCATGCTACATCGCGCATCGCATATGGTCAACCTTGTTTACAAATTCGCGCTTCATGTCGAGTTTTAGTCGGAAGGTAGCGCCCTTTACGAAGGCGTTGCAAACATTGTTGACATTGTTGTCGTTTTTATAGACATAAAAATAGATGGTGTAGGCCTAAATCTCGGACTATTCAAATAACTACATGTATGACGTTTGCTGATTCAGGTTCTATAGGTAATGAAATGTAAAATGAAGTGCTTTATTGATATATACAGCGATAAGACTATTTCCAGCTTCAAAAAGAATGAAAGAGTGTAACTGAATCCATAAAACGATGATCTAGATCATATAGTGAGTGACTTTACTTATCATTTATATGTACAGTCTGCATACAGCCATGGCGCCACCAAAAAAAAAACAACAACAAACAAACAAACAAACAAACCCACAACTGCCACATTTCTATGACAAATTTGCTCTCAGCCAATCAGCTGCAAGGATTTCTGTAGCTTGTCACATCTATGACAACTTGTCACTGATGACAAGTTTTATGAAACGGGTCCCCGGTGGGCCTCATCATTATTGTTATTATACGTGAATTATTATATTTATTTATTATCATCATTATTATTAATATTCATTACATTATCATTTTAAGTATTTTACTATTATCATTATAAGGACCTGTAGAATTCTCAATGAATGTCATAATGATCAAGATTCAAGATTCAAATTTATTTTAATTTCCATCAAATAAACAAAGAAATTATATACAATTTGTGTGTACAGGATATTTGTAATATTGCAGAATGTGATTTAACAAAGTTTTGAAAATGAGTAGCAGATGAAAAAAACCACAATTATATCTATGTTAATAAAGCGTATAATACAAGTTAATTAAGGATGGGGATAGAAATGGAGGGTCCCACTAAGAAGCAAAGCTTGTACGATATGGGACCCTCAGAAAATACACAAGACAGCAATATAAAACAAAATAAAACGAACCAATGTCTATGTCAACTGACATGAAATCAAAATAATTGGGAAGGAAAAAAAGAAAGAAAAAAGAAAGAAAAAAAAAACTACAGCACGTGCCATCGTGGACGCAAGCAAACTGGATTCCATAATGTTAAAGTATAGTGATAAAATACAACCTGGATTGAATATAATGCAATTTTTTTTTTATCCGGTATTTTACCGGTATGAATGTAGGAGAAGGAGAGAATAGACACATTAGTATATACGGAACAATAACAGGAACATGACTGTAAGGAGGACTTGTGTTTAAAAAAAAAAAATCATAATTGTTTGATGTTCAAAGAAATGATGACTTGACTGAGATGGTAAAACGAACCTAACTCAGTTGAATATTATAAGATTTCAATAAAAACAATTTTGATTTATTCTTGAAAGACTTCAAAGATTGAGCTGTTATGATATTGTTGTGAAGTGAATTCCAGTACTTTGGCCCATCGTAGATGAATATGTTGTGAGCCAGCAAAGTTCTCAAAAAAGGCAAATGGAAATCATTCGATTGCCTTGTTGGATAATTGTGAACGGATTGATTTCTTTGAAACATTGTTTCAAATATATTTGGGAGATTATTTTTTATTATAATTATACATAAATTGTCCTAAGTTAAACAGATACAAATCATTAATTTCCAATATTTTATGCTAAATAAAAATAGCGGATCAGTATGGGACAAAAATGCAGTATGACATAATCAATGATACGGAGTGATTTCTTTTGTAATGAAAGTAATTTATTTACTCTCTAAAAAAAGAAGAGTGAAAATGTTCACTCTTAAAGGAGTGAAAAACAGAAAAGAGTGAGTTTCGAGTGAAACTGGAGTGCATTTTGAGTGAAAATGTTCATTTTCACTAATTTTGGAGTGACCTTAGGGATCACTCCAAAATCTTCGAGTGATTCCTGAGGTCACTCCAAAATCAATGAAATTGAACATTTTCACTCGAAATTCACTCTTTCACTCGAAACTCACTCTTTTCTGTTATTCACTCTTTCAAGAGTGAACATTTTCACTCTTATTTTTTTAGAGAGTAAAGGTGTTTTTAAATGCTTTTCCCCACGCGAGAATACCATTATTTGAATATGGCAATATTAAGGATGAATATAATGTAAGCAGAGACGATAAAGGAAAACAAAATTTAAGCTTATTAATACCAATATTACGTGAAATAATAAATTTTACATATACAGTCAATATGAAATTTCTATGAAAGCTTATTATCGACTGTTATCCCAAGAAATTTTACATGGGAAACATTTTCGAGTGGAGTACAATTAAAAACAATATCAACAGGTAATGCCTCATTAGAATTGCTAAAAAGCATATATTTTGTTATTTGAAGATTAAGAGATAACTTCTTTGCTTTTATCCACTGGGCAACATTTTCTAATAAATTTATTGTATTTACAAGGGTAAGAGGATTTTTATGCGAAAAAAATTGAGTCATCTGCAAAGAGAATAAAAGAAAGAACATCTGATGATCTACAAAAACCATTTATGTAAACATTAAACAAAAGTGGACCTAATAAACGTCCCTGCGGAACCCAACATTTAATATTTAACGTTTGTGAATTACAACCATTAAAAAAAGACCCACGAACTATTGCTTCCTGTTCGTGAGGTAGCTCCTGAACCACTCCAAGGCCTTCCCACGCACTCCATAATGATGTAATTTGTTAAGTAAAATGTCATGATTAATGGTGTCGAAGGCCTTGGAGAAGTCCAGGAACAAACCTATCAGATGAGAAGATTTGTCGATAGCATGTGCCACTTTTTCTATAAAACTCAATAATGCATGTGTAGTACTATGTTTCTACCTTAATCCAAACTGAGAATTTGAAAATGGATTGAAAAAAAAAATAGTTCTTTTATAAATAATTTTTTTCAAGAATTTTTGACAATGCATTTTTGACAATGCATTTAACAAAGAAATTGGTCGGTAATTACACACATCTAATTTGTCTCCTTTTTAAACAAAGGGATAACTTTTGCTTTTTTCACACTTTCGGGGACGGTGCCGTTAAAAAGGGATAAATTAGCCGAGCTAAAGGATCCGCAATTGACGATAATACCCCCTTTAAGAGATCATCATTATGTTCATCATTATCATTATTATGGGTTATTTCTTGAAGTGATCGAGTCTCAAATAATATGAATTTCATGCAAATGGGGATACTCTTCAATTTCTGCTGACTGTATCATAACTCAAGTAAACTTATGGATTCCTGAAAACTCATCTTGATAAGAAAATAATGAATCGACTCAAGAGTCAAGCTATCATATTTCATAAACAATACATGAATAAAACATAAAACAAGAATACTATATCATCTGTGAATTTCAAAATCAATTTTTCGATGCAAAAACTCCAAGACTGATGATTACGTCCAAAGCCCCCCCCCCCCCCCCCCCCAAGATGTAGTTAACAGTGATTTTACCTCGGTACGCATGGAATTTAATCATGAGCTGGATTGCAGTATCCGATATAGGCCTACTCTACCAGTCAGTAGGCTCTCATGTGTAAGATTGGTGACTTGCAGTAATATCATGTGAAATTTGCGTCAAGTACAAGTAGCTGAGTGCAACCCATTACGGAGAACCCTCAGGCTGATGTTTGTCTTAAGGTCCGAATATTTTCTTTTTCTTCTCTTTTAATTCCATCTTCTTGCTGATCTGAAAGGGATGTAATGATTAGCTTCGTCTTCTCTTCACTGTGCATGTGTTATGTGAAAATCATATAAGTTATTCTGCAATGATGATATTAGAAGTACAAATCGGCTAAAAATGATAAGAGAATTCCAATGGCACAATACGCCTTCACTAGGTGTTTTTACATCAGCCCGATGTTTCCAAATAGCGCGCTATTTTCTGACTTGGGAAATTTTCCCGATAGCGAAATAGCGCGCTATTTGATATCTAATGTGAACACAATTTAGCACGCTAATTGTATCGCTCCGATCGAGAAAATTTCTCGAGTCCAACTCGGGAAATTTCTGAAATAGCGGGATAGTAGCGCGCTATTTGATAATGTGAAAACGACTCGAGAAATTAGCGCGATGCATCCCATCATGCCTAACGTGTGTGACCCGATCGATCGAGGCAAACTGCACACAAATCATGAGGAATTTTTGAGAGGGCACACACATTACTGATGCTGTTTGCATATACTCAGCTGTCGAATTAGCTATTTTAAAAATTTTAACTACAATGTATTCGGGCTACCCCCTCTTCGGACTGATGTGAATAAGAAATGAAATAGCGCTCTAATTCGCAATCGCGAAAAATATTTCGAGCTTGGATTTTTATCGGGCTGATGTGAAAACGCCTATAGAGTTTTCTTCTCACCTCTTTGACAGACCTTGGAATACCTCGGATCGATGCCAGGGTACTTATTGAAACAGCGCCATCTATCGAAGAGTTTAATTTTTAATTTTTATACTTTGTTGTCGATTACTGTACCAGTTCCGTATCCACCGCTTTTGTGTTTTACTGTGTTCGTTTTAATTGGTTTATTTACTTCATCGCATCAAACGTACGCTTGATACAGAGTAATTGCATGTTTTATCACAATAATTATGCTTAGGTGTTCATGTAGACAAGGGCGCCGGAAGCGGGGGGGCAGGGGTGGCACTTGCCCCCCCCCAAACAAAATGTTGGGGGGGCAAAACGAGTTTTTGCCCCCCCCCCCCAAAGTGCCCCCTGTTACAAATAATTAATCACTGATTTAAAGACCAAAATGAACAATAAAGGCATATTTCTTGTCTAAATGTTGTAATTTCATAACTGAAAATGCAAAAGTTTTCGCCCCTAACGGGGCGAAAATTATAATTCACTAACAACATACATTATTGTATCTATACACTAATAGTAACTTATGAGTAAATTTAGTGTATAGATGGTAGCCTCGTGTCCTCGGGTGTGCCCGCTGAAACATACCTTTAGTAAACCTTACATTTTTCATTTTCTTCTTTGCTTTCTAGCAGTATAAGAATATTTTTTATTGTTCGAACGATGCGATCAAGTTTAAGCTTTTAATGAGTACATTTCAGATAAATTGCAAAGTGAAAGTGGCTCGCTCGTTTTGCCCGTACTTATAGTAAAATGAAAAGTTTTCATAAGTTATTATCATAGTCCTTCGCAGTAATTTCTTTTACTATGTTTAATTCCTCAGAAATTTAATTCAAATGCTCTATAAAAGCGACTTTCATACTCTGTTTTTACAAAAAGTCCCTACCGTGCCCCCTCCCACACCCTCCCCCGCTCGGTCGCTTCGCTCCCTTGACGAGGATCTCACACCATCACATAATATACCCCCGTATGTTAAGATCATGGTCCTTCCAACTGATTTTTTTCAATATGTTAATAGTAGAAATTTGCTTTTAAATGTTCTATAAACGCGACTTTTGTACTCTGTTTTTACAAAAAGTCCCTATAAACCGTGCGAGGGGGCATTCCCCCTCCCACACCCTCCCCCCGCTCGGTCGCTTCGCTCCCTCGCCGAGGATCTCGCACCATCACATTATTAATGTACTCCCGTATGTAATAATCACAGTCCTTCGCACTGATTATTTTTCACTATATGTTTAATTCCTTAGAAATTTGCTTTTAAATGGTCTATATAAACGCGACTTTTGTACCCTGTTTTACAAAAGCTCCCTACAGTGGGGGGGGGGGGGGGGGGGATCCCCCTTTCCACCCACCCCTCCTCCCACCCCCCCCCCCCCTCACCCGCGCCGAGGATCTCACATCGTCACAATGTGCCCCCGTTGAGATTTTGCCCCCCCAAAACGAGAAGTGTTCCGGCGCGCTTGCATGTAGATACGACAATGTACTGGTGAGTGAAGTGATAAGTTTGACATTTACATATCTACAAACCCGTTACAAACGATTCGGTGTAAAAGCTTTTTAAAACACCAGCGATGAAAATATCAATGGTGAACGTTATGCTTATGTTATATCAGTAAAGTGGGGTAAGATACTCCATATCGTCAACGTAATACGGACAGGCTGAATAAATATCCATGGAAATGGATGATCCTTGTAAATACGACGTTTTAACTGATATTCTATGACTTTTACTTTTAATATTTAAAGCTCTGACGGAATCTCTCCTGCCTTTTTTCTTCTTATCTCTGGCATTATTGTCTCTAACATTTTATCATAAAACTCTTTAGACAGAGCTCAAGTAGTCACGTTCTACTTCGACAAGTTTCTGGTGTATCATAATCATGCTTTCTTTATAACTCTTGTGTAAGGACATACAGAATTACACAACACTATTCAATGAGTCCATCATTTTTGAATGATATCTTTCGTCCTGTCAAACGTCTGCTCGACACTCTTGTGATACTAGTCATTAATGTTAAAGTCGAAGATTGGGGCATTTCAACAATTCATAGGGTATAAGTGAGCATTCGCTGATTACGGATGAGTCAATGCTTGGACTCTACACAATATTGCAGAGCATTATTGAGTTCAAAGACGCCCTCTACGGACGTAATTATTTCGCCAACATGCCTCGGTGAGTGTCGTCAACGGCCTGGATCTTTAGGGACAGGGCAGTTCTGATAAGGGGTTATACTGCCTGTCTATGCCTGCAGAATAGTAATGATGTTGTGTAAAGAATCAATAATAGTCATATTTGTTGATGTTATTGGAATCTACGGAGATAACGTTGCGACAGAGATCGGCAACCAGTGTGCAATTTACGTTAATGACATTTTGGTTTGAAGGCCTTCACAAAAGGTTGTAGGTAATACTACATAGGGCATAAGTAAAACGTTTCCATATTTGAATCGATTGCGTTCATTTTATAAAGGACTGAATTCAATCCATGGAGTTGGCTTGTTTCGTCTAAATCTGTACTTGTGTAGAAGATGCAGGTGTGAAATCAATTTCTTCATGATCATCGGCGCACCTCTTTGCTTCGTCTCCTCCCTCCTCTCTCTTTCTCCCATGTATACAATACACATAATACCATGCAGAGTAACCCACACACGCAACAAACACACTCTATTCAACATACCAGGTGGTTAATATAACCAATACAGGCGACTTTGGGACGAAATTTCATTACACCCGAACAAATAAAGCAATAATGTAAATAATAATTCTGGAACCCAAATGTTTACTTCATTGTGACGAAATTTCGTTGTAATTGCGTTTATTATAAAGGAAGTGCACTGTACACACACAAGCTTCTAGGATGATGTGTGAATACCAAAATAGTGTCATCGGGTAGAGAAGGTGATTTTCACATTTTAGATTTGCTGGTATCTATAGCTACCTTTTCGCTGCGTTTTATTTTGTATATTGTAAAGAAGATGCATTTTATGTGTAAGTATAAAGCTAAACAATATGCATCATCCATTACAAAGACGACTGTGCGAACCGCGGGCTGTGCTCTAACTTTCTTCCCTCCCCTTTCTCCAGCCCCCCCCCCCCACACACACACACACACACCGCTCTCTCTGCTCCCCTCCATCTATCTCCCTCGTTCTTCTCCCCTTTCTCCACCCCCGTCTCTCTCCCTCTCTCTTATGCCCCAGTCACATAGACATCCCGGATCACCCCGGATCTGATCCGGGGAGAGATCCGTGTTGACGCCGGGAGGCCAACACGGCAACTTTTGGAGGTCAAAAACATCCGGCGTCATCCGGGGATTGCCGTGTTGGCAGAACAATCCGGGGTGGTCCGTGTGGCTGCCGTGTAGATGCCGTGTTGATTCGTGTAGATGCCGTGTTTGTCCGTGTAGACGCCGCGCTCTTCCGGCCTTATCCGTGTAGCTGCCGTGTTGATACCGTGTGTGCAGTCATACCAAAATCCCGGATGTCCCCGGATCTCCCCGGACGTCCCCGGATTTCCCCGGATCACCGTGTAGATCCTTGAGCATCCGTGTTTATATGTGACTGGGTCATAAGCCAGTTCATAGTTAGCAATGGTTTGCAATGGTTTTATTGCCACTTAGTCTAATGTCAGATGGTTTACTTCCCAGTTCGTCTAACACAACTGCGGCTAAACTCATTTGGTTTACTATCAATTTCGTCTAATGCCCGTTTGGTTCTACTTCTCACTTGGTCTAATGCCTAGTTTGGCTAATTGTAATTCCGTCTAATGAACAGATCGTCTTATTGCTATCTTTGTGTCCTTGGATATTTTCCATTTTGTCTTGTAAGCTGTGGGTATTAGACGAAATGGGCATAGCCCATCTGGAAGTAGACCAACTGGTAAAGAGGCTAAATGGCAATGTGGACTTAATGGTCATTGGACAAACTGCATGGTTGTAGACGAAATGGGACTAGACCATGTGGGTTGACACTAACTGGCTGTTCAGACGAAGTGGGAGTAGACCAAGTGAGATCACCGTTTGCAATGACCTCTGAACCACAGACTTTTTCAAACATGGATTAATCTTTTATTAGAGGAATCATTTTTACTTAGAAGAGTGGATGGCTTTGTTTAAGTTTGCTGAAAAGAAGACATATTCACCTGTTCATACATTCCGATAATCACGCACCTAGTTCATTCATATCTGAATATTATTATGTGTAATGTAGTTTTCGTGAAGCCCTATCCAGGTTTTTAAATGACTCAATAATAAATAAAGATCAATTTCTAAAGAAGTTCTGCAATGACCTTTGATTATGTACGCGCTCAGATTGTAACTGTGTACTGACTTATTCGTCATTCCTCTTGACAACTCTAACGTTCCTACACATACACGTGCACATGCACAGACCTATACTGACTCATATTCTTCACGCACACACTGTGTAATACGAGAGAGTTTGATTCCGCCAGGTTTGCATTATGCAAATGCGACAGCTGATGTAAATAATCATGCTGTTCAATTCCCTCCATCTGGTTCCACGTCAAAAAATGCGTGATTAATTCCTGTATTCCGTATCGACAATAGTATTACTTGCCCTATGCATTTTACAGTGTGGTCTTGTATATCAAAGCACGTGTTCCTACCTGTACGTATTGTATATACCCTTATAATTATTTAGCTTGCACTGTGATTTGAGGCTATGTTGCTGACTGTATAATAGCGTGATTTGGATAAACACGAAATGGATCAAACACTCAACTGGCCTGAGGATTACTGAATTTGTACACCATTAGCTATCATAATGTAGACTGCCCCTCTTTTAATTCTCCTCCCTTTTCTTCTTTTCTTTTTCTGTCTATCATCCTATGAAACCTATACGAAACCTAAGAACCTAATAATACAATATACGCATATGTATTTTGTAAATAGATCAAAATGAAATAAAGTCAAACATTAAAGCGTACATTAAAGTGTACGTGTATCAATCAAAGAATGATAATGCGCTGTGCATGTCTGTGTGTGGTTTTGAGGACATGATTCAGGCCCGTAGCCAGGATTTTTCAAGGGGGGGGGGGGGGGGGGGTGCGGTCACTAAAAAAACGGACCTTCGGTACCAATACCAATGATGACACAAACACACACACACACACACACACACACACATATATATATATATATATTCTTTGGACGACCGAACTACAAAAGTTGTATAAGACTTTGCGCGCCGCAAATTGTGAATTTTGACTGTTTTAATGACGTTTTAAAGTCTCGAGGAAATTTGTATTTTTGTCTGTTGCATGCAATCGCGTTAAGGTATTTCATCTAGGAAATAGTAAAAACTCATTTTGCCAGGAAGTTGCAAAGTTTAATTGTGTTCGAGACTCTGCGCGCGTAGCGCGCCGCAAAATTGAGAATAGTGATTTTTCCTGGTGTTGTTTTAACTTTTATTTTTTCTATTGTATACCCGCGTTAGCAGGCCTGAAGCCAGGATTTTTAAAGGAAGGGGGGATTGCGTTAATTAACAAAACGGTCCTTTGATACTGTCCCGGGAGGGGTAGCGACAATTAAAAGGTGGACACCATGCTCATACATGGACTTTCAAAATGGCCCCTAAACGAGTAATGATCATATGATTTTTTCGGGCCTTAAAAACAAGTATTCCTTAAATGTTTCCTGCACCCTAAAGAAGTACTTCATCATGATTGAACAATATACCATTTTCCCAAATTTCGGCCTTTTTGATACCCTTTGATTATATACACTCGTACATCACACTTTCCATCTAATCCGTGAGAAAAAAACGACCCCTATTACGCGTTTTCTTTAGCGAGTATGGTCACGGTGTCCACCTTTCAGTTGGAGTTTTGCATCCCATTGGATGCTGTTTGGAAGATGAAACATTCACTTTACTATACAATACAGTATATCAGCCGTTGGTATGCGAGTTTGTCAAAAACGAAAATAAATAAGAAAATTTTTAAAACAAAATGAATTGTAAATGTGAACCATTTATATTTTGCCTCCTTGTGGTAGGATATTTCCAGCATTTCCGAACTTTCAAATAATCATTTTAGATTTAATAATATTAAAGGTAGTAGATCCGATTCGCAAACATCTCCAATATCAGTCAAATGTCATATTAACCATCATGCTAAGAAGGTCTTCTTTGTGAAATTTGGAGGTCAGTGAAATTCAAAAATTAAACATCCGTTAGCCATTGGAAGAAGTTGAGTACAAATTCAGACCTCAGGCTTAGTGCTCAGATGTTTTCCTATTTGATTTGATCTGTCTTACTGTGCACACTAAGATACATACTGGAATGGTTATTTCTTATTTATTAAATTATAGTAGCATATTTGGTTACTAGCTGTCTCTAGGTATTTTCGAATTTGGGCTGCAAAGAGATCCACTACCTTTAAGTTAGAAGAGAGATAAGTAAATAATGATAAAATAAACGAACAAAAAAGAATGAGTTTCTTTTGTAATACTATCTGACAAACTTTTTACTTTACCATTTTACTTCATAGCTCAGCACTTTCCATTCTCTCTCATACCCTCTTACCCATTACATTTATATGAAATACAACTAAAATGAGTTTGCGTGCCTGCATAATACTCTTTGGAAATTATAAGTGAAAATGTTCTTAGGTTTTGGCTCACTTTAAAATGAGAACCAATTGAACTGTCACAACATGAGAAAATGTATAGGTAATAATCAACACTACATTTCCGAATTTGGCCTGCAAAGAAATCCGCTACCTGTAAGTTAGAAAAGAGATTAGTAAATAATGATAAAATAAACAACAAAAAAGAATGAGTTTCTACCGCCGTATCCAGAACAGAGCCTGAAACGGTCAGTGGCGTATCTAGGGAAAACGGCGCCCGGGGCAAGCACGAAAATTGCGCCCCTAATTTCTGAAAAAGTGTTCAACCCCAACCCCATCCCGGTAGGGACTTTAAATAAAGTCCACATGATGCTTTTTCAAGCACTTAAAAGGGATCTTTTGAGGGTGATTTAAATGTAATGAATTTTGATAGATTTTGGCGAGCGAGCGCAGCGAGCGAGCCGAAAATCTTTGTATTTCACCTTACAAAACATGGAATTCTTGTCATTTTTTGCTTACCAAATCTTACAATTCTAATCAAGATATAGTGACGGCCTTATAGATAACGATTTATACCAAAAAAGTGAGGACTTTCAAAATACTCTAAATTAGTACGCGCGAGTGAGCTGAAATTTGTATATGTCCTCGTCATCATCACGTATGTTGTTCTTATCTTTTTTGATATAAATTTTGGCGAGCGAGCGCAGCGAGCGAGCCGAAAATTTTTGTATTTCAGCTTACAAAACATGGAATTCTTGTCATTTTTTGCTTATTAAATCTCACAATTATATTGACGACGTTATTGATGACGATTTATACCAACAAAGTGAGGACTTGAAAAAATACTCTAAATTAGTACGAGCGAGTGAGCCGAAATTTGTATATTTCTGCGTCATCATTACGTTTTTTTCTTATCTTTTTTTTTGTGTTTTTTTTTTGTGCCCCTCTCCCCCGTATGTTCGAAACTGTTGGCGTCCTCCTTTGATAAAATCGGCGATCGCTTCAGAACGAATGAAATTGCAGTCGCTGCTCCGTGTAACATTTTTTCCTGCTGAATATAAAATGACATGAGTGAACACAATAGACATTATCATTTTGTCCGCGTCATCGTCACGTTTTGTTCTTATCTTCTTCTCTTTTTTTATACAAATTTTGGCGAGCGAGCGCAGCGAGCGAGCCGAATATTTTTGTATTTCAGTTTACAAATCTATCACAATCGGTCACACCCTCTCGTTATCAACGTCAAAGTTGTAATGGATAATCAATGTCATCCACGAATCGCACGTACTCGGGCGGCCAGTGGAAAAAAAAAAAAAACACCGGTCACACGCGCCAAGGGCCATGGCATGCAGTGCCAATATAATAATAGTTCGCACAGATTGATACATAACATTTGTGTTTGTGTGCATGGGGACAATCCGATGGTTCATACAACAAAAGGGTTTCGTACAATTATTTTTAACATTGTTAAACGTACTCTTCCACATTTACGTAGCATATAATGTGTCTTTATATTTATCTGGATTGTTATCTTGAGAATTGCTAAAAACCGTTATTATGAAAAAGTGGACCTTTCAGAATTTGGGGGGGGGGGGGGGGTGCGTACGCACCCGACGCACCCCCCCTGGCTACGGGCCTGTGATTATAGGTAGACTGTACCTGATTATACGCACAATGAAAAAATGATCGAGGAATAGCAAACTGTATTCGTGTTGAAATGCAGCTTATTCCCAACGCTTCAGTGGTTTGACTAAGTGTGTTTTAGCAATTAAGCCAATAATCTTGCCACTGTGTGATGTCTTTCTGCGGCGTATACCACTATCTTGTTGATCGTTCTTAATAATACATCACTGCACAATCACCAGTGGACAGCTGACATGGTATATATAAATATTTGGGTATATGTATAAATATATACATTTGCATGTATATATATATATATATATATATATATATATATATATATATATTATATATATATATGTGTATATATATATTTGTGTATATGTATGAATATATACATTTGTATGTATATATATATATCATATACTTATATATATACTATGCAGAAAGAGTTTCAGTATTTCAATGAAAGACGAAAGCAAAAAAAAAAAAAAACAACAAATCACTCGTTTTGTTGTGATTATATCAAACTCGTTGTTTAACGAGCAAAATTTATTTCTATTTCTATTTACAAACGGTCCATGTCATTCGGTCACGTGGGTTTTTGTTGCTGATGATGATGACGGCACTGGTGCTACAAGTATCAATATTGAAAATCAACCAATTTTGCTGACACTCGTTGATGGTCTCGACTGGAGAGGAGACAACTGCCGGATCTATAAAGTGAATCAGTGGCTGACATTAAGAGCCCATGCCACAGTAACTACAGTGTCGGTGCTATAATGTCGATCTGACTGGAGTATGAGAATTTTTTTGATGATGAGAATCTAAAGAGTCTTTGTGGATGTTCGCGCTCCAACCCGACGACAACGATTTACGCCTTGTTGAAGTAGAACTTGGCCACGGTGCCGTGGACGTCGACGGTGGAGACGAGCTGGTCGCCCACGAGCTCACGGATGAGCTTGGCGCCCTTCTCGCCGGTGAGAACCAGGCGGTCGCCATCCCATGCTGCGCTCACCTAGAGAGGAAAAAACATAGAATCAAAATTGAGACAGAATAAAGGAAGGCCTCACAAATAATTATCTTCATTGTCATGGCATAGGCATGGCATGGCATTTTGCATCCGTTCAATTTCTATTGACATTCTGTACTTGAGGGGCCCACATTCTACAAGCATTGTCTTTTTAGTGGGTCCCTCCATTTTTCGATGTCTTACGTATTATGTCGTCCTTATCACTTCAGTCAAGTTTCATTACAACGTATTTCTTATTCCAAGGTTCCTCGATTTTATTTTTCTCAATTTACTTTGTCTTGACTATGCAACCTTATTCTCTGTTACCAAAGAAAGTGAAATGTTTATGTTCTTTTCGAAAAATGAAATAAAGCATGAATTGAATTGAATTGAATTGAATAGTACTATCGGGTGAGATGTATAATTATCCTGATTGCTTTCTGGCAAACAGATAAGTATTGTATGACTCATTATTATTAAATCTGTTTGACGCCGACCAGTTTGATGAAGTTAATCAGTGAGATACGTATCAATGCATGACGTAGATTGCGTACAACGGGCTGAGCACATGAAAATATTGATTGACATTCATATGAGTGTTTCATGCCATGCTGGAGAGTAATAAGCCTGAGACCTTCTAATACAATCATACAGTCAGCCCTACTTTCTCACCACTTTTCTCACACTTTCTCACAGTTCCAATACGCGGAACGAGCACTCCGAGTACCGAGCCAAATAAAAAACAAACAAACACCGAACCATTGCACCTTGTATCATCACTAAAGGATCACTGACAGCACAAGCGCCAGCATCAACACTATAGCACTCATTATCATAATTTTCAGTGGTGTCAACACCAGCATAATCACCAGGGCTACCATTTGTACCAGCTCGTTTACCACCAGCACCTTCAGCCAAATTATACTCCGAGAACCACGGACACTAACGCAACACAATCGTCATCGCGTTTTAGGTGTAATCATCACCAGGACATCAAGCCTCAACGCAAATGATACTACTAGCCACAACGCAGCGGACATCGGTAACATCACATATCAGTACCTGTTCCACAAGCCCTAACAAGGCAACCTCCAGTTAGTCCTACCAGATATCACCACTTTCAAATTAGCACAAACACCACCATTCCCAAGCCTAGCATTACTGCAGCCAACCTCAACAGAACCATCACAAGCCCTGCCACTACCAGCACCACCGGTCTCGAAACCACCATCACCACCAGTCCCAGCAAAGGTAACGCCATCCTTCACACAACCATGTACCTGAGCACTACTGTCTCCAACACATACCACCAGTGCAATTGCAATCGCAGGGATACCATTGGATACAGACAATGTTATTGGAGCCATCAACAGCTCAACCGATTTTAGACCACTATCGGTATAACTTATCGATGCAACCACCGACATCACAGACAGCATTGCAGCTTCGAGCAACCACCACAAACAATGACAGCCGCAGCCATCACACATATCGGATCTGGTTGTCGAATTGCTTTGGGCTCACCTTGAGGGTCATGGTGCCCATCATGAGCTCGGTCTCGAAGGTGGAGCCCACGGTGAAGGTGGTCTCGCGGGCGCCGCGCTGAGCCACGGTGTTGATGGTGAAGTTGTCGCCATCCTGCTTGATGTTCATGGTGAGACCGCTGATCTGCGCGGGCGGGCGCTTGTCGGCGGGGATCTGGAGCTTGTCGAGGACGGTATCGAGGGAATCGTGCTTGGCCAGAGCCCAGTTTCCGGTGAAGTTAGGCATGATTGTTTGATGATGGGATTATTGACGGCTGGTGACGGGGAAGAATAAAAAAAAAGTACCGGTAAATAAAAAATGCGATTTAGTGTTAGCCCTAACACACTTTTCATCTACCAGCATTAGGCTCAATGTGCCCATAATCATCAGCAGACGACTATTCAATTCACCCACAAATCTTAGTACAACAGTAGCCTCCTTAACTTCCACTGTACATCATAGTTCTTATAGCAAGTGAATTTCAGTCTAACGAATGCAATTTAACATGAACTACTCTCAAAAAAGTGAGAAAAAAAAAGATTAACATGATGTGAATATCAAATCTATCGCGAACAATTAAGTAGTGCAACTAAGCAAAGCCTTGATATAAACAGAAACCCACAATCTTCGTTAAACGATATAGTTAATGAAAAACTCTAGCTCAGAGTTAAGAAGTCTAGAGTAAGTTTCTTCCAAGGTTGACGAAAGACTCTTCTCACCTGGCGAGAAATGAGAGACCGATGTACAGACACGAGGACCGTTTGTAGCAGCAGTGGGACGAGACTGAGTTGGCGTTTCTTTTTATCCTACCTAATCTTATTTAGATTCTTGATAAAAAGCGATACTGTATAGCCCTTCGCATCTCATTAAAAAAAGAGGGTATAGCGAGGTACTGGTTAAACTGTATACCGTGGTCTTGTGATGTTTTTGCTTGGCACCTGTTTGAGTATAAAGTTCAATATTTGCCGTTCGTGATGTCTGATTGGATGAGAGCAGGTCATATCGCCTGTGACGTGACCCTCTCCAGAGCGTCGGTTTAGGTGTATGCGACGCATGGTGGGAACCTTTGAGCAGCTAGTGATTAATTTGACGCTGTAATAGCTATCTCCCTGCCAAGTACTGTATGTGATTTTCAAACATACATAGAGCTACTTTCTGAATATTGTCAGGCAATCTTCTTCATCGCGATGTCACGCCCTCACTCTTAGTCGTCATGAATGACAGGCAGATAACTTTCAACGTTGATGTAGTGTACTGCTCACGAATCGACAGATCATCGTGCTATCTTATTCTTAGCTCAGCCCTTCAGCTTCATCAAATCAGTTCACGCAGAAATCAAATATTGACAGACATGTCTGAGTCATAAGAATAAAAACACAAGCAGTTTGAACAAACGGGTATACTAATTTTAAAAGAGAAAAAGGTGGTCTCATGTGGCAGTTATAATTGTAGCTATAATCATGGACCTACTATAAGTCCATGCTATAATCTTGATAGCGAGAATTGGATGCTTGAAAGTGACATTGTAATGTGTGTGGCTGTAGGTAGACATTATGACAGAGGGTAGTAAAATCAGGGTGATACGTCTAAAATGTATAGCAGACTACCCACGTACGTATGCTTTCGGCATTATGTCGTTGTAAAATCCTTATTGACTGTATACGCATGGTGTAAGTTCTACACTTGGCGACCACATTAGGTAATTTGGAAATGAGAAACAAACGTAGTCTTTAATAGTCCAACTAATGCAGATCTTGTGTGTAATAATCTGATTACTGGTTTGTCCCACCTGGGCATTGTTTCGGAAATCTTCAAGTAGGCCTATCAGGGATCAGGCTTACGAAGAGAAGTGAGCACTCAAATTAACACGATAGCAGACGAGAGATCAAGATAATCAGAACACGCGCAATGGATGAATTTTTATTGTCCACGGCCATTTTACACACACACACACACACACACACACACACACACACACACACACACACACACACACACTAAAAACACACACTAAAAACACACACACACTAAAAACACACGTCGTGTATATTATGTTTTGATCGAAATTATTTAAGGTGAGAATATCTTGTAGTTTGGAAAAACATTCAGTGTTACACAAAATCTTGTGGAGAGGTGAGATGTGGCTTACGTTCTAGAATGGCGCCTTATTGCCACCGTCAGCTCTGGCTTCAGCCAAAAGGGGAAATCTCAGAACAATATTCTGTTATTATAATGTCTAATGTTTAGACATTATAATTCTGCTATTATAATGTCTAAAAATCCTTAATTCTAAAATCAATTCATTCATTCATTCAAATATCACTCTCTTCTATTCGCTTTAAAATGTATCGCTCTGCTCACTTTTTATTTGGTAAGTAATTCACTTTAAGTGTGATAGTATATGGCGATGATCTAAGCAGAACTCATAGCAACAACACTCGAGCAATGGTTATTGTATATGGGGAAATATGTAATGGGATGCTAGAAGCAAGATATCTTAATTCACTGCTTCCCCAGTTATCAATAAATTCAATGAAAGATGATGATAGAATATGTATCAGAATGAGGGAGAGAGGCAGTGGTACCAAGCATTACTCAATTCAATTCAATTTAAAATTACTGATAACAAGAACAGAACAAAACAAGAGGAGAAGTATAAGAAAGGATATTACCCTTAGCCAATTTCAGAATTTCGTTTTAGGGACTGGATTATTAATATAATGAAGTCGCACGTATTATAGCACTATCAACGGCTTTTGAGAAGAGGCATTCGTGGTACACGTATGATATATATATATATATATATATATATATATATATATATATATATATATATATATACACGCTTTGCCGCCTCTTCGCCCCCCCCCCCCCCTTTCCATTACACATCTTCACCACTGATAGAGGTGTGGTACCCCCTTCCTCTCACACACAGTCTGTCAAAACTCGTTGACGAACATTTCTCTTTCCTTATTCTTTTAACACCATTATACAGGGTGTAAACCAGATATGCAGTCGATCGACGATAAACTCCATTTACACGCACGGTATGTCTCGGTTGCTCAGCAACAATGGTATCACTCCAACATTATCAGGACAACGACCATGTCAATGTTTTATCAGTTTAACTAGGTGGGCTTCCACAATTTAAATGAAATATAAAATAACAGTCATGCGTGGATAAGTTCCTCTTCTGCCCCCCCCCCCCCCGCCATTCGCATAGCTTCGGAAGCCCATACAGGGTATGTTTTCTTCAGCTATTTTTATGGTTTAGGTGATGTCGATGTTAATTCACTGGCATTCTTTGGACGTTGATCAGGACTGCCCACTCACGTCGTTTATCTGGATCAACCATGTAACAATCTGAAATGGAGACATTCATTTTAAACGACTTTTTAAACTTTCTAAACTTTCTTCCGAGTGGATAAGCGCGGGAGGAGTCTCCTTGTATTATAATTCCTCGTATAGTTTGATAGAAACATCGACATTTTCACATGATACAGTGGTTCTCCTGCAAATCAATTGTAAGTTTGCTGATGAATTGAAGTCGTAAGTTGTAATGAGAACCTTCATGCAGAAATTTGTAAACGTTTGTGAATTTACGTATAAAATATTTGTAATTTGATTATTCTAGCAGTTGATTTTTGTCCTTAATATAAGTTACATTACCGACTTAATGAGTTTATCTGTAACCCTTTGACAAGTTATAATTTGTATTTTAAAGCGCTTCGTATAGATGTTGATTCTTTTGACTCTCATCAACATAATCAAAATCAATACTTTCTCTCTGAAATATGGATTTAGTAAAGTAAGCAGGAAACGTTAGAGAATATTTCGCGTTGCTGAAAACCCAGAAACAATGTTACATGAAGTCAATTTACTCTTTGTGCAAGCTTGCTCACTCACGATATCCCTTCACGTGAATGTATGGTACAGTACAAAAGTACAATACAGGGTAGCACCGTTTTAGGGGGTGAAAGGTACTCTTTTGTGGACATGTTTGCCCTTCATGGTGGGAAGGTATCGAAAGTATCATATATTCACGGTGTAAAGCAGGCCAGGCAAAACAAATTGGACAATGAAATCAGAACAAGAGAGAGAAGATGAAGGAGAGATAGAGAGGAAAAAGAGAAGAGAAAGAAAAGAAGAAGAGAGAAGGATGGAAAGAGAGATGGGGGGGGGGAAGAGAGAGATCATTCCTCTTTTTATTGTGATCCTTGTTCCGCAGGTGCACACCACGAGCTAGATACCCACGAGTCATACCGACCGCGAGTCACACATCCCCACGAGTTATTCAGCTCATTCACGAGTTATGAATACAGCCCACGAGCTGAGGCCCACGTGCTCGACATCAAGTTAAATAGGCCCACGAGCTTTATGATAGGCCTAGTAGGTCCAGACACTAGGCCTTATAATTGCCTATATATATAGTGTCTAGCTCCTGGACCCGTTTTACTTGGTACTCAATGCAATTTTAACACTTCAAATTCAGATCTCATGAATTTGGGCTCTTTATGCATGTTTGTAGGACGAGGCTCGGGTAATTGAGCGTCCTAGTTTTTAGGAGCAACCTCTGTTATCAAAGTATATGAAAAAAGTTTGATCACACATAAGTGAACAAGCCCATTGTTGGAGGGAAAAACCCATTGTTGTCTTGAGTTCAGTAAGGCCTACTTTGTGTTTAGTTTACTTCTTCATCCTTAGAATAAAAGGACGTCTTTGGTCATGTGTCTAATTTAGCAACAAACATGGATCACTTATCTCCTACGTTAACATTTATTGGGAGGTTGCCATAGTAACGATGAAGACAAGGGAACTTTATTGAGCACCTCAGTAATTGTACCAACTACACTGGAATACAGAAAAGAAGACACACCCTTCCATCTGGCTATTGTATATTAATTTATAGTCTACCTTTGTGCAGACCTTACTTAATCTACAGTCAAATCGAATATTGTTGAATTAAGTGTATCATAAAACCTTGTAGCTCTATAATGAAACTTTGTGTAAAGCTTCAGCACAGGACTGCAATGTAGGCTACTTATCACTGTATTACAAGCAACTATGCTGATCACCATATCTTTGTTAATGTTGTTGCTTGTCGATCACGAATCAGTTCAAGGAACCACATTAACATTGGGCAAACTTTGTTCTAATCTGGTGTGGATCTTTTAGACTAACCAACTACTCTCAGGGTTACTGGGATAGACTGGTCGATCGCATTCGGTGACCGATACTCAAACTCCTCACTAAAATAGCTCGTCCCAGGTTAAGAATCGCTTATCACCCATGTCGAAGTTCTGTTTGCGCGTCGTCTTATCGAACGGTTTGTAGAGAACTTCAAACACTCATATTTATTCAACAGGGACTCAAGTGCGGGTAGATAATTGGGTCCTTTATCATCTATACTATATCATCACTTCAGTCTGGAAGTCATAACGATAGAGACAGCCTATCGCGCCTGTTTGCAGCTCTAATCGTTCATGCTAAATTTCCATATCGATGATTTCTAGATTTTACGAGAGATTGATTTGTCTGTTTCCGATAAGCGGTCATGAAACGTGCCAAAGTGTGGTTCGCACACTCAAACGCGACACTTCGCAAAGATCATAAATTTATTCAATAATCACGTTCATCAAACTGATGAGGAAAAAAAAAACCCAGAGACCGTAAAAAGGATATGAGTCATACTGGAGATTCTAATGTGTTCCATGTTGTTATGCACTTGACTGGTGAGATAATCCTGAGTTGCTGCAGTCTTGCTTATCAAATCCAGTGATATGAAAGATCATCTCTCCCCTGCTTCTTTCTTTCCCTTTCTATCTATCTATATCTTATACCTTTCTTTCTTTCTATATATCTCTCTATCTATTTATATTTATCTATCAATCTATTTATCTATCTATCTATATGTCTATCTGTCTATCTATCTACTTTTCTTCATTTATTTATTTATCTATCTATCTATCTATCTATCTATCTATCTATCTATCTATCTATTTATCTATATATTTATCTATAAACTACCTTTCTCTCCCTCTTTCTTTCTTTCTTTCTTTCTTAAATTCTTTCTCTCTCTACATGCTCCGACAGATCAAACGTCATTATTCTGCCACGGAGTGAATACCTGTATCTACGAATAATGATATAGTCCTTAAAGTACTTTCATGAATGACATTGGTAAGAGACCAGTCTGAAAAAAAAAAACCAAAACAAAACCAACCGCACACTATATGTCTTTCAATATTAGTAACATATTTTTCGAAGGTGAGCGGGGGGGGGGGGGGGGGGGGGCTCGGGGGAGGATGATGATATCTCAATCCTACCCCACAGCCAACTCCTTTTTTTTTCCAAGTAGGAGAGTCCATCTTCTTGCTCTCCCCATCCTAAAAATAGGAGATACTTTAAAATGTTACGTCATGCGTGTACTACACAGCTGTAATCCAACCCCTACAGAAGACAGACTAAACATTTGACCATCATAATCATTCTGTGGTAATTTGCTGTGGGTGATTATCACACCATTAACATTCCTCTTCAATCCTCTATTCTATTTGCGCTTCGTAATCCGACATAATTACAAACAAGCGAAAAAGAGACAACACTGAAGTGTGTTTGACAAAATAATCAGAAAGTAGTGCATATCTGGCATATTAGGGTATTTTATTGCCAGCTTTTTACAGCTTCTCATAATCTGACAAATATGATCCCATTTATGTGAACTTCTGATGGCACAATATAATGGCGAATCCATCTCCATCAAAATCAAATTAGTCTGCTCACGGTTATCGGGTCGAGCATAAATAGCATAGTGCCTGATGCAAATTGCGCAAATTTGTCCAGACCCCATAAAACACTTCTGTATCTATTGCAGTTGGTTTACACAGGTGCAAACTCTGCGTTCTGTTCTTGTTTGACATGGTAAAGGCATTTACAGTAGCAAATATATATATGTATATATATATATATATGTAGCAAATATATATATGTATATATACATATATATATATATATATATATATATATTTGCTATATATATATATATATATATATATATATATATATATATATATATATATATATAAACATTAATATAATACATATACGTATAACCAAACCCTCAACGTCCTCAAAAACATCTAAAAACTCACTTGTTTCATTAATAATTCAATTGTAAAGCGCAATTGAACATGTACATGGAGAATGCACTTTAGTATAGATGTTGCACGGCATCCGTACCTAAACAAGTTGCCCCCAATCTGGCAATTACGCTTCTGCAGGACGATTTTATACAGTTGAAAGCAAAAAATAGAGAGATGGATAGATAGGTAGATAAATGAATGAATGAAGAAATAAATGAATGAATAAATAAATAAATAAAGGAATAAGTAAGTAAATAAATAAATAAATGAATGAATAAATAAATAAATAAATAAATAAATAAATAAATAAATAAATAAATAAATAAATAAATAAATGGTTGTAGATACAATAAATACAATACAGGTGGATGAAGTATGCCCCTCGATGGAAAAACAGGTCATCTTTAATTTTTAATTTTTTTTTTTTTGAAAAGGTATTCTAAAATCCTGACTGGTATATGGAACTTGTTATTTTTTTTAATGCATGAATATTGTTGTTCTTGTAATGTGTAAAGTCCGTACGAGTCTGTGACGGCCAGCTTGTGCAACCGCTTAACTAATGTATGATATATAAGTTCGGTGAATGAAAAGTAATGAACTTTGATACCATCATCGGCTAATTATGTGCTGCTACCTTAAGGACGTTAATAAAAATTTGCATCACGAATACAAAGAGATGTTGTTCAGTCACGTTTTATCTGGAGCGAAGATACATCCGCAATTACGGCCAGAATGACAAGATTAACTTTTTAATCCTTTAATCACTGTGATCTATACATCAAACTGCGATTGAATTAAAGGAGCTATAGTGTTGACTTGTATACTGATTCATAGTAATAATAAGTACATCATTGAAATGCGCCATCGATCTAGTGGCCTATTCTGAGGCCCAGAGGGACATAAAGAGAATAACATACGTTGTATAGTTGTACATAAGAAGGTTGAAAAACAAGGAAGAGATAGAATTATACCCGCCACCCGGTAAGCAATTCAATGAATATTCGACCAAAACAAGATGCAAACATATATTACTTCAGAAGCTTTTAATGTTTCAATGGTTTCTGCTGATCGGATCCTCAGTGGAAGAGCGTTCCAGAGAGATGGAGCTGCAGAAATAAAAGCTTTTTCTCCGAGAGTCGAGATTGTTCTTTTTAACTATTAATTGTTTACTATTACATAATATCATGCTCAGCACTTATGTGGCCATAAGAATAATGTAGATAAGTACCATATATTTTATACTAATATTTCTGCTATTTTTTTCACGTTATTTGAATACACCCATAAAAAACCTTCCAACCAAGGTTCTGCCAATGACATCATCTGTCAATCATTGCTAAAGTACTACAATGCTGTGATTAACAAAAGACATCCGAAGGCACTTCCCTCATAATCAGTGCATGTTTCCCTGCGATGTCTTTGGTCAATCATAATAGTACTTTTGATTGCAGTGATTGTCAGATGATATGTCACTGACAGAATCTTGGTTTGGAGTGCTTCTTTTGTGTTCGTGTCCATGTAATATGAAGAAAAATAGTAGAAAAATTATCATAAGTTATAATATGACACGTATTTAGATATTCATTTACTCACTGTGATCTATCGAACGGCGATTGAGTTAAAGAAGCTATGCAGTGTAAATGCTTGTATACTGATTCATAATACCCTGCTCAGCACTTACGTGGCCAACAGAATATGTAGATAAGTTCCATATATTTCATAGTAATATTTCTATTATTTTGGCCATATATGCTTCTTTTTTGTTGAGGGGGGGGGGGCAATAAATCGATACAAATCAACATGCATTTGGACTCTATAGTTCCTTTAATCAAAAAAAAAAAAAAAAAAAAAAGGACCTCGTATACGAGGTCATCATTCTAAATGTGTTGCGATCATCTCAATTGTTTGGTCACAAGATGGAATTTGGTCTGTTCTTATCGGAAGTGAAGCTACCAGATATGATGGCCCCCGGACTCTTAAATCATCGTGATATCTCACACTTCAAGCTGTTATATTATTCTAGCGATGATTGGTCTTATCAGACGGGCCAAAGGAGGTGTGCTTGTGATTTGGAGTTGATTAATAATTGTTCCAATAGGTTTGGTTTGCAGTTAAAAACAAAATCTATAAGAAATAAAGGTGAAGAAAGTGGATCACTGCCTGGACTTCGATATGATGTGTCACTGAGCATTATATACGTAATATAATTCTGTCCATGCATATACACTGGCTACCACAGAGCAACGAGGAAAACGCTGTATAGAAATGTGATTATGTAACGATAGTTTCCTTGAATATTTGCGTGTTTGCGTGTGTGTACGCTAGTCACCGTTTAAAATCTTGTCAAATATCCATGCCGTAATAATCCCAAATCAGAAAAGGACCGCCTATCAATCACATCATCTGCAGCTTATATTCACAGAAATTCTTGAAGTTCACTAGTGACGTTGATAACGAATTGACTGATATGATAATTCAGGACGTTACACTCGCTTAGACTTATAGGCCTAAATGTCAAATAGACAAAAAAAGTAACATTTCAATAACGTGTTCATAGATTGGGAACAGAGTTAATTTGAGAGCTATTTACAATAAATTTGGACTGTAAAAATTTTCTCTCCGTTCCTCCCTGTTTCCATGGAAACTAGTCTTTGGAGTGGACGGGAGTCCGCTAATAGTTGAACAACCTTCAAAAATCAATGTTGCAGCGCATCAATTTCTTAGCCTGTTAGTAGCACCTGTTTTTCCCAGTGAATGTCTTTTATTGGTGAAATGAATATTCCCCTATACATCTGAGAGACACGACTGAAACAACTACACCATGCACTAAGAGTTTTGGCCGGTTTAATTAACCCTCACAGGACCTTAACACGGGATTACATTTGACAATACAAACAAGCAGACTGTCAATGGTAATAACAGGGTTTAGATGCACAAGATTTTTTTAAAAAAGGCAACAACGGAGGTCTCCTAGACGTAGCAACGCCCAAAGTTCTACCCTAATTTGTCGGCTTGATTATTTCTTCCTTCGGTTAACGATTGTAATGAGCCCATGTCGGAACATAACATTGATTAAAGAGAGGATGCAGTTATTGGCTAATGCAAACCATTCACCCAGCGCGAGTTAATCATTAAAACCGTCATTAAAACCGGTTGACATAAAACAAACAATTAGTTATCTCGTTCACGACGAATTCGTTGGCTCTGGTTGTCTGGGTACGGATCACTTTGGTGCAATACAGCGCCCATACAATCAATGGCAATACACACATGCAATGCCATTACATCGTCACGTGTACTGGAGTGAATTTATCTCTGACAAGCAAGGTGGTAAAAAGAAGATCGGGCCTCTATCAAACTATCTGGATTTCGATGATTGATTTTAGAAATGCATACTAACAAATTAAGCCAAAACACTGCGCAGATTATAAAACAAATTACTGTGAACATATCGGATTGTGTTTACCCCTTGCTAGCACATATACGTCGTTGCAAAGTGATACTGGTGCGAAATCACAATGCTTGAGATGAAAGGACAAACACCAAAATGTAGAGATTCAACTAGTAGTAAATGTTCTTGATATTCTTTTATTTCTTTTGACTATCATAATTAACAGAAGCAGCAAGAAAACAAAAGAACGAACAAACAAACTTGATACTTCCGCTACCTTGACGTGCATACTGTGATGATCCGTGTAATTGAATTTGTCTATTCATAGACCGTTAGTCTACCTCAAAGTGAAGGAGAAGAGAAAATAAAATTAATAACGGCAAGAAGATAGAGACCCAAGAAGACATTAAATCAGGATTTTTTTTTTCTGCATGAGAAAGCCGTTAGTAGTGTAATCGAATCTAGGTGTTGTGTGACCGCCATTTTGTACATTAGTCTAAAAACCACATCATTTTTATTTCACCCTTCCACGGTATGAATTCTGTACCCAAGATGGTACAGCTGTAGACCTGGCCCAAAATTGTCAAGGAATCACTTGGACTGGGCTTGGAAATGTTGCGAAGATTTTGTAGGTGGTGCTGCATCACGGGAGCAGTTCGCTCCACAGAGCAGAGTGCCGCATGGAATGGCAGTTAGCATAGCGCCATCTGCGATGAAAATAATTCGACCGTTCCACTGATCTACCGACCTCGCTGATCCACTAGATCAATCTTAATAATATTCTGCTAATGTTCTGCATTTTGTCTGTTATTTCATGTTTGCAACCACGTATGATGCGAAAGCAGGATCTTCTATTCAGTACAGTGCATGCATTATGGAACACACACATACGCAAAATCATGGTGTCCAGTGGTGCCAAAACCAAATCAATTAAATACCCAGCGACAATCAAAATGGCACAAATCATATTATGGTGCACCTATGTCGCATGATGAGCTTATACTTTGGTGCTCCCTTTATACCAAGGCGCCTCCAACATTATACCATAATCATCCTAACTACCATGGTGCCTCCGTTATGCCATGATACACCATGGACCTACAACAAACACCTACTGTAACTTTCCCACGATGTGCTCATACCTTGGTGCTCCCTTTACACCACGGTGCGCTTCCATCGTACCACCATCGTCCTCTTCTCTAACTGCCATGGTGACTCAAGCAAACACGGCACTCCATTCACATGATAATGCTCTTATCATACCACTATGTCACTGAATAGTTGCTTATTCTACTGTATACCAGACTGCATTTTACCCGAATCATGTCATCTTATATAGGGGCCTATTATAATGAAGTCAACTTGACTGACTTCGGGTTGGAATTGCACTTTAGTAGTGCTCTTTCAACATTCTGACGAGGTTTTAATACTCGTTGGTACTTTTTTTTTAATCTGCGTTTTGTTTGTGTGTGTTTGTTGAGGTGTATGTATGTGTGTGTGTATGTGTATGAGGAAATAGGTGTGGTTTTGTACACGCAGTATCATACAGGTGACAAAGCGATAATTGAATGATGTGTGTGTGTGTGTGTGTGTGTTTATTATTAATCCTAATCCATTTTTTTTTTTAAATAACAAGGATTATTTGTGTAAAGGAAAAATGATTTTTTTGTGAAAATTTGTATAGGAAGAATATTTATTTAGTAAAACAAATTTTGGAAAAAGATTGTATGAGATCAGCAGTACATTTTCATAGGTTAGGATTAGATAGTGAAAATATAGTTAAAGTTTGGAAACTAGGGGAGGTTGTTGTAAGAAGCCAAAAATTTGAGGGAAATATATATGATTTTTATTCTGTTGATAAAGAGGAATATAATATTTCTTTGAAAATTTGAAAATGTAATTTTATTGAAAGATGTTTCATTTAGAAAGGTGTATGAACTCTTAGTTACAAATTTACAGCAATCGTATATTTTACGAATGAAAGATGGCCAAAATGATTATTTGTTTTCGAAAAAGGAAATTACACATATATTTTTAAGAACAAGAATGACAACACTTCTACCAAAACTTAGGGAATTTCAGTATAAATTATTACAGGGAGTTGTTTATACAAAGGAAAATCTTTTTGAGTTTGGTTTTGTTGCTAATAACCGGTGTTCTTTTTGTGAGCAATCGGTAGAAACATATAAACATTTATTTTGGGATTGTGTATACTTTAAGAATTTGTGGCAGAAAGTGATAGATAGGTTTGAGATGGCAGATCTTCGAAATATAGAGTGGAGAGGTGTTCATTTTGGTGTTATGGGAAGGGATCCAAAAGTAAATTTTATGATACAATAATTTTTATTTTGAAATATATTATTTTTAGATCTAATAGGTCGGAGGGAAAAATTCCTACTTTTGAGGAAATTTGTAAAAGAATGATAAGTTTTCGGGATGAAGAAAAAGAAATTGCTTTAAAAAGAAATAAGTTGGGATTACATTTGCTGAAATGGGAAAATGTTTCTGAAACAGGAGCTTAAGTATTGTTTTGTTTCGTTTTTCTTATTTAGTACAGTGTAGTTATCAGTGGTGAAGGCAATATAATGTGTTATTGGCCGCGTGCGGGGAGGGTAAGTTTTTGTTGGCATAAAGGTTATAGGATTTTATCAGCAGTTAGGAGTTTGATGAGTTTTGTTTGATGAATTTGAATGTGAATTTGGAGCGGTATTTGGGTGCGGGCGGACGATGCTTTTCTGCATACGGTCCATTACACGCTTGTATGTTTTACGTATCAATCAACATTTGGAAGTCGTTTTCATTAGGAAGGAAGGTGGTATCGCTTCGGGTGTGTTTGTGTGTGGTGTGTATGTGTGTATGTGTGTTGGTGTTTGGTGCTTATGTGTGTTGGTGTTTGGTGTGTATGTGTGTGGTGGTTGTGGGTGTGGGTGTGGGGTAGGTTTTAGTGAATCGGGGTTGGTGGGGATGGGGATTTGATTTTCAATGAAATGAATTCATTCTAGTTTTGTATAACGTATTTTGTTGCTTTTTTTATGTATATACCCTTGTGAGTGTGAGCAACATGATTCAGTATAGTCAAAGAATATATATATATTTATATATCTATATATATATCTATCTATATATATATATATATATATATATATATATATATATATATGTCAATACTTTCTCGTGACGAAATGATCAGTAGGATTGATTTATAATCGAGTTATGTTGAAGAAGGATGATTGGCAGTATAAGTTGATAAATGGATTTGTGTTTTGAATGGCATTTGTACTGTTTTATGTTCATGGTACACCCAGAACGGGTTGATTTATGAATGATTTGAATGAAATCAATGAAATATCATTGAAAAAAAAAGTGTGTGTGTGTTTAAATCTACTTATTTGCATATTACTTAATGTCATGCCCATGTCAGTGGATAGCATCTCGTAAGTTGCCATGATTTGTGACCCATGCTTCCTCTCCAGTGATTCTTCCTTCTCTGTCTAACTGCCTTTCCCAATTATTAATGTCTCTTGCTGTTTTATCCGTTTTTGTCTCCTAAATCGTTTGTGTGCCTGTGTGTGGGCATGTGCTTTTGTGTGCTTCCATTACTGTACCTTTATTTTCTTTTGTAAGTTCATTTCATTGAGTGGTCTACATCACTCTCTACAAGCTTGCCTTGATACGTGGGCCTCTCTTTTCTGTAACATAATGATTTCAAACAAGCAATCTCATATTGATTACTCACTTGCTCATTTTCTTTTTTTCCGCTTCCAGAAATGTATGCTTGTATATTTTGTAATACATGTACATTGATTTGTTGTAATTGTCGTACAAGTACTTGAAAAAAAAAAAGGTGATACATGTATTGGGAACATCACAAATTTGATTTGAATTTGCGTTTGAAAATGTGGAAAAACGTACAGCCTGGAGAGTAGGCTAAAAAAAAGAGAAAAAGGAAAACGAAAATAAGGTGCTGATGGTGATAGAGGGTACTGACAAACACGGGGTACCTGGCAAGTCAACACGCACCCCCGTTCTGTTGATTCACCCGTTTAAAGTGCAATTAAGGTGCCAGTCGACCGTAGAGCAATGTGGATTTTGATTCAACCATACAGTTTTATCACAAGTTCACAACACCTAATCAAACATGTTCGACGAGAAATCCAGTCGAACATAATCCCGTAACATAATCATTCAATTAAGTGTTGCGAGTCGATCACTTTCAAAAACAACCGAAAGGTTAAACAGCTAAATAAAATCCTCGCCATTCAAAGCAGTTATGATTATGTCAAAACAAAAATAATAATCGTCACAATTATAGTTCCATTTCTTGTTCTTGATGAGGCATACTAAAGCTTGAACCACGTCCAAAGATGTAGACAAAGATGTTCTATAATGATACCTTACGCTATCAGGGCTGTGCGACGTTCTGATTAAGATTTTTTTTTTTTTTTTTTTTCAAACGCATGGGATGGAGGTACTGTATATGGAATGTATTGTTTCCACTGGGAGAGGGCTCTGTCACTTACGGCTGGTGGTCGCAAAGCGGAGTGCACATAATTTTATTTGGCACTAGGATATCAAGCAAAATATGATAAAATGAGCAACAGTATAATGAGAGAAACCCTGTCAGCAATCAATATCTATGTATCCATCCATCCTATATAAAATTCCAGCATGTTTCTCTACATACTATTAAAATTTCTATTCCATTTATTTTGATCTGTATAAACAATGATAAATTACACAAAGAATTTTACTATTACAGTTAAACCTCCGAGGGAAACAAAAAGTTCCAAATAACAGGTGTTTATAACTAATAATCATAGTTATGATAATTACACTTTTAATATATACTTTATTTCAGTGGTTTTGACACACATAAGTAGTCTTAACATGAAGGGCGCAGCTAAATAGTAAGCTTTAATCTGGACAGCATTGCATCGTGTCAAATCCAGTGGAAGCAAAAGATTGTTACCTTGCGCTATAATCCTCATGAAACGCGAGTGTTGAGTCCCGACTACGGAAACTGTATCATTTTGTATATGACTCTTTTTCATGTTGGGTTCACTTTCAGACAACCATTACCAACTGAGGGCAACCATGTTGTTCTTTTCTTAATGATGCATTCATGTAACTTTGTAATTGCCCTACGGCAAAGTATTAGCTCAATACTACATTTGGTTTGTCGGAAGAGGGACCCGTCCTACACCTTCCGCTTGTGATTATCATTGTCTTTGATTTTTTTTACTTTGCACTGCGTAGATAGATAGATAGATAGATAGATAGATAGATAGATAGATAGATAGATAGATAGATAGATAGATAGATGCATATAGATAGATTAGTAGATAGATACATATGAATACATATACATATGCACATACATACATATACACACATACATAGAGAGATCGATAGATAAATGGATAGATAGATAGATAGATAGATAGATAGATAGATAGATAGATGGGTAGATAGATAGATAGATAGAAGAATAGATTGATAAGGATATGGATAGATAGATGGATATATAGATAAATACAGTAGATAATAGATGAATGGATAGAAAGATAGATAGATAGATGTATAAATAGATAGATAGATAGATAGATAGATAGATGGATAGATGTATAAATAGATAGATAGATAGATAGATAGATAGATGGACAGACATGGAAAGACAGATGGATGGATAGATGTATAAATAAATAGATATCTTGGATAAATCTTGAAGAGAATAAATAAGATAGAATGTGTGTACAAATTGTATATGCGTCTTTGTGAGAGATCAATTTCATTTCATTTCATTTCATTTCATTTCATTTTATTTCCACAACTTGCACAACTAGTAAAAAAAATGAACAATAAGAGGACAACATGGTAATCATAATTGTGCAATACAGAGTGTGGATGAAGAAGCAAAGGCCACTGACCTATCAAGGCGTCTCCCTAGTAAAAGGTTACAATTATGATTAAGACCAATGACCACGACAAAACAGTACAGAACAAAACAAAAAATGTTAATATGATTATTATCATAGGGCCTATTGACATCAATAATAAGGGGTCTATTGCAGGAAGGCATTATTGCATATAATTTCATATGATTTTACAATACATTCTTTATGTTTTCTCTTGAATGAAGGCATAGATACAATCTTGTGCATAATAGGAGAGAGGGGGAGAAGAAGGTAGGGAAATGTAACAATCGATAAGCATTGATAAGTGCTTGATTCCACGTAATTAAAATTATTTTATTTCTGCATAATGTTTGGGAGGAAAGATTCCATTTCGCCGATTCAAATTCAGAAAAGTGGCTGCTGGTGAGATGACTAAAGAATACCTCACCTAATACGTGGATTCATGTCAGCACTGAGCGAGTGAATTCTGGGCCTCTCGAAAAGTGAGAAAATTGCGGCGCTCATTGTCTAAATGGCTGTCAACTGGAGGAAAACCCAGCCCGCCCGAGGCGTGTGTTGCCAAGGGATCTACCCAGCTCACATAACGTCTGGCTACCCTGGGAAGATTTAGACACACTTTGTTGTTGTTTTTTTCCTCTTATGTATACCTATATCTTCCTCTCTCCTTTCTCTCTCTTACTACACCTCTCTCTCCTTCCCTGTCTATATTTCTCTTTTTTCTTTCTCTTTTTCTCTCTCCATTTCCTCTTTGTGTGTTTTGTTCCCATCACGTCTAAAAGGTTCTTTTTTTTCCCCTTCTACTTCGTCTCAGCGAACAATGACGAATCCGATCTTGATTTCCGCCGCCTCCCACATGAGAAAAAGGATAATTATTTCTTAGCCGAGGGAGTTCTTTGCAGACGTATAGGGAAGAATTCTTAGTTCGTACTGTTCGTACTATCCAAAGGGGATGAAAAAAAAAGAGAGAAAGAGATGGCTTTTCACTTAATGAAAACGAGATGAAATATGTGGATGGACAGGATAGCTAGCGAGCCGTAATAAGGGTGGTTATAAGGATGATGTTCGTTATTATGAAGGTTCGGTCATCCGAAGATAAACTATAGGGTTCGTTAATCCGAAAATAAAACGATGATGCCATGCGTACTAACGAACCTTCGGAACTGCGAACCATATTTCATTTTCTAATCAACGTACCTTGGATATAACAAACTTTATTTTATTTTCGCAATTACGAACCAGAGAATTCGGAATTAAGAATCATAATTATCTCATTTTCGGATTAACGAGTCTTCGGAATAACGGACTGTAACCGTTGGATAGATAGATAGACAGACAGACACACAGACAGACAGACAGACAGACAGACAGACAGACAGACACATTGCCATAAATATATGATACCGTATAAAGATAGACCAATTACTCGATGAAAATATCAGGCGGATGGTGTATGGAAAGTGAGAACATTGTCGTGCTTGTAAGGCAGTACGTGTGATACTGATATCAATGTGACTGGTAGTATCTATACTCGTGACTTTTGTTCCAGAATTTCCGATGGCCTTGTCATTTCCGGGATATTAGATATGAGATAAATTATAAGATGATATGCATTGAATCCATAAAATAATTCAGAGAGAGAGAGAAAAAAAACCGGGTTACTACGTGTCTCTGCATCAGAAATCATGTGATCGGCTGCAGAACATTATGACGAGCCATCTGCACACAAGAGAGGAAGTTCATTTATTCATCTTTCCAGTCAGTCTTGAGCCCCGTTTACACCGAGCACGGTACGGGCAACACTTTGGGTTTTTGCTATACATTGTACTAATATGGTACACCAAAAGGAACCATGTCTGGTTCTGTTGAAAAAAAAAGAATTAGTAATTCGGTACAAAATCACCAAAAAAAAAAATGTGATTCATATGTCACAATCAAGAGCAACAAAATCAACAGTAGGAGATTAATTTTGTAACAAATATTAGCGGGGAAGTGATATTTTAACAGAACCAGACATGGTTTATTTTGGTGCATTATAACAAAAACCCGGCCCGTTGCCCGTGCCGTATACTCGGTGTAAACGGGCATTTACACAGCTAATCGTTTCGTTCTCTTAAAATCAATCATTCAAAAGGGAGTCTTGGTTTGAAATTAAAAAAAAAAAATAATGGTTCTCGCAGTCGGAAGTTATTACATTTATAATGTTACAAGCCTGTCTATTCGATTGAAGATCGGACATTATACAGAGTATGTAGTCCTATAAGCGTGTTTCCTTGTTTGGCGACTGTGAGGCGCCTGACATTGCACGAGGTGACTGATAGACACTGCTCAACGACACGTAATATCAATTCATCCTGATAATGGATTGTTAGGCTTCGTGATATGTGTATATCTATGTAGTATATATATATATATATATTTTTTTTTTTTGGGGGGGAGGGCGTTTAAAGTGTCAGAGTTCATCGTCTTGTAAGGTGATTTCAAAAGAATACTGTGATAGATTTTGGCTTTGAGCTCGAAATTCACGTGCTTTTTGAGGAACTGCCCGTTATTCCAAAGATTCCGTATTCCGAAGGTTCGTAATTCCTAAAATGAATATGATACAAATTGTAATATGTACTATTGAAAAAGAGAGACCAAGTAAAAGACAAGCTTGTAGAGATGTGGGTTACTCAATAAACTGGACATACAAAAAAAAAAAAGAAAAGGCAATGGCAAACAATCGTGATATCTGTTTGCCATTAAAGTTTCTCAAGGGAACGGAGAGGGGAAGGACAGGGGAGGGGTAAAGGATTTCCCCCCTCAGCTTCCCTGGATTCTCTCCTCCTTAATCGTTTACATGAATTCCCATGCCTGAGTCATGACCAAGAGCACAGTATGATAAAAGTTCGTTAAGTTCTTGTTACAGTGGTGCAGTCTGGCAAGGATGCAATCAAGAGAGTTCATTTCCCGAACGAGAATCTATAACATTAAAAGTATCACTCCGTGTTGAAGTGATCTTCAGTGAAAATAGGGATGCACGTCACGAGTTCGACACACACGAATCATACAGCCCACGAGTTATACAGTCCACGAGTTATGCAGCCCACGAGTCGTTACAGCACACGAGTCATACAAGCTCATGAGTTCGACACTAAGCATATAAGGCCCATGAGTCCGACACTAGGCAAACAGGCCCACGGGATCGACACTCTAAGCCCCATAGTGTAATGTTGGTCTCCTGGATCTTATTTGGCCAAATGTCAAAGTCGTAGGTATTTTTTGCTTAGTGTCGAACTCGTGGGCCTTGTTTTGCGCACCTTTCTAAAAAGACTCAAAGCGCCTCAATAATTTCAACAAAATTCAAGAAATCAACAGAATTTACTGAACGAAACAAAGGAGAGAAAAGATGACAAAATAAACAAAAAATATAACAGCTTTTTAACTATGATGCTATGGCTTCATTTATTTTAAAGGAAGATTTGTGAACAAGACATAAAGTCATCGCGAGAGGGGGACGTCTCTTCATCTGATCTTGAAGTCTTTTTTTTAATGACAGTGACCACTTCGTTAAAACATGTGAAACAGAAAAATTTACTACAACTTTATTTTTGTTGGATTACATAAAGTCTTACATTGATCCGTTTGATTTTTAATCCATCATTTTGACCGTATCAAATCATGCCAATTAAATAAATCACGGCAAACTCCGATACACCGCACACTGTGCGCATTAACAGTGCCCATGACCTTTTTTCCCCACTTTGATGTTTCAGATGACTGACGATGTAACTGCTTGACTACGTAAGAGCACGTAAACAGCATTTTACATCTTTTTCTCCATTCTGATCAAGGACTAAAAAAAAAAAAAATAAAGCCATCTCATCCATTGTCTTTTATCAATTCACTTTTCATATTTCTTCCACAAGTCTTGCTCCTTCTTTTAGTCACTCTTTAAAAGAAAATATTAATTTCACCCACAAACGGTAAGTTATGTCGACACATTAGAAGACCGTCAGGAGTTCATTGACCATGCAGACGCAGTTTTCAGCATACATAAACATAAATGTTTATAATGCACAATGATTTTTTTTTTATTTATAATTTTATAGAAAATGCTCTGATTTACACCATATGCCACATTGCATCTTATTTCATTTATTTACATATTTCGTAAGATGAATATTATCGATTTAATCCAACACAATGCATCTGAGTAATCCAACTGGACACGATGATTTTAAGTGGGATGAAATGGGAAGCAAAGAAAAGAAGAAAAATGAAAGAAAAGAAGCAGTACTGGACAAGCAAACATTAATAATGACGTTGCCTTAATCAAGTCAAGCATAGTCTTTTATGAAAACCCACAATATTGATCTCTACATTGAGAATGTATGATAATCCCTGTAGCTAAGTGAAAACACAATATGACGATCTTGCCCAATAACCTCGCATCCCGCTGGGTACCATATGAGCAGCCTAATGACTCGTCTTTTCCATAATGGGGTGACCACGAGGTTAATGAGAAGCCGAGACGTCATGAGCCAGCACATAGTTTTTTATTTCACAACATGACGCCATTTTGTTCTTGAACTGACCTATATAGCCTTCGATCAAGACCCCTTCTCAATATCAAGTTCATGAGAGGCAAGCACAGGGTCGTCACCCGAGATGGGACTCAACCGCGCTCGGCTTCTGCTCTCTCACGACTGTCAGGATGTGAGAGCCTTTGAAAAAGGCTAGAACTGATCCAATTTGAAGAGTTCATTCTGTCCATGATTAATGAGCGGCTGTCTCGTTGCAAACATTGTCCTTAAAGTGTTCATCTTATATCTCATTGGATATAATGTGCACTACATTTTTGACACAATACAGAGGTGGAAAGAAAGCTGAGAGGATATTTAGTTTCTCGGACAGTCGAGTCAAATAGCGAGAACTAAGGCTGGGTGGATACTGATTGTTATTGTTAGGCCACTAATATTTTCTTTGTAAAAGAAATTTCCCAACTGACCACCCAAACAAACACCAACAAGACAAAACAAATCACGGCTCCCTCCAGAAACGATAATACACAGTGGATGACCAATGGCATACCATGAAATTGATATATATATATATATATATATATATATATATATATATATATATATATATTATTATTTTTTTTTTTTTTAAGAAGAGCAGATTTTTCTTTTGGATCTTCACTTGGTTTCAGAATGGTATTTATATATAAGTTTATATTGGCGTCGCAAGAGTCAACACATTAATTCCAATGTGTGTCCTAATTCACTACCGCACAAGTTAATATGCAATAAATCAAGGGGTAAACAAAATGCCTGTATAATGTTGGCCTTTGTTAAAAAGTTTTCTTGTTTTACGTACCCATGATTCTGTGTGTAAGTGTGTGCTGTTCTCTATGGCTTAATCCTACCGTAAGTATATATTCGAAGTTCACGTTATTGATTTCATGTCGGTGTGTTTTGCTCCTTCAGTTTTGTATAAAAGGGAATTACAAGATAATATATCGAAACTTGAAAACCTATTTCATGGTGTTGCATTTCGTAGACTTCAATACTTTTAAATCATCATTATTACCCCCCCCCCCCTTTTTCTTACAGTTGTTTACATCATATCTTAAAATATCTTTATTCCTTGCGCGAACCACATACCATATACAAGGAGCATGAAGATTTTAGAACGTCGTGTAAGTTACGGGTTGGTAAGACACTCTTTCAGGCTAATTTGCCAAAGGCTGTTATGGCTTAGCGAACACCCCCTAGCAAGTATTAGTATGCCTGCTTCAAATCTAAGGAATAAAATATGCCTGTACAGATATACCACTAACCCCATGCCTGGAGATATTCAAGCTAAACCACAACCCTGTGCATGTATATCGTATGTACCCTAACGTTCTTCTCCGTAGATGGCACCTCATGTTTCCAATTTTCAATTTCAAATCAATTCATTTAGAATTTTCTGCGTCGAACATAATTATATTCCAAATGAAATACAGTCATTTTTAAAGAACAAGAAGGAGTACTATCAGTACATTCGAACATAACATAAAATTTACGTTTACAATAGACGGATAACTGATTGAAAGAACGAAAGAAAGAAAAAAGCCCACCATAGATTTTGAGCCTATTCAGGAAAATGGAACCAAAAAAAAAAAAGAAAAATGATCTGACTCAATTATGGTAGAATGTATTGTGTGATGTGAAAGCAGAAGGCTGTCGTTGAATAAACAAATAGCTTGAATAAAAGACAGCCTTATGAAAGAGGAGTCAGGCTAGAGCCAGGTTTTGGTTTTATTTTGACATTCACGATTTTTCTGCCTGTTTGATTGTTGTTGTTTTTTAATGTTTTCCCTAACAACGGTAATTCAAAACAAAGTTAATTTGAAGCTAAGAAATGCTTCTTCTGTTCGGAATAATCTTGTTATTTTGTTATCCATCTCCCCGTGTCTTCGGTTTATTTTTCGACACAGAGTACATTTATTCATAATTATGCTAATAACTAACATTCCATTTTACTAACATAGGACTCGACTATGACCCAGGTAAGTTCACCGTCTCAATTATAGTTAAGTATAGACACTCGTATGACGCTCTGTACCTCCACCCGGCCACTGACGCGAGCGGGAACCTTTTCTTTTAATTTCCACTGAGATGCTGCATCAGACAAGGTTCAAAGAAAAGTCATTTTCATAATTTTCCTCGCTTCCACTTTAATTACTCTACGCGGCCGCAGCTGGCAAGTTCGCTGTCGACAGCTGCGAAACAGGTTGCCGTGAATCAACGTGACTCGGGCCTATCGGGGACGCTGCGAATTAAAGGAGCAACTCTCACGCGCAACTTGCCTATTGAATATGTTTTGGGGCGTGAAACTTGAGCCTGGAGGTGAAACGATGCTCGGTTTGGATGAAATGGACTTTAAGAAACCTTAAAAAGAGCGCAACCTTTTTTACTTTATGACTCGGTGGAATCGAACGTAACCTTTTCTGCTCAAGATATGTGAACTCTACAACGAATACAAGCGACATGTGCTGAAAAGGATGAATGGCGGTCGTTTTTAACTTCAGAATTGGTACATCATTGGTTTGCGCACCTAGAAGCAGCATTCAGTCGCAAAAGAAATAAATGAATAATATAAAAATACAGGCAGAGGGACAGATGAGAGACATACACACAAACATCTTTCATACCAAATTTGTATTGATATTACCAGGCGGGGCTGCTCTTTCACGGTAAACAACAACACTGTGCAATACACCAAGCTTAACAATTTCCTTTTGATACCAGAGCAGAGCAGAGCTTACCTAAAATTCTTGAAGGAAAGGGAGCCCCATGAGCTGGAATGATGAACTTTAAAACAACTATTCAGGGAATCCAGATCAATCAATTATAAGTTAACTTCTTCAATCATCATCATTTTCATTCTCTTTGTATACTGAGTAGAATAAAAGACAAAGTCCCCATTATTGGTAAAAGTTGAATATAATTTGAACAGGTGCATAGAAAGGTCCCCCCCCCCCCGAAATATTTTGTAGAATCACTCCTTTAAATTATTATTTTTTTTTTCTGCAGAGGAAGAAGACAAAGGGAGCTCTAGCTAACCATGATCACCGCAGCAGCGAGATAGACCTCAGGCTGGTTTTCGTCACCTTCGTCACCTTCGTCACCCCTCGTCGTCAGGAGACGATCCGAACGGAAGAACATGATTTAACATTAAAACAATCAAATTTCAGTGCTCTCAGAGCATGAGGAATGAGCCAGGAAGGAGGGGTAGGGGGGGGGGTGGGGGAAGACCACGAAAAAGAGAGGGAAGAGCATCAAAATGAAACGGAAGATGAAACACAGTATAGCCACGAAACAATAGGACTCGAACTAGAAAGTAAATCATCTTGCACACCGAAACGTTGCATTGAAACACTTAAATATCAGCACATTTTTTATCTTTTATGTTCACGCATTCTTGAATATACGCATACTATACATACAAACATATTATAGTTTTCTACATGAATATTATATGTAAATTAGCATACACACACGCGCACGCGCACACACACATACACATGACTCTCACACTTTTATTCTGCATTAGGGACAAGTGACTGACCGCGCCTCTGTGGAAGGACGAAACATCAGGCAGTATCTGTCTCACTTTTGAGGACAATCAGCAAGTTTCAAAAACTTAAATATGTATTATGAAGTATCATATTGTTGCAAATTCCTAAGTTATAACTCTTCCTTTGATGGGTTTAATATTAAAGAGCAAAAGGATATTGAATGTTTTATAGCTTTTTATTATTTTTGTTTGCATGTCATGTTTTGTACACATACATTTTTTCTTGAAAATGAAAATAAATAAATGAATGAATGAAATATAATCAATAAAACACGAAAGAGAAAGGGGTTTTAAAAACTCCCCTCGGTCGTCAAGTGATACAAACCCAACTAGGTATGCAGACGAAGAACAAAAAAAAAAAAAAAAAAAAAAAAAAACCAAGAAACCAAGAAACCCAAGAGCGACTTCATACGCCCACACAAACATAACATGCACATTATACACACATGTATCTTGCTCCCTCTTCCTCCAACTACCCCAGACTCAATACACTCAATTTTCCAGGGTAGTTAGCCACATTTCCCCGGGCACACGAAAGAAAAAGCCTCTGAAAGGATCAATCCCCTCCCTCACTCCTATTCCCCCCCCCCCCACCCCCTATTTCCCTTAACACTTACACCCTTCATTATTTTTAGTGAAGCATTCGTCACTCCGTCCCCCGTCTATGAACGCGCGCGCGTTAATTCCTTCTCCAGCCGACGTCTTGTCTTGCAGGAAGAAACCACTTCTCACGGCTCAGTCTCGCCCGCAGCCCTCGCCTAGCTAGGTCACACCGTCCGCATCTCGGATAAACGCTTTCTCCGCCAAATCATTTCCCAGGTATGTCACTCGGTTTTTGTTTTCGTTTTGTTTTTGTTTTTTATGACTCTATCTCTCTTCCCGTCACACATCTGCATTTGATGATTTTTTTTTTTTTTGTGACTAACCATCAAAGAATCATGTCTTGCTCAGTGATCTTTTATTCTTTAAGTATTAGATCTCCTGCTCTCAGCGACATAATTATCAACATCTCAAATAGAGCGACACTTTCCGTCTTCTCGAATGCGAAATGCGTGTGCATTTGCACATTTTAAGAGACGTTTAAATCAATGCTTGAATGCATAGACATGATAGAGAACAACCTAGTAAGCTGAAATTTTGTGCTCAAATGCATATTCCCAATTATAATGAATTTTAGTGTAGTATAGCCTTTGTATTCGAGAACGTGCCGATCGGTCATTTTATTTCATATTCATCTTCGTTTCACATTCGAACATGACTGAGATTTATATGGTACTACATAGTGCTGGAATGAAATAACATCGGGTGAAGAAAGTGCTCCATATATCCGTAATCCGCGACAAAATGCTACCTAAAAAAAAATAATAATCGTTCAATTGACAAGTTTTGTCGCGGAGATCCGAGAATGCTTGTGATTGCTGTGATGATATTCATAGTGTCATACCATAACGACAATGGCCCGGTTTTAGACTAACAACTTCAATATGTCAAAACAAATATAATACAGAAAGGGGTAAACATTGACATAATGCAGGGGCGGATCCACGAATTCCGTAAAGGGGAGGCGCCTTTACAAAATTAAAGGGGGCGCACCTGCCCCCCATTTTTCTATTTATTTCTTTTGTTTTAGCAAAAAATACAGAGGGAGCGCGCGCCCGGTGCGCCCCCTCTGGATCCGCCTCTGTAATGAGAATTGTAGTCTCTCATGGCAGTTTTCTTTGGAGCTCAACAACACCATTATCTTGAAGGAAAGTGTTACAGTGGGTGCTTTATTTATCCAGGGAGGTGTACTTCCCTGGTTTATCAACGAGTGAATATTCCACAGGAATATCAGGATAGCCAGGAATGACAGAAGGAGGCTTCGTCGGATACACTGTACGTAGATGTTGTCACGTATGAGAAACACAACGAGAAACACATATACTCGACTAGACACGTCTTTAGATCACGACCTAGACTCTCATACTTATGGGGGAGACCACCCAGTGACGAGGTGGAGATATATAGGACCATGTTAAAGGTCTTGTGTAACTGCGGATAACATGTTTTTCCACCTTTCCAGGGCCCTATTACATTGTAGCATCATGAACCCGAAACATCAAGTCGAACTACGTGTATAAAGTTTTGCGAGAAATCTTTTAAAAAGGTCGAATATTAGCCGGAACAGGTCAGTTGTGGTTATCTAGAGTCCTTATAACCTAAAATCGCGAAGTGCATTCTTTCAAATTCAGCGAGATATTCTTTCGTCGTAGAGTCAAAAACCTCAAACATGATTAATTTTAACTAAGGAAAAATTTAATCCAGGGGTGGGCATCTTTGAGCAGAGTTTACAGTAGAACCAACCCCTTGAAAATTTCGTGATTTAAATGAAACAAATTCGTTTATTCCCTTATCTCCCTTTAGCAAATGATCTTGGAAATGTTCATTTTAAAGTGCCAATTATAGAAGTCTTATGACGCCCTTCGAAGCACTAGCAACGTTCAATTCCTTGACACGAAGAGGCATGCATCAGATAAGGTCTTTTATATCCTAAAATGAACTGACTAGAAACATTGAAAGCTCTTAAATACGAGAAAACACGAGGAAACTGAATTTTGTTTCTCCGTGTCGAAAATGCGGTTCGAATTTGTCCACATCTTAAATCATAACATTACTTTGAAACCATTTCACTTGCCATTATCGTGGAGGGGGGGGGGGTGGAGGGATTCAGAAGACATTAAGCTGTGAAAAGGCTCCGTGATTTTGCGATAAATCAATGCCAAGTTCTTCTAATGTACTTCTTCTCACATCCTATCTTATCTGACATGTTATGATGGATGAGATTTAGTTCTGATGGTAAAAAAATGGGGGTGTACATTTCACAAGACGTATAAATATTTATACGTCTGAATTGTTTTCTGTGCAATGTGAGAGGAGACAGAGAGAAGACATATTAGCCAAGGATGTTATGTCTGAAGAAACAAGCTAGATAAACAGGAGAATGTAGTTTTCAGGTTCAAAAACCCGTTTCCGCGATAACCTTAGTGTTTTGAAAGAATATATTATGAGGGCATGGCATAGGACTGCGTACAAATCTTGACAAACTTTAGACTGAGCATGCGGGTCTGATGATAAGTTGAAATGAAAGCCTGGGATGAGTCGTACTCGAGGACATTCCATCATTCTGATCGACGCTTCGAACGCATTCCCATTATGACCATGGAATGATAACTTACTGTCGGTCAGCATCAATTTTCTAATATCTGTTTCCACTGACCTCGAGGTCAGTGTCTGTGTCCCTCATCCTCTTCCGGTCTGAAGACTACGAGCGCCATCTTGCGACGTACATTATGTAATCGTTTGATCAACAGAGCAAACTGCCGAGAGGAAGAATCGTTGTGTGTAGATTTTTACCATATAAATTCTCAACTTAGGGCATGCAGTATCTAATGATCTTATTTTGCTCGGTTCAGAAACGCATTGCAAGGATGATGTTGCTTACAGGCTCGTCAATTGCATCTTTTTAGTACAGCTTGATTCTTTTACATGACGTCCCATGCGGTTGATCGTATCCTAAACACTGCGTGCCCTTCCCAGAACATCAACTAAAACAGACAAAAAAAAAAAAAAAAAAAAGAAAAAGGAAAAAAAAAAGGAGGAACAAAACAAAATACAACCAAACTAACCCTAACACAATATACGCACATGCCTTCACTCTACATGTATTCTGCTAAAGATGAAACTCACCACTCCTGGCGGATACCTTTTTGCTTTTCTTTCTCAAGAATCGGAAGTGAAAGATATCCCTAATTTCTTGGCTTTGGAAAAGTTGGGCTTTACCTCATTTTGTTTGAATAAGTCGCGCCGGTGTGACGCGGTACTTGCATATAATAGATGAGATTATCATGTTGCCTGCTGCTTCCGCCGCAGTAATCCGGAAATGTCGGTAGATTACAAAATGCAGACAATATTGATTAAAGGCTGGTTTGCCGACGATATGCTGACACCAAATAGATTATAACAGGTTCTCGAATTAACTTTCTCGCATAAGACATGATTAAAAAAAAAATCACTCAAGACTTGTGGACTGAAATTGGATTTCACACTACAGTCCTAGTGTAATTATTTTTTTTTCCAGGAAATTATTATAGATAAGATTTGCTTCATTTTCATTTTGATAGGTAATCACGACATTCGATCGTCTATGTGAGCTGTTCCTGTTCTCTTTTGTTCCATCTTTATGAATGCTCAGGACTATACTGTAATTTTCCCTCTAATATATATATATATATATATATATATATATATATATACATATTTGTTATTATTGTTATGATGATGATGATGATAATGATCATTATCATCATTTTTGTTTTCATCAGCACCATCATCATTACAAGCATAAAGACTCCATCGGACCAAAAAGCATACAACTTATATGCTGAAGGGTGTCTACGTGGCCATAGAACATGTAGAATATGAAATTCTTTTTCTTTAACGCCTTTTCAAAATATGATGGAAACATTGCTTTCAGACATTTTCGGCCATAAGCCAACTTTCTTGTCGAAGTTTTAATCAGGAAATAATGCAATGTCTTCTTACATGTACTCAGTTATTCTGAAGAGAGAGAGAGAGAGAGAAACCGGAATATACACAAACACAACTAACTGCGTAACAAAAGAGGGCTTTTAAAAGCGCTCTAAAGTGCTGACGATATCTTTTTCGCAGAAGCCTCCAACATACGTCACGATATTTCAAATCGAACACAATGATGAGAAACGCACACAATGAAGGAGTCTGTTCCGTCCATACTTCTAGTCACATTCCCGTAAATATATAGGTAATGCAGGCATGTGTAGACATAATGGGGTGGTATGTTTGATCAGAATGTTTTACCAGGCAAAATACAGCGACGGGTTTAAATTTGCCATCGTCCTTTGCAAGAATAATGTGTTCATGCTAAAAACAGCTGCCTATAATCGCCATTACATGGCAGATGAATGTTGTTGTACTCTTTCATGGCTCAGACAATGGAAGAATGTGGACAGAAGACCATTTCAAAAAGCACTGGATTAGTCATCCTTTGTCCCATGGGCAACCCCTTGTTTGCCAAAGTTCCGAAATTTCACACATTTTTCACACATGCGAGTGGTTCTGGGATCAAATCACTCTCCTCGGGACTCCCTCAATCGCCACTCTAAACCCCGCCCCCTTATAACCCTCCTCTCGGTAAATATTGCCACCAGCTAGTTTCATAAAAAGTCATGGGGAGAAAACTCCGTTTCGTTGGTTTTTTTTTTCTTTTGCGGCAGACTTCCGCATGAATCATCCACTTAAAGAGAAACCTGCATTTCATATTCGTATTTGTTAAAAAGACTCAACTGTGAATGGCACTGCGGTCGATGACATGCACATCGTCGAGATGAAGATTTTTAAAGAAGGAGGAGAAGGAAACGACGAAGAAATGTAAAAGACCGCAAGTGTACCCATTCAAGAAAAATCTTTCAGGAATTATTATCTGCATAAACACAAAAATAAATACAAAATTATAGATAATTTTTTTCCAGTCGTTCAAGGCAAATTTTTTCTTTGCTACTCTTCGAAGTAACAATGTAGCAAGAGTGACTAATGAAGGGCAGAGGGCATAGTCAGTAAATCTTTTACCAAAGCATAATTCTTATCATCAACTTTGATGCACACATTTGTAAATATGGGAAATATTGTAGGATGACATCATGGTATTGTAACGGCCGATACTTATAATCGTCACGAAATTTCAACATTATCATAATTATAGAACGTCTCAAGTCTCAATTTTCATCCAACTTCTGTTTTCTTTCTTTGATTTACCCTTTGTGAAAGTAAACGTGGATATGGGATTGATGTCATATAAAAAAATAAAAAAAACATCGAGACGCTCTTTATTTACGTTCAATGCCAACATTTTGTTACTATGCCCTTTGAGTGCGGTCATTTCCCTTCGAGGCGGGCGGTCTTAACATTCAGAGAGGAAACGAATGTTAGCCGAGACATGCAGCCTTGAGTAAAGTCTGTTGCTGTTATTAAAAAAAAATATATATATATGTGTGTAGAGAAACAAAAATCCTCAACTTCCCCTATGAGACATTTGTACAAAGACGTTTATTCTGAAATGAGGTTTACCCCACGCTGTAGAAATTTCACTTGTAAATATATGAAGCCATTTGTGTTATGATTATTACCAAATCGTCAACGGTTTTTAAAGCTCCGATGGCATAGTTCATTTAGGTTTGTTTTCACACTTTATATTTAGAAAGTTTATTGGCGTTTTAACTTTGACTTATTTCTCGAACCTCCCATCAGTAATTCTCTGTTTGAATAAGTGAGCATGTGTGCAAACATCAAAATTAAAAAGAGAAAAAAAATGCTGTCATGCGTCGGTTGTAGTCAATGTTTCTGGATTTTTTTTTACGAATTTCGATAAAGAAAATAACAAAAAAAAAACATGTTTTTGTCGAACAATAATAACAAATATTCATTTTGCATGCCACTATCTTGATTTTCTAAGGGATATCTAATGTAACCAATGGCAAAAAAAAAAAAAAAAAAATGAAGACTTAACCACAATGAACAATCAAGTATAAAGGAGCAGACGAGGATGTAGACAAAGTTGTAATCTGCGTCTTGCCCGCGTAAAATTATGAATGTTACTCTCACACAGACACAGTATCAAACACACACAAAAGAGAGATACACACAATCCCTTGCTGGTACAGACACCAACTGTGTAATACACTGAGATGACTTCTGATAAAAACCTAATACATTATAACTCCCCGAACGAAAACGGTTATAACGAAAACGAATTCTCGTTAGAACGTAGTAAAAAGTCAGTTCCTAAAATTATAATCTACATCTCTTCTACATTATGTACTTTACTGTTCGGCTATAACTTAATTTCCTTATAGCGAAAGAAACTGTCCATTATAGAAACTTCCTTGAGTAACGGGAGTCGCCTGTTCTATATCGGGAATGCTACTAGCTACACTTTATTCAGCACTCCACTTAACATTTTGTATGGATAGCACTTTGAAGTGGATCGGATATCTGTAACAAACATGTTGAAATCTCTTCCGAAAGGTAACAATCCCAGTCAACATCCCAAGATGCCGGCCGACTTCAGCGGAACGTGGAGCATCGATAAGCACGACAGCTTCGACGCCCTGCTCGACCTCCTCGCCGTGCCCGCCGAGAAGCGACCGCCCTTCCCCATCACCCAGCTCACGGTGGAGATCACCCAGAACGGCGACAACATGCACATTAAGAGCACCACGGCGCAGGGCTGCAACGACTACAGCTTCGACGTCGGCTCGGAATTCGAGACCAACCTCGTCGTCTGGATGCCTAAAATGAAGGTGGGTTAAATTCCCCGAACTGGAAACATTGAAGGACAAATTGGGTCACCCAAATGTATAATGTGGATTGAGTGAAATGCAGCGATATTAATAGAACATACATATCACTAAAAATTTGAGGGAAGTCGGACAATCCGCTCAAAAGTTATGAATTTTTAGATTTTCAGTGCCGCCTCTGCTGGATTTGAAGATTACATCAGCTTGTGACGTCACTGCAAGACGATGAAAAGAAAATAGAGTGTATAGACAAAAATCAACGTATTATTTTCACATTTCTAGCAAAATGAAAGAGCAACTGACTTACCTCTTTCATAAAGCAGGGGGCACCATACTTCAAACATGTGTCAGTAACAAGTAGAGGGAATTTGTACTTATTGTAGAAAATGAAATTTCGTGAAAATTATCCCTATATATTTTCGTTGTCCTGCAATAATGTCACAAACTATTGTAGTCTTCTAGTCCAGCTATGGAGGCACTGCAGTGCAACTTCAAAAATTCTGAACTTTTAAGCGGATTGTCCTATTTTCACTGATGTGTTCTATTGATATTGCTGCATTTCACAATCCAGATGTATATTTGGGTGAATTTGTCCTTTATATAGTTAGGATTCTTCACCCTGAAAGGAATTTAGATTTCATATACACGTACTATCATTATGATAATAATTTGTGAGAATCAAATGGGTTCCATTATAAGTCATATAGAGTGAATTTGAACAGTGTTATCGTCCACATGACCTACAATTTTGGCACTGTTGTGTCAGAAATCATGTTCAGTCGTATGGCTGTGACATCATTTGGACAGAAAAAAAAATCTAGCTTGTTTCTGTCATGTCATTACTATGTTCCATTTCTTGGAAAAAGAAAAATGTTTTCTGATGATGAGTTTCCGTAACGTATTCGGATGACGGAGTCAAAAGACAGGTAATGTTTCCTTCCATTACAGTATAGACTAAACAACTTCTTGGAAATTTGTGGCTGCTGCTATTCCACGTCAAATGCACGGTGCTACTTTTCACTACAATCATATCATCCTATCCGCTTCCTTACCATATAGTCTTTTGACAAGTCTTTGGAGATGATTATTAGAGGAAATGCCAGAAGGTTCAACGGTGCACCACGTATTCTTTCTTGGGTGTGTATGCGGCCCTGAAAAGGGCCCACTCACACTCTCGACGTGACGGCATTACAAGCATGTTCTTGCTGTTTTCAAGATAATGAATGAACATGCTTGCCGAAACGTCGAGAGTGGGTCTTTCAGGGCCACAACATACCCAAGAAAGAATACGTTGTGCACTACCACACATCGTTCTAGCCTTCTAAGATTTCATCGGAATAAATGCCAGCTTCAGTTATTGGTCTTATTTGCTTCAGTCGGTTTTTTTTTTTTTTTAATCATTCTTGGTCGTTATGCTTTAGTCAAAAGCTGCATCCAAACGTCACTCATAAAGCTTCATCACTCATAAAACTAATGATCTGTCCTGTGCGTTATAGGTGACATCGGCTTGGGAAGGTGACTCGGTAGTGCTGACCAACGAGCAAGGATTCAAGCTGAGCCGGTCACTGGAAGGTGGTCAGATGGTGACCACGATGGGCAAGGGCGACACCACGGCCAAAGTGTATTTCAACAAGACGTCCTAAAGAGCATACACAAGGAGTTAGCTGTCCATGTTGTCTGTGCCCCGTCCATGCCAGTATGTAAATAATTCGCGAACACGGCTACAAGTTGAGTATCCTGGAAGAAGTCCTGCCCTCTATACGCACCGACTACACAGTTAGCACGATTAGAATAGAATCCGTTCATGTCCAAAATTGCCTTAATGGCAATAGCGATAAATAAACCAAATATTACGTTAGACTTGTGTCTTTATATGGCACATTTTGACGTATAATGATGAGTAGATGGAAACCAAGATACTAGAGCTCATTGATGTTTTCATAATGGAAACTATTATTAACCATTACTCTATATGCGAACATGGATGCATGTGTAACGAACTGTACTTTCTCCAGTTAGCATGGAGTATAAACATTTGCTTCTGTTTTTTTTTCTGCCACATTAAACACGTCAACAACACATTTCTTGATGTAATATGTACATTCACGATAGTGAGGATAATGTATGACGTATAATAGATATAGAGGCTTAAACAATATGTACATGTATATATTTTTCGGGTTGGGGAACTAAGATCATTTCCTTTCTTGAAATTTCGGCTGTTTTGGGGGAAATCGACAAAATATTGATACCCCTGAACTGTCGAATTGTCATGATTGAAAACTATTGCACATGCTGATAGAGACAACAATTTTCGAGCAATCCTGATAGAACATTTCATTGAATTTTAATTTAAAAAATCACACTTATATAAAGAAGAACCAATATATTCCGTCCTATGAATTTCTCCTGACCTGGTCTCGCTCAAAATTATGTGTTACTTCCGTTAACACTTTGTGTGTTTTGAGTGTTGATTGACAGAGGTATTCCCAAAGCATTGTGCTCATTGTCCAAAGTCCCTGGCACGGAAGGGTAAAGCCACACCCACTCCCCTCCCCCACTCTCCCCACCCACCTTCCCTCCCTGGTCCTTATTGTTTTATAAGAATAATGGTGTCCAGTTCTTCCTCAAGTGCAAAAATCTGATTAAACAAGCTATGTGTCATGGTTTTAACATGTTTGTGTTAGTGTAGTGTGAAAGTGTTTGTGTAGGAGACTGTTTTGCAACTTCGAAGTCAGTTGAAGGTCGAATTCTGATTTTAGTTAAAGATATATTAAATATATCGATCCCTTTATTCTTTAAGGGTATCTGTTTTGTCATGTTTATAAGAAAAAAAAATGAGTCCCCTGTATCAAAAGGTAGATATTCCCTGCTCAATAAATGACAGTGGTGCACCATAGAAAATCGTGTTTTATCTTTTTTTTTTTTGCTTTCATCTGTCTAGAAGACTCTAAAAATCATTTAGTAGAAATATTCTTATTTCAGTTTCATGCTCGTTTTTTACAGACACACGGAAAAATTCCAGATGAATTGAATGAATGAATGAACGAACGAATGAATGAATAAATAAATAAATGAATCTACGAATGAATGGCTGAATGAATGAATGAATGGATTTTACTGTGTATGAGACTGCAGTGAAGAAATTTACAGCTGTGCTGCTTTCATTATTGCGTTAATCCTTTTATCATGTCTGACTAATAATTCCATGAAACAGAAATGAAATCGAAAAAAAAAAATCACATTGTCAGCTACTACTAAAGGCACCCAAACACATCCAATCCTCGAAAGATATACAAATAAAATGAGTAAATACCACTGGTTCGCAATGTAATGAACTTTGTATTTCGATATCAATTCCACTGCACTCTGATGGCAATGTCATGGGTATCACTATTCTTGGACCAAAGAACTGAACTGAATCGACAGACTTAAATACATAATCACGTCAGCTCAAATTAGTAAGAAAAACACAACCAAAAGGCGAATTTCACTTAACGTTCAATACATGAACTGAATGAACTAACAAAGTAATACGGATGATGACGATGCAAGAAGGTTTAACTCAACAGGATTTATAAGTCGACAAACTGATAAATATTTCACCATGTTACCAAAAGATAAGCAAAAAAAGAAAACACCAGAATGATTCGTGCGCTACCTAAAATTCTTGGTTGATCTTACACGGCAAAAATCGCAAAGTGATATACAAACATTATTCATTCCTACAGACGTTTACAACAGACCTATAATGCTCTTGGTAAAAGGACAAGGGCATGCTTTCCAACACAAGGCCAACAATAGTATGGGAGTTAAGTTCTCGTCAAACATATCCATAAAAACCATGTACTATGTACTTCACCGAGTGAAATTACATTACAAGACAGCAATAAAATTATGCGGGTTTGCGCGAAACGATTATTATGCCATGAAACAGGTATACATGGACGCGTGTAGTAAATTCACGTACTTAGAATCGACTATCGCGAATTCATGTTTTCAGAATCAATCAATAGAGAGTTAGTGCTCGAGCTCTCTATTAATTGGTTAAAAGCATTGAAGGTCAAATAAAGTCATTAATCAATCCTAGCGTTACGCTTTCTGCTGCGTCCTACTCGTTATCGCTCCTGCCTGTAATGTCAAATTAAAAGTCTGAAAACAAATCATTCATATTAGTTTAACATCAACGTATGTTCTCCCACCTAGTCTTCTATAAAGTCATTTCAGCTGAAATTCTGTCTGATTTTTTATTTTAATTTCTGATTCACAAATCATGACTAGCTCCAAAGAGAAAGGCATATCTTACAAGAGGAGAATGGTGCCCTGAAGTCGCTGTCACGACAAAAATCGTTACACTGCTCCCAGTGGCAAAGCAGCTTATTGTAATCCAAATATAGAATTGAACAGCAAGGGAAGATAACTGTTGTTCTGTAAAGTAAACATTGCCTTTGGGAGCATAGCCTTTCTTTATTCACTCTTTCATTTCCTATTTTTATTTTCAAACAAAAATATACATGGATAATACAAACTAAATGATAGCATATTTCTTGTTACATAGTACATGTATCACATGATACTGTAATGTATCTTGTTTCATTAAAGACTAATGGAAATAAAAATTGAGGGGCTACGAAAAAACGAACTTGAATAGTGCAGTCCCCTCACTTCTTTTGCTTGTACATTCCAGAGGCATTGTGTTTTAATCCATCAGGGACAGACAGACAGACAGACAGACAGACAGGTAGATAGATAGACAGACAGATTAAGAAAGAAAGACAAAAAGACAGAACAAAATCATCAAGAATAAGAAAGTCACTCAAAAGAATAACTTTTATCTGAACAATTGCACTTTGCAATGTTATAGGCATTCATCATATCTCAGTAGGCTTGAAAATAGTGACATGGAAAATAATATTTTGAATTCGACATCGATGAAAATAATGAAGTTTTTGTCATTTTGTCTATTTTTGTCTTTTACCCATGTCGCAATGCACGTAACCAATAGGATAAAGAGCCAATTGAAATCTTTAGCAGATTAGTCTTGGTCGAGACTAAATGCCGGTGACGACAACCCGGATGTTAATCTTCCTCTTCCCGGTCATAAATGTAGCTTGGGTATCGGATAAAAAATTCATCGTCTGACTTGCATGCAGCACACACACAGTTGACGACCCATAATACCATAGCTCGATCAAAACACACTGCCACCATCCCCTTGACATCCGACTATCCCAGCCGCCGGCGCTCTGTCAACTGGCCCGAGCTCGCATCCCATATCATTGACGCCCTACAATTCGTCCGGAGCTGGCTGCCTTCATCAAGGTTTATCCGCCACGCCTATAATTGAAGCACGGAGGGTGCGTAGAGGCTTTGAAAAGAAAACGACGAAGAAGAAGATAAGGGAGGTCCCTTGCTTCACTTGCATCCCCTCTAGATCAATAGTCTGACACATCGGTGAGTATAACATTTCACAATAATTGCAGTGCCGTCTTCTAGTGAAAAATGCATTAATCCACCGTACACATCGCAGTGCACATAATGATGGATGCATGTGTGGGAATGGAGCTGGAGTGCGTTATGCATAATCATGAAGAATCAAAAGATACTAGTACAACATGCATTTCTTTGCCTATTTTCTACCGCGTTGCGAACTCACGTAAGTACACTATTCAAAGCCGCACACTGCAGCTATTCTTGTTTATACTAGTGGCAGATATCCTTCTAAATGCTCCCTATCTACATCTATCTCTGCCGATTCCTATACTCTTCTCAAGCTGCAGCTTTTCAGTAAGTCCCATCACATTTTGTCACTGTTTGTCATTATCATCCTTTAAAGGGACTGTACAGTACTGGTTGAGGTGGGGATTCCTGTTTTGAACATTCCTAAGTGAGATAATGAGAAACCTCTTATGAAATATGAAAGAGCATATAATTTTAAGAAGGATTCAACGTTTATTTGATGAAAATTGGTTTTCAAATGGCTGAGATATCCAAAAAAGTGATAATAATAAAAGGCGACAGGCCACGCCATTTATTAGGATCTCTTTGTTTCACTTTGTTTTTGGATATCTCAGCCATTTCAAAAGCGATTTTCATCAAATAAACTTTTGATACCCCTTAGAATTGCATGCTCTTTGACATCTCATAGAGTGGTTTCTGGATATCTCGCAAAACGTTAAAAGCTAAATCCTCACCTCGACCAGAACTGTACACACCCTTTAAGCGTAAACTCAGACAGCATGTATTGAATAGCTACAACACACAAGTGCACTAACATTCCTTTTTATTATGCTCATAGCTGTTCTGTTATACTACTCGGTTGTTGCCATGTGAACAGACTTATGCATATATACATTTAGTTACATGCTCTCTCAAATTCCTGCCCATCGGTGTTTTTCCTTCCACTTCTAGTAAGACCTTTGGTCGTGTCGCATAGCGTCCACAGTTTCCCCTTCTTTCTTTCTATGCTTTTTTTTTTTTTCATGCGGCATTGCAGCTAGCTGGTATATCACATATAGGAATTGCAATTGTTCATGTTTTCCATTTTTCGAATCTTTCCCCGTGTCTACGGAAGCCGGAATGTTTAAACCCTAACATTATGTCGTATTCACAACATCACTCCCATGTCAAAATTGCTATTAGAGCAACTGCTATAGTGTGCAGCATGTGGTTACTTGTTCTCATTTTATCACACACATACATATAATATATATGTGAGAAGAATCTTCTGTACCCCCGAATATTAATAGTCATTCTCTTTTGTTTATCCTTACTTTTGGCCTTTAATTTTTCCCGTGCTCCTCATCCTGTACCCCACACTAGGCTTTTGTTGGGACCTACACTCAACAAGCTTTGCTTTTTAGTAGGTTCCATCGTATTTCTCTTTGCATCCTTTACTTTGATTGAAAATGACACATCGACCGCTATGTATTATGTTTGTATTCCTATGTCTTTATGTATGTATCCAAGCTGGACATTCTGTATTATCATATTTTGTTATATCATGTATTCTTCTACGAGAAATACGAAAATAAAATTGAAATTGAAAAACATTTCTGTAACATTTTCACTTGTATTTAAATGGTGATACATTGACTATTATGTTGTATATTTACTTATATTTCATTTGTACATCCAAGCTGAATATCGTATCTCATTTAGTTATTTTTATATAATCTTCATTAGAAATATATGAAATCAAAGAAATATACATGGTTGACGCTATAAGACGAAAATCATCCCGAAATAATGATTCATGAACAAGCGCAAGTTTCTCAAAATGATGTCGTTCCTTTCTGTCCAGTGAAAGTCCATACTGTGGTGCAAAATTACTTTTAAAACAAAATCTTTTTGTAAAAAGTAACGAAATTTGAAACATAAAATTGGACTAAACTAGCGTATGCAACTTGTCACGATGACTTATTTCAATTCAATTCAATTCAAAATTTTAAATCCCAGTGTAATTTCAATATTAACACTGGGATATTCAGAGATAACATGCGAAAAGCTACAGCACAGCAAATTAAGATCAGAAACATTTTGCAATAATCATGTAACTGAAACTAAAAGTATGTACACTCTTTATATCAACGCGATGTTTAGTCAGCATTATGGATATTATGTAGAATTCAAGATTCACCGGATTTTGCCTTCGATGTTAATGTACTTAGATAAAGGATAATGCGAATTGCCATGTTTGTTTTACCTGGTAATTCTGCGGGTCTCTGGTCGGGCTTTCAATAACCTATTACCGTAGGAAGCGCTAACGTTTCCGCCGGCTGATAAGAAAACATGAACGCGGAATCGGTTGAAAGGCAGCAGTGTAACAAACACATGATTTATAGACGGAGCTGACCCGAATAGCCTTATCATTTTCGACAGTCATTGTCAAACGAGAAATTTATGGTTGATTGAGGTTCGGTCGTAGAGACAATAGGAATACAGCACGAAGAGTGGAGACAATTGTTGAAAACTAATCATGACAAGTAATGGCGGGGGTGAGAATGATCGTCTGAACAATTAGAGAGAAGGATATCATATAATTACTATGGGAAATTAAAAACCGACAGCTACAAACCTAGTAGAGTACAGATTCAGTGAAAGGGATCGTTTAGTTTTGGTTGAGACCTAATTTCAGGTTTCTAACACTTTTGGTGAGATAATGAGAAACCTCTTATGAAATATGAAAGAGCATGTAATTTCATGCGGAATTCAATGTTTATTTGATGAAAATTGGCTTTGAAATGGATGAGATATCCAAAACAGAGCGATTCTAATAAAGTGTGGGACCCACCTTTTATTACGATTGCTTTGTTTTACTTGGCTTTTGGATGTTTCAGTCATTCCAAACCCGATTTTCATCAAATAAACTTTGAATTCCTCTTAAAAACCCGATTTTTATCAGATAAACTTTGAATTCCTCTTAAAATGGTATGCTCTGTACTGTATCATACATGTTTTCTTGGTATCTCGCAAAAATTTAAAAGCCCAATTCTCATCTCCACCAATACTGTACCATCCCTTTAAGCCGAATGAAAAACACTATAAACTGATGTAACAACAAAAACAACCGCAACTTCATAACTTTTAGGTAAATTCCATTCCATGTTGTAGGTGACTTTACCTAAAAGAATGAAATCATACAAACAGTACAGTAAAATATTTTTGTGTTTATTTTTTAATTCAAAATTGGACATTAATACAAAAACAAGATGTTGGACTCGAATGCTTTGCATTTTGATCGAAACCTTGGAACATGCTAATTTATAGATGAGGCTTTCACAACAGTATAAATTAGATCACGTTTCGTCGAAGTTTGAAATACAATACAATCCTTTCCAGTTGAAGTTCCTCCATATTAATGCTACTTTAGAAATAAAACTCTACAAGAATGTTTGTGCGATGAATACAATTCATTCTCATTCAGTGTCATTTCCACGGAAAGACGTGTGAGGAAATGACATCTTCACCTCACCTCATTCGTAATTGATCACGTGACTCCCATTATCCCTGTCTTATTACCGCTTCGTAAAAAGATACGAACAAAACGTTTTCTTGCAGGGGTCGCGGGACGTTTTTTTTTTTTTGCAGTGTGTATATGTATATGTGTGTAGTTTGTTTGTGTGTGTGTGTGTGTGTGTGTGTGTGTGTGTGTGTGTGTGTGTGTGTGTGTATGTGTGTGTGTGTGTGTGTGTGTGTGAATGTGTGTGTGTGCGTGTGTGTGTGTCTCCGGGCAGAACCCTGTTATGAGAGAGTCATGTGTTTAATCGTTGCCGGCGGCGTATGTGTGTGTGTGTGTGGGGGGGGGGGGACCCTGTTTTTTAATTTCCGATTTTTATAAACAATGATTAAGTTTCATCTCTTCTATTTGTTCGACTGTACTGTATACATTTCAAAGTCAACTCGAACATAAAGTGGAATTTCTCTTTCAAAATTATATATAGATATTATATTTCCAAGCATTATTGCCTTCTTTTTAATTTGCCAATAGTTGATCTTATCATTGCTTTATCAATATTTTTCATATGCGTCACAGGTGAAAAGAGACCGACTCAAAAGAGATCACACACACATACACACATACACACATAGTATTTTTTATAATTCAAATTTCGTTAAATGATTTAGAAATCATTTGCACAATGAAACAATTTTATACAAATAAAAAACAAAATAAGTGCAACATGTAGTGTGATCATTGGTGCTGTTGATCACATAAACGCCTATTATGATAGTGTGTATATATACATACAACTAAACCATGTGACAAAAATATGTTTGATAACCCTTACGTCATGATTTGTTTTTATCGATCGAAATTTCGGGGTCTGTGTCTGTTTTTGTTTGTTTGCTTGTGTTTGTGTATGCATGTGCGTGTGTGTGGTAGCATGACGTGGCTGTAGTGTGCAGATTGTCTATTGTAACCGCATGATATGAGCTTTTTTAAGAGGGAAAATGACGGGAAATGGGAAACTATCAACTCTGGTGTAAAACGAAAATGCAAAGGGAAATTTTTCCAGTCATATTCCAGCGCTTACAAGCCCACACGTTCAGACCGATCAGTGAAAAGGAGAGGTAAGGAAAAAAAAAAGAGAGAGAGAAAGAATTTTTTTCCAGTAATGCTATAGTGATAATGACATAACATCGGGTGTAATTTGATATTTAACCTCAGACACATCCCCCATCATGCCGGTCGACTTCTCGGGCTCGTGGACGATCGATCATCACGATGACTTCTCGGCGATGCTGGAGAAGCTCAAGGTGCCCGCCGATCAGCGACCACCGGCCACAATCTCCCAACTCGACGTCGAGATCAAGCAGGACGGCGACAACTTCACGATCACCAACAAGTCGCCGGCGGGGACAAAGGAGCACAGCTTCACCGTGGGCGAGTCCTTCAAGCTCGTCATGATGGGTAACATGCCCGAGGTCGACGTCAGCTCTTCCTGGGACGGCGACCGCCTGGTCTTCACCGACAACCGCGGCGTCAAGCTCACCCGCGAGATCGTCGACGGCCAGATCGTGTCAACCTTTTCCATGGGAGACTCGTCAGTGAAACTGTACTTCAAGAGGGTCTAACTTTGGGCCGTGTTTAATCGATTGCTGTTGAATGTATCATGAAATAGTTAATCCTTATGTATACGCTGTCAGAGAATGAGAGCATGTCGTAAAATGTTTGTATTGACCAGTATAATGTTATGTATACAACTTTGCCTTTCCGTTGAAAGTAACGAAATTTGAATCTGAAGAAGTTGAATTGGTACTACGTGCATATTATTTCCTCAAAGTTGTAGTACGGCTTGCTAATATACCTTCAAACATTTTCAGGATATTATACACCTTATGATAGACAAAACTCTGTACTTTGACAACAACAGCGATGGATACAGTGGTATGTAAAGTGGCAGCTACAGAAGAAACAAGACTTGCACAGAGAGTGGTAGATACGTCTGCAACCGCAGTGATAAACGTATACCATAATAATAATGAATGAATAAAAAACAAAACATGAGGGGGATATAGCCTCCTATAGAGATTCAACCTGCATTAAAACACACACCCTAAAATTCATATGATAGAGTAGTAGAACCTTAGAGAAAACAATGGATCAATCTATGATCAATACTGTACCGAGGTAAACGTGAACGTACCATGGCTTTAACAAGAAAAACAAACAAACAAACAAACAAACTAACTAACTAACTAACTAACTAACTAACTAATTAACTATCTAACAAATTGTTTAAACTTGCCATGTGTATCAAGTTGTAACATTAGGCATATGTGGAACAGGGATGGTGACGAGAGACTCTGGTGAGCTGAGTGATGACCGGATCGGTAAGCAGATTGGGTGCAGTCTGGCGTAGCACATTATTTGCACTGAAATAGGAGGTCCCGCATTCGAAACCTACCTGGTGCTCTCGCCCTTGTTCTGCTTCCATTTGGTCTAATGTCCAGTGCCCGTTTGGTCTTATCCCACATGACTAATTCCGTTTCGTCGGCAAGCAGTTCGTCTAACATTGGTCTAATTACCGATCAGACCATGCCCATTTTGTGTCACAATACATCCAACTGATCGTTATCATCACTCAGCCTCGTTTTAGTAGCCGAGATGGCATTAGACCATTAGGTAAAATGACAATTAGCCAAAACTGATAGTAGACCAAGTTAGCGATTATTAAATTAATGGTCATTAGACCAAATAAACTGCAACGGCCTAGACCAAATGGGATTAGTCGTATCGGTGTCAGACAATCTGGGAATTAGACCAGCTGGTTCAATTTATTAGACCTCGGATCTCTACGAAACTATCGATCGTTATACATAGAGGACATTGATTAGACTAATAGTGACTTAACCTCTATTTAAGATGACCGCCTATGTTATCAAGGGTTATCTAAACTTGGGTATGTAGCAATCTTCTATATCATGATAATAATGTAGTAGCAATAACAAGACATCATGAGGAAAGTATACATACACTGATATATTGCTGCACTAGCTATTAATGTCATATCATATTGATAAAGGTAGTACATGAAATTATGATGATAGCATCAAATGGTGATATGACTACAATAGCAATAACAAATGATAAGTATTAATGTTGATGATGAATATATTGATGTTGATAAAATGAAACGGCGATTATGATTTTAATTGTGCATTACTGACATTGTCATAATCATCATAATAATGTAATTACATACTGCCAATACCCACTTTAAATTATATACAACCATGTACGATGCACAACTACTATCACTGAAATTTTTAAACAGTGCCCATCACGGAGATTCTATGAAATTGACGAAAAACGTAGATTCTATCGTATGGCGATGGGGGGAGTAGATCGGGAAAAGGATGATACACATAATAATTATATATACTATGTGACTCTGTTTAATCTATATACGTTTAAATGTCTGCATGTTTAAGCATGTTGTGAAAAGTGGAAAAGTAAAAACAAAAACAAAAACAAAAATGGGAACAGCAACACTGTTGGGTTACAGCTCGTTATTCCGAAGGTTCGTTATTCCGAAGGCTCTTCAGTCCGAAGATTCCTTATTCCGAAGGTTCGTTTTTCCGAATTTCATTTTCGGATGAACAAATCTTCGGAATAACGAACCTTCGGAATAACGCCACAAATGTTCGGATTAACGGACCCTTTTTCGTTTTCGGATTAACGAACATGCGTGTTTCGGATTAACGAATCTTCGGAATAACGAACCTTCGGAATATCGAACCTTCGGAATAACGAACAGCACCCGTTGATATTACTAGCCTTCACTCAAGGGAACATTATGGGATCCTCAATCTGGGCCCCGTCTTATAAAGACTTGTGATTGATTCAAATCAATCACAACTTTACGATCGAATGCAAATCCATTTTATAACAAAGTTATGATTGAAATTAAGACGGAGAACTGCAATCAATCAATCACAGGTTGCAACTGATTGCAGCTTTCAAGAGATTTGTGATTGATTGGTTTCCATCACAAGTTTTATAAGACAGGGCCCTGGAGTAGGCCTATGACATTTTGTTCACCGTCCATGTCGTTATTGCGCAAATAAGGCGTTACCATGTTATTGCGTATAGAGCAGTAGGGAATTCAAGAGACGTTTGCATTAACATTGACCAAAAAAAAAAAAAAAAAAATGACCGTCATCACACTATGTAGGAAACTATAAAGGGCAATGGTCATTCTGCCATAATGATGTTAACAGGGAATGCAAAGTACTTACCGAGCCTTGGCGCAAACAGTGAAGAGTTCAGATTTTACAATATTTATGGGGATGTTAACCCCTCCATTCGTCACCTTATTTCTGTTTGTATGTAGATTATGTTTGGTTTATTTATAATTCGTGTTGTCATTCTCAGCTCATTCACCGCGGTTATGAATTCACTGTTGTTTTGGTTCATCTTAATTTGAGATGTCTGAATTTCTCTGGTCACATTTTAACATTATTCCATAATCAAATGGTGTTCCGAAACCTTGACATCTCGTACTTTTTAGAAATGGCGCCATCAACAAACAAACAAACAAACAAACAAACAAAATTAATCCGGATGATGTCTAAAATCTGACAATGACAGTGAATGAGGGCCTCCTTGATGTTCTGTGATGTCATTATTTAGACTAGCTTGTTCTTTTTTTTTTGTTGATATGTTGGCTCATTAAGGATTCAAATTTACGAATTCATATTTTCTTCCACTGAACACGGCAACGAGCTGTATAAAATGTATGCATTCCAGTCCTTGGAATTCCAGATTACGTTCAGTTAGTCGTTGCTACGTTGGTATCTTTCGACAAGCTTCTGGTTGTCAGGGTAAAACTTTGACGTATAGAACAACTAAGTGAAAATCGCAATCAATGATAAACGTATCTTTGAATGCGTGGATGTTCCTATAGCCCTACTGCCTGGATAAGCTGTGTGTATGCGTAATTTTCCTCGCTATGTTATTCTGGGTTATAAAAATGTCTTTCAATCAAGATTGCATGACTTGCTGGCATACGTTAGGCAAGACTTTGTCTCTCTCCCTCTATTTCTTCCTCTTCCTTTCTTTCTCTCTCGTTCTCTCCTCTCTCTCTCTCCCTCTCTCTCTCTCTCTCTCTCTCATGTTCTCTCTGACAGGATTTGAAACTTTGCGTGACTATCCATCAAGTTGATGAGCTGATGTCCGCATTATTATGTGACCTATAATAGCCTGAAATGTTGTATGAGGGAAGGAAGTTCGGCTACTGTCCCAAAAGGGTATAAGCCTATATAGCATTGTAAAGATTTTGATGTGAACGCGACTGTGGTTGAATTAAGTTGTTTTGCAAACCATTTGAGCATAACAATAAAAGGATGTGATGGTTCTACTGTAGATCCTGGTCCTATAATGTTATTGTGTTATGACTTAGCATGAACTTACATTTTTTTGTTGTTGAAATAATATGGCAATTCGAACTGATACATTAATAACACAAGATTTTAATAATATATTTAAGGTAACACAATTCCGTTTAAATGCAGCGTTGATAATATTCAAATTTTTCACGCATGTTGAAATCGTTAGACTGAAGGAAGCGGAAATCCTCCTGGTCTGATGAGGAAGGTGAATTATCGTTCGAGAGCTGGAGGGATCTGTGTAACATGTAGGGTCTGGAATTGTAAGCATGAGAACTAACTGTCCTGCTAGTGAATTGCCACATTTGCCATAAGCAATCCATGATGGAAAGAAAATTGTGTGAAACACCGAAGTCAGTTGGAACGGGAATAAAACCCTAAATTTGATATGAATTGAGTTAATGCGACCACATCAGTAGAACACAAAAGTTTGAGGAAAATCGGACAATCCGATCCAAAGTTATACGAATTTTTAAAGTTTCGATGCTGCCATCATATCCCTGGATAATGAGGAGACTAGAACAGTTCGCGACGCCATGCTTGATGCATGGATAACGACATAATATACATAAAGAGGATTTCACACAATTCATTTCTTTTATATTATCGTTGTCCTTGCATGACGTCACGAACTGTTGTAGTCTCCTCATCCAGCAATGGCGGCACCAAAATCTTAAAAACTGACAACTTTTTTTATTTCTTTTTTTTTTAACGGATTGTCCTCAAATTTTACTGATGTGTTCTTCTAATATTGCTGCCTTCATACTCTCAGTCCACATACATATTTGCCTTCCATTCTTTTCTAACAGCATGGACACAGAGTCTCACAGTATGTTCACACAATAGTCGATTCCCTGAATAGTTGGGGGCCTAAGGGCTCAAAATGGGTTGTTTGGTTCAGATTCTTCCAAAAGCACCAAATTTGGCTCATAGGTCCCTTGTACCATACTCTTTCGATTTTTGATGGGCGCCAAGACTAAAAACCTTTGGGGCCGCCATATTGGTGGAATCCAATATGGCCGCCATCCGGGTTAAAGGTCAACTGCAGTTACAAATTGAAAAGGTTGATTAATGTTATGAATCCAATGTGGAAGATTATACGAGGTTAGAGAATGTGATTCTAAATATCATTTCTGCAATTCAAGGTCACTATCACCTCTCAAGGTCACTTTCAAGGTCAAATAAGGGTCAAATCAGGCATTTTGTGCATTTTTCGAAATGGCGTCTCTTCCATATTCCTTCAATGGTCAATTAAGGCCAAGAGCGGTTCCATCCTCCTACATATCAATAATGATTATGACAAATAAATGAAAAAAATTATATTTAAGATATATATATATATATATATATATACATATATATATATATATGTATATATATATATATATTGACATTTTGAGCACAGAAATGGGCTTCCATCGGTTTCGTTTTCTTTTCTCATTTTCTTTGCTCAAAGTTTTCATTATTTATCAATGATTGTTTCTGGTCAGTTTTTCCTTTCTTTGTATATGCATGCTTAAGTAACGTATCAGAGTAGGTGAAGACAATTCGGCTGAAGGTTTTTCCTTATCTTGTTTTATTCTCTTTTTATCAAACGAAACCGTTTCTTTACTGAAAGCGCAAATGACTTGGGAAACTGAACACCATGATCCTGAAGAAAATAATCTTAACATTTTTGCGCAGCAACACTGTGCAGTCCTCTGACAAGAGATGGTGATGGCACCACTCAAATCTCAAATTATGATTGGAAGAGCGAAGCGGATTCCTGAAAATGAAGATTTACAAATAAAAAACTGCCCTCATTTATCAGCGCACAGATATCCAAGAATAAATGGGACGGACAACTCATCCTGAGCACCTGATTCGAGACGGAAAATATCCAACAGGAATTGTGATCTCACAACCCTTCAGCATTCCAACAACTTAGATGCGATCTACGCAAAGATATCCTTACAAAGGATGACATAATGTTTTCTGAAAGCATTTTCTGAAAACAGCATACAATCACACGGATGAGCATAACATCACATCTTCGGTAGTGTGCTTTTTTTAATCCCTTTGATCTGAGGGAGGTACGGGTGGGTCGTGGTATTGAAAAGATAAAGGCCTTTTCAGCTCTTTCCTGTAGAGCATACCTCTCTTTCAGAGCCCAACATCAGGCACTGACAGGATGCGACATTACTTCAGACTTGATTTGATGTCGCATGCAAAATGCCTATTCAGTAGTATACTATGGGTCAGCAAACCAAAGCTCACTGACACCTTAACTACTTTAATAATCGTGCTCATGTCCAGCAATGACTGATGAGCAACAAGGTTTATGGGGCAGCCTGCGTCAACGAGCGTAGGCATCATCTCGTCATAACGTGGGAGCAGATCATCAGAAACCACCCTATCTGATGTGATCCCTGACTTCAGGAAGTGGAGTTGGAGGAAAGATGGCACAGGTACATGGCAATTACTAGTACTATCAGCCACTCTCCGCAATGCTTCAGTACCAAATTTCATTCTTCTGCACCACAGCTGTTTCAAGGCATGAATTTTGAGGTGGAAAACATGGAAATGGGAAAAAAAAATAATGAAATGAATGAATGAATGAATGGATGAAGGTGAAAATGCACAATGTAGAGCAGGTGTCAGATGAGCCATGGTCAGTAGTTTGATATTGCTGCAAACTCAAAGTGGGGGGGGGGGGGGGGATTGAGGGCGTATCTGACAGGAGGAGACATTGTAGCAATGCCAGCGTCTCGAAGAATTATTTTCGCTGTCACAACTAACGCGATTTCCAGGCGACGTCCAAAACGTCTTCAAACAAAGGGACAACTTATTTGCTTGGAAGTCACGGGGATGTTGGCACGGCTTTTGCAGTCGCAGGGACTTATCAGAGACGTCTTTTCTCAGCGACTTCTCCCTTTCATCGCCATTATGTTATTACGGTCTCCACAAGATGCGGAGACATCTCGAAGATGTTGCAGACAAATTTATTCCCCACGACATGGCCACAGTGATGGAGACTTCGCAGAGACGTCTCGGAGACAAGCTGGAAGACGGAAATAGTCTCTGCAAAAATCGGAAATGATCGATTCTCCTGCGAATCCTGGAGATTGGCCTCGTCTCCAAGAGACGTGCGTCGTAGAGATGTTGCGGAGAGTAGAGTTGCAACCTATAGTCTTCAGACCAACGAGATACCAACTTATAAAGTCTAGTGATATCATACCAATTTGCGTCCAAGCACTTTGGATAGAATCTTAATAGACCCTAGAAGGTGTCATGAAAGTTGTACTATAGCATATCTAATCTGTATCCTGTTAATGGTGTCACTGTAGCACCTGTGAAATATGCTTGTTCCCTACATAGCGTCACCAGGACCGTCATGTTCTCTGAACGGCTGTGGAGGCACATAAATGTCCTATAAGGACTTTAGAATCGAATTTTCTTACACAAGTTCGAAAATAGCAAATTAATGCCAACCTGATGTACTAAAAACTCTCTTAAACACGACAGATTTTTTTTTCTTTTTTTTTTCATCCAGATTAGGAGTGATCTTCATAATTATTATTCCATTGAATTTAAATCTGAATTATGAATATCTATTGTGACTGAGGATCCCTGAACTGCAACAGAGAAATAAAAACATTTATCTTTTTAGTGGCAACGTCAAGGATGCTGGTAATATAGAGAGTAGCCCCCCCCCCCCCCCCTTATTGCTAAACGATTAATATATTAGGTAGCAATAGGATCCTATTTCTCATATATATGTATGTTTTTATTGCATTCCTTGCAGATGAAGATGAAAATAATAATCCAATAATCAAATCTTGAAAACTCTTTTAAAGGGCATTACCCATAATTCTAACTAGCTCTTTTGGCTGTCATTAAAGCAAATTAATGCAAATATGTTGAATTCCGCAAATATGACCAGTCGGTGAGGACATTTCCTCTTAGCGCCTGCAATGTAAAATTAATTAATGGAATGATTGTGACATGAACTATGATATTCCATAGCTTTGGACCGAACCTCACTTAAAAGCTTGTGTAGCCATATTATAGCAGGCCATAATTGAAAATTACCGTAAGTAATCATTAAAAATGAAATTGAAGGGCTACCAAGTCTTCAAATTTGATTGTGAAATTAGGATCTGAGTAAGATCCCTTAAACCTAATTATATATATACTCTCAGAAAGGGGTTCTTATTATAATTCATGAGTGTATACCTAGTGTTTGAACTCTTAACACGAAAGCAGATATATTGATGTTACTCGTGAGAAAGCCCACCTCTCCCTCTCCCACAGCCCTCAACAACTGCAATTCTATTAGCAGGGCTGGCATTCCTCCTATATTGACTATAGGCAAGCCATTTTCTAAATTACCTATTGTGAATATAATGGTTTGACCCCAAATGAACTTTAGGGATACCTTATAAGGAAAAGTTGACATCAGACCATAAAAACAACTTCAGAATCGAATTCCTTTACCCATAAAACCTCTAAAGCTGACTTTTCCAATTATTGTAACACTTTAAAGGTTTTTTGTTGTGGACTGGCCTTTAAACGTAGGTGGCAGCCATATTGGATTTTGCAAATATGCCGCCCTGGAGGGAGCCCTTCACAAGAAATACTTCTTTTTTTCAGCCGTCGACAACTGCAATTCTATTACTAAGGCTGGCATTCCTGGAATATTGACCATGGGCAAGCCATTTTTTCAATAAACTGTTATGAATACAGTGGCTTGACCCCTAAATGACCTTTAGGTGACCTTGTAAGGAAAAATTGACTTCAGACCATAAAAACAACTTCAGATTCGAATTCCTTGACCCAGAAAACCTCTTATTCTGACTTTTTAAATGATTGTAACCCTTTTATGTTGTCGAATGCAAGTGACCTTTAAACCTATATGGCGGCCATATTGGATTTTGCCAATATGGCCGCCCCAGAGGGCGCCCTTCTTGGCGCCCATCAAAAATCGATATAGTATGGTTTGGGCTACATATGTGCCAAATTTTGGTGCTTTTGGAAAAATTTGAACCAAAAATCCCTTACGCCCCCCACTAGAAGACACTGTGCTGAACAGAAGGTGAATATATTATAATACAGTCCTGAATTTTGACACAGTGTGTTTGCAGAGCCGGCCAGGTGAGCACACCGTATAATGTAGGACGCTGTGTTTCATCCGGCATGGCAGGTAGAACACGATAGAAGTGTGGGGCCTATCTATAATATGCGTAACAGTCATTTCACACTAGAGTTAAGACACCATTTTTCAAAAAAAAAAAATCAGAAATACTGTAGTTTTAACATAAAGACAGTAATTACAGAAGTAAAGACACTACTAGTATCTTTTTTTGAGAAATAGCGATGAAGTTGACTCTTCAGCTCATTTTATCCCTTGATTGTGACCAATAACTACTATCATGGCCGGCGGCACGGGAGGGGGGGGGGGCAGGGGGGCTCGGGCCTCCTTCCCTCCCCCCCCCCCCCCCACTTCTTTTTTTTTTTTTTTTTTTACCCGGAAGTGCAAGTGGCACTAAAAAGAAATAGATAGAGATTTTGAAGTGTGAGCGCGGTAAGGTTATGTTTTTCCACTGAAGACCCTTATATTTAAATTAAGTGTAAAAGTGGGCCCCCACTTTTGAAAACGCTCCGCCGGCCCTATCAGATATATTTAGTGAAAACATTAGGAACTGTAGCATTCCAGAACGTTTTTCTTCTTTTCTTAATACAGTGTATCCACGAAAGTTTGTCCTGGCGGTTTGATTGTACATGTATTCTCCAAATAATAACCCGGCTTTCCGATTGGCTACCCAGTGGCTACAGCCTAGCAAGAATTGCTGTCAAGACATCTTCTATTAAATGAGACCCTGGAATGGGATCTGTTGTCCTTGTGTCGAATGGCACTTTCTTGTTTTGCACGTGAAAGAGCGATTATTTGACAACTTACTTTTCGAACTGCTCTCATCAAGATTTTTTTCATTACATCCTACAATATTTGATATAAAAAGTCGTTATCCAGAAAGGCTTTTTCGTTTTTAGGTGTTAAGAGTGGAGATCGACATCTTCTACACATGCAGCCTCAATGTCACGTGATGGGGGTATCGGAGACTCCAACCCCAAGCACCTTCTGATCTGGCCATTCTCCCGCCTGAAACCCCTAGCAAACGGGAGACTCCAATTTGATGTGCGCGAAGCGCACATCACGAACGTGAAGCGCGAAGTTCTCGCGGCCGGAGTCCAAGCTCTAGGGTTCTAGATGCTCTCTCGTGCTATCTAAGGCTTATTTTTCAACATACGATGACACTAAGTAAGAAATCATTTCAAGCGGGAGACGCAGAGCCAGGGCGGGAGAACGGGAGATTTTGCAAAAATGGGCTTTCGGCGGGAGATCTCCCGTCGAAAGCCCGAGAGTTGGAGTCTCTGGGGTATTCTGGTGTCTTGATAACATTTTGAATATCGAATGTACCATTAGTACTGTACAGTGTACCTTCATTACAGTCGTGTAATGTAATTTTGTGAGAAGCGCGACCGGGGAGATCTCGATTGTATCAGAGAATTCGTGAGCAACAGCGCCACCAACGATTACCTACAGAGATCAGTAGTGGGTACGCCGTGTACTCGTAAAACTTCTGAAGTTGGTGTAGTACACCGTCCGTTATTCATGGTGACGAATTAATTGATCATGTTTAGTGACATCTATCACACGTCGCTTGCCTCTTTCTATATAAACCCATTTGTACTTCGTTGTTGGTTTCATGTGAGTTGATGTGTACAGTATGTATCTATGTGTGTGTATGCGTCTTTCTTCTGTTTTGAACCGGAGCTGCCGTTCAAATTTCTGTGACATTATAAATGTATTAGTATGTACAGTGGATTCTCATTATGAGGAAGTCCTGGGAACTCGTAGTTTTCTTTTGTTTTATCAAAATTTTGTTGTAACCGAACAAGTGAACAATAAGGGACATAGAGGCGATAATGTTGCGGCCTGAATTTCTATTTCGGTATAACCGGAATTTCATAGTAACAGTGTTCGTTACAACAGGAGTGCACTATACAATGTAAATCCCAGGGATGATATTGTGGTTTGTTGAAAAAATTGGCAATAAAAATTTTCAGGTGATTTTGATACATAGAAAAAGCAAAATGTGTGTAGACTTGAGAAAAAAAACCCAGACACAAACAAATCTGCAATCAGATTTACATCTTCAGATTATCATGCCCGACACCCTTATCACTTCATTTTTTTTTTTAAGTTTCTCTTGATAAGGGAATTTGCACATTGTGCAAGTTTTGCTTTTATGCAACTTGTCTGTGAAAATCTGTTGAACAAAAACCAAGCACCACAATAATACACTTGCCCAGAAAATTGAATGTAACAAGGAAAAGTAGAAATTACGCGGTGCGTAATATATGTCCCCGCTGGAAGTAGCATTTAGTAGCAAAATGTACAATATAGGTAAAAAGATGAAGGTCAAAGGTCAAAGAAGTCAAAGGTCAAAATTCTATGTAGAAGTTTTGAAGCCCTCACCTAGTGCCATCACATAAAGCAAACGGAATCGAAATCGGGTTAGAAATGGCGAAGGAGTAGCATTTTGTAGCCAATGTACAATATAGGTAAAAAAATCAAGGTCAAAGGTCAAAGAAGTCAAAGGTCAAAATTCTGTGTAGAAGTTTTGAAGCCCTCACGTAGTGCCATCACTTAAAGCAAACGGAATCGAAATCGGGTTAGAAATGGCGAAGGAGTAGCATTTGGTAGCAAAATGTACAATACAGGTCAAAAATCAAGGTCAAAGGTCAAAGAAGTCAAAGGTCAAAATTCTGTGTAGAAGTTTTGAAGCCCTCACCTAGTGCGATCACTTAAAGCAAACGGAATTGAAATCGGGTTACAAATGGCGAAGGAGTAGCATTTTGTAGCAAAATATACAATATAGGTCAAAAATCAAGGTCAAAGGTCAAAGAAGTCAAAGGTCAAAATTCTGTGTAGAAGTTTTGAAGCCCTCACCTAGTGCCATCACATTAAGCAAACGGAATCAAAATCGGGTTAGAAATGGCGAAGGAGTAGCATTTTGTAGGCAATGTACAATATAGGTCAAAAATCAAAGTCAAAGGTCAAAGAAGTCAAAGGTCAAAATTCTGTGTAGAAGTTTTGAAGCCCTCACCTAGTGCCATCATATAAAGCAAACGGAATCAAAATCGGGTTAGAAATGGTGAAGGAGTAGCATTTTGAAGCAAAATGTACAATATAGGTCAAAGGTCAAGGTCAAAGGTCACAACTGAAATTCTGTATAGAAGTTTCAAAGCTCCCATGTAGTGCTATCATATAAAGCAAACAGAATCAAAATCGGGTTAGAAATGGCGAAGGAGTAGCATTTTGAACATTTTGATCACACACGGACGCACACACGGACGGACACACGGACGGACACACACACGTACGGAGCCCGTTTCATAGTCCCCTGCTCGAACTCGTTCGGCGGGGACAAAAAAAAGAGACACTCACACCAATCGTGCTGTAGTAGCATTGTTCATATTTCACACAGATTGTGATCAGTTTTATGTAAATGTTAAACTTACAGTTACTTGAGTGGAATATTCAAGTTCACTTCATTCATCCAGTCTCAATTTCACTGTAAAAATTGTAAGAAGCACATGTGACAAACACACAACACAAATCCCTACACCACCCCCCCCCCCCTTCTCTTCTTCCCTCACTGACACAAAGTACAGGCGGCTTGATGTAAGACAACCTGTGCTCTGAAATTGTGAATATGCAGCACCAACATCAATACACAAACACAGGGACACACACACACATTACTAGCAAACACATTCAGAAACATTCTGTCAACCTTACCTATGTGGAAATCTATTTGGACTGAAGAAATAGCTTCTACTTGCAAAAAAATTTGACTTTGAGGTAATAAAATCAATAGAATATTTAAGAGAAGAGGACTTGGTAAGACTTTCGACCTGTACTTTCACACCAATACACAGTACATACACTCGTGATGGCAACAGGAAATCCGTGCAAGATGCATCATAATAAAAATACACGCACACACACACACACACACGCACACACACACACACACACACACACAAACACAACACACAAACACAAAACTCTACAAATTTCACTATCCACTCTCAGAGGCAAATCAATAAACACACACACACAAAAAGGAAGTCGATGATACATTCTGATTAAGTCAACTTCAGGGGTCTTTTTACTTGAATGTTTTAAATACATGTCAAACAACTCATACACATTTGGGGATACAAACAATTAATTTCCACACACACATTTTGTTCCTATCTCTCAATGGGCTCTACTTATCTTAACCAAAGACGGGACCAGTTAACGAGCATCTAGGAAAATTATCCCCAACACCAATATGTGAATTGCCAGGAACGAGAACAATTTTGACAGGGTGTGGGTGCAGTGCAGAATGTCACCTCTATCTCAGACAAAGTTTGAGCTCTCTGCCCCACAACAGAAAAAATGTGATATTAACTCGAGAGTGTAATTCACATCCTCTTTTTTACATGACCTCCTTCTGTGGAGTCGTGTAGAAAACCCTCAGTATTTTTCTATGCTAATCTCAGAAGCTTGTAAGGTCTAATCAAGAGGATCAGAAGCTACACTGTTTGCTGACTTCTCTTACAGTGGTATAATTATTTTTCTCCCTATCCTATCCTATTGCCTTCTCTGACATTCTCTTGCCAGTTTTTCTTCTTTTTTTAATCAATCCAAGGCCACATCAAAGTAGAATTTAAGGCTTTCCAGTTCCATTTAAAGCTTTACTGGGAAAAAAAAGACAAACCTAAAACATTCCACTAAGAGTAGACATTTTGCAGGCACAAAAATAGAAATAAATGAATAAATAAACATGGCATCTGCAAAGATCTTTTTATATTTCTAGAAGGACGCCCTCTCCTGATGGGATCTTTACACTGGACAGCTCAACTGCCTTGCTGTCGCTATCCATCGTCGAGCCGGAACTACGTAGTAGGACCCTCCCGTGAGTGATGGATTTCTCGCCCGCCATCACCTCAAAGTCTATAGCGGCTTCCAACGCACCAAAGTTGGCCACGACCAGGTAGCCTGGCCATTCGGGGAACTGGCGGCGGTACGCGTACACGGACTCCGAGACGCGCGTCATGTCGTAATCCCCGGCCGTCATGGAAGGCTCTTTGTGGATTTCAGCCAGCTTTTTGTAGACGGCGAGAGAGGACATTTTCACTCCCTCTTCCTTCTCCTTGTCCTTCTTGTCTTCTTGTGTCTGCGAGAGATGAAAGTGGACATTGTCTTCATCTCACTTATTTGCACATGTATGGCTGCAATATTCTCACTTTTTGTTTTTAACTTCAATTCTCCCTATCACATATAGCCGATATCAAGCGATATCACCTCGCAATACCGATATCTGATAGAACACTCTTGGGATGTACACTTTCGGTTTTGCGGTTTACCCAGATCACGTCCTTCTATGGATATGGATATGGCTATGGATATTTTCCATAATTTTGTTGTTTTGCATCATCGTCCCAGCATTGGGCCGCTTCAAAGAAGAATCCCATTCATCAAATGTAAAGTTACTAATTAGAAAATAACTACTATTTGACAGATTATAAGACTGTGAATACTAGTACTTCAGCGTTCAATGTGCATAAAAGTGTACACTTACACATCCGGCATTTAACTTGAAGTTTATATTCCACGAATTACAGGTTAATAAAATTAAGAGCGCCACACGAGTTCAGATTCGGAGAGCTACATGCGATAGGGAGAATTGCACACACTCTGCAGCAGTAATCTCGCACGGACAGGACAATGGAGGGCTCAAAACCAGTGGTGGCCTGGGGCCACTAAAGATTGGTGTTGTGCTACCGAATTTTTCTCTTGATGGTCTGGGGCCTTTAAAGATTGGTGTCGCGGTACCAAATTTCTCTTATGGTGGCCAAATCGGGCAACTAAGACTCAAAATGGATTGTTAATTTTGCTTTGATCGAGCCACTACATCTTTTTTGATGTCATCACCACTTCAAATTTAAAAGTTTAAAGTGCCATGAACAAGCCACCAGACAAATAAATTGGTGTCGAGCCCTGCAATGCACTATGGGCCATTCCTCTTCCAATGAACATGGTTATAATGAAATTTGTTACATCAAAGTAAAATTTCAGGTCCAAAAATCATCATGGTGAAAAATTTCCTTTGGTTATAAAAAATATTGATACAATGAAAGAAAACTGCCGGTCCCGAGGACTTCCTTAAAACACAACTCCCTGCGGGAGCAACAGCAACTGACATAGATATCGGGACAGTGTAATTAACGACACATGATGAAATAAAGCAAACAATACTCTTCATTAATATGCTTTCAGTAAAGCAAAATTACATATCACTAAACATCAAGCAGGTAAAATCACTGCTTAAAGGGAAGATAAACCCCAAGAACAATGTGGATTGAGTGAAAGCAGCAACATTAGTAGAACACATCAGTGAAAGTTTGAAGAAAATCGGACAATCGATGCAAAAGTTATGAATTTTTAAAGTTTTGGTGTTGGAACCGCTGGATGAGGAGACTACTAGAGGTTATGACGTATGAGTGGACTACAACATCAAGAAAATATAAAGAAAATACTACAAAAATCCATTTTTCATGAAAATTACAAATTCCATCAACTTGATATCGACATATGTTAAGGGTAGCATTATTCCCCCTGCTTTCTGAAAGCGGTTGGTCCACTGCTCTTTCATAATTCTAGAAAAGTGAATTTTTGTTGAATATCCCTTATATTTTCTTTGTATTGTTGTCCACTAATACGTCATATCCTCTAGTAGTCTCCTCATCCAGCGGTTCCAACACCAAAACTTTAAAAATTCATAACTTTTGCATCGATTGTCCGATTTTTCTCAAACTTTCACTGATGTGTTCTATTAATGTTGCTGCTTTCACTCAATCCACATTGCTCTTTGGGTTTACCTTCCCTTTAACAGTGTCGACAAAAATCATTGGAGAAAAACGAAGCAGGCGCGGGGCTACGGTGCAATTATCTCCCCCAAAAGTCGTAAAAGCTTTTGAATTCCTAACGGCTATCGAAGCCGTGCGAGAAGTGAGGGGCTGAAATCCCCGAAATTTCCACCTCGCGTATTTCCTAAAATTGTTGGTCAAAAGTCACGAAATTTTCAGGGCACATCTAGAATGGCAATATAATGCTACATACAAATTTCTGGCAAATTATGTTGCGTACTTTTTGAGATATCAGTACTTCTCTGTTCTGAAGGGCTGATGAAAGAGGCTCCGATTATTTCCCGACACAAGTCTGCTTCAACATGAATATGCATATAATTCACATGTTACTAGACTGTAGACTTCAGACTCACTCTCTGCGGAGTTTCGAGTTTGTGCAATGAGATATAATGTCGAAATCAAGACATATAAACTGGGGGTTTTGCAAGAAACGCTTGGAAACAGCAACTACGAAGCAAACGCGTCGAACATTACGAGCATGCGCAAAGCCTCGTGAGAGTGCGGTGTGTGTGCAGTGTATGCAGAACACAGGCATCGTGCGGGAAATTGCTGCATCGTGCGGGAAACTGAATCGTGCTTTTGGAGAAAAAACAAGTACGTTTACAACCGAATTCACCCCTTTCGTCCCCATTTTATATGCTATTGAAAGAAATTTAGTGAGTGTAAATCATTAATTCTTGAATGTTATCCAAATCTTTGACCAAAAGAAGTCCTTTCTTTGCATGCCTTGACTGAGTTGAATTGACTTCGTTCTCCTACTCGTAGTGCATGTGTTATTCATTGATTGTGACGCAACACTGCATTGCCCATTGTATTATAAGGTTTCCACGCTGGGTGATGGTCATATTAATCAGGTGCAGGCTGCCGGCCGTGCTTGCCCCTCACTCGATCAAGGATGGGTACGGAGTGCACTGATCAATACACTGAGTCGTGAATACAACGACGATTTGCAGTGCCCGAGCGTTGTTCGACCCTACACACATAACCGTGCGTGGGACTGCCCTTAGCAGGCAGTGCGGGTTTCAGCTACGTGCGGCGCGGACGTTCAAGGGTTTGCAAATCACATAGCTTTCGTCTTTTTCCCGACACAACCGTTCGCGGTAAAATCATGAAAAGATATTTGGAACAGATCTTATATATACTTTGCTGTCCAATATCCTGAAGTTTCGTTTTTGTGCAATCACTAGAAATATGAAAAATAAGGCACTGTTTGCTGATCAAAAAAAAAAAAAAGAAGTGCCTTGTTTTGGCTTAATTTTCACATATCAAATCGAGATTAATCCCAAAATGGTTATAATGACAGGTGAGATCATCTTTTCTTCTTTATTTTGACGTTTAAATTACTTCATTTCGTGTTTTCTATAGCGAGATATCGCAGTTTTGCCGCGACCATTTTGTAGCGGTTTCGCGTAAACAAGTTGTTTACTTTATGTAAATTAGGCAGTACTGCAGTGAAGCTTTTCGCGAGATAATTGCACCGTAGCCCCGCGCCTGGAAGGAGGTCACTCGGAACCTACCTCAACACTGTACATCTGGTCTGAGGGTAATGGCAACCAGGCTGTGCCATTAGTGAAGTTTCCAGTGGGGGTGTTGGCCCAGTACATAGGGCCACGTTGCGGGTCACTTGATGCCTGATACCGGTGGAAGGAGATGTAAGAGAAGGTGTAAGATTACCCGATATTGGATTCGAATTGAGGGCAGAAACAAAAACAAACTAACAAAAAAAAATTCCAACTACTAAAACCTGGCTAACAAGAATGGGAGTACAGCCATCCAAAACAGAATTTGCCCGGCTCAGAAAGTGATAAATCACAATAAATATCTACCATCATAAGTTGCTTGAATGCTGGAAGGAGTATGTCAAGCCATAAATGGCCCAAATTTTGTGCTGTGTGTCACAGCAGTGAAAACATATAACAAAAAATATGCAAGAAAATTTTATATGTATCTGTGTAGGATCAAAACTCATAATTTATTGACACATTGTCTGATTTTTGTGAAACTTTAATCACATGTCCTGATACTACTACATCAAAGATTTGAAGTATATTCCCCTTCATTTAAACTAACATACTCCTATGCTCAAAAACCATACAAAACAAAACAAAACAAAACAAAACAAAACAAAACAAAACAAAACAAAACAAAACATAACATAACACACACACAGTAATTGATTTCCAGTCTTTTGAGATGCATGCACAGATCATGCACAGATTGATGGCAGATATCTTACCGTATCTAGTGACGCCTCTGGGCCGTTGAGGGTCAGGTCTGGGGTTCCCAGCTCCTCACCGTAGTACGTCACAGGGGTGCCTGGCAGGGTCAGGAGGACAAAGTTCAGCAGACGGGCAAACTTCTCGCCGGCACGGGTAGCGACACGGGACATGTCCTCATCTCCGGTCTGAGGATGAAAAGAACCAAGTGAAAAGGACACTCCTTTGTAGTTGTTTCTTCTTCATTTCTTCAATACTTTTATCACATTTGCTCCAATGAAATGCAACATATGAGGTGCTTTTTTAAAGGGATGGTACAGTATTGGTGGAGATGAGAATTGGGCTTTTAACTTTTTGCAAGATACCAAGAAAACACTTACGAAATAGTACAGTACCATTTTAGGAGGAATTAAAAGTTTATTCGATGAAAATCGGGTTTGGAATGACTGAAACATCCAAAAACAAAGTAAAACAAAGCGATCATAATAAAGTGTGGGTCCCACACTTTACTAGAATCGCTCTGTTTTGGATATATATCTCAGCCATTTCAAAACCAATTTTCGTCAAAGAAACATTGAATTTCTCGTGGAATTACATGCTCTTTCATATTTCATAAGAGGTTTCTCATTATCTCACCAAAAAATGTTAGAAACCTGAAATTAGGTCTCAACCAAAACTATACGATCACTTTAAGCTTTCATGTTTTCCCACCCGCCTCTCTCTTTGAGGAATCATTTGGAAAGGTTTCCTGTGATAGCAAGCTGAGACTTTTTTCTCTCTTTTTTTGTTTTTCAAATCTTTACTTGCTCTAGTTCACACCCCCGAGAATATTGCGTTGATACTCCCCTAGTGCTCACAAAACCAGCAAAGCATAGACTTACCATCCAGATGTTCCATCGGTTTTCAAAAGCCTCTTCTTTGGCCTCCAACCACTTGGCAACAGCTCTTTGGACCGACTCGCCAGTGGGAGGGCCATCAATGGACTTGGCAAAGCCACTGGTCATGACCAGGTCTGCCTCACGGGAGCCGTTGCCGTACTGAAGGACTGCATTGCTGGGTTCTTGATCGGTGACCGTTACCAGGACCCTGCGGATGGGACCACACAGAAATATGGGATTAACAACAGGAAAGAGACACCAAAAAATTTTCACTTCTACTGCTGACATATGTTGACCTTCAGCCCGAATCAGCCCCCACCCCCCCCCCCCCCCTCGATTTAACATAGCCAAAAAAGCCCGGCCTGTTTCGGATTAAAATCATGAATTACGCACAGAATTACAAACAAATTTCCAATAAAGAATATCGCCAACCTGAAGCGAAAGAGAAACTTCCATCTGCTAAAATTTCTTGCAAATTCAAGGCAGTTACAAACTGAACAAGCAAGGGGGCTTCTGAATACTCTGCAACCAAAATAATTATCTTTGAACATGAAATGACTCGAATGAAAGAGATTTTTTTTTTCTTACCTCATGGAGAAACATCATAATAGCAATGCCTCAACATCTTTCAGGCACGTACATAAAATATTAACACCAAACCACAAAAATGTGATGAATTTCACAAAGAACATGGTTTTGTTGACCCCCTTCCATAATGCTTTCTGTCTGTCAGTCTGTGTGTGTGTGTGTGTGTGTGGGCACGTGAAACAGACAAAGAAACACACACATAGACACACAAAAACAGACTGCTGGAAAGGCAGCCAGCTATGCCGTACCTGTATTTTCCAAGGTAGCTGTTGTCATTGAAGGTATCTCTCCAGCTGCGCAGAAGCATGTGCAGTCTGTCCTGGTCCGATGAGCAGCCACTTCCGACACACGAGTATTGCTGAGATAAAGAGAAGGAAATCCAACATGATCATTATTTGGTCCGTCTTTTTTTGCCATTCTTTTTCTTTTAAGCAGCAAAATGAAACAAAATTCGTATTAGCAGAACTTCCCGACAATTTCGCGAGCGGTTCAATTTGTGATCGTGGAGCACAACATTGAATGGAGAAATGTATGCGGGCACATCACGTTCACGTCAGGATCAGTACAGTTACTGTTTTTGTGTGTTTTTAAAGGTAGGGGATACTTTTTACAGACCTCCCAAACTGCAGCAAAACATTAAATATGAACCTCGGGGGACTTGTTTAGGCCACTGCTGAGAAATTTGGAAGTCAACAGTTATCTACAATTTGAATAATGCACAAAACTCAACTACTCAGTAGTTCTGTGTGTCAGCCACACTTAAGCCTTTTTGTTGCAGTCTTCCGTATTTCTTTTTATCTATAAACACAAATCTCAAAGTACAGTTGAACCTCTATTATCCGGCCTCCCTTTATCCGGATCTCTCTATTATCCGGACGCAATCTCGCCGTGATTTTTTTTTTATCTTTTTTTAATAATTACGGGAGGAAACACACATGAATTACATATACTTGATACATTTCTTAATAATTGTTTAGGTAAATCATCCCAAGAATTTATAAAAGAAAATGATTTCCGCTTGCAAACACGAACCTCTATTTTGGGGTCTGTTACTGAGTGTAACAATGAAAAGGTCGCAGTATACACATTACTACAAGTGGTACTACAATGGGCTACATCAGTACATGTGTATGTGTATGTACCATAGAGGTCTATTATACGGTATGTACATGTGTAAAGCATTGAGTCTCCCCTATCCGGCCAAATCCCTTATCCGGATGAGCCCCGGTCCCGACTTGTCCGGATACGAGAGGTTCAACTGTATAAGAGCTGATGTAATAACATATAGAGTGTGTGGCAAGAATGTATATAGAAATGTTTGGAAGTTTTGATGAACTTTCTTCACAAAATATACATGATGGACACACATGCAGCGCATGGGTCTGCCAAGGTAGCCTAGTAATGTACTGGAATTTACGGTGAGCCCCGAAAAAAATTCAATTCAAAATCTAACGGTCAATAAAAATGTACTAAATGTTACCTTCCACTTTCAATACTTTTCTAAAATGATACTCTCTTCAACATACCACTGTATTTATACAACTCTTCATTTAAGGCATGCAAATGGGATTCCCTACCTTTAAATTTGCAAATAGCACCAGACGGATACATGTAAAATGACTTCTCACCAAAGACAGACCATTTCAAAACATTTCATGAGATCTTTGTGATGAAGCACACATTTTTGTTTTACTGCATCTCAAAAATTCAAAGCAGACTGCCAAAACATTGTTTCCACGTTTATGTTTGTTTCATTTTTCCATCCGAGAAGATGGAGAGATAAGCCATATTTAGCTGCAGAGCTGGTCTTCCATGAGATCCAATTTGATATGAGGTTAGACCAGTGAGAGACCACTTCACTGGGTTATGCTCTTTTCGATGAATGAATGAATGGAGCACTTACCGGAGACATGGATTCCCCAGGATTGCTGGGCGCTGGCTCTGGGGTAGGTTCTGCACTAGGTTCTGAGCTAGGTTCTGCACTAGGTTCTACACTGGGTGTTGGCTCTGTAGAAGGCTCCGAACTGGGCTCTGGGCTGCTGGAGGCAGTGGTGTCATTGACCTGGCGACGGCGACGAGTCACAACGGCGGTAGCATCGTCAGTCTCAAAGATGTAGTCCACTCCGTCGAAGACCATCCCGTCTATTTCACGTCTCAGCCAGAAGTCGATTGCCTCCTGTGAAATTTGTGTGAGAAGTGCATCTTCAGAATGAAAGCAGCTATCACGGAAGAATGATCAATGCACACATCTGTTCTTTGCATCATGTTCAAAATGTGAAGTTCCAACCGATTGGAGGTAGAAGTATCACTCATACAGCGTGGTTTGTATCACTTAAGTGCTTGCACGTTTGGAGTTCTATAATGTTAGCTGGTGAGCTAAATACAAAATAGTATTTACTCCTATATATGGTCACAATAATGTTTCTTTTTAACTGAGAGCTAGAGCTTAGTAAATGTTGCCTTGACATCTGACACATATCTACAAAAGAAAATTTATGATTGGAAGAGCTGACAAATAATCGAAGTGAGCTGTCACCAGCATGGAACAGCTTTACTTACCGTGATGGCAAGTGCGACGTTGGCATTGTTGTAGTTGAGGTCAGGCTGGGAAGAATGGAGATAGTGGTAATAGCACTGACCCCTCACTGAGTCATAGGTCCATGCAGAGTCACCATACTTGTTCAGCTGTATGTGGGGTGATGGAGAAAAAAAGTTGGGGGTGGGGTGGGGAAGGAGAGAATCCATTAAAGTGCATTCTAACACCCAAAGAACTAAACCAAGTCACTTTTTAGCAATTATGACTACCGGTACTTCATTATTAAACTACATAGCATAGCTGATGTGAAATCATAACTACACTGCTACAATTAAGTACTCTTGCATGACTTACTTTCTCAGCTGAACAGTTAGACAGATGTGGCTGACCATACACAAGATATGGTAGTTGCATATTTTTTTGAAAACCTCAGTCATTTGCTAATGTCATACAAGTAGTAATACATAATAAAGATGGTGGCACTGTGGAAGCTGCTTTATCAGGCTATTGGAAAGATGCCTTCTATGGTCGGATCAAGAATGGCTGCGGCATTAAGAGAACTAATTTTTACATGCACACTACATGAACATCACTTCCAGTGTGCACTTGGTTTTATTTCATACGCGTATCTTGTCATTCCCAGCACACCACCCCTATTACTCTACTGCATTTTATAGTGTACTAGAAGGTGCTGACTTCACTGTCACCACCCCCCACATATTTCTTTATGCGTGGGTTATCCATTCAAGGTTCGAGAAAGAGCTATGCACTCTTTCCCAGTTCTGATTTGCCCCTGTGCTCTGACTGAGCACCCTCTGTGCCAACCCAACTGCCTTCCCCAATGCCCTACTTTAATAAATATGTTGAACACACCAGGACATTTTCAATTGTACGCTCCCAAGACATACCCATTCGTTTGGTGGGTTGGTCCCGTCTCCGCAGTCTTTCCAGATGTAGTAGTCGCTGTAGTTGCCAGTCTTGTTCTGGCTTTTCAAGAACCACGGGTGCTTGTTGCTGGAGTGGTTGGGCACAAACTCCAGCACGACCTTCAGTTCTGTGGGAAAAATAGAACATCGAATTAACAGAATTGAAACAATTGCTCTTGGGGCGATTAAATTAAATTCCACTTACTACGCTACCATACAGACTCATGCTGTTCCTTTCTGCCTGCTATGTTCCTGCTTTTTAACAGTCTGCACAGAATATAAAGTTATATTACATGTACTTTTGTGAAGGCCAAGGCAGCGCAAATTCAAAGACTCATATTGTCAAGATGTTTGTTTGATTTCCATCAGCATGGTAATGAAATGTTCCCAGAGACTAGGAAAATTGCATGTAATTTGATCTACTGGCAATGACAGACAGTGTCAAATGCTGTTAGTGGTGACCGCTGAATATTTCTTTTAAATCATTTTTTTTTTTTTTAATTGCTCTCATGCAGCTTTTGAAAATAACATTTTGCTGCCAAGATACAATGTACATGCTCACTGTATTATCATATCTTTTTCATTGAATTTTAATTTTCCAGTATGTGCAAGCACAATGCAAATTACAGCTACATGGAAATGACAATGTTGATTATCTACATTTCAAATCATATCAGTCCTATGAAGGTTGCAAGCGATTATATTTTTGGACTGCAGAAGGTCTCACTGCATTTCTGTGACCTTTCTGCACTAATCTCGTTAAGCAGCATTATCTGCAGAGCCTCCCTGCTGCTAAGCTACATGTTCGATCCCATAATGGCAGGAAATGGGAATGGGAATGGGGCCATGCTGATTTGATAAACGACCTTCTTCCGCTCTACCAGGCCAGCAAATGACATCATCCCTGAATATCCGCACTGTGTGAGTTTGCAGTAGCAAATTGACAAACTCTTAACAAGATTGTTATATTTCATTTATATATATATATATTGTGGTGGTTCCCAAGCTACTCAAAAACATAAAGACAAAACAATATCATGATCCTCCCCAAGTAGTAGATAAGTTATAACTACAGCTGACAGTCTTGTCATGTTTCATCAACTTTCACAGTAAATCTTCACTGGGTACAGCAGGAGTGTACTGTAGCACCTGAAATTCTCCTGATTCCATTGTATGCAAATATTCCCCGGTATCAGTTGCCTGGGAGAGAGGCACACACAATGCCGAACTCTGCCCCCCAAAATAATGAAAGTCTACACCATGGGGAGTCATACTGTCAAAGTGGTTTCCATAACCCTTTTCCTAAAGCTGGGTGAGTTTAGTTGGAGGCCAAAGGAAGCAGATAATGGGCTACTGAAACAACAGATGGAGGAACTTGTCCACATGGTTTTTGGCACGAGTGCTTTTTTATTCTTCTGCGCTTTGTTCCATTGTCTTTTGTTTTTCATTGAGGGCAGAGCCCATGGGTTAAACAAATACAGCCTTCCACAATCTCTTATCACCATGCACAATGCATCCGTGTTATCAAGTTCTAACACAAACAGTTTAATATGTCGATAACAGGTTCAAAGGAATTAAAAAGGGTAGGCATGCTCCCCCTTCAACCACAGTACTTAACTGCATTGTATCCAATTTCCAGAACTGCCTTCAGCCAGACTATATTTTAAAGACTGATACTATTGTTTATAAGTGCAATTTATCTTTGAGAAGACAATACTTAATAAAATATAATAATTAAAGATAATATTAAATCATGAAATAAAATAACCCCCCAAAATTCCAAATGTCTATTGAAATAAAATAACCCCCCAAAATTCCAAATGTCCAATGCTATGTTACAATGAAGTGAATGCCCTTTTTCTCCTTGATAAACACATGTCATGCCCTAACCCTGTAAAAAAACAAACAAACAAACAAAATAAAACAAAGCAAAACACACAAGATAGAATGGTAGCATAGTGTATACTTGTACATGTATAACACACAACATGCCAGTTGTGAGGCCTAAATGTAAAAAAAAAGAAAAAAAGTTACAGCTCTGAAACATGAGAAAGGATGCACATGAATGAGTGGGAACAGAAGAACAGTCAAAATCATCTAAGTCGACCCCCATAAAGTCGATAAATTGGCTAAATTGTAGAGAAGTTCTACTACCCTAGACGGACAGAATATAAACATGTGTTTGGAAAGTCTATTGATGAAGTCAACATCCATGTGAGTCCAAGGTTTTTCTCAGCTGCTATTTTGGATTTGATTCAGAGAAGGTGGGTCTAAGTAGGAATGTTGTCTAGAACCCATGATCACTCCCTAATTGTGAGGAAAACACATGAAAGTAAAAGAAAACCATGACGACTGCACATGTGCGTATACCTTTCTCTGAGGCAGCTTTGACCAAATTGCCAAAGTCATCTAAGGTTCCCAGAGTGCTGTCAACATTGGTGAAGTTGATGATTTCTTGCCCCAGATCCATGCTGGGATCACTCTGTTCATAGATGGAGGAGAGGAGGAGAACATCGGCTCCGATGCCCTTGATGTAATCCAGTTTCTTGGCCAGGCCTGGAAAGAAGGAGGAGGAGGAGGAGGAGGAAGAGGAGGGAGGGAAGGAGGTGGAGGAGGAAGAGGAGGAAGAAGAGGAGGAGGAAGAGGAGGAGGAAGAGGAGGAGGAAGAGGAGGAGGAAGAGGAGGAGGAGGAAGAGGAGGAGGAGGAAGAGGAGGAGGAAGAGGAAGAGGAGGAGGAAGAGGAGGGGAGGAGGAGGAGGAGGAAGAAGAAGAGGAGGGCGTGAAGGATGGAGGAGGGGAAAGAGGAGGGAGGTAAGGAGGAGGAAGAGGAGGAGGAGGAGTGATGAGAGGAGGGAGGGGAGGAGGGAGGGGGAGGAGAGATGAGAGAAGAGGAGGGGGTGAAGGATGGAGGAGGGAGAGGAGGGGAAAGAAGAGGGAGGGAAGGAGGAGTAGGAGGAAGAGGAGGATGACGAGGAGGAAGAGGAGGGGAGGAAGAGAAGGAGGAGGAGGAGGGAGGAAGGGAGGAGGGAGGAAGAGAGGGAGGGAGGAGGGGAAGGGAAGAGGGAGGGGTTAAAGAAGGAAGAGGGGAAGGAGAAAGAGGAGGAGAATAAAAATGAAAAAAGTTTTTGCAGCTGTAAAAATGTCAGACCATCTCAAGACCTGTCTACATGTATATTACACAGCTCTTCAAACATGCAAGGTTACTGTATGCTATAGACGTACATTTGTACATGTACAGTAGACCTACATGTACATACAGTGTACATGTACCTGTCACATGTGATGGTAAGATAGGGAAATATCTGTCATTAAACAGGTAGGGCCTACATAATGTATCTTTCAAATGTCAAAGATTCTATGGTCACCCACATTTTTCATTTATTAGTAAGACAGATCAAGCAGCAAAAATCAGAAGTTCATCTTTCATGGTGTGTAGTACTACAATGTATATGTTGGGACACAAACATCAAAGCAAGAGATATGCCAGGGCCCTGTTTTTATGAAGAGTTATAATTGATTGTTGATTTCTATGGTACGTCTATGGCAGCATGTGTGGTAAGGAAATCTATAATCGATTACATCTTTTGTTTTGATAAAACGGGGCTCAGGTAATTTGAACTATTGGGTTTGATTATAACACAATATTGAAAGGGGGCATGCATGGAAGTATGAAAGCAGGTGAGATAAACTTGTTTTGTTTTGTTGGGATTTTTTTGTCAGTAATACTTCTTAAAAATAAACTTCTTTTGTATCTTTTCATTTTGCTTCCATCGATTCTGAAAAAATTTTACAAAGAGGATTTTTTTCAGAGTTAGAGGATGATTTCAGAGCCAAGCATTTCCAACATGATGAATATAAACTAACTAAAAAAAAAAAAAAGGAAAAACTGTAGTATAAACTATTGGGAAAGTGGGGAAGTTGTAGAGTCATAGTCCTAATCTATTTTAATTGTTACATGTATGTCCTCGTTACTGATGTTAGGACCAATATATACAGTTGTATATATATATTTTTTTACTTTTGAAAGAACTCTACAAGGCAAATCTCAATTCAACTGACTATAACAGTGGAATAAATATGGCTGATTGATGTACTCTAGATCTAGATCTAATAGGCCTAGAAACTACATGTACAGACACCTTATCGATCGCTGTTGACTCTTCATCACATACTGCAGCTAGGCCCTGCATGTACTAACTGTTACAAAAAAAATATTTCCCACTTTTAGTTTGAAAACTATACATCAGATAACATTTTCATTGATATGATTAACAAATAGCTGAATAGTGTGCAATTTTGTTGGAGGTATTAATTTGAATATGAGAGCATGAATCAGTTTCGTAAAATCCATGATTAATTTTATAAAGTTGTTCCAGATTTTGGTCAAATTTGAACCCTCTGTACAAAATTGAACTTTACACAAGAACCAATGATGTGTAGTGTGTGCGCTTACACATGTTTACCACAAATACCACCGTTTCAGAGCTCTGTTGACTAGGCTTCTGGACTCTTGCTCCCAGGCACAGGAATTCTTTGAATGACTTTATAAATAATTTAGGATGGATTGCCCTAGGCACTGCTAAAGGGTAATCTCAAATTATCTGCATACACTTGAAAAAAAAAATAAATAAGCATATGTTTTCAAATGCTTGCATACTCTACATTTTTGGATGAATAGATAGAGTAGCTGTGCAGTGATAGAGGAATTTCTCATGAACAGTATAAAGAATTCAAACCGTGGCCATTGCTTTATATAGGACCATTGTTTGGGTGTTTAATAACCATACAGTCAATACACTCCCACACACACTAACGGTTAATTGACCCCTGTGCAACAGAGGGTTAAAAATAGAGCAAAATCTGAAAACCTAGCTGCTTGAAATGTTGAATTCAATGAAACTGATTTATGCTATCAATCATCATTTTTAAATTACCTCAAACAAACTTCTTCTTCTATGCGTGCGAGTGGGATCTCATATTAACGAACAACAGAGATTACAAAAAATAATACAATTTATTTACGCTCAGAATGAGATATTTACAAGCACATTGTAACGTTACACTATAGTGTACAAGCAACTTGTACACTATTCAGCTATTGGTTATTGCTCATGTCAATGTAAGTATTGAATACAGGGCTGCCAACATTGGAAACTAGTTGAGAGTGAGACTCCCATACTTGCTATGATAATTTAGGAGTCAAAATGAGTGAGATCAATAGAAGTGCATGCAAATGAAATAAAGTTATAGAGTGAGAAAGGACCAAAATGAGTGAGTCTCACTCTCAATGAGTGAGAGTTAGCAGCCCTGTTGAATATCTGATCAAAAGTGGGAAATGTTCTCTTTTGTAGGACCTACACCTTTAGTCCCTAGTACTGTGTAGTCACGGCAGTAGAAACTATACAGTGTAACGCAAGTTCGGCCATCCATGTCGACGCGACACGCCCACTAAAGATGAATGGGCAGATTGCCAAGTCTCGATCGCTAGCGCTCGAATGGTCCGCGTAAAGTTGTACGAAGGGCAACCAGCGTCTTCGCGCGTGTACCGGCGAATCAATCGCTTGGAAACCGGTTCCAGCCGGTTTCGGGCAGAGCAATTCCACGAGTTCAGAATAAGGTTACGGAGTATGCATTGCCGTAGGAGACGCGCCATATACACACGCCATACACACGCACACACACACACACACACACACACATTCCATGCCCTTTTGTTGTGTCGTAGTTTCAGGCATGCATATTATGGCGGGGAATAAGGCGTGAACGCGGGGTTTCTTTACGAACACACACACCTCCGCTCTGTGTTTACCGGCGCGGTACATGGCCACGCCGCCGCCACGCGGCACAAGCCCGAGTTGCATCATGTTAATAAAAGGCAAAAAACATATGGAGAATGTAGATAATCTAGAAAGAGCTATCCTCGTACGTACAGATGAATTCTATTAATATTTACTACTTCAGAAGGTTTCTGGACTCATACTGGCCGTTATTAATATAGAAATCTAACACATCTAACGTTAGTTTAAGGGGATCGGATCCCTCTCGTGATCTTGTTTCAGCACGTGTTCATGCTAACGTTTATAGGACCTCTGAAAGTTTTTAGATTCTCACAAATTATCTCACAAAATGTAATTCCACTCAATACTTACCATTGAAATCACCGTATCCGTCCCCATTACTGTCTTTGAAGGATTGTGGCAACACACGGTAGAACACACTCTTTTCCCACCATTCGACTTCGGGGCATCGAGGCACTTTCACGACAATAATGATGGCAGCAACAAGCATGACGATCCATCCAACCCAGAACAGAACCAGTAAGATGTTGCGGGTCCAGTTCCAGAAGGGTGTATCCGCCACCTTTAGCAGTTCTTCCTTGTTAAGGCCACCCCATTCTTCTTGGATCTTTTTCTGCTCGGCAGCTTTCTCGTCGCCAGCGTAACGCACTTCTTCTCCCTTCTCTGGATCGCGATCCGGGTCGGATTGGGCTGCCATTTCGTACTTAGAATCGTATTCTGGCTTTCTGTCATCCCCCATCTTGGTTTTTATAATGAGTCTTCGCTTGTCACAAGATGAAATTTGAAACCAAAGTGGCGTCTACAGCCGGTATCAAGCTGGGCTGATCAACTCCGTTTAAAGTTGAGAGCTAGCTACGTGGTAGTAGTCGGGCGCGCTTCGACGTCGGTATGTTTACAACTGCCGAATCTCTGTTGTTGTGTGCATGCGCTATCATGCACAGCAGGTGTGTCATTCAGCGCGAGAATTAGGGTCGGCGAGCTGAAGCGCCGGTATACGCTCACTCCCGCGCGCGCACACAGTACCGTCATCCATTCATTAGAAAAAAAAAAAAAATGGAATGCCGCTAGTCTTTCTATCCAGTTGAAATGAAAATAAAAACAGTCAATATTCATTACTTTTATCAGAACTATAGTGAATATGTGTAATAAAACATATTTATACATATAGATTGTATATCAATATTACATTTTTTTCTAATTTTGCTTATCATTTTGGTGTTGTAAGGTTATTTGTTACAAAATTGTCGACAAGCAGTTTTAAAATATAGACTATCCTGTAAACATCGCGTAGTACGCAGCTTGGAAGAATTCTTGACGTCATTTTTTAAGATGACCGTTCCAGTGCTGGAGGCGGGGTATTATAATCACTCTGCGAAATTATTCACTTTTCATAATTCTTTCTAAATCTTAGAATTGAAATCCAAAAGAGTAACTGAAATAGTGTATTTGGATATTATCAATAATAATTCTGCACATAACACTTTTTTTGATCCGCTTTGTCACGGGTAGTCAAATATGATGTCGACACTACCCCCTTGAAGAATGAGCTAAACCAATGTCGCATGAACTTGCGTCATTCATTCCGATTGACTTTCACGATGCACCGTACTTGGGTGTCATGTGCGCATGCACGGAATGAACTGGCACGGTAGAAGGGCATGGGGTAAGGATTTTCTTTTAAATTTCTTTTTTTTTTGGGGGGGGGGGGGCGAGGTGGATACGGGAGTGTCGACCACCGCAACGTTCTCATCGCTAACTTCGGTCCCTACACTGGCTCCCTGTAGAAAAACGTATTAACTTCACTATTATTCTTCTTGTTTACCGTACATTGCACAAATCTGCCCCTGTCTACTTTCAAAAAATAATCTTCATCTTCACCAACCACCACGAAATCTCCGTTCATCAAACTAGCTAAAATTACAGGTACAAATTTGTACCTCGAATCAAGCATAATTGGGGGGATCGTGCTTTTTCATACATGGGCCCAAAACTTTGGAATAGCCTGCCAAAATCTCTTCGACAAGCATCTTCTATTGACGGTTTTAAAAAGAACCTCAAGACCTACCTTTTCAATTCAAATTGACAATTTTATTGTTTACCTGTATGTGTATGTGTACCTATATTGTTTGTTTGTTTATTGTTCTTATTATCTTCTGTGATACTGTTGTAACGTGATAAATTATGTATTCTGTTCTATAGCGCCATGAGTATCTTTTTAGGTAGAATGAGCGCTTTATAAGAGTCTCTCTATACTACTACTACTACTACTACTACTACTACTACTACTACTACTACTACTAATAATAATAATAATGATAATAATAATAATAATTATTATTATTATTATTATTATTATCATTGTTATTATTATTATTATTATTATTATTATTATTATCCAACCTGGTGCAGGAGTTTAGAGGTCATTTTCCATGTAACAAGTATGTTCGCCCTAAAATACGCTGCGATGAGCATCTGCGATGTAATGATTATTCATTGTAATCCATTATGAATGGTGTTTGCCGCACATCCCAGCCCATGTTTTTGACAATACATTGTAATGATAATTATAGAGAAAGTTTGTTCAATGCATTCAACGCAAAGCAATGTTGTGACCGGCCATTCTAGTAACAAGTTGTCTAGTCACAAGTTCTCTTGATTGTTTGTAATATATAGCCGCCTAATAGTCATGAAGCAGTATGATCTGTCATACCCTTACAAGAATCATGAAATGATTGCAACTGTAATGGTCTCCTACATAATAATGAAAACCTTGGATGGTCCCAGGAGCAAAGAGTCAAATCTTATGATTCAAACCTATTATTATTTTTTTTTGTGCTAACGTAGGCCTATAATATACAGTATAGGCCCTACTAATGATTTTATTTAAAAAAAAAGAAGTACAATATTTTTACCCAAGATTAATGAACAAATAACTTTGAGCACTAACTATTAAAAATGTCTATGGCGTTGAAAGTTTTGTTGTCAATTAGGCCTATATCTATATAAAAAAAAAGCTTCACCTTCATACGTGTTGTTAACGTTTTAATATAAAAAGATTCTTGAATAATTCATTTGTATCTTATTTCAGTGTATACTCAGGTTTCCTTACTTGAATAAAGTTATTTACACATGTGCAGCATTTTTTTTTTGGGGGGGGGGGGAGGGTCGAGGGAGATGAGGGGTTAATTAATTTGTGAATGTACCTGGATACAAACCCGATTTATATGCTCAGATATGCTCCATGGCGTGGGTTAAGTATTATGTTTGTGACGTGTGTAGGACCTGCGTGTATTCGCAAGCCGTAAGTATCGCAGGTATGTATTGTTCATCCGAAGAAATGCCATCCTGAAATGGAGCTAAAATCTATTTGCACCATTGACAATTGAAATAATGACAATGATTATTGATTCCATGATGGTGAAGAGAGAGGGGGGAAAGAGAGAATGACTTTATTAGTTTCAGCGTCAGTATATTGATGGTGACGTAATATTATTATCACGATAGCGGTAGTCTTATGTCAGCATGCATGTAGCAGGATCGTTCTATCCTATAAATAATATCCTACATCCTATATCCTATGTCACAACTCCCTCCGTTTTTTCTTCCTCCCCCACCTCCCTCTTGTTTTGGTTTTTCATCTCAGAAATAAAAAAAAAAATAATGAAAAGATCACAAAAAAAAAAGGAAAAAGTGTTGTGTCTATACGCTATGACTGTGTGCACTAAATCATACCCGCATCGCACTAGCGGTTTCACGTATAGTCTATATGCCCGCATTATATGCAAGTCATACCACTCTGTATAATCATGGACCCTACCACAAAATAATGCGGGCATATAGACTATACGTGAAACCGCTAGTGCGATGCGGGTATGATTTAGTGCACATTAGGGTCCATGGTATAATTATTTACATTGTATACCATCATCATCGCAGCAACTTGAATTTCAGGCTCATCGTAACGTAAAGTGCTGATTCATGGATATCTGACTCCCTGTTGCCTTCTTGGTGGAGATAGGAATTGGGCTTTTAACTTTTTGCGAGATACGAAGAAAATACTTATGATGTATAGTACAGAGCATACTACCATTTTAAGAGGAATTCAAAGTTTATTTGATGAAAATCGGGTTTGGCATGACTGAAACATCCAAAAACAAAGTAAACAAAGCGATCGTAATAAAATGTGGGTCCCACACCTTTTTAATATCGCTCTTTTTTGGATATCTCAGCCATTTAAAATCCAATTTTCATCAAATAAACATTGAATTCGTCATAGAATTACATGTTCTTTCTTATTTCAGAAGGGGTTTCTCATGATCTCACCAAAAAAAAAAATGTTAGAAACCTGAAATTAGGTCTCAACCAAAACTATACCATCCCTTTAAGACCCATTTCTCAATGTTTGATTTAAATAATCCTTCAAAAGTTCTTCTCGCACCGTGTATATCATGCACTGTATGTTAGAAATTTTGCTCACCGATCTATTTCCTACCACAAATCATAATAATTTGTTTATTGTAATTTTTTTTTCATACAAATTCTTAGGTAAAGTTATAGTTTTTTTCTATATTTCCAAACTCCTAAACACTGTATTGGCACTGAATCGCTTTAGTTCCTTCTCTCAGCTTTCCCGTTTATGCCCTTCTTGTCCCTTAAAAGGGAAATCCAGTCCAAATATAAGTTAGTCTGATTAAAAAGAGGAAAATCTTACAAGTTCAACAGTAAAATGTGATGAAAAATATAAAAGTTACGACATTTTGAAGTTTTGCTCTTTTTTTTTTTTTGCAAAACATTTCTTGTATATACAGTGGATATTATGAATGATAATGCAAATGAGTGAGCTAACCATGTCATAACCGCACAATTCTCCATTGATCGTGTAAAAAAAAATAATGAAAATTCAATGTCATTGAAGTTTGACACAATGATGACGGATTGTTTACTCCTAACTGAATAAATTCAGAATAGTATACTAGATATACGAGGATTTGACCCTCGGGCAATGTCGGGCGTAATTGCGTCTGAATGAAAAAATTGAAATTTCAAAATTTTATGTACAAACCAAAGGTTTTATGGCATGTTGTGAGGGGATGACATGCTCACTTTGCCATTTGCATATTCATTATTAACCATTCAAGTCATTATTGACCATTCAACTGTTTCCCGAAAAATTAGCGATAAGATATACTTGAGAATTTCATAACTTCATTATTTTTCACCCGGTTTCGATCAGAATTATACCGTTGAACTCGTAATATTTTACTCTTTCATATCAGATTAATTTATTAATCGGGACTGGATTTCCCCTTTAAATTCGTTTCTGTCTGGTTGTATTTCCTTTGCGTTGTCCTCCTCGACGAAACATCATTGAAAATATTTGTGTCATTTCAATCTGAGAAGATGGTTATAGCCCACATTCAGCTGCACTAGCTGGTCTTCCATCATACAAATGGGGTCCAGTTGGACATGACCGTGGATGAGGTTGGAACACTTCAGCTGCTCTTTATACGATGAATGAATGAAGCGGGATCTTCCACCTGCATAAGTTGTGACTCTTTCACACACGAGACCGCCATTTTACGTCCTATATCCGAGGGACACAGAGTCAGAGTGCTGGGCTTGCCTCTTGAGGAGATGAACACACACAATTGCTCAGCTATAGACTCTGGAATCGAATCAGCATGATCATGGTCCTTTGAAGGGTGCTGTTCGTTATTCCGAAGGTTCGTTATTCCGAAGGTTCGTTAATCCGAAACACACAAATTCCTTATACCAAAGGTTCTTTAATCTGAAAATGAAAAGGGTTCGCTAATCCGAACATTTTGTGGCCTTATTCCGAAGCTTCGTTAATCCGAAAATGAAAAAGGGTTCACTACTCCGAAGGCTCTTATCCGAAAATGAAATAGGGTTCGTTATTCCGAAGATTCGTTGATCCGAAAATGAAATAGGGTCCGTATCTATATAGAACCCTTGGAATAACGAGCTTTGTTTCGGCATATTAACGAACCTTTCATTTTCGGATGGATGAACCTTTGGAATAACAAACCTTATCACATTTTCGGATTAACGAACCTTCGGAATATTTTCAAGAAAGGGGAGAAGGATGATGTCAACAATTATAGACCTATATCTTTATTATCTTCTATCTCCAAGATTCTTGAAAAAATAGTTTACATCCGGACAGTACGTTTTCTTAAAACCTGTGACATATTTTCAAATTTTCAATTTGGATTCAGGGAAAACCACAGCACAACACACGCATTACTCGCCCTCATCGACAAAGTCACACACGCACTTGACACATTTTCACACACGATAGGTATCTTCTTGGACTTCTCCAAGGCCTTTGACACGATTAACCATGGAATACTTCTCGCAAAATTATCCCATTATGGCATACGTGGAAAGGCCTTGGAGTGGTTCACGAGTTACCTATCAAATAGATCCCAATTTGTACATGTCAATGGCTTTGATTCTCAAAATAAAACGATAACATGTGGTGTCCCACAAGGGAGCTTACTAGGTCCGTTGTTATTCATTATTTATATCAATGATTTTCATAGATCCTCGGAGAAACTATCATTCATATTATTTGCGGATGACTCTAACCTTTTCTTTTCCCATCCCGACCCAAATATCTTAGCAAGAACAGTAAACGAAGAACTGAAAAAGGTTATACAATGGATATACGCAAATAAATTGTCACTTAATATTCAAAAAACAAAATTTATGCTTTTTAGTAACTCTTTAGATAGCCTCCCGGGAAATATATCATTTGATACTACTCCCCTAGAAGAAGTTTCTACTTTTAAATTTCTTGGTGTTTGCGTTGATAACAAGCTTTCATGGAGGAATCATATTGATAGCATATGTAAAACTATTTCACGAAACATTGGCGTAATGAACAGATTAAAATATTATCTTCCTTCATATGCATTATTAACTCTTTACTCTAGTTTGATACTACCGTATCTAAACTACGGGATTCTTGCTTGGGGTAATACATATCAGATATTACTTGATAAACTTTTTTTATTGCAAAAGAAAGCGCTCAGAACTGTTTTTAACCTAACTACACGAGAACATACAGATCCTTTGTTCTTTTACCATGAAATACTAAAAATAAAAGATTTGTATGTGTTTCAACTTGGTCAGTTCATGTTTAATTACAACAGCAACTTTTTACCCAAAATATTTCACGACTCTTTTCATCGAAACAGTCATGTACATAACTATCCTACGCGACGATCCAACGAATTCCATCTTCCATTCATGAGAACCGTACATGCCCAAAATACATTTATGTATACCGGACCCAGACTTTGGAATAATCTAGATAATAGCTTAAAGGGGAAGGCTAGTAACTGATCAGTGGGAATCAGTGGAAATGCTGGGAGATGATTGTTCCAATCCTTATGGGATTCATTCAAGAGTTTATTGTATATCTATTGTTGTGTGAAAATGATTTGCTTCAGAATGGTCTCATATTCAAGTAATGTGCAGTTTAATGCTTCCAGGTTAGCGTCCCTGGTCAGTGACGGAGCATTAATCTGCACATTACTTGAATATGAGACTGTTCTGAAGCAAATCATTTTCACACAAGAATAGATATACGATGAACTCTTGAATGAATCCCATAAGGATTGGAACAATCATCTCCCAGCATTTCCACTGATTCCCACTGATCAGTTACTAGCCTTCCCCTTTAAAAGACTCACCCTCATTCCTCACATTTAAATACAAATTCAGAAAACATTTGTTATCTACTTATAATTCTAGATAATCTGAATTAATTGTTTTAATTCATGCTTGAGGTTTCACCTGTCCTGATGTCGCAGCACTTGGCGTGTTCTGTATGCAGACCTCTCTTCTCTCTTTATTCTTCTTTCCTCTTCCTTCCTGTCTTTGTTCCTCGCAGACTTGTATTGTTACCGTATTCTCTCTTCTCGGTACTGTCTCGCGTCGTATATGTGTGTGGGTAACTGAATGTCTGTACGAGTGTGTCGTCCTTCTTATATTTTCTCGGTACACCAGTTCAATGAACACCGTCTGGGCATTAGCATTGATACTTATTTCCTATTATTGTCGAAGCCAGCGTATAGCTATATTTTTACAAACGACTTAAGTAATCTATATTCAATATAAATGCTGTAAGAAAATAATAAAACAAACTTGAATAATATATTGCTTACTCATCAATTATCTAGGGATCCACGTCCTACAAGCTTAGCTTTTTTGTGGATCGCTATTTTCCAAAATTGAAGTTATTTTCTGAAAGCTCGCGAAGTATACATGTATACGCATCGTTCCTTCTGATTATTGTACATATGTTGATGTATATAATTTATTTCGTATATTACATGAACCTTTTGTAAAAGTGTAGACAATATCATTTTATGATATGTATACTTTGTATTACGTTTTGATTTTCGTTGATTGGAAATAAACTATGATTGAACTTGAACTTGAACTTGAACTTAAAGAACTGTAACCCTTTGAATCTGGAGGCAGCGGCACAAACAATGGAGCCAAATCAAGAAAATTGGGAACTTCATACATGTTGTTTATAATTTTGTGTCAGCCATGACTATATTGTGTGTTTTTTTTCTCTTCAGTTGAAATACTGGTAATAGTATTAAGAAGTCCTATCGCCCATCTAGAGTCAGTTACCCCAGTCAAGCGAATTACTTATCGATAACGTTCACATCTATACCTGTTTAAGATGCGAGGAAATAATGATCATTATGTATGAAATGCCTTATACGCATATTATGCGTATATCTATATAGTTGTATCTTTTTTATTTCTTTAGAGTATCACACTCTAAAGAATCATGGGGGAACACGTATTCTTGCCAAACTCAAAGACTTTTTATACCACAAAAGAAAGCAATTCGAATTTGTACAAAGTCAGGTTATAGAGCATCAACATCTAAACTTTTTAAATTATTACACACTCTTAGATTGCAAGATTTAAGTAAAATGCAAGTATGTTCTTTTATGCAACGTCTTCATGCTAAAACTCTCTCACCTTATTTACAAAATATGTTTTCTGTGAACTCTGGTGTACATAATTATTATACAAGATCGTCAAATCATTTTCATCGATGGCGATTTTTAACCGACAAATCTAAATATTCGTTGCGTCATACTGGTCCCGTTTTATGGAATACTTTAGAACTGAGCAAATTTGATAATTATACAGTTTAATAATATTTCAAAAGACAGTAAAGAAAATATTGATTAGTACATAAGTATTGATATATACATATATATTTTAGTGGATATATTGGTCTTTCTTCTACTTATATTACCGTGTTTAATAGGTTGTTGTTGTTTTTTTTTTTTGATATGATGAATTTGATTTTTTTTAAGTAATTGTAAAATGATTATTACGCGGGGTATGTGCAACATAACAAGCCTATTCTGGCTTTCTACGCTCATACCATTTTCCGATCAACCAAACGCACAATGTTAATGAGTTTCTGTTCTTTATGTACCTGTGATATCTGTTTTCCCCATGAGTTTTTATTCTTTTGTCTTCATCATAATCTCGCCTTGTTTTGTTGACGTTTTCATTGTTTTTAAACTCACTTTTTGTACAATTATTGCTCATATTCACATGTATTTATACATTTATATATTGAATCGGAAATAAAGATTGAATTGAATACTTTTGCCTGCATGTGTCTTCAAATTGCGTTCAAGTCAACAAAAAGACAATAAAAGTTTCGCAGTATGATCACATGCAATAGGCAGCAGTAGGCTGTGTATAGATAAAGAGATATGGAGTGGTCTTACTGGCATAGCCCAAATGAGGCATCGGTTTAAGAATACAATAAGAAAAAAAAAAACATGTTCGTCAATGGATTATTGAAGAATATAATTAGCCTCTATGCGCCCATACTTATAGTATTAATATTGCTTATAGTTCTCCTAATAGCTGGGCCTTCTCATTGTAGCGACCATGCTGTTGTTTATACCTTAATTCAACAATGGACCAATGAACATTCATAGCGTATAAGAGATCAACTGGAAATGATTCTGCGGAGTTCACGAAGTAATATTGATGACTTTTTGTTGTTGTTGATGAGGTTTCCTATTTCTCTGACAGAAACCGATACATTATTGTACAGAAACTCCCCTCTTGCGTTTTAGCGGATATACGTATAATTTGAACAAAAAGAAGGTTAAAAAAAAGAGAAAAAGGGGAACCACCTATATACATTAGTACATTATTTCCCGGTTATTATGGAATAGCAAGTACAAGTATTTTGGGCAGATAACTTCACTCTTACAGAAACCTTATATGCACTTACGCAAACTACCTATATACTTGAGTGATAGGTGATACCCATATTCGTATCCTATTTACGGACCTATACTCGGAGTGTGATATACATGCACAAGCAATCAGACAGCGCCATTACCGTGTTTGCATAAACGATACACTCATACCTTGCAACAACACATTAAAATGCGAGGGGGTGGGGGGGGGGGGAAGGGGACAGGAATAACCCATGTGTGTCTGCATCAAACGATGTACAAAATTTCTCTATTTTGAATAATGGCTGTCATGATTATGTTGAATGGCTCGCGGGGATCTTCCAACCATGCCTCTCCTCTCACAATACAGCATTCATGGGGGGAAAAAGTTCTGCAGTATAAAATTAACGATTGATACATGCATATTATATTTCAGCATCGATAGTTATGAGGGAAGTACACCGTATACACTAATGTCTTCCACGAGACTCTCTCACAGTGCCTAAAGAAAGTAAACGCTCTCTCTATTCGTTCAGAAATAGAGACACGGAAATATATCCATATGTATATACACACTCACACACACACACACACACACACACACAGACACACACACACACACACACACACACACACACACACACATATATATATATATATATATATAGATCCGTCGGAAATAATGTAGTTTGTTGAGGATTGATGAAAAGTGCTCAATGCTGTAAAGCAGACCATATTAGGCTGCCTGAGGATCGCGACAGTGTGAAACCGCCGGTAGCAGACAAGGCACCAAAACACAGAATATATATATATATATATATATATACATACAAACAAACATGTATTACTAGTAATTTTATGTCGAGAGATTGACTCAACAATAAAATTTAAATACAAACAAACTGGCAATGCATTTTTGGCCAATAAAAGTATAAGTTAACTTTATCGGCCAAAAATGAATTACCAGTTTGTTTCTTATTGATGATTATGCATCATCACATGCTTTATGTATTTTATACATTGCTCATGTACACCTTTGTACAATGACACGCCTCCGTTTGATAAAAGGAAAGTAATAAGAAAAAAAAGGAAGACGAAAGGAGAGACAGGGTGAACTATACATTAATACACATACACAAATGCTCACACACACCAGGGAGATTTCCTCTCACCTCCCTGCACACACAAACATAATCAACTGATATGCACACAAACCCTTTTATATGCACACATACGCATGAAATGCAACTGTTGCATCATTCCGTTATACTCTGAACACATATTGATTATGCAATGAGGAAACGTTTTTATTTGGTTTATTTGTACATCCAAGGAATATCTTCGTCAATTCATTTTTATTTCAATTCACTGAGGTAACACGTCTGCTTCACTAATACCACAGATTTATTGTATCTTTTCATAAATTATGACGTTCATATTGTGAATCATGATCACAAAATGAGACCATAAGTGAGTGCAAAGTTGTTGTTTTTTTAAAGTTCAGTGAGTTATGAAAATGGAAGCCTCACAATTATTTTGCATTTCTGGCGAGTCCTGATCATGAGTATTTCATATAAGATTGTTCTTGCCAAGACACCTATGATATCAAAGACACTAACTATCTCTGTAAACGTTCAAAATATTCCAGGGACAACCAGTCAGTAACATTTACATTAAGAGAAAGAAACATGTTGCTCTTTTGTGAGCATCTATGAAAAGATTAATATTCATGAAGAAATGCAGGTTGTGTTATCTAAAAGAACAATAGCGGAATCAAACATTAATATCCAATGTGCTAAGTATACAAGGGAACTGACTTCAATAGTGCAGGTCTACGCAATGCTCACCAAACACAAGAGGTACTACATCACAATGCACATCTTGTTGTGTTATACTGGACCACACTTCACTTCTTCAATACATTCACAATCAATCTTAAAACTTACGTGTGCGATTTGCAACGCATAAGAATGAAACTGAGGTCGTATCATTATTGCTTTGTTCTTTTCAATTACTCGACTCGGGTGCCGGTCTGAAGTATTGGTACCACCAGGTATCGCTCACGTATACGATTTCGTCCAGTAGCACAACGACGCCCTCTCCCGGCGCCAGGTGAAGTTTGTTGAGCTCGACCCGCGAGCTTTCGCGCTCGGAGTTTGTGGCGACGACAACGGTACCCTGAATGGGCAACTGGTTGCCATCGTTGGTGTGGTAGTAGTCTTCTTCGCTGTCTACGTGGCCGAAGTTGAGGGCGATGAAGAAGCGTTCCCTCGTGCGGAGAACCTCGCGAACATATGCAAATACCTACAAGCAGGTGAAAGATCACATTGTGAGGTACCAAAATGACAGAATACTGTAGTAAAAATTAGTATAAATCTATTACGTTTTAGGTTCTTGTTCTTTTCGATATCTTCAACATCTAAATCGTACACTCTACAAAACGAAATGGTGATTTCAACATTTTAAATGCTGTCGTTCGATCACTGAACCTTTGTATTATTAGCGTTACGCTCAAAATGTTGGATTTATCACTTCGTGTTTTAGCTAAAAATAACGAAATGTTAAGTCCAACATTATTTTGAGGGTTAAATTCAGCATTTATTTTACAAAAGGTTGGAGGAATGGCAACATTTTATTTTGAAATGTTGATTTACCATTTCATTATTTTTTAGAGTGTACAGACATGTAAAATGGAAAGAGGCTGATGTAAACATCCTACACAAGGTTCTCTGAGAGCATTTCTGAATACCTGGAGACATAAAGAACACAGAGATGGAGTTTTGACACATCATACATGTAAGTGATTAGTTTGGTACTGTCACATTTTGGCTATCCGACTCCGATTACAGAAATGAAAAATTGTTTCCAGTGAACCATTACCAATGTGAATAAAACACAGTCAAACCAAAACAGTTTCGGAAAGAGCAGCCCCTTTCATAAACTGAAATGTTGTTGAGCAGGTATAAAGCCCCCCCCCCCTTTTTTTTTGGGGGGGGGGGGGAGGGGAGGGGGAGTTGGGGTTTAGAAGGGAGTTGGGTTTATCAATGTGGCAAATTCACCGAATTCTAACAAAATATTATTATTTGTGACGAGAAGATGAAAATATGACAACAGTTATAAGCTATCAAAACAGGGTTTTTATTCTGTGTTTATTTCTATATGTCTGTATACTGGAAAACCACCCACGACATTACCTGCATATTGTCAAAGAGTTTCGAGTTGCCTGTAAACAAGACGTTTATATAGGTTTTGATGACAAAGTCATCCTTTCTTAAAGGGATTGTATAGCGCTGGTGGGGATGAAGATTGAGCTTTTAATTTAATTTTTTTTTTTGCAAAATACCGAGAAACCACTTATGAAAATTAATGTTGCAGAGCATACCATTCGAAGAAGAATTCAACGTTTATTTGATGGATATCGGGTTTGAAATGGCTGAGGTATCCAAAAACCAAATAAAACAAAGAGATCCTGATATGATGGCTCCCACCTTTTATAAGTATCACTTGTGGATATCTCAGACATTTCGACACCGGCATCAAATTCCTTCTGGAATTACATGCTCTTTCATATTTCATAAGAGGTGTATCATTATATCTCACCAAAAAAGATAGGAACATGAAGCCAAGTCTCAACCTAAATTTTACTAAAATAATTCGTCGCTGAATCCACGAACCGGCACAAACCCCGAAAATCGCGAAAAAATTCAAATTTGAGTTTCATTCATTTTTAACATCTATTTGCAAAGGTCTTTCATTTACATGAGTTTCAGAATGTATTTTCGCTTAATTAATGAAATATTTGATGTCACTAAAGCGACATTAGCCCCAAAAGTCCGAAAAACATTTTCACGAACCGGCATACAGGCGTGTGACACTTCGTGAAATTGTAACTCCGAGAGAAAGGAAATCCACGAACCGGCACTATCGCGCGCGTGCGCGCACTGACACACAACAAACGGGTCTAGCCATGCAGACGCATCGCTGAGCTACTCCGGCTAGTCCACTGGCCTACGTGCAGAGTATCAACCAAGCCGCTTCCGTGCTCACGTTATTGCCCCACCTATCTCTTTCTGCGTACCTTTCGTAAGTTACGGTCTCTAAAAACCCAAAACCGTTTATTCATAAAACAATCAAGAAAATAATAGTCTAGGAGTAGCTGATTTGCACAGTAAGTCAACGAGGCGTTATAGGCTCACAATTAACATAGGGGTTTTGCGTATCTTGTATATAAACGTCATGTTACTTAAATCTAGACTCTGTATGGACGTTACAATCCGTCACTTTGATTTGTTGCTGAAAATAAGTGTCATCACTTGACAACTGTACGAATGAATTTCATGCTCATGAAATCATGTGTAAAGTTAGAAGATAAAGCTATATCTACAGCTAGATTTGTAGAGTCTCTCTAAATCCATTTTCTAAACGTTCTACTGTACATGCAATTCTAGACTTAATATTTGCAGATAAGAATCTGCCAGTGGTAGGTTATCTAGTGGTATGATGCCACAATGTGAGGGAATCCAGACCAGGGAAAGAGACAATCCGTTTGCTAATAATACTGCCAACTACTGGTACCGTACTAGTGGTAGTTGTACTTGTACCGGTAGGTTGATGAGTAAACGTGAGTATAACTGCACCTATAAGGAAGGATATACGATTAAAGATAATATAAAGTTTTGGTACCTCAAAAGTTTCCCCGATTTTCCTTGTCTTAGTTTGTGTTTCAGGTTAAAGTACCTTTCATGTAGCTATTAAAACAACACTGTGACTCATGTGAGACTTACTCGCCCCAAAGTGCTCTCATGTCTTAGTATTAACCATCATGCAATAATGGTTTCGTACTAGAGCAGAGCGGGCTCTGAAAATTTCGAACGATTCGTTAGTTTGACTCGACGCAGTACCGCGACAATCAATACACAGGTACCGTACAATTGTATTGTACGAAACCATTATTGCATGATTACTAAGACATGAGAGCACTTTGGGGCGAGTAAGTCTCACAGTGTTAGTTACGGGTACATGAAAGGTACCGGTCCTTTAACCTGAAACACAAACTAAGATAAGGAAACTCGGGGAAACTTTTGAGGTACCAAAACTTTATATTATCTACATACAAACCCGGCCATGATTAGCCTGGAACTGCAAAACATGCCTAAAGTAAAAGTGTCGCTCTAGTCTAGATCTGAGTTAGATGTGGACTTGTTGATAGGAACATGCAAGTCTGAGGACGAGGAATGTCAACCTGCACTGTCAAGCATTGGTAAACTACTTACAGGGTATTTTTTATAGGGCCTACACATAAAGAGTCCCCTGTTCAAACTGCTTTGTATAATTATCATAGCCTTCCTAGGCTAGTCCTAGTCTAGTATAGGACTATACATTTAGAAAACAGTCATGTCAGGTCTAGATCCTTTGCCTTCGGTTTTGTTGATGTACATGTACATAATATTGCATGCAATTTGTTCACTGCAATTATGCAGATTACGTTTGATGTGTTTATTTATGTTTATTTTCTTTTCTTTTCATCCCTAGGTAACACTTGCCATTTCTCCGATGAGCTGAACTAAGTAGAGTGCTGTTTACCCACACACCCAAGACCAAGAAAATGCCTATAACAAAAACATTCTGCCAGGTAAAAATCAAAACAGAAATGCTGGAAATGAAGTTTTACAGATTGAATGATTTAAGAATAGCACAAATCTTCATTCATTGAGATCAGAAATGAATCAGCCTGACAAAATATTGAATTCTCTGAAAAGAATTAGCTGGACTACATCTGATGTATGTATAGAGAGAGAGAGAGAGAGAGAAAGAGACAGGAGAGATTTCTCATTAAAATTCTAGAATCGTAATGCAATGCAGATCAAAAGAACTGCACAGAGTAACATAATGTCAATAGCAAACTGTTTCTAAAGAAAAAAAAAGTAATTTTATAAAGTCTGTAGTTATGTCAAGAAATAATAGGCAGTGCATTGATGTAACTTAGTATTTACAAATCTGATAATCATGTTTTAATTGATCCGATAGGAAAGCCCATTCCATTTGGTGAACTTATTACCGGGTATTTTTTATAGGGCCTACACATAAAGAGTCCCCTGATCAAACTGCTTTGTATGATTATAGCCTACCTAGGCTAGTCCTAGTCTAGTATAGTACTGTAAAGATCTACAGTGAGAAAACAATCATGTCAGGTCTAGATCCTTTGCCTTCGGTTTTGTCGATGTACATGTACATAATATGCATGCAATTTGTTCACTGCAATTATGCAGATTACGTTTGATGTGTTTATTTATGTTTATTTTCTTTTCTTTTCATCCCTAGGTAACACTTGCCATTTCTCCGATGAGCTGAACTAAGTAGAGTGCTGTTTAGCCACACACCCAAGACAAAGAAAATGCCTATAACGAAAACGTTCTGCCAGGTAAAAATCAAAACAGAAATGCTGGAAATGAAGTTTTGGAGATTGAATGATTTAAGAATAGCACGAATCTTCATTCATTGAGATCAGAAATGAATCAGCCTGACAAAATATTGAATTCTCTGAAAAGAATTAGCTGGACTACATCTGATGTATGTAGAGAGAGAGAGAGAGAGAAAGAGACAGGAGAGATTTCTCATTAAAATTCTAGAATCGTAATGCAATGCAGATCAAAAGAACTGCACAGAGTAACATAATGTCAATAGCAAACTGTTTCTAAAGAAAAAAAAAGTAATTTTATAAAGTCTGTAGTTATGTCAAGAAATAATAGGCACGTGCATTGTTGTAACTTAGTATTTACAAATCTGATAATCATGTTTTAATTGATCCGATAGGAAAGCCCACTCCATTTGGTGAACTTATTACCGGGTATTTTTTATAGGGCCTACACATAAAGAGTCCCCTGTTCAAACTGCTTTGTATAATTATAGCCTACCTAGGCTAGTCCTAGTCTAGTATAGTACTGTAAAGGTCTACAGTGAGAAAACAATCATGTCAGGTCTAGATCCTTTGCCTTCGGTTTTGTTGATGTACATGTACATAATATGCATGCAATTTGTTCACTGCAATTATGCAGATTACGTTTGATATGTTATTTGTGTTTGTTTTCTTCTTTTTTTTCATCCCTAGGTAACACTTGCCATTTCTCCAATGAGCTGAACTAAGTAGAGTGCTGTTTAGCCACACACCCAAGACCAAGAAAATGCCTAAACGAAAACGTTCTGCCAGGTAAAATCAAAACAGAAATGCTGGAAATGAAGTTTTGGAGATTGAATGATTTAAGAATAGCATGAATCTTCATTCATTGAGATCGAAAATGAATCAGCCTGACAGAATAGTGAATTCTCTGAAAAGAATTAGCTGGACTACATCTGATGTATGTATGTATATATATATATCTATATATATATATATATAGAGAGAGAGAGAGAGAGAGAGAGAGAGAGGAGGGGAGAGAGAGAGAAAGAGACAGAGATTTCTCATTAAAATTCTAGAATCGTAATGTAATGCATATCAAAAGAACTGCACAGAGTAACATCATGTCAACAGGAAACTGTTAAAAAAAAAAGTTATCTTATAAGGTCTGTAGTTATGTCAAGGAATAATAGGAACGTGCATTGATGTAACTTATTATTTACAATTCTGATAATTATTTTTTAATTGATCTGATAGGAAAGCCCACTCCAGAGATTTGGTGGTGCGCTGGAATAGTAATGGAGAGACAAACACTGTTGCCAGCAGAGATTTGCTGTACAGGGCACCACTCAGAGTAGGATCAACTGTCACCATGCCGTGGGAAGGTGTTCCGTGGGAAGGCACAGTCCTCAGCTTTCTCCCCAGAAACTTTCACGGTAAGAAGAATCACGCATTAGAAACAGTTTGACCTTGAAAGCCTTATTTCTGTAGATGTCATCTCGCATAGCAGAAGTAGATTGGTCTATGAGTCCAACAGTGCTCATTAGAATCATTAAAAAAATTGTTATTAAAATGGCATAATGCAGAATATTCTGAATTTACAAATGTAAACTTAAAGAGTGCAGGGGAATTTGTATGTTATTTTTCATATACATTTTCATCTTTGTAGTCATTTCAAAGCGTATTGGCCTCCAAAAGGGTTATGTGTCTGATTTTTTGCCCACTGGAACAGATTGACTGATAACAGACAATTTTAACTGTATATCTGTAATTAGGTAGCCAGGACTTTGGTTGTAGCAGCGCTGAGAGGAGAGAGTCATCCGACAGTTCTGATCCAGAAAGCTCACTTACACTGGCTACCATCAGACAAAAACTAAGTAAGCTTTGTCATTGCAGCATTTTACCTCACTTGACCCCTACTGTCACACCACTGATGTGTCTTGATGACTCATCCTGTAAATGGATGCTTCCAGCAGTTCATGGCATAAACAAATGAACAAATCTTGTCATAGTGTGGGTATGTTTATCCATGTAGCTTAATCGCTAAAGTTTTCATTGTTTCTATTTATTTGAATAATTATAGTCGTGTTGCTACTGTACTAAGGTGTTTATTTCTTAGAATGTTTTGTGATCTTGCTGTTTTCTTCTTCCTCTCTTCATCCTCTCTTTTTTTCATCATTATATTATTATTGTTACTGTTGCAGTAGCAGTATCATTTCCATAGAAATATCCATATATTGTACATTTGATAAATACTCATCAGTTAAATATGTCATACATGAAAATGTTGAGTGCTAATGAATGAAAGTCTAGTAAAGTACATTCAATTGTATTTTCAAATGGCAAATTTGTTAACATGGTCTTATTTCACAATGAATACAAAAGTATGAAAAAAAAATCAATCCTCAAAATATCCAGGCATTAAAGTAGTTGATGCCTTGATCACAATAACAAATTGAATAGATAGATGTTTCTTTCTCAAAATAGGCGACAAGGACGTCACTCTTCCAAGCACTGAGAGGGATCAGTCATCCGACACCTCTGACCCTGAAAGCTCACTTGCACTGGCTAGTCTCAGACAGAAAATTAGTAAGCATAGTCATTCACATATTCTTTTTTTTCACATTGGACTTGTACTGTTAGATCGCTCTGTCATTCTGTAATTTGATGTTTTGTTTTTGTTTTTTGTTTTGTTTTTTTGCTAACAGTGTATCATTTCACATATTAAGGAGCAAGTTGTGTGTGGATCAGATGCATATACATTTACTCTGTTCAAGCTGTTGAAAATTGTCATCATATCTGTGTGTATATATTGAAATGTAACTTATTTTATGTGGCGTTTTATTAGTTATTTGAAATAGACACATAAAAACTGGTCCAAAATGCTTCAACAAATTAAAAATATACTGATTAGATGTCCAAATAAAGAAACCAACCCACCAATAATGTCCCAAAAGTTGAATAAACATTGGATATGGATAAATTGGATTTGGTTCAGATGTATGACAACAAACATTAACATCCAAATTAACAATTTAATTCTTAACATGCCAGAGAAAACTTTGGTCTATATGGACTTTGTGTGTGATATGTCGTGCAAATTTGCGACTTGGGAATAATAAGAGGAAATTGTTTCACATCCAGCATTTTAATGTTACGCTTTCATTTGTATTGGCTTATTTTCCATGATACAGTAAAATTTATTTAATTCACAATGTTTATGTGTAATCCATTCAAGTTGATGATAGCTTCAACAACTAACTGGATATCAACTACATTTCTTTCTTTATGGCACACTCCGAAGGACTGAGCAACCCTTCAGCAGACGACTCAAACTTTGGCCACGAGTATGCAACAGATGATCATATTCGGGAATGTGACAGCTTCTTGTGCAAGGAAGAAATCTGGGCTGCCTGTCACCGATGCAGCTGCCTGCTGTGTTTTACACACTTTGAACAGAGTGAAGACTGCATGAGTCATAACATGGCATTTTGTTCCAATAACATTGACGTAGGTTTATTTGATATGGATGTATGCTCTTCCTCTACCTCAAATACAACAGGTAAAATCACAACAAATCATGTCCAAACCCATCAGAAATGCAACGGACCTGTAAAGCAGCACGTGGATGATTCACATTTGCAGCTTTCATTACAGTGTAGTAGCGAAATTATTGCAGATGACTCTGGCCTGAGCAACGTTCCAGATCTACCACAGGCAAGAGGAGTAGAACTTATGCCAGATGCCCCTGACCACAGCTACGTTCCAGATCTACCACAGGCAAGGGAAGCAGAACTTATCCCACATGCCCCTGACCACAGCAACGTTCCAGATCTACCACAGGCAAGAGAAGTAGACCTTATCCCAGATGCCCCTGACCACAGCAACGTTCCAGATCTACCACAGGCAAGAGAGGAGGGAGAGCTGATATTAGAGGCGCCAGATGACCCTCGCTACAGCAACGTTCCAGATCTACCACAGGCAAGAGGAGTAGAACTTATGCCAGATGCCCCTGACCACAGCTACGTTCCAGATCTACTACAGGCAAGGGAAGCAGAACTTATGCCAGATGCCCCTGACCACAGCAACGTTCCAGATCTACCACAGGCAAGAGAAGTAGACCTTATCCCAGATGCCCCTGACCACAGCAACGTTCCAGATCTACCACAGGCAAGAGAGGAGGGAGAGCTGATATTAGAGGCGCCAGATGACCCTCGCTACAGCAACGTTCCAGATCTACCACAGGCAAGAGGAGTAGAACTTATGCCAGATGCCCCTGACCACAGCTACGTTCCAGATCTACCACAGGCAAGGGAAGCAGAACTTATGCCAGATGCCCCTGACCACAGCAACGTTCCAGATCTACCACAGGCAAGGGAAGCAGAACTTATCCCACATGCCCCTGACCACAGCAACGTTCCAGATCTACCACAGGCAAGAGAGGAGGAAGAGCTGATATTAGAGGCGCCAGATGCCCCTCGCTACAGCAACGTTCCAGATTTACCACAAGCAAGAGAAGCAGAACTTTTTTTTATCCTCCTTCGAGGGACTTTATTTCATTTCAAATATCTAAAAAGGTTCACAGAAGATATACAGAGAACAAAATATAAGAACATAGAACAATAAATTGTCAAAATCATAATCATCACATGAATTTCGATTCCTCTGGAAATTACATACTTCAAATTTATCCAAAATACTTCATAAGTGTGACATTACCTCAACATATTAATTTCCGCATCCACAGTTAATCAAATATCATTTATGTGATTCAACTTCTGCTCTAATTCATGAAGTTGCCTTTTCGTGAAATCAAGTAAGTTTTTTTTACTAAAAATTTTAAATTCATATTAAGCTCTGTTCTAAAGTTCTAAAGTTAATCAATAATGCGTATACATTCGTTGCTTTTGCGGTATAATTGCTAAGTATATACAAACGAAAAATCGTGTATTGGGCAAAAACTAATATCAAATTTAACAACATCAAAGATTTATCTCTTACATCTATTCCTGTTAATATCATTCGTTCATTTACAGTGATATCAATATGAAAATAAGCGCATATAAAATTTGATATTTTTTCCCAATATAACTTCGTATCTGGGCAATGTAACAAGACATGCAAAATCGTTGCATTTCTTACAAATCATATCAGACATAATTCTCCATTTCACTAAATTTTCTTTAAATGGTAAAATTCTATGTAATAACTTAAAACTATATTGTTTTATTATTAAATAATTTTCCAAACTTGAAATCAAATAACACCTTCCAATCAAATTCTGGAGGTATATATAATGTCTTTGTCCAAAAGTATATTACACTTAGCTCGGATTTCTTTTCATCCAGCAGTAACGAATAAAACTGTTTTGTCTTTAATACTATCAACTCAATTATATCTCCAGTATTTATTTGAAACAATTCTTTATTAAACAAAACATCTCTGGTACATTGCCTTTTACACAAATAATCAAACCACACCTGTGGCAGTGCCTTTTTAATTCTTTCATATTGAAACAATATTGATAAAGAAGTCAAGTTCATTGTCTCATATATTTGTTCATGATTTTTCCATGATTCATTTTCTATCAATTGTTTAACATAAATGATACCTTTTTCAATCTAATATCTGTTAAATAAAACTTCATTCATATACTTGATGTTCGTATTATTCCAAATGATTTCATTTGATATATCAGTCACCTGCAATATGTTTGTATAATGTGTTTTTGCCCATGTAGAAAGAAGATCAGAATAATATACCGGTAATTTATATCTTTTACACAATAAAATCATATCTGTTGCTGAACAATTATAATGTAAACATAGATAAACCCCTCCGATTCTATTTAACCAAAATTTACATATATATTTCCAGGATTTATCACTAGTATCTAATAATTTCGGCAACCAAGAAAGCCTAAGTGAATTCATTTTTGCATCTAAATCAATCATTCCTAACCCACCTTGTAAAACACCATTCATTACAACTGCTCTTTTAACTTTATCTCTTTTAGAATTCCACAGAAATGAAAATAATATCTTATTCAACTGTTTTACATATTTCTGAGGAATTCTATAACAAGTTGAAAGATAAATCAACTGAGATACAAGTAAAGATTTAATGATAACTACTTTCCCATAATACGTTAGATTTCTCATTCTCCACATTGTTATTCGCTGAATTTTTTCAATTTTTACTAACCAATTCAAACAATTAAATTCATTTTCTGTCTGACACAAGACAACACCAAGATATGTAACCGGCTCTTCTGTCCATTCTAAATTTTCTAAACAATTTACTTCATTAATATCAATATTCAATGGTAATATTTTTGTTTTTTGAAAATTTAACTTTAACCCCGCATATTCACCAAAAACTAATACCTCTTTCATTGCAATATTACCCGACTCTACCGACTCTACCGAGTCCACAATTAATGTAGCATCATCAGCTAACTGTGAAATACGTATATCATAAACATCATAAGACGGATCATCATAAACTGGTATACTAATACCGTGTATATATTCATATTAGAACGTATACGTGTTGCCATTACCTCAACTACTAAAACAAATAATAACGCTGATAGGGGACAACCCTGTCTTATACCTCTTTTGATTTTGAATACATTTGTAACCCATCCATTATTAATAATCTTTGCCATTACATCAGTATATAAAACCTCTATCCATTTGATAAATGATTCCTTAAAGTTAAACCTTCTTAAAACTTGCAAAAGAAACTTATGACTCACACAATCAAACGCTTTTTGAAAATCCAAAAAAAAATAAGTATACCTTCCTTTTTAAATGCATGACAATAATCAATAATATCTTGAATCAATCTCAAATTGTCTACAGCTGAACGCCCTTTTATATAACCGGTCTGATCACAAAAAACTATTTTGTGAATCACTCTTTGTACTTGCTGATACATAACTCGAGCAATTATCTTATAATCTGTATTTAATAATGATATCGGTCTCCAATTATCTAAAATTCGTTTATCTCCTTTTTTGTATATAAGTGTGAGGACTCCTTGCTTTTGACTTTCAGATAACTCCCCTTTAACATAAGCTTCATTTAAACTCTCAACCAATAAATCTTTTATATCCATCCAGAAACATTTATAAAATTCAATACCTAACCAATCACACAGAGAAGCAGAATTTATCCCAGATGCCCCTGACCACAGCTACGTTCCAGATCTACCACAGGCAAGAGAGGAGGTAGAGCTGATATTTGAGGTGCCAGAAGCCCCTCGCTACAGCAAAAATGCAGATCTACTCAAGGCAAGAGAAGAGGATTAGTATTATTATTTTGAGATGCTGACCAACAAGGGATAATCATTTAAATTTGTGTGATGTTGCTAGGTTCCTTGCGTAGCACATGTCTATATCCATCTTAAACGTTTTCCGCAGGAGTGCATTTTTCATGCCATCCATTTGCCTTAGGTCTGCAACATCGAATTCCATCTTTGGATAGTTGGTTTTGGGATAGAAAATAATAAAGATCCTACTTTTACAATGTCGTTCTGTGTTATACTATACAGCGCTCTGAACCATATAGTCATGTAGATAGAAGACAGTTTGGTAAATTTTCTGCTGATCTTAATGCCTAATTGCTGGGAGTTCCACGCTTTGTTCAACTTGCTGAAAGCATTTCTGGCCTTGATTAGTCTTTTCTTTTGTCCGTATGGAGTGTCCCACTCGCGCATGCACAGTCATTGGTGCTTAGAAAATCTCCACGATCAAATTTTACAGGTTTGTTCTGAGGTACATTGATTGTCGTGACTATTTTTTTTTTTCACGTTTACCATCAGGCCTACCTGCTTGGCGACAGTATGAATATGTAATTGAGTTGTTTTCTCTTTAATGTTGTCATGACAATGAAAGACTGGAGCTAGTTCATGAGGAAAAGTCCAAATCTAGTGTCAAGAGGAGAGTACATCTGATGTCCCCTCTCTGTGCTCCGGTTATTTATGGCATATAACCCAGTCAATGGTAATGTTAAATGAAAATGCCAATATCACATTGCTTTGACTTTCCTCTGTCTTAACATGGAACTTATACTATTATAGTCACTGTGTCTGAATTTATCTGCTGGTGTACATTTATAGAAGCTCTGAACGATAAGAATCGATTCTTGAGAAATTCTGTAACCATCATAGTATAATTAATATAATGTCTCTGTGAATACTATCAAAGGCCTTCGCAAAGTTTGCAAGTTAATGTACAGTCTCTGCTTCTATTACACTGTTGAATGATGCTTTTTAAGGTGAATGTCTGATTGTTAACTTGACCTTGTTTTAAAATTATGACAAATTAAATGAAAAATATGGGTCAATGTCATTCTCAGGAGTAGGCAATTATGTCAAGGTCATAGTGATATTTGACAGGCAATATTTATTCCTCGTAACAATTTCCATTTTTGGTTTGTATGTGTTTCTTTTAAAAGATCATGGTGAAATCATAACAGAATATTGTACTCTGTTTTGGTTTCTTCACTCGCATTTATGGTTTTGAATGAAACACGATTGAAGGTAAGGGATAGAAACAAGGATGCCAACAAAGAGGGGGAAAGGTTTCGATAAGATTTGTCAAGTGTCACTTAAGTATCAGCAAAATGACAATTTTTTTAACAGGTTAACCTGGTTACCTAAATTGAAACATAAACAATTCATTTGATTTCTTGGGTGAATGATAAAAGCAACTGATGATGAAATAAATCAATAGATAATTTATGATACAAACAACGAAAAACTGCATAATATTGTGTGTTCACATCTCATTGCCTAGGTAAACTGCTCTTATGATTTAGATCAAAATAGCTACTTCTATGGTAACAGTCTACCTGTAAACAAGTATAGTGCCAGAAGCAAAAACAGTCACTTAGTTTCATGGTGTCAATATCATTTACAGAAATATGTACAGAAAATAATATACAGCAATATTTGCGATGTAAAGAACCACAGAAATATAATTACATGTAAAATTTGATTGCTTAAAGAATCTGAATGTGAAAAGTGTGATACTTGATGAAATATCAGAACTGATAATTTCCACGTAAATCTATGGTAAAAATATCAGTTAGAAATTCATCTGTATGAAATCTTTAGCACTACATGTGTAGATAACTTTGTAAAGTGTTCATATAACAATATCTTTTTACGCACTAGAAGGAATGTTTACTTTGAAGAGGACGTTATTTCTGAAGTCAAATTAAATCATACTTTTACTACAGTCAAGTTTAAGAAGAAAAACTTATCTTTAATTCGTGCATAGAAAATATCCAGTAACTGATTTTGGAGTAAGAAACGAGATTGATATTATGCCTATTTGGAATGAACATGAAATTTCTTTTTGACAGAGAGTTGAGAGCAGCGAGAACAATAAATTTTATAATCGGTTCCGAAAGAGTAGAGATGACTAGTATTTAATTTGATGATAAAAATGATCCTTCATTTTTTTTGGTCAGAATTGGATAGAAGAAATACTAAGTAATATTTTATTTTATAAAGGTAAATGAATATTGTATAAAGGTACAATGCAATATATTATTTCATTGTGATATGGGTTCCTTGAAATTGTCATGTTCATTAGAACATGTATGTTAATAATGTGAAGATTTCTTTCATGACAGGAAATATTGTTACTTTAGATTATGATTGAATGAACTACTGTCTGTCCTCGAGATGATATGAAATCGAATTTTAACAGCTTCTTATTCAACAGCAGTTTTGCTTATATATCTATCGTTATGAAATACCATTGTAATAAACTTTGAATTTGGCTGAAAATGAAATGTGAAAATCCGTTTAATGAAATGTACAACTTATGATACTTGGAAACAATACAACATAATTGTAGTAATGAATGTATATAATCAAACCATTATTTTTCTTTGATTTCTTTTTAGCAGTTCGGCATGAATGAAATGTTGACTATTATCTAATAAGAAATAAATGTCATTTGTTTAAAAAAGAATGTGTATTTCTTCCTTTAATGAATGATAGAATATAATACAGGATTTGAGAGAGTGTTTGAAAATGTCATTATTTGTCGAAGCAAATGTAAAGGGTGATGATGATGATTGAAAGAGAAGGAGTGAGAGAGAGGAGGGGAGTAAGAGGGATTTCTGTAAATTCTAATTTGATATTAATGTACGTCTGCATGCCTATTAAAATGAGTCGTGAGTTTGTTCATTTTCGTAAACAAGCAAAAGCATGAAGAACATAAAAAAGAAAAGGCTGCCTTTCTGTTTAAATGAATATTGAAAATACGTAATGAAAAATGCAAAAAAGAAGTGAAGATCTAAACACGAAGCTCCATGATCTCAATAAGATCAATACTTTTATCAACAGATATTAGATTTGCAATGCCAAGAGCACGGTGCTAGGATTACTAGAAGAGCTAATTGTAATTTACACTTTTCTTAGTGAAATAACCTTAACCAGAAATAAGTTTGAAAGCCATGTGCCGTTTCGTGAATTTATTGGGTGCTGTTCGTTATTCCGAAAGTTCACTATTCCGAAGGTTCGTTATTCCAAAGGGTTGTTAATCTGAAACACACAAATTCCCTTTACCTAGAGGTTCGTTAATCCAAAAAAAAAGAAATAGGGGTTGATAATCCGAACATTTGCGGCGTTATCCCGAAGGTTCGTTTATCAGAAAATGAAATAGGGTTCACTATTCCGAAGGTTTTCATCCGAAATGATAGGGTATAGGGTCCATAACGAACCTTCGAAATAGCGAGTTTGTTTCATTTTCGGATTAACGAACCCTCGGAATAACGAACCTTATTTCATTATTTCGGATTAATGAACCTTTGGACTAAAGAACCTTCGGAATAACGAACCTTCGGAATAACGAGCTGTTACCAATTTAGTTTGCGGAGAATCCTGAACGAAATGAAAAATTAGAATAAAAAGAATAAAATAAATAAATAAATAGAATAAATAAAAACGCTATGTGCGGCACAAGCCCAGTGTGCCGGTTCGTGGATTTATTTTGCGGAGAATCCTGAACGCCATGTGCGACACTAAGCGCTGTGTGCCGGTTCGTGGATTTATTTTGCGGAGAATCCTGAACGCTATGTGCGACACTAAGCGCTGTGTGCCGGTTCGTGGATTTATTTTGCGGAGAATCCTGAACGCTATGTGCGACACTAAGCGCTGTGTGCCGGTTCGTGGATTTATTTTGCGGAGAATCCTGAACGCTATGTGCGACACTACGCGCTGTGTGCCGGTTCGTGGATTTTTTAGTACCTAGTCTGGAGGTTTCACAAAACGACACACGACTTTATAGCCTTACTGTGTGCATATTTTGCATCACTGGGAGTATCTTTATGTAGAGCAAGAAAGAGAAGATTCTTCTCATACGTCACACTGAAATTTATTGAATATCAAATCCATTAACATATCTTACTAATAGTTTCAAAAAACAGAAATCTTTAAATGCGATTTACTCGAAATGTACTTCGCGCACCGGCGGTGCGCGTGTGCCGGTTCGTGGATTCAGCGACGCTATATGCATCCATTTAAATGAAGTAAGTTAATTTGGAAATCTAGCCAATTTCACAGAAAAATATTTCGCTTGAAATTCCCTGAACATCATGAAGTCATCTCAGGAAACTACTTTCAATGCGTTGGTGTGAGAGAGACATAATCATGGTAATTATCTTATGTCGTGAAAATATCTATGAGAAGAAAAGAACTCTACTCAAACTGATTAAACACACATTTCATACACAACAGGCACCATTAGCCTTCGCCATACTGCACACCGTGCACCATACCACGTACAACATAGGCTACCACACTATAACAAGCCACATCAAACTACGGTGAGATCATCACACCACACCACACCACACCACTCCACACACACCACACTGTGCTACACCGCACCGCACCACACCGCACAACACTGCACCACACTGCTACGGCGAGATTATCACACCACACCACACCACACCACACCGCACCACACCGCACCATACTGCTACAGTGAGATCATCACACCACACCACACCACACCACACGGCAACGGCGAGATCATCACACCACACCGCACCACACCACACCGCACCACACCACACCGCACCACACCACACAACACCACCCACGACCACAGTAACACTACAGCACCACACCATGCTTTGCTACACGAAGCACCACGACAGGCTTACTAACAAACCTCGTCTGAAGACATAATGTAGGTTATTCTATCGGAGTGGAACGCACGGTTGTCACGGCGAAGCTGCGTCATACGACGAAACACGCTGAGTACCGAGCTTTCATCTTCCTCTTGGCTCTACACACGATTATTACAGAAAAGAATAAACAAACAGCAGTGCACTCATCATTCAATTATTTCATATTTGTGAATGGCTTGGGTCATGTACCCGGTGAAGTACACACAAGCTTTTTATTCCAACCATTTATTTCAATAAAAGTTAAATACGTATCTGTCCTCACTATAACCACTTTTTTTTTTTTGGGGGGGGGGGGGTGGTAGCTGACGCCGAAAAATAGCGCCTCTTCTTACTATAAAGATCCCTGTTTATTCAAAAGAAGTCGTGAGTTTGGCTGTCAAAAGCAATCGCCGCATTATTCACCATCAATATTAATTGTATTTCGTTTCATAATAACGTTCTCTGCAGAAAAATATTGGAACAATATTACCATCGCAATAATTGTAGCTGGTAACTCATATTTATGAATATGTAAATTCTTTCCATGAAGACTTGACAATAATAAGCGAGCAACAAAGAAAAATCAAGCCAGCGTTCGGAGCATCTAGATATGATACTTTCACGGGTCCTGCAGAAGTTACGCACAATGCTGAAAAAACGAATGTACTCCATGGAGCCACTTGCGTATTTTTTTTTTTTTTTTAATACTCAGTAATCAGAGCACTTTCGATAGAGCTCTGTTTTTAATGAAAGTCTGCTGCCATCTACCGTTCAGTGGCGTTACAACTCGCAACTCTCCAAGTTTTACGTCGACTTTTTTTTTTCCAACAAACAGATAAAAGAATGGAAAAAAAAAAATCAGATGAATGTGGAATAGCTTTTATAATACCATTAAGAAAGTTCCATGCACTCTTCACTGTGACAAACTTTCACCATGTGTTTATAAACTGAGATATTGATGATATAAAATTTCATTACCTGTAGACCTACGGTATATACCAAATCTCTATAAAGGAATGGTACATGAATGAATGCATGCATTTTTCTTTTCTTCCAAATAATATTATTTAGTCAATTTCGTAAAGCTTGATTTATGGAAAGCTATATTGTTCGAAGGATTATGCAACGATTAGAATTCCCCTATCAACATTAAAATTTGTGCTCTATCTTTTCTTTAATAACTTCTTCTTCTTTGTTAGGTCTGGAATACAGAGATTCTATATGAATCTTTTTGATCTTGAATCAGATCACGAACATTCTCCCGCTGCCGGAAGCGGCCGGTAGTGTTCGGCTTCTGCCTGCGCGCCCCGCTATTTACCTCCGCTCCAAACTAACACTATACTGTACACCGCGCTTTAAAGGAAATCCAAACCCAAAGAGAAATGTGGATTGAGTGAAAGCAGCGACATTAGTATAACACATCAGTGAAAGTTTGAGGAAAATCGGATAATCGATGTAAAAGTTATGAATTTTTAAAGATCGGTGTTCGAACCGCTGGATGAGGAGACTACTAGAGGTTATGCGTGGACAAGAAAGAAAATATAAAGGGAATTCGACAAAAATTCATTTTTCATGAAAATTACACATTCCATCAACTTCATACTGACATGATAACAAAATGCTGAGGGTAGCAATTATTCCCCGTGCTTTCTGAAAGCGGTTAGTCAGGTGCTCTTTCATTATGAATATGCTGGAAAAGTGAGTTTTTGTTGAATTTTCTTTATATTTTCTTTATATTGTTGTCCACACAAACGTTATAACCTCTAGTAGTCTCCTCATCCATCTCAGGTAGTTTGCCGTCAAGGCCAAGACCAATACCGAGCAAGTAAAGAGAAACTCACCATCACATTCACGTCTTGGTAGTTGGTGTGCACAGGCAAGTAAGTGGACGTGTTGGAGGAGAAGCCGGCGTTGGGCGCCGACGTGTCCCACTGCATGGGAGAACGCTGGGGGTCACGAGTTTTCGACTGCCACAATTGCTGCATTGTGGGGAAGAAACGAGTTAACGGAAGCGAAGGAAATCAACCGAGGGTTAAAAAACAGAAGAAGAATAACAGCAATAAAAAACAATGCTGCTGATGATGAACAAAAAAATACTACTAATAATAATGATAATCATAATAATAATCGTTATAATCACAATCAGAATATAATGCGGGGAAGGGGTATACACGTTTTCATCACAATTTGTTGATTTGTCAAAAAGAACAACGCTAACAGCACCGAGAACATCACTTGTTTTCTTATCATAATTCTATTATTCTTATCAGCCATCTTTTTTTTCACGTCACATTCCTATATCTTCAGCTCAACTCGTTCACAGTGGTTTAGGAATATCTGTAATGAGCACTACTTCGCCATTCCGAACTTCGATGTCAGAATGCGTAATCGGCATTATAACACTTTTAAATAATATTTTGATTATGATCTCGTTGCTTCCAAGACACTGTATGTCCGTATAAGATAATATATCATACAGTACATCAAGCTGCCATCTAACAAATGGGTTTGATTACCATCTTTAGTAATTGTCTATAAGTCAAGTAACAACACAATGGTCAGCTGAAGAAACCCGAAAGTGGAAGGGGAGAGATGAGCTGAGGATTTATTTATTTATTTATTTATTTATTTATTTATTTATTTATTATATATATATATATATATATATATATTTTTTTTTTTTTTTTTTTTTTTTGGGGGGGGGGGGGGGGGGGCTTGTTAGCTCATGAAACCCGGAAGTGCCCCCCTACTTTTGAAAACGCTCCGCCGGCCCTGCAACAGAGGTACTTACCGGATCACTGATAGCTCTTTGATCTTTCACTTGGCTGAACTCTGTCAGTACAATGTCCTCCATACCAATCTCGTCACCATAGTAACAAATGGGCGTGCCGGGCAAGGTGAGGAGGAGTATGTTGGCCACTTTGCTGTAGAGTGGGTTGAGACGACTGGCAATGCGACTAGCTGCGTAGTTTCCGAGCTTGACGTGAAGAATAAGAAGAAAAAGAAATGGGTTATAACTTGTGACTGCTTCTTAATCAGTCTTCATTCGATAAAAAAGGGAAAAAATAACTTGTTGACATGCGCTTGAGACATAATCATCACAATACCGATACTTAAAAGTGTGCATCTCGTCAACATTTTGCGAGAAATGAAGACGTAGATTCCCACAAATGTATTTTTAAAGATATATATTTGCATTTTTTTTTTTTTTTTGGGGGGGGGGGGGCAAAAGGAGTGATGATGAATGCACGATCCGAGAATACTTTCAACTAGCGTTTTTCCATGACCATTGCTGCCTATTATCTATCACGGGCCAAAGGAAGAATGACATCTTGATTTAGCCTACGCGGCTTCTGCATAATATTAATCGCTAATTAGCCTTGTGAATTATGAAAATCAGGGCTGGCACTGGGGTAAAAAAAAAGTGTGTGAGAGTTGGGGGGGGGGGGTAAATGGTTCTATACCCTTTGTATTCCTATAATGTCTATGCAAAAAGAAAAAAAAAGGGAGTGGGGAGCGAGCCCCACGTTTCGCCGGCCCTGCAGCATGATTTTCTTCCGAGCTGATTGTGGTGGTGTTGTTGTTGTGTGCTTTACAGGGTGTGTACAGTTCTGGTCGAGGCGAGGATTTAGCATTTAACGTTTTGCGAAATATTCAGAAACCACTATATGAGATGTCAAAGAACATTTAAGGGGTATCAAAAGTTGATTTGGTGAAAATCCGTTTTGAAATGGCTGAGATATCCCAAAACAAGGTGAAACAAAGAGAACCTAATAAAGTTGTGGCCTGTCGCCTTTTTATAATATTATCACTTTTTTGGATATCTCAGCCATTTGGAAACCAATTTTCATCAAATAAACGTTGAATCATTTTTAAAATTATATGCTCTTTCATATTTCATAAGCGGTTTCTCATTGTCTCACTTAGGAATGTTCACAACATGAATCCCTCACCTCAACTAGTACTGTACAGTCCCTTTAAAGCTACATGTTCACTATTGATAGCTGATTTTGCTGAAAGTTGACACAGCCTTCCTTGTTTCTCACCAAGTCCACTCTGCATCATAGCTGTGGTGAGATCTCTCCAATAGGTGTGTTAACATTACTGATTGTGAGCAAGCAAAGTTGTTAGCATCATAACTTCCTTTCCTCATCAAAGGACACAAGCGGGCTGATCCTTAAAGTGTTCCCCCGTCAATGAACCAGCTCTGCGAGTTTTACCTGGAAGTTCGGCCAGTTGCCTTCTCCCATCGATCCCATCCAACTCTTCACCAGAGTGTCGATCTCTCTACCGGTAACTTCCCCGCCGAACCCGGATGGGTCGCCGATCTCCAAGAGGTTGTAGTTCATGGGCAAGTCGGCCTCGGGGCTGTCATCCGTGCCATAGAACGACTGCACGTAGGTTGAGTTGCTACCGCAGTCTGTTAACATAACCCTGTATTATAGGGCATAAAACGAACTCATCGGTTTGCTTTGTTATACGTACTGTTTTTGTGATTATGCAATATGAGAATAGGTACATGCAAGCACATTATTATTTCCACAATGTCATAATGTATACATACATACATAATTTACATATTACATACATATTATTGATATGAATAAACACATTTAAACATAGACACGTACAAGCAAACGTACGAAAGAAAAGTCTTGAAAAAAAAAAAAGATAAATACCATTTACGAAATTCATGCAATATCATGAAACTTCGAAAGCCTAGAACGAATTTCATGAATTTATTCCAAAATTGAATGAGATAAAATGAAAACAAAGAAAGAAAAAACAAATCAACATATAGATATAAAAATAAAATACCCTACATACATTCCATGTATAATGAGGCAGCCTACATGAAATTGCATTTCAATTATCCCTACCTTCATAATACATAATCATACAATGTCACTCTGTGATTGTTTTGAATTGACTACAAAGTTGGGGAATTGAATTAATAGGGCCTACGCGAAAAGGTATAGTTTCATTAAAAATCGGGCTTAAAGCTGAAAAAGTACGGATGGGATTTCAACATGTTTTCTGAAGCAATGACGTTGTTGACAACCACAAAAATGTTCAAATTAGATGAGTCGACGATTTTATTGACTCGCCCTATCTTTTGTTGTTTACATGATCATTATTCAGCGAATTTCTAAATTTGTTTGCGTGAAATTAAGTATATTTGTGATATCATGAGTATTCTTTTTATTTAGAATCGTCATCATAGTCGTGAAAAGAAATGATGACATTGAAGTGGTTTATATCAGAATGGTTCATAATCGTTCAAACACAATCATCTCACAACAATTATTATGAGTTTTATTTTTTTTTAAGCTACGGCGAGATAATGACGTCATCACTATGGTTAGTGGGATGTGCTATACAACCCCAATACCTGTAGGTTCCAGCAGTCGAGTACTTGTAGAAGACATCGTTTTGCCACTTTTGAAGAAGGTCGTGAGCCTCGTTGCCATACTCAGCAGTATACACGTGCAAAGTTTCGTCGTATTGCTTAAAGAGAAGAATGCAATTGTAATTGGAAAAAAAAAGCGTACATGTGTAATATAATTTATCATATAGCTTTATGTATGTATATGAGGATTGTGAAGAGTGTGAAGGCAAAATGGGATAAGCGCTATATTTTCCTTTGTTAGCAGCTTTAGTAATAGCAAATGATATCTCAACTTAAGAATAGAGCTAACTTGTTTTGTGATTAAACACACACACACACACACACACACACACACTTTCTCTCTCTATTATATATATATATATATATATATATATATATATATATAATATATATTTGTGTGTGTGTGTGTGTGTGTGTGCATATGTGTTATTAACAAAAACAGGATTTGTCCAAAACTTGAACAATTCATAACAATTGAAAAAATTGTCTGATTTTAACTAATACCTCACTGATTGTGTTCTATACTTATATTTATGCAGTCATTTTACTCAATAACATTGTTCTATTAGGGATGAATTTCCTTTTCAGGTTTATTACTGAATGAGATTTTAATACATGTATACATAAATGTGTTATAGATTGACTACTGATGTGGGATTTTTATAAGCTATAGAATTTAAGGGGATTACCTGCAAGTCGGATCCAGGATCCTGGTAATTTGGATTGGGCGGCTCGTTAGCATCTCTCGGATCCCTCCGTTCGTACAGATAATTGACCCCTCGGATGTTTAGACCGTCCACGCCGAGGGTAAACCAGGTCTCGAGCGCATCCTGTGAAAAGCAAAGGGTTAAAGTTTGTTTGCTTTTTTTTTAATTGCTCTGCTTTACTACCCTTCCGTTGTGGTGAAAGTCATACACTGTATCAATGTCTTCATCAGTCGAAACATTTTGTGTTTGATGCAAGTTGTATAATGTTATGTTAAAGTGTGCTTAGGGAGTATGCATACATGCCCCTAGATAGTGCCAATCACTCAGTTAAAGCTACCAGTCTTTCAGGAGACTATCCCCCTCCTAAAATTGGTTTTGGAATGGATGAGACATCCAAAACAAAGTAAAGTAAAGCGATCGTAATAAAAGGTTGGTCACATCTTTTATTAGGATCCCTCTGTTTTGGATATCTCAGCCATTTCAAAACCAATATTCATCAAATAAATGTGGAATTCTTCTTGGGTTTACATGCTTTTTCACATTTTGCAAGAGGTTTTCATTATCGCACCAAAAAAGTGATAGAATGAAAAAAAAAAGTTAGGTCTCAACCAAAACTATGCATCCATTTTTAAATCATGCAAACGATGTATAAGCCAGTTCGGGGTTAGCTGATGTACAGATGGGTACAATGACCTTTCTTCTTTCTCAGTTGTTAGGCACTCCACTACAGGCGCGGTGGAGCACCCCAATTATCTCTCAGAAATCCATCGGCAGCCGAGCCTCATTTGCATAAAGTAAACAACATGTACTCGCGTAGTTGAGAAAAAGTAAACAACTTCTCAAGCTAATAACAATTTAAGGAAACCTATTTTCGGATTAAAATTGAGTTATTTTGAATTTGAAAACATGTCCGAATATGCACATATAACATATTAAAGGATTTGACAATGATAAAATGTGAAATTTTAGCGAAAACCTGGCGAGCAAAATTACCAAAAATATGCCTCGAAAATCATCCTAAAATTCACGAAGTGTGATTGAGGAACCAAAGCGCCATTCGAACAAAGTACACCGAAATTTATTTATCTGCTTGCATTTTAAATGTCATACCGTAATATTCCCGGCCATGGTTGTGTCGGAAAAAACCAGAAGGTGATGTCAAAAATGACACGAACGCAAAGCGTACAGGTCGGTCCCATGTATATATAATCGCGTCACTGTAGCGTTGCATGTCACAGCACACACAACGCTTTGCTGCCTGCAGCGTGCGCGGCAGCAGCTCAGCAGTCACCGGGTATGTACCGCCGTGCGACACTCAGCAAAATTGACTGCGTCACATGCAAACCAACAATGAGCACGAAATCCTGGGGGGCGTTTCATCAACGAGTTCGTCGGAGATTTCACCGACAAATTTGCTATCAGCCAATCAGACCAAGGATTTCATTAGCTTTTAACAGATGTCAGTGTAAATCCTTGCGTCTGATTGGCTGATAGCAAATTCGTCGGTGAAAACCTCCGACGAACTCGTTGATGAAACGCCCCCCTGATCTCACGTACCACGCATGCCCAATATTACGGGAAAAGAAATGACGTCATTTTCAATTGTTTCGCTGACTACAATTTTCTATTCCAAACCCTGTAGAAACAAGTTGATTTCTCAAAAAGTACAGGTGGAACCAAGCGAAAACTTTCACCATATATGGATTGAGGCCTGATGAACTTTTGTTGCCAATTTCGGACACATTGGAGCCCGGCCATAGTCCAGTCGGAAAAAAACAGAGAGCATGTTTTGCGAGAGGTGATTTTCAAAACGCTTTAATATCTCAAGTTCTAGTGCAGCAAATTTCATAATTTTTTCATCAAAAGGAAGGTTTTTAAAAACTTAGATAGTGTGGGAAGTTTGAGTTTACTAGCGGCACGCATAGCGGCACAAGGAGAAGGTAAAGATTTGACTTTTTCATGCACACAGTTTCGGGCAGCCGTGGATGCCCGTTGGAAATTCAAATAGAACGGGGCGATAATGAGATGCAAATTGGGGTGCTCCACCGCGCCTGACTAGTCTTCAAGCAACAGGCTGTGCTAGCTTGCCCAACGTATTCATGGAATTCATCAGTCATGTTCAAACAAAGGATGTATACTCGCGTAGACCAGGTGATCAGAATGATCCATCAATTGACACTTCGAAAAGCATGCGTTTATTTTGCATTGAATGTAATGGAAATCTTCTTCTATTGATATTGCCAAATACTGCTTTTGCTGCCAGGTGGATGTGTTGGCAAGCATCACTTTAATACAAGGATTGCTTGAATAATCGTTGCATCACAGATGCTTATCTCAGTGAATTTAAAAACCAACATGCTCTGCTGGTACTAATGACCTTTTTCTGCTCATGCTGTAAGTTGTTCACGTGTTCGAGCAACCACTAACAGTGGCTGCCCATCTGCATGATGTCTTAATTAATCATTTGTAAATTAGGCAATACAATATAAATTTTGTAAATAATGTACACATGTATTTGTTTCTTTAAATCATGAACATATATTGTATAGTGAAAACTTTGCTCAAAGTTTTCACTATTTATCATTTGTTTCTGGTCAGTTTTCCCTTTCTTTTTTCAATATATATTGTCACAAATGTACACACTAGTAGTTACGTACATGTATCAAGGCTGTATGCATGGTTGTTTTAATGTGTATATGTACACAGGGTGACCAGATTAATGGAGAACATTCTATATGATATAGATATAGTACATACAGGCTAACCAGATCAGTGGAGAATTTTCTACGTGGTATACAATGTAGCTACAGTACATGTATTCATGTGACAGGAAATACATTATAGCTCACTCAATCTAGAATGATTTAACCATTCCAGAAAATTCTAGGAAGTGCTGGCTGAGTGAGGCACTGCCCTTGTATAGCCCAATGTGATTGGTAGTTAATTTTGGCAATGATGTTATGCACATAGTTAGGCAGTGAGTCATCCAGGATTCCTGGAACTTGGACTTGCTAGAATAATCAAGTGTGTAGCCCCAGGTTGGAGAAAATTACAGAATGTACTAGAAAGGGGTGAATGGATAGTATATAAGCAGGAGAAATTCTGAGGTAGGCAGAGTACCCAACACCTCTGCTCTGAGAGTTACGTCACTTCTGGCTCTGAAGCGACTTGTTATAGTCAGTCCTGTGTTACCTGCTGACCTGCTATACAAACTGTGTTTGTGGAGATAAGGCCTGGGAGACATTTTGCCTGCAGAGAATTAATTTGCCTACATTGGAGATAGACTCCATATTTTAGTGTCAACGGACATTGTTACGGCAAAGCTGTGACGGGCTGGATTCCTTGCTGGACATTATAAAGTGAATCATCATTCAACGCATCAACTGGACGTGGTCGTCATAACATTTGGATTCTGCACGTTTCGCTGTGGACATACATCGTGGAGTTTACCCCGGATCTATACCGTGGACTATCGTAACCTGCGCCTTTGGAGTTACGTCGGAGGAATCATTCATCTGTGCGTCAAGGATCATTCATCGGTGCATCGAACATCGTATCTGAACATTTTCAAAGGATTACTTGATAACAAAATATGTAAGTGATTCCATTACCGATTTGTAATTGTTTCTATTGATCATTATTGTACTGATGTGAAAACCGATTACGAGTCTGTACCCACAATATCACTGTTAATAAACCGCCTGAACATTAGTTGATTGTTTCTTTTGTGCGATCATTCTCAGAGTGATTGTGGTCGTAACAATATATATATATATATATATATATATATACACACACACGATGAAGACAAACAAGTTGACATAATGCATTAGAATCCAACTTCATTTATTTGTAAACCAAATTTTCGACCCTTGCACCGATCTTCCTCAGGGTAACAGTCTTTTGTTACCCTGAGGAAGATCCGTGCAAGGGTCGAAAATTTGGTTTACAAATAAATGAAGTTGGATTCTAATGCATTATGTCAACTTGTTTGTCTTCATCGTCTTCATGCTCTTATTCCAAGACGCGGATAATAATACCATTATATATATATATATATATATATATATATATATAGATAAGTAACAAAGCTGCAACAAAGTTCATGCTGTATTCACCAACGGTTTATTTCTTCACACAAATTTTCGAGCGTCTCGCCGCCCTTTCTCAAGTTTTGAATACAGCATGAACTTTGTTGCAGCTTTGTTACTTATCTTTTTATCTTGCCAACACGTGGACTACCTTATCAACATGGATATATATATATATATATATATATATATATATATATATAAGTGGCAGCAATGGACTGAATCAGAACATACACACACACACACACACACACACACGTATATATATATATATATATATATATATTTATAAATGTGTTCGTTTGTGTGTATGTCTTCATATTTTCTGTGACATTACTGAAAAGAAATGTGACACATGTATGAAATCATGTTGATGAATATAAATAAAATCTAATCAAAACAAATTCAATCAAAGCAAAAAATAAAAGACGTATACCGATAAATGCTGCAGAACAGCCGACTCTCGTAAGTTGAAGTCCGGCTGGAACTCAGAATATTGGTGGAAGAAAAACTGTTCCTCAGCGTCATCACGCGTCCAAGCACTGCCGCTGTAGAGACTTCCCTTCAGATGGAAATGAGAGGAAGAATAAATTAAAGAGATGATCGACAGCTGGTTGAGATGGGGATTCAGATTGTCAACTTTTTAGTGAGATAATGAGAAACCTCTTACAAAATCTGAAAGAGTTTACAATTCTTGCACGACTTCAAAGTTTATTTGATGAAAATTGGGCTTGAAATGGCTGGGATATCCGAACCAAAGCTTTCCTAATGAAAGGTGGGCATGGTGGGACCCATACTGTGCACCTTAGGATCGCTTTGTTTTACTCTCAGCTATTTCAAAACTAATTCCCATAAAAAAACAACAACAACAAACTTGGAAAACCTCTCAGAATAGTATGCTCTTAAAATTTCCAATGTGGTTTCTAAGGATCTCGTCAAAAGTTAAAAATTGAACCATATAATTACAAAAAAGTAAAAAACTGTATCCCCATCTCAACCAAAAATATACCATCCCTTTAAGGGTACAGACGGCACAGGAGTTGAGGTCAATCATTTATAATGGTATCATAACAAAGGGTATTAAGGCACATTAAGCTCAGTAACTCTCATTCACTTTTTTTCTTTTTTCTTCACTTCCCTCCTTTTTCTTTGGCCACTTTTTTCTTTCTTTCATCATTCTATCAATCTGTCCATCTCTCTATCTATCCATTATCCCACAAACTGTTGACGCTTTGCATATTGGGTGTGGTGCGTGATGGGCTGATACTAATGGGAGGAGTGTAATGGGGCATTCAGTCTCAGCTCACCAGATTTAGTGAAGCGTTAAATGCAAGACGTGGTTTATATATTGACTAAGGAAATCGGTTTGAGGCCTCAAAATTCTTATTCACAAAGCCAACAAAGGGGGTGGGGGTGGGGAGGTGTTCGATCGAATATTCTTTTCAGACTGAATGAAGCTTCGGTGTCCGCAGAACTGGTCATCTTGCATTTCAATCAAATACCTCTCCATGACAAGTTAAAGTTAAGGTTAATGAACCAAGTAAAAAAAAAGTGAAAAAAAAAATACATTTTATATCGCCATTGAAAATCGAGCTAAGTTACGAAATTTGAAACGTTCATATTTTTCAGAAAATTGTGTCCTAGTGATATTGTCATCCCTGTCTAATTGATCTGGACACAAATCTTCCGCTGAAATCGAAATACGTTTTAATGAAAATGAAAACAATGAATTGTGTCCCTCGATTCAAATTATGAGTTATTAAAAAAAAAAAAATCATCTTGGATGTGCAAGGGAAAGGGGTGTAGGTCAACTACCAAAACTTGTGGCTACTTTTGTACACAAAGAAAAGAAGACTGAGTAAATGACATCGCCCTCTTCTATTATAATGGACTTTTAAATTCCAAAATTGTCTCAATTTGACGTCCTATTAAAATGGGATTTATACCATTCTGTCGGTTCTATAGTGTACATGACACTGAAAGGGATGGTCTCGTTTTGGTTGAGATTGGGGATTTTTTTTTTTTTTTTTTTTTGCGAGATAAGTAGAAACCACTTCTGAAATACCAAAGAGCATACAATTCTGAGAGGAATTCAAAGTTTATTAAACAAAAATCGATGTTGAAATGGCTGAGATATATAAAAATAAAGTCAAACAAAGTAGTCCTATAATGAAAGGTGGGTCCCATCTTTAACCCCTCTTTGCTTTTGGATATCTCAGCCATTTCTGAACCAATTTTTATCTACTTAACGTTGAATTCCCTGTTAGAATTGTATGTTAATATTTCATAAGCGGTTTATCGTTAGCTCACAGAAAAATGGAAACCTGAAGCCCCATCTCAGCCAAAAAGATACCATCCTTTAAGTGTCATGTTGCTCCGTGGTACACTAACAGACAGAATGGTATAAATCCCATTTGAATCGGATGTCAAATTGATTGTAAATTGGAATTTACAAATTCATTATATAGAAGAGGGCGATGATGTGAGTCACATTCAAACAAACACAGGGCTCAACCGCCATCCAGCTTCCACAGTGAACATCAGAATGCTTTCACTTCTGTCAATTTTATTGCCAACGGCGAGTGTATACGTACCCAGTTGTTGTATTCTTCGTTGGCCCAATAATAATAATCCGAAATGTCGCTATTAAGCGAGCGGTTGAAAAACTCGTGTTCGTTGCTAGAATGGTTGGGAATGAAATCCAGTATCAATTTGATGTCTGCAAGAAAAGAGAAGACACGGGTAGAATAATATTCATTACTGAAAGAAACTCACTGTAATGAGACATTCTCATACAATACAATAGCGGGGTACATGTACTATTATCATTTTTGGAATCACCTCTGTCCATTGTTTTAACCAGAAACTCTCTCAAAAAAGGGCAAAGTATATTTCTATTTTAGATTATCACGGTGGGAAATGGAGAAGCAAGGGATGAACTCCGATGGTGGACGCCCAACCGAAGAGCATAAATCTCCCAAATTTCTCTAGCTATAACCCTTTTGCGCGAATAAGACGCGCCGTGTATATACGTGGTATTATAAATCTACTTCAGGGCATGCATTTTTCAAAAGGATTACAGTCATAATATTATCAAACAAAATGACGGGGTCAAAATAAATTCTACTTCAATATCTACTACTGATGTTACATTTATCGACACGTTGAATTGTACAGAAAGTAAGCTGGGCGACAGTGCATATTCCTTGAGATATAAGCACTTTGTAAAGGATTAATGAACAAGTGCGATGATTGGTCTGGGAAAAAATGAACTGTTACAATGATTAGTTTCTTTATCAAATTCATGAACACCAAAAGCAACCACAATGTAATATACCATCCATATTCTTTTAGATGATAATAATATTAGTACCCTGAGAAGTCGATTGCATCACATTCGACTAAAAACAATGAGAACGATATGTATATATATATATATATATATATATATATATATATAAAATAGAAATAAACTGGTAATGACTCTTCAGGAGTCTTTGTTAAAACTCCTGAAGAAGGCGGAGGCCGCTGAAGATTCGAGTCGAATAAACTCATTCTTTATTACCAAAAATGCATAACCAGTTTATTTCTTAATTTCTTCGTGGAGCCAATACGTGAATTTTCAACATGTTTATATATATATATATATATATATATATATATATATATGTATAAATAATTATATATATACGAGGGGGGGGGGTGTTCTGAACATGACACGGTCGTGAATTTGACTGATGGCGTCCTGCAGCTCATAATATTCTACTCTTCTAGGCGATCCACAGATGTGACGCACATTATAACCCTCTCTTCCACGCGGAAGATCTGAGAATGAAGAGGTGATTATTGTACGAATATATAATCGTATCTTTAAGGCTACAAACTACAGCCTTTCTGTCTTACTCAAATCGTGTAGGGTCTGAACTAGATCAGACATGTCGTCCATCGTCCCGAGCTCTGCGTCGACGTCGTTGAAGTCGACGATGTCTTCGCTGTTGTCTTTGCCACCGGACTTGTAGACGGCACTGAGCATGACTGCGTCGACGTTCAAATCGTTGATGTAATCGACGCGGTCAATGATACCTGCAAAATTAAACCAGAAACGTTTCCAAAGTCATTTAAGTCTGGAAATGATTTGATGATGAGAGCAACAAGAAATGTTGTTAATCGTAACCAAATGATTATAGCATTAATTGTTACAATGAATGCAATAGCAAACATGATAATGAATGCGATAACGATAACTAGAACAGGACTCGTTCAACCAAAATTCACATGATGATCACCATTATCATAATCAGTATCGCAATCAACAAAACTTTCTTATCATCTGTACGCATACAGCTTCTATAGACTTACAATGACCATGTACTGTAAACAATTTCTTCAATTTCTATGACAAGAGAATGGAAATTGTTAGTATATATGTACAGTGTTTGTATATAGCCTTTATCTTTAAACCGCAGGTTAGGCGAGTGAGGGAAATGAAGTCCGTCCTGTTCAATGAATACCTCTGATATCGCCGACGCCGTTCCCGTCACTGTCTTGAAATGTTCTGGGGAAGATCTGGTAGACGACCGCCGACTGCCACCACGGCAGACAGCGGGGCGTGGTCACGATGAGGACGATGGCCATAGCGAGCATGGCGCACCACCCGGCCAGGATGATGATGAGGCAAATCCAGCGAGCTGCTCGCCAGCCAGGAGTTTGCGAGAACTGGAGAAGTTCTTCCTTACCCATTCCTGTTGGGGTTAAAAAAAAAAACACAAACAAAAACATATAGATACCACTATCTCAATATCAATAGCATCATAACCACCACAATCATCATTATCATACCATTATTCAATTCAATTTTCAATTCAGTTATACTTTATTTCAATCAAACAAAAAGTAATACAATGTACATTTACATTTGTCAATTCATCATATCGTTTTGAAATTTTAACGGGGTAGGGCCTACAAGTTATAAAGTATTGTACATAATTATGTACGAATAATTGTATAATGAAAAAAAAAAAGACTCGCATACTTTTCAATGGTGAAAAAAAAAGTAAATATAGAGATGGAAAAGAGTACTGCAACAGGAGCGGAGCTTGTAAGACGTGGATCACTCAAAGCAACGACGACAACAATATACCAGCAATATGTCTGCAAAATTAAACTTTGTCTCGTTAGAGCACTGACTGATAATTGATAAATATGTTAATGATAATCCCACAAGCATGTTGTGGGCAGTACTTGCTGTAAGGTACAGAGGAAGTTTAAAGGGGACATCCAGTCCAAATATAAGTTAGTCTGATGAAAAACACGAGAGTTCGACGGTAGAAATTTGACTGAAATCGGATGAAAAATAAGGAGGTTATGACATTTTGAAGTTTTGCTTATTTCTGCAAAACAGTTTTTGTACAGAGGATATGAATAATTATGCAAGTGAGTGAGCTAACCATGTCACAACCTCACAATTTTTCATTGATCGTGTACACACACACAAAAAAAAAAACCCGACGAAAATTCAATGTGTCTGTCATTGAAGTCTGAAACATAATGTTATTCGTGGTTGAATAACTTAAGAATAGTGATCAATCATAATTTTACCAGGAATTAAGTCTTGGGCATAATTGCGTTTGAATGAAAAACTGGAAATTTCAAAATTTTGTGAACAAACTATATGGCAAGTTGTGAGGGGATGTTTGTTCACTTTGCCATTTGCGTATTCATATTGATCGTTCAAGAACTGTTCCCTGAAAAATTAACTTTAAAGTGTCACAACTTCCTTATTTTTCACTCGATTTCAATCAAACATTTACCGTTGAACTCGTAATATTTTACTCTTTCTTATCAGACTAACTTATATTTGGGCTGGATTCCACCTTTAATTTAAGATGTAAGATAAGAATGTTATGGCATCACATTCATCGCTAGAATGAGCATCCCATTGCCACATTTCAATTGACACCGAACTGAATACCAAAACAAATGGATTTTCCGTTTGAAATTCTTGTTCGTTTGATTACCAATAATCATGTGTGTGTGTGTGTGTGTGTGTGTGTGTGTGTGTGTGTTTGTGTGTGTGTGTGTGTTTGGGGAGGGGGATACATGTGTGAAGGTGTGGATGTCCGTTTGCTATTTCGTTCGTGTGCACGTTTTTCTTTTTTTGTTGTTGAAATAACAAAATATTGAACAGGGCTTTGTAAAACTTCAAAACACGTTCTCACCAATGAAATTAACTTGCAAACTGACCATTACTTGCATGTGAATACACTTTACAATGAATGATTATTTTTCTCTCTCCCTTTCACGTTAGATATCTGAGTGTTATTTGGGCTCCTATCTGTATGAGCACTGCTTTCCCTTGGGTTCGCACCATTAAGTTCTACTTTTCTTCTTATTTTTTTTCAAATAACTTTGTATGTAACGGGTATTTTTGTTTATCTTCTCATTGCACTCCTGAAATGATGATGGATGAATTGAATTGAATCGACTCGACTTGAGCTTTCCGACATCCTTCTGGTGCGTTTGATATCCCTTGAATCATATCATTCAGACTATCTTCATACCAAATACCGTCATACCAAAACATTAATGCAATCTTTCATTGTTTTTATTTATCATGCACAATAATAGACCTCAGGCGAGAGTAGACGCAGATGATGGATGGATGGGAAAGAGAGAGGAAAGGAGATCTATAAAGAACATCAATACGATAGAGGAGATGAGATTTAGGAAGATGACCTGCGGAAGACGGCAGAGGAGACAGGAAGATAAAGTGCTGACGTCAGAGGGCAAACATGACGTCATGCATCCATTATAGTTAATGCTATTCCATTGGAAGGAAGACGACTAGATTTGATCGTGGTTGGGAAAAAAAAAAAGAGAAGGAAATCGATTTGGACTGGATGCCTGTTTCCTGGCATGCACCTTGCGCGATCGAATCACAAGAAGCCCGCCTAGGGGTTTTATTTCATCAAGCCTGCCAAAATTGGCCCGCCGAGTACACATCGGGCGCTCCATCGTCCGGATCGAATGCCGGCATGTATGATAAGTAGATGGCCCCGCCATAGAGGGTGGCTTCTAGGAACTGGGAATAGCTATTGCCTTGACTGCATTATGAGCAAATGTGATCTATATTGCATGGCAATATTCAAATGGTTTGGGACTAGCGGGATATCAGTTGTATAGTAAATGTTCCTCATAATATTATTGTATGAGCAAAGAGTTTTATACATGAAGATGCATGCGCAGTGTATTGTATTATTTGTTTGTTGTTTGTTTTGTGGGGTGGGAATCTTTTGAGATATAAGGAGGCTTCTAATTTACCCGAATTTTGTAGAAACAAACGGATGTGATGAATAATTCACGTAACAAGCTGATTACTTTTAAAACTTAAATTCGTTGAATTGTGCTTTCATGATTTGACCATAATGTTGGTGTAAGTTGACGTTGGATACCCTGTCACCAAGCAACCCCGTACTTTCCATATAACACGCAGTGATTGTTTTAAATGCAGTGACCGTTAACATTACAGAATGGAACATTGAATTAAGGCCAACCAAAGTGGCAGTAACAACAACACACAAACTATTAAAATAATCACATGGGATTGGTCTATTCAAACCCTGATTCTGTTGGTATTTTTTTTTGTCAGCAAAATGGCAGCGGCACAGAAATGAATATTTCTGTCAGTGTTTAAGCTGGGACCAGAGTACAGACACTGAAATATAGAAGTGTTTCGATGGTTACTGTACGTTATTCCTAAGCTTCATTAATCCGAAAAAAAAAAGTTTCATGCGAAAGATTCGTTAGTACGCATTTTTTTTTTTTTTTTTTTTGCAATTTCCGGATGAACATAGTTAACCTTCGGAATAACGACCCCCCTTTCAGAATAACTAACCTCATTTCATTTCGATATAATATTGATATAATAACGGAATAATGCCACAAATATTCGTTAAAACGAACTTTTCATATTTTCCCCCCATTTTTGGACTAACGAACATGTATAGGGAATTTGTATGTTTCTGAATAAGGAACCTTTGGAATAACTAACATCACCCTTTTCATGGGGGGGGGGGGGTGAAGAGAGTAACATTTTAAATGACTTACATAATTATACACGTTTTATTGCTTTGTCACGTCATTATTCTAGGATTATTGATTAATATGTGGGTGTGCGAAACTTTATTACGTGTTTGTCAAAACAACAAGCTGAAGCTGAAGGTGATAACACTCATTATAAAGAAAGTCGGATAAGTTATATCTCAAAATGATAACGGGTGCAGATGATCGTACTATGACACCCAAAAGGTACACAGTGGCTTCATTATCAAACGGCTTATAGAACTTGTTATCAGACATGGATTTCTTATCAGAGTTCGTCCAAAATTGGGTAGAGGACTGGTACAAACCAGTCCCCCCTGTTCGTTTAGTGGTTAATGATTATACAAAGTGTTTGCGGTCCTTTGGTACGGAGTGGTATTATTGAATTGATGATTACAATGGTGAAAACATAATGGATACTCTCTTACTGTGGTCGTTCTCAAAATTCGTCACAGGGAATTGTATTGATTATGCCTCTTTCTTATATGCTCTTTGTTATTCCTCTTTCTAAATTCTTTTTCCCCATGCCCTTCAAACGTTGGTAATGACCTAAAAAATGCTTTCTGAATAAAAAGTCACCTTGAAGTAACGTTTATCCTTCACCTGAGGCAATAAAGGCACAGTGATTTTTAAAGTATAATGCTCCCAATATTAATACACACAATGTGATATTTCATTCCCGCCATTGTTAGGATGTTTCTATGCTGTGTCATGAAAATTTGAATATATATAGTATTGAAATCTAAAGAGTTTTATTAGCGTCAGTCTCACAGTTTTGGCTTCCCAAGATGTTAATACATGGATCAATACCATCCCTCATGAGCCAATTTCTGTCAAGAACCAGATTATGTATGAAAGATTTAGGTGTACTCAGTTCTAATTCAGTTCTTTCATGAATCTTTATAAGTTTTAAAATCCCCCCGCAAACTTTATAGAGGACATGTGTACTGAGAGCAACTCAGTCGTACGATGCATTGAGGATGCGACTTATAATTATATAGTGTCGGCTGCCATGATTTTTCAACAGGGTACTCTTCGCTGACACACCAATGTAAACACGTATAAACACAAGTACACATATTGATAAACGAAGAGTTTGTTCGCAAAAACCGATAAGTCCATATTTGCCAAATGGAGATATTTGCGATTAAAGGTCAAGAAAAATAAAGAGAATAATAAGAAATTTTTTGCTTCTTTTGACCATAACTTCAAAAATGTACCTTTATATGTAGTGACCAATATATCATTTAAAAGGTACCATTTTGTACTTTATGACTGAGACCGTACTTCAAAATCTTCAAATATGGACTTACCGGTTTTTGCAAACAAACTCTTCATTGTTTAACACAGAGACACACACATACAATACTATACACTAAATATAACTTGAAATTGAATTGAAAAAATTGAAATACCAGTGTATGATAATTATATATATTTATTTATATGTATATACACACACTGTATATAATAAAATGAATGAATGAATATTACATATACATATATATATATGTATATATATATATATATATATATACTGTATGTATGCTTTTTAGCATATAAATATGCAAATGTACATGACACGTCTGTTTCTGCTTATTTCCTGCATCACTAATCATTTCCATTTATATGAAACGTAATCGTCACACGTTATGCTTATATCAAACACAACTCCAAGACGTCAGAGCGAATGAACACGCATCGCGAGGCATCTATTTAGTATATCAAGAACATGATGCGACAGAGGAGGCCATGTTATTTATCAAAGGGCGTGCTTCCAGTATTATAGTTTACCATACTCAGTTGTAACCGGGCCGTGTAAACATTACGCCCATAAGCACACACGGACTTTATCATTATTGTTGGACAACAAACGAAGAATCTTTGTTGCGACTCCGTCCCTTTGGAGCTTGGTATTTTGAGCCAATACATGTATGACGATAATTTCGTTTACTCTCTTTATACGGAAAGTACATGATCTGAACTTTAAAAAAAATTCAAATGGAATGAGGATACAGTTATCCTCATGATACAGTGATAGTCATAGCCATGAATCTGATCGTAAAAGGCAAGAAGCTTGTTATCAAACAGTGTCAGTCTCATGCTTGAGTAGTTCTTGCGATGTAATTCGATATAGTGTAATAGACCAAATATTTCAAATAGCTTCTCATTCACTGAAATCACTCTTATTCCCTAATATGTCTCGTTTACGAAGAGGTTATTAGACTTCAGTACTTGGCGGTAAAAACTTTGATACGGTATATACACGTATTTGTCCAAGGCGCAAAAGAATATTATCATTCATTTATGGTTTATTCATTTATCTATTTATTACCATCACTATTATCATAAACAAATGAATGACATACCGGCATAGGGCCTGGTGCAGAGCTGTTTCTTCTTCTCCGTTGAGCCTGATGACGATCCCTGTTCGAGGTCGTGTTCGACCTCGGTGTACGTCGTGTCTCCATTCTCTGCCTTCTTGGCCGGCGTCATCTCCACGTTCTCATACCCGTCGTTCTCCATGGCGATGTCGATCTTTTCACAGATGAGGACGTCGTCGACTCAGATGACACAGCCGATTTTTCTTCGTTTACCGATTGTGATTTGCTCGTAGAAGACTATACCGGAATTGATGTCGACTTGCTCTGACGACTGCTCACTGTAGACTGCTCGAAGCGGATCTTGCGACTAGCCTTCATGCCTCTCTAGCTCTTAGTCCGTGTTTGCTTTGGAACCTCTCGCGCACCCCGTGCAGAAAATACAAGGGGGGGGGGGGGGGGTAGGCCTACTAGAATACAGTTCGACCTCGATTATCCAGCCTCCTTTTATCCGGAAATCTCTATTATCCGGACGCGTTCACGCAGTGAAGGACTTTTTTTTATCCAAAAATTGAGAAAAAACAGTGACTTTCATGGATCTATTTCACTAATTTCATAAGATGTGCATGATAGGTTTCTCAATATCTAATGAGGTAAAACATGTATGATTTTCTCATAAAGATATACTTTATTTTTGTGAAGAAGGGACTACAATCATTGCGCAGGCTAGCATAGATTACACCACCGTTGCGGGGTACGCTTCCTGCCTAGCAGCCAGTGCACTGGGACGGCAGCTTGGACGGCAGCTATATACATTAACATTGTGTCTCCCATATCCGGCCAAATCGCTTATCCGGATGAGCGCCGGTCCCGACATGTCCGGATAATCGAGGTCGAACTGTATATGGCATTAGCGTGTCATGGGAGTACACGATCAAAGGTCTTCTTGCGTCAGTATATGGCAGCAGCTCGGTGTCTCTAAAGAGGTATCACACCTCCTGGGCGACTTAACGTTTAATATAGGTACCGTATACTCAATTTAGATAATATTACATATATTGTAGCTGCTGTAGTCCATTCCAAGTAGGACCACTTCAACATAGGCATATAAACACAATTTTTAAAGTTGACTAATTGAATATGATAGTCATACACAACATAATAAGCTACGTTATACTGAACTTAAAATTTATGTTATTACTTTACATGGTCATGGATGGATGTTGAAAACACAACATTGTACGATTTGTGTGGAAACTTGATAAATGAAACGAAATGAAATATAGTTGTTTGATTACGCAGCTGTTAGCAATACGGATCCTTAATATCAGATATAAGATACATAACAAGTAAGAACACATTATCTGCATCCATGACTATTGCACGTGATAATAATATGGATCTCAATGATTTTTCATTTTGTTTATCGAAAGCATATAGATGTTGGCGTTGTGGCATCACATTTTAAGAGCACTGCCTGAGTTCGCAGGTATTCAGAGTACAAAATCACATCAGGAGACATAAATATTTTAATCTATCATCACATTTTCACTGGCAATGTGCATTTTGGAATGAATAAAAGGAGAAAAAAATCTTCTTGAAACACAAGTCTCGATACACAATGTACGGTAAATCTGGCCAATAACGAAAAAAGGTCCCAAGACAAGTGGGAAGGGGTGGGGTTGGAGGGGATAATTGTATGATTGATATATATATATATATATATATATATATATATATATATATATATATATATACATACATACATACATACAAGGCTTGACATTCATAGTCATTGCCACAATGCATAGTCCACCACAAATAGGTGTCGGGTTATTACTTTTCAAGAAATTACATGTTTTGTTGGCCCATTGGTCACGCAGAGTTTTGCAAGTTTGTACATTGTTATTCATGCCGTGAGAATAACTCCTGGCACAGTGCTTGATAACTCCATGCAAGTATTTCAGCCAGCTCCTGCGAACATGGTAGCCAGATCGCCTCTTTATAGTTTTCACGACCAACCTCAGTCTCTTTTACCGCCAAATCTTCGGCACAAACTTTTTTTTTTCTATCTCTCCAATTGTCAGTACCATCATTGTAATTGAAATTTATATGTTTTTGAATCTTTCTATTTTTGAGCGCATATACAGGGACATGTGCACTATGTGTTGTGGGCTATAATAAGCACTGATTATCATTACTATAGGTATTCCCGGCCAATTTTGCACTTTTGTCAGTCCATTATAGGGTGAGTATCAAAATTGCAACATGTACGTTCAATATTTAGCATTTCAATCAATGAAATTTGCTAATGTACCTTTCGAATTCGTAAAAGGGTATTGAAATTAGCACGTATACATATAGATTCATTCAAATTCGCCAGCACTGGACGAAAAGGGTATTTCGCGGATGGGTAGTCAAATTCCAAACATATTCATTCAAATTTACGTCGTGTTATTTCTATTTTGAAAAGATGAGAATATTCAAATATATGTATTCAAATGTGACTTTTTGTTTTTAAGCAGTATAAAAAGGTAATGATATCTTTGACCCTAATTGATAACTCGAATTAGTTGTTCTGTAACGCCCCTCTTCTTTTATACATGTCATTATAGGCATATTTACATGTACCAGTACCACAGATTCTAGTTCAGCTTGTTTTATTTCATCTCCAACAAATTGTCAATACAGTGAAACGTTTGAATATACATACTAGTGACACGAAATCAGCACAACAGTGTAATTTTCAATTGTGATATAATAATGAAGATTCACGTCATCTCCTGACATTCATGGCAACACAAGATAGATACAGGCGTATATCTCGAGAAGACAGAGAAAGAATGATATAAAAGCAGTGGAGGATCATAACACTGACTACCTAGATCTGGCCGACACACTGAACGGCCATCCAGTTCAGTTGTGGCCACATATCTTCGGACAGGGAGACGCAATATGCACAGTGTAAGAACTGAGATGATGAGAACAAGAACAAGATGATATTAGAATAAAGAATGAAATAAAAAATATGAAATGATTTGATGCTTACATAACAATAACTATAATGATGAAAGAAAATAAAGAAAGAATAAAAGCAAAACATGCCTGCTAAATTGACTGCAGTGCATGTCGAATTCAATATGTCCCCAAATGAATTCGAATAAACGAGGGCAGCATACGTGATCACGTGACTATATTATTCTAAACTGAATGAAGGAATAGCGAAATGGTTCTTGTCTTACGAATTTCAGTTGAAAAAAGTGTTGATTATAGCAATCTGTAAATTATAGCAATCTGTAAGAAGTACAAGTCACTAAAGTAGGTCTATGATACAGCATATATTGTGCGAATGAATGAAAAAGAAATAACTCATGCACTTTGCGTGATGACAAAAGTAATAGCAATGGGAAAAGAGGAATCTATATACTGAAAAGCTAACTATCATCATAAGCAGAGCTTGACGTGGATGAGGGCCTATAAATTCATAATATACAATTACACTACAACATCAATAAACCTATACGCAGATATGATTGAATTAACTAAATACAGTGCAAACATTCATGAAAAATAGAGGTCCCGTGTTGTTAAAAGAAAGACGCAGCAATATTGACTACAAAATTGTATTTGTGTGCAAGTGACAATGCAAGACAGTTTGAATTCTAATGATAAGACGCGGATGACTCGAACAAAACAATACGCTAAAAACATGTAGGCCTACAATGTATCTCGAAAAATTCATCTGAAGTGCAGTTTGCGCATCTGATACAACTACAAACACTTGAACATGTGTGATTATTTTATTTTATTTGATTTGATTTATTCTCTGTATGCCACCAATTCTCTGCAATTTCATTATTATTGTACAAAATGAAAGAATTTTATATGAAATTTTTCAACAATCATCATCATTTTCATCAATTATAAAATACATCCGTAATATAATCACACGAGTTACATCTTAATATGATATTATATACAGAACGATTGCCAAGGATAAGCACAAAGATTGACTGTGTGGCAGCCGATAACGAATAACATTATTTATGATAAATTCGGGATGATTCCCAAATGCTCACAGTAATCATGCGTTTACAAATACTTTAATTTGTGCAATATATTATACATGTATTTTATAATGCTTCATCTTCATCCACGCGAGTTTGAAATACTAGTAGGCCCTACGCACATTACAGCTGTACCAGCAGATCCCATGTGACACGAAACCCTCTATTATACCCGTGTACTTTCTGACCTCATGCACCTTCCTATCCAGAAAAGGCTGGTCAGGGGCTAGCGTTGACCAAAACAATCTCGATTTGACTACTGCGCCATAATTCTGTGCCCTTGTCCAAGAATTGTTGCAGCTGCGTCCTTGTCTTGCTCAGTTGACTCACCTTGTTCCCTTATCGATTTTTAGGCCAAACCGGATGAAAGTAGACAACGCTCGGTGTACCATTCGGAAACTCTCGGATACTAATTGATCGTCTATTGTCACACTGTCCAATCAAAATTCTGCTTTCCGACCCAGCCCACGGAGTTTAGCGAATCAGAATGGCTCTCACGTACACACCCACTCTCGATGGCACGAATATCTAATCGGATCGCGGTACCCACATAGCTCGTTCTGCGAATTAAACTCAATTCCACAAAAAAATACATTTTGGTTTTAGTGCCTCTTTTCAACTCAACAACTCACGTTCAGTTGAAGCTTCTTGTACAATTAATCTGGAATAGACAGGTTTGTTAAGCCGTGATAAACAATTGCGATTTCATCTGAAACATAACAAAAGATATGTGTAATTGTAAACGCATAGTGTTCCTCACTTATCCAGGGATTGTGGTGTGATTTGTCACATAGTTTTCGAAAGCATTTTATTTCCAAACTTCTGAAGAGCTTCGTTATAGACTTGCAACGTGGACCATAAAATGTATCATTGTCATACTACTAGTATACTATAGTACCGTACTTACGCGGAATATATTTTCTTCACTTAATTTATGCTGCTGTTTCTGTTTCACTGAAAGGGAACATAGAAAAACAATTTACACTCTCACATTTATAAACATGCACGTCTCTGTTTGTTCACTCAGATGGCAGCATACGTTATTCAGTAAAACCAGGGAGGTGAAAGCGAAATTCCTCTCACCTCCCCGGTAAAACGACCTCCAGTGCATCGAACAAGTTGTGCTTTGAGATTGGTAAGTAAGGTCGCATCCAGCTCGGCCCCGATACGAACGTGTCGCGTGAGGGAGTTCCGCTTCAGTTCCACTTGCTGCATAATCCACGTACAATTGTAGTGTACATGCCCTACGCCTCGTGAGTGTGTAGTTGTGCTGCCCTGCATCTTCCTACGTGACCGTACTTGTGTGAACTGTGTGTGCTGCATACAGCCCGATTTCGACGACTATCGTGAAGATGGCGGCGTCTGTTTTGCGACTTGGAAGAGCAGGACTATCGAGGGTATGTCGTTTTTATGTAGTGTGTTGGCTGTCGCATTCGTTGCAAATGGGAATTCTGATTTTTACTGACTAGTCTCAGCTGACTAAATACTGCACTGGTAACATTACTGCCACTGGTTCAGATGAATCGTGTCACAAAATCGCAATACATGCTTTGCTACCATACCTTACTACGTGAGTACGTATACGCTACCGTGCAATTCAGTACAGAAAGTACAGATCGCGACTAGCGACTGTACTGCCTACTACTGGTGCAGCATCAGTGCCAGTGCAGTGCGTGTGGTTCTTCTTCTTCTAAGTTCTGATTAAGTCTGCCTCCTTCAATAGGCTGAAGATTCTTGCAAAAAAGTCTGTCTTGCAGACTGTGCTCTTTACATTTACAGATGGTGTATATTATAATAGATGCAGTTTATTTACAGATATTTACAAGCACATAACAAATTTGAAGAAAATAACTAACTGTTACATTATAGTAGATAGTAACTATACACAGCCCAGTCGCTGTGTACATGGTACGTCGCGACAGGGCTGTACTCGCACGACCACCAACCACTAGGAGAGCGACGTAATCGTATCACGATAGCTTTGACTTTTGATACTTACGATCATTTTTGTCACCTCAAACTCATCGAGTATACTCTTCAATATTTACTCTACATCTGATGATATTAGTATTCAAATGTACGCAATGAAACTTACCGAAATTGATCATCATATCCAGCATGTCCACACGGTACACAATCTTTCACGCCAGGCCAAGTTTAGATATCGGGTGGTCACGTGATGTGAATGCCCTTTCAAGAGGTCGCGCTGTCGACCGTGCTGCTACACTCAAGCAGCGTACGCACGGTTACTAGTATACAGCTATAAACTGTACTGGGCTTGGCGGCGGCTGGCGTCTGGTCGGGCGAGGAACATTGAGCTCCATACCACGGTTATTGTGTAGCAGACGCCAAGGTTTGTTCGACACTTTCAACGCACACGCGCTCGCTCTGGAGCACATCCGGTCACGCATGCGCATAAGTCAAGGCGCCATTTTGAATTCTGCAACGACGAAGCCCGACGGTCAGGAATTGCGCCAGAAAGTGTCATTTATTTGTTCCACGGACTTATCGCAAGTGGTCTCCATGGACCCAGTGTGGCGAACTATTCTTCTATAATAGAAACATGCATTTAACATGGGTAAAGTATTCTGTTTAAAGGAGAAAAGTATACATGTTCCTAAGTTTTGTAGCTGTGTTGAGGTTCCTCACTTCGAGGCTGCATGCCGTGCTCGTCAGACACTGTTTTCGCATAGCGTAACAGTGTCTGGTCGGGCTAAGTAGATAGTCACTAGCCAACTCTGTGATCAACCGTTTGGAAATATTGGCCATTAATACCTATACGAGGTAATTTTTCGAGGCAATTACAGTTGTTATTTTGCAGGGTCGGGAGTTCAGCGGGCGATATTAGAGCATATTACAAGCATCCGGGGTTTTACATATACAGTGGGCTCTCGTTATAACGAAATCTTCGGGACCGGCAGTTATTCTTTCGTCATATCGGAATTTTGTTATAACCGAACAAATAAAGGATAAAAATACATAGATTCGATGACATTGCAGCCCAAATTTTTACTTCGTTATAACCAGAATTTTGTTATAACCGCGTGTTCGTTATAACGGGAGTGCACTGTAAAACGGGGAGGTGGGAAGAGAAATTCCACTCCTTCTCTTCCCACCTCATGTAAACATTCCGATCGACCACGAAGAGAAAACATTCAAGGACGTCGCTGCGTATCGATTACACGCACCGCAGAAGAACGCCGATAAATCAACTCATACAAGGTTGACCACTTCCACTACTTCCAGTAGCACGAAGTGTCAAACAATGACTAACTGCACAGTGACCATCAGTTATAATACAACTCTCCAAATTGAAACAGAAGCAAAAATAAAGTGTAAAAGGGTTCAGATGTTTGAAGTTTGCCTGTTACAACTACATATGTATCTTTGAAGTTGGAGTTGAATGATATACATTGATGAACAATTTTTCAATTATTCGACATGTTGGTGATGATATATATTGGCTTGATCTATATCATAGTGTAAAGCTGTATTCACATATTTTCTTAATTTACCTAGGGGATAGGTAATAATTATGATATTGACTGGCCTTGTGGGAGATACCAGATAAATATTGCCCGCACTGAAAGAATATTGCCCTCGTCTTCGACTCGGGCAACATTCTTTCAGTTTGGGCAATATTTTCTGGTATCTCCCTCGAGGCCAGTCAATAAGTATTACTGGTCAGTGGTATGAAGTGTGGTGTGAAAAACAGAAAATGAAATTTGCCTAACAATTCACATACTAGTATTGAAATTCATACAACACGCAAGTGCAAGTGCAAGTGTCTCCCGATCCCATCAGATTGCTCTTTTTCCTCTTGGCCTTCCATGGCTTGAACTCCTTGATTTTGGCCGGTACTAACAAAAATAAAAAGACCACCCTCCGCCCCCATACCTACCCGTACAGCTGTTGATATCATGCTGCTAAATAACTTCTAGTCCATTGTATTGTCAGGATTTTTCTTTCATCCATCTTCCTTGGCAGGGGCGAATCCAGGAATTCCGTAAAGAGGGGCTGCCTTTAACTTAAGGTTACAAAATTAAAGTTGGGCACACGCACCCCTCCCCATTTTTTCTTTTTCTCTCTTGTTTTTACAAAAATTAAAGAGGGGGGGGGGGCGTGCACCCGATGCTCTCCACCTGGATCTGCCACTGCTTGGGGTGCATTTTCCCCTTTGTTTGCACAATGCTGACCTTGATCTCATGTTTTGACATCAGTTAAGGAAGTTGTGAGACAGGTAACTTTTTGTAACAAAATTGACGTCACACACACGAGCCTGATCATGGGTTGTAATGAAAACATATGCTGCGTAGTAGAGTAGAATGGTGGAAGAGGTCTTGCCATTATTTTCAGTTTCTTTTGCAGTCTGTTGTTAAGTGATGTGTAGAGTGATACTCCCATCACCTACCATCCCAACATGTACAAAATGTACATGTACAGTGCCATAGCTTCCTGACTTCAGCTGCTAGATGGTAATGATACCTCATCAAGTATCATTAATCAAGCACTACTCTTGACAAGCATGCGTGTGCAAATGCTCATCTATGCTGTAGTCATTGTCAAAGTATACCGGTACTAGAAGTAGTACATCTACATATTTCTGACGTTGTTGTACATATTTCTGATGTAACAGTCATAGTGCTCTGACTTAGCAGATGACAAAGCATTGCATGTATTTCGGGATGTACACGTACATGTATGTAGGGTTCAATATTGTTACGTAACTCATGAAATAGCATACATTTGGTTTCCTCATGCAATATCCTGTACTCTTTCTTTCAAATCTTGGTTTCTTATTCCAGGCCCTGTTTGGTGCAAGGACTGGGTCATGTTATTACTCCAGTGCAGTAAGTATTTTTTTTTTACCTTTTTTTTTTTTTTTTTAGCGTGACAGATACAATTTTTGATGAACTTCTGTCTTCTGAATTTTGGATGCTCCACAATGATTTAAAAAGATATATAATAAATAAGTAGTGTACATATCATGCAATTTAAAAAAATGCTTCATTAAACCAAACATGATTTTGAGAGTAAACATTGATATTTATGTACAACTGTATCATGTACACATGTATTTTTGCAAAGTATGCCTGTCTTTATATGCATTTCCCAGTGACTGTGAAATTTATTGTCAGAAGGAGATAATTATGAAGAAGATGTTAGTGAATACAAACCTTTGATATTTACAACTGTACATGTATGGTGGTAGTTTCAGTGATTTTGTATAAAAAGTTGTGTATTGTAAGCACTGTAAATATCAACTTCTGTGATGCTGTTTTCGGACGAAAGGAATACGTTGGAGAAATATACATGTCTGATCGACAGCGTGGTGTTCAGTAATAGATTGTAGTTATAGTTGTACATGTAAGTTGACCGCTGACAGTGTTGAAAGTGGTACTAATTCAGAATTAATGTATTTGCATGGATAAACTAACTCTTAACAAGAGCTGATGATACCAGCAACTACAAGCGAATAAAAAGGTGATACCTTTAAAAGAATTACTGGTTGTACAGCTATGATTGTTCCAGTTTGTAAGTCACTGAGGTAGATCTCTTTTATATGAGTGGACTCACATGTGGTGTGAGGCACGTTGTACAAATTTTGTAGCTCATCAGGCCGAGTTACTAGAACCCCTTGTACACTAAGTTCCACAAGCATTTCCGTCTCGGATGAATATATGAGTAAAAGCTAAACAGGAGTGAAAATGGCCAATTGCCGAGATTGTGCTCCTTTTGAATCCTTTTCAGTTTCTGTGGATTTCAAATATTATTGGCAACTTGTGGATGAAATTACACCTTGCTTTTGCAAAAGGGAAAGAAAGCCATCCTTCAAGTCCTTAAATGCATAATAATGGTGAAAGCTAAAGATATTGTAATGTCATCTTGACTACTTCAAGTAAAGATGTTCATGTTATCATTCAGCTGTTGATTTCACATTGTGATATGCTCACTGATTAAAGAATGGCGTCAAAGATGTGCTACAATTACTAGTAGCCCACTAGTGAAGCATATCAGCTCATTGAAATGCAAAGTTTTTGGGCATTGGTGTTTTTAATTTCTTGCATGCATTAATGTACGTGCTGAAGTGTTGTTTTATCCTTCTTACCATCAGCCGACCACAAAGCTCCTCATCAATGGACAGATGGTAGATTCCACAACTTCAGACTGGATCGACGTGCACAACCCGGTAGGTTATGGATATTTACCATAATTTGGCCAATCATCCCTTGCTCTATATCAAGTGCTTAGTATCTTCCCATTGTGACTAATCCTTATTTTGCTTTCTGTGCTGATTGGCACGCACACTGGTGGAATGGTAAATTGTGTCTCCAGATTACAGATTGTGTTCAAAATTTTCCTTTATGTATGCATACCATGGTACTCGCCATTTGTTGTTGCTGTTGCTTTTTATCTAAGCCTCGCTTGTTTCTCCACCTTTGCGCAGTTGAATGATAAATTAAACTTCATTACCTTCATTGTTTTTGGCAGGCCACCAATGAAGTTGTGACGAGAGTCCCCAAGTCGACCCAGAGCGAGATGGAAGCGGCCGTGAATGCCGCGCAGGCCGCCTTCCCATCCTGGGCGGAGACCACCATCCTCACGCGCCAGCAGATCATGTTCAAATACCAGCACCTGATCAAGGAGAATCTGGTCAGTACTCGGAAACCAGCGATCCTGTGATGATGATGATGATAATGGTGATGATGGTGATGATGATGGTGATTATGATGATGATGATACTACAATGTATAGTGATGATGGTGGTGATTATGGTGGTGATGGTTGTGATGGTGATGATGATGATGATGGTGATGATGATGGTGATGATGGTGATGATAGTGATGATGATGATGATGATGATGATGATGATGTGGGTGTGGTTGCCACCTGGGCACCGTTTCATGAAAGTTGTCTTGTCAGCCCTGACAAGTTGTGGGTATCTGACAATTACCAAGTAACTATTGGTGACCGGAGCTTCTCAGTCGATCAAAACCAAGTATTTTACTGTAATTGTCAAGAGACTGACAACTTGTGAGGGCTGACAACTTTCATGAAATGGTACCCCAGTGTGTATTAGTCTCAATGAGAGTATTGATGATAAATATGGTGATGATGATGGTGATGAAGTCAGGTAATGATAGTTGTGATGGTGGTGATGATAATGCTGATGGTGATAGTGATTACATGTCCATGGCTGTGAATAAGGTGCTTATGATTACTGGTGACATGATTGGCAATGTAATGATGATAATGATGATAGAGAAGATACTGATGATCAATGATAGTGATGGTTTTTAATGTTTACTATGAAAGTTCTGGGTGAACATAATCATCTACTGGTGGCAGTGTAAATGTAGTATTTTGGGCAGGATGTGACTTTTTGTCATTACAAGACAGTTATAGAGGAACAGTTGATTTCAACTAAAATTTGCTCCAAAATGTTCAAGCCAATTTCAACCAGTCTGTATTGAGGCTAAATCATTGTCTTACATCCTATTAGAAAGTCATACAACTTTTCGTCACCCGAAACTGAAAGTTGCCCTGACAGCCTGAGCATTTAGATCTTGTGTCCCTTCTAGAATGAATTGATCTACGTTAAATAAACAATGTCACTGATTCTTTGAGTGCAGGCTGTAAGTGATTGACATAGCAGACACTTAGTGATGAGGGCATGTATCGTGTATTTGCTGCAGTGGGCCATTGTGAAAAGTTGGCTGAGTATGGTTTCATTCATACCACCAAAGGACAGGAAATACTATGGAAAATGACAATGCTGTTAAAAGGAATTGTAATAAGATTATCAGTTGAGGTTTTCCTATGTGGGGAGTATAGAAACAAGTGTTTACTGACAAATACACTTGTTCTTAGAAATTCACCTACACGTGATGGTTTGTTGACCGGTTTGAATATCTTGCCTACCAGTTTCTGATCACGCTGTCCACGTGATTGCCAGTACTTGGTATTGCCAATACGTGGGTGCCTTGCGCCGAGCATTGCTTTTAGAATAGATGCGTTATGGATAATTCAAGGGACAAACTTACCCGGTTTTGGCTGCATATGCACTCAGGTCATGTTCCATCTTTATCCATGGGTATTTTTTGTTGAAGATTTCTTCAATTTCCATCATGTGACCAACATATTGAAGCCTTGCATGAACTAACCATGACTCTAGCAGCCACAAATCGGTAAAATTTAGGAGTTCTAAATTCTCTTTTTAAGCCGAATTCTAACCAAAGAAAAAAAAGCAGCAAAGCAAGAAAACCAGACAAAAGTTACATCAAATCACACAGGAACTGAGAAATGCACATACCAGCCGGAAGCAACAATCCTCCCTAAGAATCCCACAGTGCATCTGTGACAGGGCTCTGCAGTGTGTGCAGAAGTTTTTTTGGTCATTGGCAATACTGAGAATTATGGGACACAGTTTCTAAGTCGGAAATGCAATGATTTACAAGAGATAATCTTCATTAAAATGTTTAATTTGTTAGAAAAGTTCATGTATACATGCCAATCTTATGTAACATTTGATATGTGCACTATGCTCAGTAGGCAGTTTGTGTTTAACATCATGGTAACTCTCTGTGACCTAAGGTGTATCTATGTGATTAGTTTTCTAAATACCGCTGGATTATTGTGCCTTCACTTATGATGGGGTGACTTTACACAGTAGACGATTGTGCATTGAAATGATGTACAACTGTAGTTTGAAATTTGAACGGGCATTTGTCTGTTGTTGTCTTTTTAATAGAGGAAAATTGCAGAGCTTATCACACTGGAACAAGGCAAGACACTTGTAGATGCAGAGGGAGATGTCATGAGGGGACTGCGTAAGTTTGAAGAGTTTCTTACATTTTGACTGCTGCCTCCTGTTACTGTGCAACCTGAAAATATTTTGGCATGGCATTGGTGCAATGAAAAAAAATAAAAAATAAAACAAAAGCAATGATTTGCTAACCTTTCATAAGCACCCTTGCATTATGTAATTTAGACATGAAATGCACACATGGCTATAGGTACATATAACTTAAACACTGTAGGTTCCTTAACACTATAAGTGCTAGAATGAAATTGTCTACACAAATATACATTTTTGTTAACAAAAAAAAAAATGATATGTAGTCCCATCTACCCATTTCTGTATGGGTAAGTTTTATGCCATTTTCTTGTGCCAAGAGCATGCATTTATGCTGGGATTAGAATGTTGACTGGACCATTATATGTAGAGTGTGTCTGCATGTCAAATCTATCTTTTAGGGGAAGGAGATCTTATCTTTTGTATCTGCCACACTAGTTCCTGTTCAAATGCTGTCCTAAAACGTACACCTCAAGTCAAAAGTATAATGACAATGAACAATGTCAAACTGGATCACCCTCCTGTCTGATAATGGACAATGCATTGTGTTGTGGAGGTTTCAGTACATGCAATTCATTGGTCCCTGTTCAATATGTGGGGCATTTTGTGTTAGTAATTATGTGGTAGGGGTTTGTGGTGATGGGGATGAGAGCTACAGTAGACCAGTGCAGAACATATAGTCTTGTGTTATCTTTTTATCACTGCCAACAAGTAATGACTTAGTTTTTTGGCATCATGCAGTTTCAAATCAGTTTGACACCAGTATCTCATTAAAAGGCTTAGAAATAAGGGAGAAAGAAAAGAGAACAAAATCCTACCCCTATGGTCAAACAGAATTATGTGTATGTACACTGTAAGTTGCTAGTGTCAAGCCAAATCACTTTTTGTGATGATTTCAAATAGACCAAAGAAGGTCTTAGAGTACCCTATATACTTTATAGGCTCTTTGAGTGTGAATTTAGTCTTGCACAGAACAATTAACACAGAAAAGACTTGTTACATTATGCATAACATGATGTTAATACTAGGTAGATGCTGTTCCAATAAGGGAGTTTGTCCATTGTATTGGTCCACTTCCAAAAAGACTTGCCAGATTGTGACTCTGAGAGTTAAAAAGAACCTCTACATCAAATATTTGCTGAAGAAAATGTTCGGGTCAGTTAATGTTTGTTTTGTTTGCCTTAGTGACAGTCAAACATGCAGCACTGTTCCTTTCAACCTTTAATTAGCTTTGAATGCCGATGGCACAGAAAACCCCATACCCTGTGCACACTTTCCAAACTCCAATGCAGGAAAATGGTTTAGGAAATAAAGTTCCTATTATGCATGGTAAAGGCAATTTCAACAATGCAACATTGACTTGCATTTATTAATCTTTTAATGCAAACATTTTTTTTTTTCTCCCCAAATGAATTGTGATATGGTACTGATTTGCAAATGAAAGTTATTTTTTCATCTTATTGCAGTAAGAGTTAAAAATTAAGTTTTTTTTTTTCAGAAAAAAAAAAAACTCTACAAATACACTGTACATGCATAAATATATGTAGAAAAAAAAATGTAAATACACACACACTAAAAAAGAGGTTTATACAATAGATTGTAGAACACTGCAAAATGAGACTGCCAAATCATTTTGGCTTTCTACTTATTTGAACATCTACAGTGGATGTATTAAATCCCCTTATCAATCATAATGAGACCCTGGTAATATGCCTGCAAGTTTGCAGTCACTCTGCAGCCGAATTTTGACGTAGGTTGTCATTGAAATATAAGTAAAGTTTCTCCTCTTTTCTTTTGTTTTTTCCTACCCCTGCAGAGGTTGTTGAGCACATATGCAGTATTACATCGTTACAACTGGGTGAGACACTACCTTCCATTGCCAAAGACATGGACACATACACCATGCGTGTCCCCCTTGGAGTCTGCGCCGGCATTACTCCGTAAGTGTCTGGCAGTACTAGATTTGTTTTTAATTTGTCACAGAAAAAGGGAGTTCAGAGACACAAGTTGGTGAACTTATAAAATGCACTATATACATAGCTCTGAAAAATACATTGCAAACCAATATAGATAGATACTAGGTGTGTATCTCATACCAGCTGTTACCAGCAGTGCTGACTTTGCCCAGTTTTATGACACGGTCTTGACTTTTATTGTTCCAACAGTGTGATTGTTATCTCTGAACTGTGTTGACCTCCTGCTGTGAGGTGTTGTGTTTTGATTTCTGTTTTGTTTTTGCTTTTGTAGGATTCCAGGTTCACTAGAATTTAAAGTGTGTAGTATACCATAGTTTTTTTCTAACCATGAAGAGAAAAGGCAGTTAAAGGACAAGTTCACCTTCATTAACATAAGGATTGAGAGAATGTAGCGATATAAGTAGAACACATCAATGAAAGTTTGAGGAAAATTGGACAATCGATGCAAAAGTTATGAATTTTTAAAATTTTTGTGTTGGAACCGCTGGATGAGGAGACTACTTAGGCTTGTGGTGTCATATGAGTACAACAGTATAAGGAAAATGTAAAGAAAATTCAACATATTTTCACTTTTTTCACATAATAAAAGAGCACATGACTTGCCTCTTTCTAAAGGCAATGGGAATAATATTACCCATAACGTATGTCAGTAACGAGTCAAGGGGATGTGTACTTTTTTCAAAAGACAAAATTTTGAGAAATTCTCTTTATATTTTCCTTATATTGTTGTACGCATGTGACATCATACACTGCAGTAGTCTTCTCATCCAGCGGTGACTGCACAAAAACTTCAAAAATTCATAACTTTTCAACGGATTGTCTGATCTTCCTCAAACTTTCAATGATGTGTTCTACTAATATTGCTACATTCTCTCTCAATCCTTAAATGAAGGTGAACTTGTCCTTTAATGTGTAAGCATGTCACTATTGTCGGTTTCCTCTTGTTACTATGTTTATGCACACTGTGTGATGAAAGCTTCCCGATGTTGTTTACCCAGTATGTGACCATTGTACCTGCTGTTAATAAGCATAGTGTCATGCCTGAAGTGTAGAATGTAATGAAAATGAAGTGATTGAGGTCATTTTACTTAGGGAAGACAAATGAAACTTCTGCCCTGCTCCACTCTCCCTTCCCTTACAAAAGAACTTCTTGGTGCCGTAATGTAAAGTTCCGTGTCTCTTGTAATTTTTTAAACGATTATAGTGTATATCTGCATAAATGCCATTGAAATGTTTCTTATTAAAGATAATATAAAGTTTTGGTATTACCTCAAAAGTTTCCCTGAATTTCCTTGTCTTAGTTTGTGTTTCAGGTTAAAGTACCTTTCATATAACTAACACTGTGAGACTTACTCGCCCCAAAGTGCTCTCATGTCTTAGTAATCATGCAATAATGGTTTCGTACCAGAGCCGCTGCCGTACGGCGGCGGCGAGGTAGTACACGTATTGTGCGAATATCACTGCGACCAGCAGCGTGCAGCCCCATACGCATACTGTGTAGCTAACTGCGACCAGCAGCCCCATACGCAAAGCTAAATGGGGCTTCGCATTGTAGCTTACAGGATCATGACAGATTTAGTATCGCGGGTAAATATCAACTTAAAATCCAAAAATTTCTTCAATTTAAAGACTTACCAGTTAAGTTGAAGTATTGAAAACAGGCTTTGGGCAACGTTTGGTTTTGCCAATTGTCCCTTTCTGTTCAAATTGATGACTGAATGTGACTTGGTCGAGAGGACCTTGGGAGAGCTACACTGAATTGACGGCCAGCGCATGCGCACACAATCATCTTATCCGTTCATGGATTTGAAATTTGTTCGCATGTGATGTGTGCGTATGCGCTGGCCGTAGTAATCAGTGTAGGTAGCTCTCCCAAGGTCCTCTCGACAGAGTCACATTCAGTCATCAATTCGAACAGAAAGGGACTATTGGCAGAACCAAACGTTGCCCGAAGCCTGTTTTCAAGACTTTAACTTAACTGGTAAGTCTTCAAATTGAAGAATTTTGTGGATTTTAAGTTGATATTTGCCCGCGATACTAAATCTGTCTTGATCCTGGATGCTACAATGCGAAGCCCCATTACGCTATGCGTATGGGGCTGCTGGTCGCTATGCGTATGCGCATGGGGCTGCTGGTCGCAGTTAATTGCATGATTACTAAGAAATGAGAGCACTTTGGGGCGAGTAAGTCTCACAGTGTTAGTTATATGATAGATACTTTAACCTGAAACACGGAAATTCAGGGAAACTTTTGTGGTACCAAAACTTTTTATTATCTTTAAACTGAAGTACAACTCCATGTAAATTGACTATAAAACAGGAATATCAGAAGAACCGAGCAGTACAAGTTTATTTAACCATGACATGAAATATCAGAAAGTCGTGGAATTTTAGAGTTATGCATGTTTTCCTATCACAGAGATGTCAAACATAAATTTCATATTCTGTAAAAGTGGAAATTTTTTCGGAATGGAAATGTTTGCGCATATTGTGCGACCAGAATCTAGCAGGGAAATAAAAGCATGCAAATATTTTTGCTTGTTGTACTATTACTAAAATGTTTTGAATCCTTGGAATAAAAAAAAATATGAAATGAATCATACCTGGCTAAGGGTGAAAAATGGCTAGTGTGCCAATGTTCACCCTTACGGTATGCAAATCAAATGGGGTTATGATATCATCTAACTTATGCAAAATTTTTTATTCACATTTGTCTCTTCTCATAGATTCAATTTCCCAGCCATGATTCCACTATGGGTAAGTATAAGCCTAGTAATCTCTTTGTCTTCTCCATTAAATGATGACTCCCATTAATTTGAATGGGATATATTCGTGCGGGCAGCATGTTTATGTTCAAAGTTTATGTTCAGAGTTATGTGAACAACTTCCAGACCTGCCAACCATTCTGGCTATGGAGAAAAGAATCTGAATTTTGACAATTCCCAGCTCTTGTTTCAGTGGGAGTTTCCTGTTTCCTGTCTTTCTTCGTAATTTTCCTACACTTTTCCAATGGGAACTGCTCTTTCTTTCCTACTTTTTGAGCCAAATCGTCCTTACTTTCAGTCAGAAAGGTTGGGAAGTGTGGACTTTACTGAATGAATAGTGGAGGAGAATGAGTCCTTGTATGTTCAGGTTTCAGACGAACTGTGTCATCATTTCTTTTCTTGAGGTGTAGACCTACAGGAAGAAATTTCATTTACAGCAGCAATCTTATCAATATTTGGGGATTTAGAGCATGTAACTAAAGTATTAAAGAGAGGCATACAAGTTGATTAGATCCTGTTCATTTTGAAAGTTTCTTTTGAAGGATTGATAAATAAAATTTCTTTGATACACATTAATTCTTGAGGAGCATTGCCTGCAATGCTATTTTCACTGCTAGTTCAATGTATCCATGAAACTGTAATTATCTCCTCCCTTTCAATGATTTTGAGCAAATTGGATATGTAGCTCTGTATACAAGTTCACTGAGATAGAAGACTGGGTAGTTTGATTCTGTATTAGGAATATAGTATATGCTGTTGTAAATTGATGAAGCACATACTGAAACAATGTAGATTTGCAAGTGTGTAAAGCCAAAGGATCTGTGCTGTGTAGCTGGATATCTGTGTCAATGTCACTGTAAGGGGACTTCTCACAATACTCTCTTGTGTGCAGATGTTTCCTGTGGCAGCCGTGGCAGGGAACACTGTTGTGATGAAGCCTTCCGAGAGGGACCCTGGAGCTTGTATGCTGCTTGCTGAGCTAGCCAAGGAGGCGGGATTACCAGATGGCGTTCTCAACATTATCCACGGCCAGCATGATGGTGAGATGCTTCTCACCTACGAATTGTCGGATGCATCAAAAGTAAACTTGTCGGGACAGAAAAAAAAAAATTAATTGAGTGAAATTTTCTCTTGAGCTGAAAGAAAGTTGCGTCTTCAATGCCATACAGTGTCACACAGGGACTGTCTTGGCTGAACGGTTATAAAGACCATGCGGTTTGAATACAACTGTGGGCTTCCATGTATGTATGAGGTTTTAGTCCCAGCAGTAGTGCCTTGTGGCAAGGCACTTTATCTGACTTAGCTGCCAAATCTTTTGGAGGAGACTTTGAGCCATCTGTCCTGTGTTTATGAAAGCCATGCAAAATTTGTTCCTTCTGCACATGAAAGAACCCACTTCACTTCTCTCGCAGAGAACTGGGTGAAATCCCAGTGAAGTAGTCAAAAAAAAAAAAAAAAAAAATTAGTGATATCTGCAAGAATTTTCATGACTGAAGGGGGCAGATTACTGGCGAAGAAAGAGAAGAAGAATAATAAAAAGAGTACTTTACCTTCATTAGCTCATGAACTTCTCTCTCTCAGTAGATTTAATTTGCCAACAATAATGTCATTTGGGGTGACAGTGAGAAGTATCATCACAGTGGATCGACAGACAGCATCAACTAAAAGTTTGTCTGTAAGTATTTCTTTGCCCAAACACTCTGTCATTACTCTGCAGGCTTCTTCATTGTCATTTATGTACTTACTGCAAAATGAACAAAAGCAGGCAAACAAAACATGTGCAGTGAATGTTTTGTAGGATTTATATTTTTTAGGAAACTGTTTAGCTCATCTTAAGAAAAGTCAGGAGGCAGTGTGCTCACAGGAATAAAATTACCACATTCACTATAAGCAGGGCTCCACACTAACTTTTATTTTTGGTGGCCCAAAGGCAAACATCCGACCTTTTTTGGTGGCCTGATCAGGCCACCAAATTCTTCATTTCTGAAATTTTTGTGGCCCGACGTGCATTTTTGGTGGCCCTGGGCCACCGGGCCACCGTTAGTGTCGAGCCCTGCTATAAGTATAAAAATAATGAAAATAATACATAATAATACATAATAATACAAAATAATACAAACTATCTAAATGCTTCCCCGATGTTTGAATACGCATTTTGCAATGTTTTGAATTCTCATTACGTAACATGCAGCTGTGAACTTTGTATGCGACCACCCACTCATTCGGGCTGTGTCCTTCGTGGGATCGGACCAGGCCGGTGTCTACATCCACGAGCGGGCCAGCAAGAACGGCAAGCGAGTGCAGTGCAACATGGGGGCCAAGAACCACGGAGTCATCATGCCTGATGCCAACAAGGAGAACACTCTCAACCAGGTGGGTGTGGTCCCACTCCCTCAAAACAGAACGAAACTAGAAAAGTACTCTCAGAGCGCAGACCTCCGCCAAACAGCTCATTCCCACCACTGATCTTGTTCTTCTATGGAGATCAGTGATTTACACCCATACGCATGCATGCTGATGATTTCCCAATATAGAAGCCTTTTGTTACGTCATCAACTTCCAGCTGCTTTGCGCTCCTTGCCCTAGCAGGAACTAGAGCATGTACTTTAGAGCATGTATGCAAACCTCAAAAAATGGGCAGCTTGAACTCTCAAGTTCATTGACCCAATCTGCAAAAACAACAAAAATCCTTCAAAAATCCATAAGAATTCCTGGATCACTACCAAAATTAAATCATCTGTTTGTTTGTTGTTGTTTTTGTGTGTGTGTGTCATTATCAACTTTTCCTACAAGTTTCATCCAAATCCATGCACAACTTTTTTAGTTATTTTGCACACAGACAGACAAACAAACAAACAAACAAACAAACAAACGAATAAACAAACAGATGCTGATGGAAACATAACCTCCTTCCTTGGTGCAGGTAACTAATAAGAACAAAGGGGAAAACATTCCCGTGAGAGACAGTCTGATGTTGTGCTCAAAGCTGCCTCTCTTTTACGCTCTGTGTAAGAAAGATGTCCGGAAGTTAGAGGAATTATGCAAGTCCTTGAAAATTGTTGCTTGCTCAATTGAGAAAATAACATTCGAGATTCATATACTTATCGCTGTAACTGTGTCGAGGGCTGGGCAAGGTCAAAAGTCAAAACAGAAAACAGTCAAAAGTTAGCACGAGGTCACTGCTGGGAAAATTATTGTGATCCTAAGGTTGATATGCAATAGTGTTTGATGTTTGAACTTGGACAATGTCTCCATCATGTCCAAAAGAAAAAAAAAAAAAAAAAAAAAAAACCTATACAAAACCCCCGAAGTGAAATAAAACATACACAAATTGCAAACTTATCAAATGTTATGAAGAGATACCCCTGCTATGAGTATTGTTGTAATCTTATGCAAGAAGGTTGATATATGTAATCTTGTTTGTTTTTGGATGCAAACACTCTTTACATCCTTAGTAAAATCACCAAATGGTCCCCTAACAAAATAAACATACATTGACGATAAACAGAATTGTATTCATTCTCACAGTTTGTGATGCACTAAAGTATTGTTCACTATCCCCTGGCTTGTGTATTCATGTTGGTCTTTGTCCTCCCTACATAGAACCAATATTTGGCCGTGCATTACATAACAAACAAAAAGTTGCAGGCCTTGATTTCATGAGAAGACTCATAATTAGGTGAAATAGCACAACCCAGTCAATCTTGAGTTGTTCATATTTTCTGAATAAGCAGTTCCTCTACTACATCTTTCTGAAATGTGTGATCATAAAATGAACTGTGGTAGTTTTTCCATAGCACTTTTTAGAGTACACTTTTTATTTCTTAAAAACCCTATACACACTTTTCACTTTCAACTCTAAAAACTTTTGAAAAGACGGTGCTACTACTTTGAAAGTTGGTATCAGTCATGGATAGATTGTGTTAATAGAGCATACTCAATCTCAGCTTAATCTGATAATCCCTTCATTGTTGTTGCTAGGGAGTTTTCCATCCTGTTTTATGTCCCATTCATTGCACGGAGAGTGCAGCTTGTAAAGATTAAGCACCTGAATAGACCCTATGCTTGATCAGAGCCTCTTTTCAGAGTATACACTTTTCCAGAGTGCATGTTGTCTTTCCAATATTTAGATAGGTCAGGAGAGTCCATTTGAATTGTGTTATACATCCTTTTAAAGCTAAAAGTCTACTCTTCCAGAATCTGCCCTTTACTAATCATCCATATCTGGTGACGTTTTGTTGGCTTTGTGATGTAGGGTCACATGTGTGATCTTTGAATCCTTGATGTTTCAGTAGTGCTTCTCTCTGTCTCTATATTTACTAGTTGTGTGGAGCTGCCTTCGGTGCAGCCGGTCAGAGGTGCATGGCGTTGTCCACTGCGGTCTTTGTCGGTGAGGCCAAGGAATGGATCCCAGAGCTCATTGACCGGGCCAAGGCGCTGAAGGTGGATGCTGGTGAGCACAAACTTTTTCTTTAATACCTGTGCAAAAATTGTGTGTGTGTGTGTGTATGTACTGTCAATATGTGACCCGCTACAACAAAAGGATCCAGAAGTCGGGGGAGATTGATACTCTAGAAATGGCATGATATTATTCCCTTTCTCTTTCGCTTCAATTTCATATTAAACACGACTCATAATAGTACTCAGTAGCAGAGATATCAATGATTTTTAGAGAGCATGTCGAGTGGTCTAGGAATTCAGTGTTTTGAGAAAACCGTCATCAAAGTTTTCTTTCCGACGTAATTGTGATCAAGGGGAGGCAAGACAGTTTTCACCTCTGGACAATAGAAGTCATGTCCGTAGCAACCTCTGTGATGTTTATTCAAGCTTAGCACAAGCGGACTATGCACAACCAATCAGTAACCAGGATTCTATGCACTGACCAATAAGATCACTCCTCATTGCTAGGGTTGGAGTCTATCTGCAGCATTAAATCCAAAGCTTTTCCGTTGAAAGTCAGAAAATCCTGGCCCTAAAAAATGTTAATTTCTTGCTTTTCCTTTGATCATTTAGCTTCGAAATTTCGGCAGATGATAGACGAAACATTAGACTACAAATTTATGGCTAAAACAGAAATTTGATGGTTTTGACTGATTGTAACAATCTGACTTTAAACTTTGCTCATCTGTCGGCAACTTTAGGATCCTTTTGTCGTGGCGGGTCACATATTCTCCTTCGCAAGTGACTATGTGTCTGTTATACACCTAAGAGACTGAAAAAGTATTTTGAATATCTGATTCATGACTGTGACATGGTGATTGTGATATGGGATGCTCTTTTTTCTTCCCCCCCCCCCCCCCCCCCGAGCTTCAGTTTATTAATATAAGAGCTGTAACAGGAGGCTCCAGGAAAGTAGGCTCCAGGAAAGTGTAGTACCTTCTCTGCGTGTGCTTGTATATAAAAATATAAATGTTAATAACTCATGTTCACCAATTAGAGATGTATGTAGAGCAAGCATCTCCCTGATTACTGTTGCCCCCCCCCCCCCCCCCCCGATTTTGATGTGTAAATGTCGGCAGCCATGGAATACACACTGTCTTAAGATCGTTGACCGTGTAGGGGCACTTCTTGTCCTCTGCCGTGCCAGGTGACCAGCCTGGAGCTGACCTGGGTCCCCTGATCTCGCCCCAGGCCAAGACCAGAGTCTGTGAACTCATCCAGACTGGAGTGGACGAGGGGGCGGAGCTTCTCCTCGACGGCAGGGACATTTCGGTCAAGGGATACGAAAACGGAAACTTTGTCGGACCCACCATCATCTCTTCAGTCACGGTAAATTGCTTGTTTATTTTGCTATCTTTTTCAGTGGCCACAGTATTGTTTTGGCTTCTTGTTTCTTATGGTATCATTATTGAAGTTTTTGGTTTTGTTTTGTTTTGTTTTGTTTCATGTATCTGTAAGTGGTAGGACTAATGTGACCAGGTATTGTTTATGTAATACACTGGTCATGAAGATTCCAGTCTTGAGGACAACAGCACTATCTTGCAAGGTCACAAGACTTTCTTGTGTAGGGAGGTTTAATGATCATGATACATTTTCATTCAGAGTGTTAAAAGCATTCACAATAACTGACAGGAGAACATTGTAGTGGCCATCCGCATAATGTAGATATTTGTATATTTATAATTGATTTATTTCTTTTTTTTTTGGGGGGGAGGGGTAAAGCCTATGTGTATTGGAATCTAGATATTTGAGAGAAAAAAGTTCAATTTGTGTTAGGTCTCTGCAAGAGAGGCAATTTTTAAATATTTTTTTCAAACAGTAAATACCATTTTTAGGCACAACATTTGAAGACACTATAAAGCACTGGAAAAATGCTAAGTATTGGTATATCTGTGTCAGTTGTGGAGTTTATGTGCATGTTTATCTAGTTGGGAGAAAAGTGCCGTGCTGTATTCCTTGCATTTTGATTTATGTAAAAATATATCCATAACTTCACTTATACTTGTGTGCCCTCAATGTAACTAACTCCAAAAAGAACAAATGTTTGCAGTGCCAGAGTGGCTATTTCCAGAGAACTATCTGTATATTTTTTCCATGAGCACCCTTCTGGTTCCACAGTAGTGACATATTTCCCCTTCTTTTCATTATCTCCATCTCTCTGCTTCTTTAGACCGACATGACGTGCTACAAGGAGGAGATCTTCGGACCCGTTCTGGTCATTCTCAATGTCGACACCCTAGATGACGCCATCGACCTGATCAACAACAACCCCTACGGCAATGGGACGGCCATCTTCACCACAAACGGCGCCACCGCCCGAACCTACACAGAGAAAATCGATGTGGGCCAGGTGAGATGGATGAGGAATGTGTGGCACTTGTGGTTTCAAATTGCAGTCATTTCATTGAGGGATCACTAAACAGACGTTCTTCAGTCATTCACAAGTGCTACATACCCCTAGCCACTAGATTCAAATTTCAATATCACCAAATGAAATCATTTAAACTCTATGAATGATTACTTTCTTACAGTAAAACAGATGTCAGTGCAGATCACCTTTGGCCTACAAATTTAATATTATTATTATCAATTTTACAGATTTGTGTACTTTTTACCCAACTAATGTTGCACTATGGATTTGGCTACCAGTGAAGTCACTAACATTTAGCACTAACTAAACTATTCACACTAGCGTTGTAAAAGTCGAACACCCTCTGTGTTATATCTCTATACATTTCTCTGCCATGTACGCCAGGTCGGCATCAACGTTCCGATCCCCGTACCGCTGCCCATGTTCTCCTTCACCGGCTCGCGGGGGTCGTTCCGCGGCGACACCAACTTCTACGGCAAGCAGGGGCTCCAGTTCTACACCCAGGTGAAGACGATCACCCAGCTCTGGCGGTCGGAGGACGTCAGCCACACCAAAGCAGCTGTTGCCATGCCAGTGATGAAGTAGATTGCGCAATCCCTTCCAGATGGAGAACAACAATCATCTGAGAGTTTTAATACAACTTTTTAAAAACCACGGGAATGATATATGGAAGGGTGGTAAGCTATGTCTCCTATTTCTCATTTTCACTTTTATTTTGTTTGACAGGGTTAGAGCGTAAGGGGCTGTTTTTAATGTCTATTCCAAGTGTCAGAAATGTGATCTTTGTGTGACTCTAAAGGGGATATATATGGCTCAGTGGGAGCAGTAGGCCTATATTTCGAATTGACGATGAAACACTGATGGCAATAATATACTTACATATCATTTTGGAGGTGTTAATTTTCTTAGGGTTGATCCAAAATGAAAGTAATCATGCTTTTTTGAAATCAGAACACCTTTTCTTGGAGAAGCGTACTTATGTGCATGGTTAAATCATATGGATGTAATAGTGTGTCATCACTGTGTATACACTTACAACTTTGTCTTTGCGGCAAACTGTGATCAGGTGTTGATGAAAAAGGTGTAGAAATTATTCTGCTTTTTGTGTTTACTCATCGTTTTTATAACAGTATGCGGATTAATGTGCTGTCTTCTGTTGTTAATTACTATATAAGCCAAATGCTGAGTGGATTGATGCCAAAAGAGTGTAGAGACACTTTTGAGAACATGAGAATACTAATTTGCTATAAAGATATCAAATGTATAGTAAGTTGTTTTTTTGTTGTTTTTATTTCAAATGAACGAGCTGAAGTTATCGTCTGTACATTTTCATTAATTGGCCACACATCATTTATCCAACAACAATGAAGTTCTGTCAGTCAGTTTTATTATATTGTCGCACATCCAAGAATTTCGTCACATGCGTACAGCATTTTTAAATCAGGAATTCAGATTTACGTTTAGCTGATCTGAAAGTGTTTAGATATTGTTGACAATCTGTTCATCACTGATAGACAGTCTTTTTTTCTTTTCATGGAAGTCGAACTAAAAAGTGTGTGCTTTGTGATCTTCATCTTCGCCACTCATACTCCAGAAAATATGTTATACGCTGTATTCAGACATAAAAAGTCTCTAAAATGTCTTTTTAGCAAATACTACAGAGAATGAATCATTATTTTTTTTGTGTGTGTATGTTTGCATAGGAGAGAAACTTCCAAACTGATGTTCTTCCCCCGCCCCTCATAGTTCTCATCTTCTCTCCTCCCCCCCCCCCCCATTATGTCAAGCCTAAGAGATAAGGACATAACCGTATATACATCTCTTACAAGTCAAACTCTGAAAATGATGCATTTCATTGTTTCCACACTATCAAGGAATAAACAATTTGGCCAAAAAAACACTTGACCATTCATGGAGTCCAGTGAACCAAGACCCTTGTGTTGAAATGAGTACAAGCTTGTTTTGTCACTTGCAAGACAACTCAGAAACCTTTCATCTTTTATCATCTTGCACTTCTGAGCAACTATTAATTTGAACTCTGACCGATTTGGAATGGAGGTAGGAGTGGGAAATGGAAGGTGGATTGAAACTTGTGAATTGTCTCCGGCACAAAGTGAGCTATAAGCTGTACATGAGCTCATACTGATGGCAAGGAATATGTGCACGTGCTTATTGGTGTAACATGCAATATTTTAGAGCTGCAGCACTTCCAGGACAGATTAAAAGCAAATTAATACTGCATCTGTGGGCGTAATGGCAGCGATGAAACAAGGATGAGGGTGCATTGTCTTGTGACGGTTTGCTCCCGAGGATTCCTGCATGTGCGACTTGCATGCAAAAACTTGATGATTCTGGATACGTTTGGTGACAACTGTTCCATTATATTGTCTGTTTATGATGAGACACGTAGTCAGCCATTCTGCCTGCATTGGAATGGATTGCTTCCCTGAAGGAGTATGTGCCGTAATTGGCATGGATTAAATCTAGCACATGTGGTGTGAGATTTGCAATGATATTAGAGCAATACCACGTGGTTATATATCTTTCTGTGGCCCAATCATGAATGGCATCCATAATGTTGCAAACCATTTTTGTTTGTATGAAAATCGAGTACAATGTACTGCCATACAACTGATTGTATTGTACATGTTATACAATGCCACAACTTGTGTCTTTTATTTTCAAGTAGACATTTATGTGCACCTATTTTCCTATGAATAAACACCAATATTGCTGAAAATGAATAAAATTCGAGTGTGAATGTGATTTTGTTCTTTCACTTTAGCTTCGAATTTGTTTTTCTGTTAGTTAAGAATGCACCATGGTGCACACAAAAAAAGTGTACACGTTATACAAATAATGAATGTTTATGAGTGCAATGGAAAGAATATTTCACAAGGTGAAAGATGAAATGATCCATTCAATGAGGTGCAACCGAGTTGAATGAATCAATAATTTAATCTTTTGCCAAATGAAATGTTCTGTCCATTGCATGAATGAAAAACATTACTCATTTGTTTAATATAACGCGTAAAATAGATCCTTGTTATTTGATGTTTTATGAATTTAGAAATGAGAGAATGTGCGGGATTTGAGATTGAGAGAGTTATCACTGAGCGCTTTACGCTAGCACACTGTCGCATATACACTGCATATGCAAGCGTTTTTCATGTGTAATGTGCCGGGCTCTCGGTGTGCACGGTAAATCATAAAATGGAGCCACAATTGCATGAATGATGACGTAATGGTAAAATGGGGCGAATGATCAATAGCAAACAACCAGTCAAATAACAAGGATCTATCTAGGTGTTATATCAATGTATAATGAAGTGACTTGCCCATGATACAAACTGTATTACAATGAATACAATAGTGTATGAGAGATCTTTCACACCTGCCAGTGAATACGTATCAAAGCCCACGCCTCAATTACATATCTAGAGAAACCTAAACTCAGTTTCACAATTAAATATACATTTATATGTCTCGTCAAGTATACGTAGTACATAATTGATAGTGCCAAGTGTACATTTGTTGAATTTGTGGTCCTTGAGCAAAGAAACCAATAATCTGAAAAACTAGGGCCCCTACTCTAATATCAATGAGTATACAAATACATGTAATGAATGCTTATGAGTGCAATGGACAGAATATTTCATGAGGTGAAAGATGAAATGATCCATTCAACTCAACTGCGCCTCGTTGAATGGATCAAACATTTCATCTTTGAATGTTTATGAGTGCAATGGACAGAATATTTCACGAGGTGAAAGATGAAATGATCCATTCAAGCCGAGTTGAATGGATCAAACTATTTCATCTTTCACCGAATGAAATATTCTGTTCATTGCACAAATGAAAAACAGTTGTTTAATATAATGCCCAAAATAGATCCTTGTCATTTGATGTCTTATTTATTTAGAAACAGAGAATCTGAGATCGCGAGATGGTGCTCACTGAGTCCTTTTACACTAGCGTGCTGTTGCATATACACACTGCAAACTCAAGTGTTGAACACGCGTAGTGTGCCGGGCTCTCAGCGAACGTGCAATGGAGCAAATCGATGGATCCAAAATTGCACGGTAAATGGAGCCACAATTGCACAGATGATGACGTCATAGTGAAATGGGCCGAATGATCAATGTCAAACAACCAATCAAATGACTAGGATCTCTTCAGGCATTATATAATAGGTTCTGAGGGATTATCTCTCCAAATTTGGTGCTTTTATCCACTGTGTAATGGTAATCTAAAATTTTGATGTTAAGCGACCTGACTATATGTGAAGCTGCTATGTCATCATCCTTTTTAATTGTGATTTGTAAATTATGAAAACACTCTCATTCCATATCCTCATAACTTTAAATTCTGAAACTCTGTACCCGGTACAACCAATTTATAGATGTTCAAATGCAAGAGTCTGAAAATTGTCCAGAAGTCTCCTTTTGATCTGCTAGAGTTAAGTGACTCTCTCAAATAGGGAGAGAGAGAGAGAGAGAGAGAGAGAGAGAGAGAGAGAGAGAGAGAGAAGAAAGACACAGTATGATTTGTCATTATAATTCCAATTTTATTCTTGATGAACAATAACAAACATATCATCCACATACAGATTATATAAAATACACATGTGCATGTGGGTTTGCTGCACAACACTTTGAAGAGGGAACTATTATTCTTCGTAAAGTATCAGTGGGACAACTTGCCAACACACTACAAATTGCACCACTCCATGATTATGAAGACAGTACATGTATTGTTGCAAATTGAAAACGTATCCCAGTGCCATGAGCTGTACACTGACACAATCATTTATGCATAAATCTCCAATTTTTAATGAAATTTGGGACGCACACATCTGCATCAAACTTCCAAGTAGACGGGGCAGGCACACTTTCTTTAATTTCTACTCGATATCTTAACAGTCTCCTCTCTGAACTCACATAACCTTTTCAAACTGTACTTGTTTGAATACATTATCCTAGAGTTGCAAAGTCCCACAATCAAGATCACTGTATTTCACTTGTGACGGGAATGACGACAGCTTCATCCTTCTGTGTTGACAAAGTCTGTCTGTGTACTGAATGCTGCCATGGCGTGCTAATAATATACTGCCACTGGTGCAAATTTATCTGGCACTGCACAGACAGAATAAAGATGGCTCCCAGTGCAAGAGTACATACTGTAAAAGTGGAAATCTTCATGGTGTGGAAATTTTTTTGCATTTCACGCGACAAGAAACAAGCGCTAAAACATTTTGCCTTTTGTTTTGCTCTTTTGTTAATTGTGGTTTCTTCACATTTACCAGTCCTGTACCATGACTTTGTTGTCATTATGTGGACCAGTTTCCTCTCGAACAATATCAAGGTGTGTGCTGCCTTTACTTGCCACAGCAGCAATGATCCATTTGAAATGCTCGCTATATGGTTGTGATGGTCTGTGAAAGTAAAAACATGCAAAATTCATCGTACTTCGCCGAGCATGAAAAAAGACTGAAGAGAAAAATTCCACTTTTACAGTAAACCTATCAAAATTAAAAGTGACCCTTTGTTCGCAGTGTCAGCAACATTGTTTGATGACTACCCTTCGAGGGCACATCAGGTAACTGCTGGTTGACCTTGGCATCATACAAAAAACTTGTTATTTACTCTTCAAATTGCTCTTGTTTGCTACGATCCTCATGTATGATTAAGCCATGGCTTTATGATACACCCGTTATCATCTCCTCACATGTACAGGCAGAATCAAACTAAGCAACTGCCACAACGTTGAGCTAAACTCACTTTATACAGAACAATTGCTTTCATAGCTCAACTTGGCGAGACAAATTTTGACGCATCGCAGGAATTTGCAATAATCTGCAGCGGAATCTTCTCTTTTCTAAAAAGAAAATATTTGAAGGAAAAGTGCACAAATTTGTTTGCCTTGCAGACAATTTGTCAACGCTAATGATACAATCAGGTCCAAAGCCTGAGATGGATATTTTTTTCTTTTTGCTGAAAAGCCTCTGCTTGGATCCATTTTTACTTTAATTTGGCCCTTCACATTCCTTTTACGCTTGTCATTCATTGCAAATGTTCTATGAATACCTTAATATGTCCTTGTGCATCATGACGTTCACCAAATGGAACAATCTCATTATTATGCCTGGCTGTCTGCCTTTTGTAAAGGTTCGGGGAAATTTAACCGAATGCTTGTCTGAACATTTCTCAAGTTGCAGCTGAGCATGCAGGCTGATGTGCTGGTTGGCGAACAGAGCATCAGAAGGGTTAAGTGACGGAAAAATTCCACCCGCGGTTCCCATCAAATCTGACGGAGCACAACTGAGAGAGCATCAAAATAATACAAAATTGTTTTCTTGAGAGCAAGAAGGGTACAAAATGCTTGACAAGTCCCTGGCTTCTCAATGGACACTATGCAAGCCAAAACTAAGAGAATGCAAGAAGGTCCTTCCAGCAATGCCAGACAGATTTCTTGCCGTGGAAAATCAACATGCAGCATGCTGCTGAAAAGCTTGGATCAGTTCAAAGACATGTGTGCGTTTGTAGCGGCACAACTCAAAAAAAAAAATAAAATACAGAGAAGGAGGCTCTACATTATAAATACACTGTACAGAGATTCCCCAGTTCCCCCTCCACCATTATACAATCATCTCTAGCTCCTTGGCGTAGTCTATAGCCTGCAGCGCCAGTTCGTAGGACGGGATGACGTCATCTGCCTTCTTGTCTTCCTTGAAGTGAAAGTAGTTGTCGCTGCCGAGTTCCCAGCCCCTCTGTGTGTGGAGAGAGGAGTAACAGGTCAAAGGTCGTACACAAAGGACATTTCCACATAATGCCATTCCTAGTAAAGGCCACAGCTTTATAATTTTCTATCACGATAATGGTCTCGGTTCCTACATAAGAAATCAACTACATGCTTTTCAGTAGAAACTGGCAAGTTTAAAGCTCTGCCAAATAGATGCAATAACCCGCAAGGTGCAATCATGACAACTACAAATCTCACCACTGGATTCCCTAACCTGCCAGAGTAATTTCCTAGGGTTTTTGGAACATCTCCCCCCCCCCCCCCCCCCCCCCACAAGCTATCTACTGAATTTGCTAAACTTTCATAACATTATATTACTGCATGAGTTTGTGGCAAAAAAAAAAAAAGAAAGTGGGAGAAGTGCAAAATTGATACAAAGAAAGTAGCAGTGTTATATCAAAATACATAAAAGTAAAACAAACCAAGTAGCAGCAAGGTATTGTAAAATGAAGAATGTTCGCATGCATTTTAATTTTGTGAATTTCGCGAGCGGCAACATTAGCAAAATTGAATGCACGCAAAAGTTCTTGCCTACACAATATGCATTGGATGCCAGTGGCAAGTCGCGAAAATTTCATGCTGCGAGAAAGGCTGTCGGCTCCAATTCGCGAAATTTTCATGCCGCGAAGATATCATGTTTTACAGTAAGTCATCTCTGCTTGTGTACTACAATACAATAGCACGAAGTAGCTTATGCCAGCTGATGGGTTTCTGTTATTGACAAGTGGCCCTCACAAGCTCTAACAACACTATAATTTACACAAGTAGTATATTCTACAGAGACGTAAATATGCTATGGATATTATATGTAATATTTTCTGTCATAATATCTATTTCTGTGATTGTACTCAATCTGTGTACAAGTGACACGCTGGCTCTTTATTAGGTGCGTGTCATTACATATGAAATATGAGACAATTCTAGCAAGAATACAACTCTTGGTCACACACTGGCCAATGCACACCAATGCAAGTCAGAATGTGGGGTACAGCGGGCACCTCACCTCTTTGGCAAAGGTCTTCACGTCTGGCAGGGAGGTGATGAACAGGAGTCTGGCGCCCTCTTGGACGGAAATCTTTGTGTAGGCCTTCTCCACGCAGGCGGCGATCTCCCGCTGGATCGTCTCCAGGAGGATGTCCATGAAGACGCGGTAGCTGTCCGCCGGAACATTGCCCTTGGCCAGAAACACCTGTTGTCGTGAAGAGGAGAGGGATGACCAGAGGGAAGGAATGACCATCATAGATTGAAGAGAAGTGAAGACACACATGATGATACAAAAATGTGGGATATGGACAGTGTATGTCACCATGTAGACGACAGCATTTGATTGCGGATTGTATGTGCAATATCTATGGGGAAAGTTGTCCTCACTGGCAGAGCATTGCAAGGTCTTACCCAGAAAGAGATTAAATTTGCTACAGAATACTTGGTTGGTAAGAGTGCTGCATTCAACATCCTTTGACCAAAGGCCAATAAAATGCACTGACATGTGAAACACACATTGCTCAATCTTATGAGTATGGAAAGATACCTTAAGCATTTACATTAGTTGAAGAGAGGAAATGAAGAAAGCAAGAACATGCCTACAATGGGAAACCCACCTTGTTATAGCTCCCCTCCATGAGGTACTGTTCCATGGACACAGGGTGTTTGATGTAAATATTGCTCTGTATGTCCTTTGCAGGTAGTAATTCAAGCTCCTGGAGAAAAAAGAAAAAGAAACCAAACGAGAATGACTCATCAGTCTTAATAAAGCAGTCCATATTTTTACAAAACTTCTGTACATTCTGTACATAAATTGTAGAAAACTTGTAGTGGGTAACTATGGTTTCACAACTGACTATGGAGAGTTTTCAAGTAAGATAGAATGATGCAATCATTAATTTAAACTGTATGTCCAAGCTGTAAAAATTTACATCTGCCATAAACAAAATCAGCGACGATAATCAAATTCCAGACTATAAACACACTGTGTAACACAAAAATATTTTGCAATTTGGAGTCAAATTCAGGCAGTTCCATTTTCATGACCTTTAGATGCTTATTAAATGATACAGGAAATAAAATCAAAGATTTAATTCTATTCTGATATTTGGGTTTGTTAAGCAAATATTGGTGCATAATAACATAATGTTGGTTCTGAATATTGACATTGAACTCTTCATATGTCAGAACTTTGCCTGAAAACTCACTGTGTGGAATTCTGCTAATCTGTTCTGTGCAAGCAACCTGAGGAGGTTCAGCCCGAGCAGCTCATATCTGTATGGTGAGTCTGGCATACTCTCCCTGAATGTTGAAAAAACAAACAGAACAAAACAATGACAGAAAACAATTGAAATGTCAAATTATGTTGCTATCATATTGCTCATATGCATTGTCTATGGATGGTTGGTAATCAGACAACATAAACTGATTTTCAACTCCAACCTACAAAGTTTTCTAAAAAATCATCAACTAGTCTGACACACTGTGCCTAAATATCAGTACTTTTTTTGTTGACAAGGTGCTTTTCTTCAATGTTACAGTTGTCAAACCACTTTACAATGTACTTTTACCTGATAAAAGCCTACTTATACATACAACTGTAAACATTTAGATATCAAACATGTTTAAGTTTGAATACCTCACTTTGTTAAAAACAACTAAATGTGCATGGAATGCTCTCAACTCAAAAACTCATTTGATATGTTAATTTGTCCACACAAAAACCCCTACCCACAAATAATCAGTTTCTAATAAAAGTAAACATTCATAACTCTTACAAATAGCCACACACAAAATTAAATTGATAACATTACAAAGCCAATCCTACTACGCAAAAGGCAAGTAATCACATCTTGAAAACTCAGTAACAATAACCAAATAAATAATGTAAGAAATGATACAACTTAATTGATTCTGACTGATATTGTCTTGCTCTGGAATATTATCAGTTTCATCCTTGCTCCTACATGTAAGACGATGATCTTTAAGCAATATTCCAATCCCCCATATCCCTACAAAACATATATAGAAACCAAATGTACTTATGTGCATTGTCAGCTGTACATACCTGAAGTCAAAGTAGTATGGTTTGAGTTGTGCCATGTATCTCTCAAAGCTCTGAACGTCCCGAACACTCACACTCCATTTGACCCCAATTTCCAGCACTTCTCCTGCCACACACACAAAGAAATAGAGGTCAACATTTACTTTTGATGGGTGGTTTACATGTTGCTCAGTGCAAAATACAGAACACAGTATTACGCAAATACAAGATGAAGAGAAAAAAATTACATACAGTGTAATGCCTTAAAAGCAATAAATAAATAAACAAACAAATGGATAAAGAAAAGAATAAACATAATGGATAAATAAAAGAATGGATATATACACAAGTTAAGATCCTTTGACTAAAAATTATGGCATGAAGTATGTGTCTTCAATGATATTCTTACTTCCAAAAATTAAAATGACAAGTTTTAATACTTTCATGCAGCCATTAATATACAAAATGAAATTAGAGATGAAGGTATTTTTCTGCAAATTTTCATAACAATTTGAAGTCAATTCTAAAAACATTTCAAAAGTAAAAGTGAACAAGGAAACCAATGGCATACAATAATCTTTAGTTCATCTTAAGTTTTATGATAAACTTAAATTCTCTGTGACACACCCCCTGGTTTGTTTCTAGTCTCAAGCAGGAGTGACAATTTGCACATTTCTAGTGATGGCAGAATAATACATTTCCTCTTCACCAAACATTTCCATTCAACTAGAGTTGGTAAATATAATTGTTTCCTTTGTTTTGTTTTGCTTGTTAGATTTTTGACCCATATTCCCATCAAAAAGTTGCCAGCAGGCTGTAGGTCATGAGGTCACCTGCTCACTCTGAAGTCTGAATTTCTAAAATTTCAATATGATCAGGCCCTGTTTTAGGAAGAGTTAAAATTTATAATAAAGTTGATTTCTATCATATGTACAACATGTATATTGCAGCCTGTGTGTTATCTTTTGATAAAACAGGGCCCTGGCCTTAGAGAACATGTAATACATGTACTGAACTTGAACAGGGATAAGGGTTTCAAATCTACAGCAACCTTACATGATGTATTAGAAATTAAATCCAGCAAAATTTAACAGGGAAGATGGTCCTTATGTACAAGGAGCAAGCAAAGGTTAAACACAGAACAGGCTACTAACTGACATCATCATGATCCATATGCAGAAGTATATTTCCATCTGTGAAACTACAGCTGTTCAAACTTCTTCTTTCTGCTTAATGCAGAGGAGAGAAAACACATCACTAGTCTACATACATTGTTACAATTTATGTCAAAGGTTGTATTATCACTGCTCTAACAAACAATAACAACAAAAACAAATAAACACAACACAACACCACCAACATAACTCACTTGCAATAAGGAGTTCCTTTTGACTGGGTTGACTGCTGCTTGTTGGGAGAAATGACAGATTCAGCAATGCCAGCTGCAGACAGAAATTGGAAAAAGCTGTAAGGTGAGCAGACTGCATGTTGTACAGAAGATCAAAGAATGACAAAGTTAGGGGCATCAACATTTTTTTTTTTTGGATACATTTTCCAATAATTGCTCTATCTTGATTTATACTATCAATTTTTTTAATCAATGAATAGTTTGATAAATTTTCTTTTTGTCTTCATCAACAAATGAAATATGAATTTGTGTGTGAGTTTTGAAATGAGGTGTAATACAAATTAACATGTACGTATTTCTTTACTGACAAGCTTTGAAAGGATACCAAATTTATACTCTGCAACTGAAAAAAAAAAAAAGTTTTAAAGGGACTGTATAGTACTGGTTGAGGTGGGGATTCATGTTTTGAACATTCTTAAGTGAGATAATGAGAAACCTCTTATGAAATATGAAAGAGCATGTCATTTTAAGAAGGGTTCAACGTTTATTTGATGAAAATTGGTTTTCAAATGGCTGAGATATCCCAAAAAGTGATAATAATAAAAGGCGACATGCCACAACTTTATTAGGATCTCTTTGTTTCACCTTGTTTTTGGATATCTCAGCCATTTCAAAACCGATTTTCATCAAATAAACTTTTGATAACCCTTAGAATTGCATGCTCTTTGACATCTCATAGAGTGGTTTCTGAATATCTCGCAAAACATAAAAAGCTTATCCTCACCTCGACCAGAACTGTACACACCCTTTAAATTTTTTTTTTTTTAGTACATGTATGTATTATCAGAAAAGAGTCATTACTCAATGTTTTGCTTTGGAACTATAAAAAAATTAGTACCACAAATAACAATAAAACTGGCAAATCTTGGTCAAATCTGAAGATAAAGCTGATTTATTTAAGCACCATTGTGCTTTTTTTTTCAAAGCTTTCCAGTGATACCATATTTCTGTAACTGCAAGTAGAAAAACTAAGTTGGAAAGAAGTCACTAATCACTGTTTGGCTATTGAAATTTGCAGAGATAAATTACAAATAATAATAAAGATTGCATATCTTGGTAAAATTCAAAGACCTGAAATAGATGATTTAAGCATCCTTAGACCTTGTGCTTCTTTTTTCGATAATCTTTCCAGTGGAATGCATATGGAAAAAATAGATAAAAAGAGTGTGTGTTCTTTTTCTTTTAAAATAGAATAGATATTACTCATCATTTGGGTATTGAACTTTGCAGAGGAAAGTACTAAAACTTGCATAGGGTCTACAAATACATTAGGTTGGTCATTCTGAAGATTGGAGACGACAAAAACATTGACCAAAAGATCGGTCTGTATCTTGTCGGGAATATGTTCAGCGAAGACTGCATCTGGCTTTATGGAATCCTCTTATACAGAGGAGAGCCATAAATGTAAAAAACAAACAAACAAAAAAACAGATAAAAAGCTCCTCCACACAGACAGATTCTTCTGTCTATTTAGAAACATGAAGCTTCCCAATGAATGATACTAATTTCTGTAGTTGCATGTTCAGTTCAATGTAAGTGAAGGATTTTCCCCAACGTATTAAAACTTGGACACCCCATACTATAGGGTACCTGGTATCCAAGTTTTTGTTCGGTTAGAAAACAGTCCTTCATTTACATTGAACTGAACAATTATAATTCTATTGTTAGATTTCACACTAATAAACACTACTAAATTATTAAATTACAGAATGAATTTAGATCTACTGTACCAATCATCATGATCATAGAGACCTAGAATCTACCGTCTCTTGACCGACAAGTCTGTCTAATTCCGCGGAAAACTTATCATTTTCTCCACTTCTTTGCAGCGCTCCCCAATTCATCGCTGCCTTCGTTTGAAAAATGAGCGCACGAACGTCTCTGGCAAGCCAAATGCTCCATACAATCACTATAGCGGTACACATACGTTTATTGACTAAAGTACTAGTAAGTTGTTCGAGCACTAAATTTAACTTCGTAATATTGTGAATGAGCATTTGGCTTGCCATAGACGTTCGTGCGGTCATTTTTCAAACAAAGGCAGCGATGAATTGGGGAGCACTGCAAAGAAGTGGAGGAAACATCCAGAAAACAGGAGGAAACAGTGGAAGAGGTGAGTCGAAATGTTTACTGATTAATCTTGTAGGCCCTATATATTTTTTCCATATTGGTTTGAAAACCAAGCTGGAAAAAATAATAACCATTTTTATGCGGGGGGAACTGGGTCAAAGTTGCGTTTCAGACAGAACGGTGGAAACTGTCGCAATGGAGTATGTATCAATGGTGTCTGTCTAAGAAGCGAAAAACTGACCCAGCAAATGTCATTATTATAAATGAGAAGTTTTTCCCGGAATTAGACAGACTTGTCGGTCAATACCGTCTCTAACGTAACAGTTAGACTGATTTGCCAACTTTGTAATTGAAGGGTTAGGCCCCTAGCCCTAGGCTATTTAGACAAGTAGGGTATTTCCTGTGTTCTTTACAAATAACAACAAATCTTGCATATCTCTGACAAGCTTCAAGTATCAGAAAATAGAATTTAGACCAGCTTATCACTCTGCTTATCAATCAATGCTATCAATTCATCATGATAATGATGGCCTAACGTTAGATAGAGCTCTAAATCTAGATTCTTACCAGCGATCGATCTGTCGTTTCACACAAATTTTAAAGTACATGGGACTACGGGAAACAGTGAGTCAGCTTTTCACAACACCAACTATTATCGCATATAAACAATCAGACAAAGAGAGAGAGGGGTATAAAATGCTTGCATATGATATACTCACTTTCAGCTTACTGAGAATATCGCCACATTTTGCTAAATCTGGAGATTTCTTCTTCCATTCTTTGTTCAAACTTTGATACATCGCCACTGTTTCCTTCAAAGATGCCATTTTCACACTTCCAGCAGTGCCGTATACGGCACTGACTTCCAGTCTGGAATACTGCCATCTACGTTGACTGCACACGCAGGTACCACATCACATCACATCGATCACATCCATCCAGTACAGTGCATGCTCGCTCATGCACTCAACTCAGCTAGCTCAGTCAGTCGAGGGATACCACCGGTGCTGTTTTTACCAGGTCCAGTCCAGCAGGCCGGGATAGGGTACAGAACAGCAGGCCTACAGATCCTACTTTTCAACGCCAGAAATCTTGCTGAATCAACCATCTCCTGCCACCCCAGCAAATTTGTCGTGTAGGCCTAAAATCGAATCAAGCATGGGATCTCTGAGCGCCCAGGAATGTGACATCTTGGACAGCTTGGATGATTTAGGGTGAGTCCTTCACAATTGAAATTACGCCTTGAAATTAACACTTGGGCAATATGCTGGGGGGGGGGGGGGGGGGGGGCTGTGCTAAAGGTAGGTAGATGCCTAATTGGCCCCCTAAATTCCAGGATTGCCCTCAAACATGTTGTTACAATGTTCGATGTCCAAGCCAAACTCTGTCATGTACAAATGCACACCATGCACACCTACCATTTTCTTCCTTAATTTGTCAATGAAAACTTCTTGTGGTAATTGTGGCTATCAAAAATGTCAAGATGGACCATATCTGACGGTTTCATGAAATTTCATTGTCAATTACAGAAGAAAAGTAGCTAATTTTGACTCAAAAGTACGCCGATCTGTGTCAGCGTAGCATAATGGATGATCGATTATGTAATAGTTAGAAGAGCGATATAATGATGATAATTACGTCGGCTCGACAGTAAAATGTGGAAGAAAGAAAGTGATCTTGATGCGTCTGTTTTTATATCGTTTTAGTTAATTTTCTCCTGTGTGTGACTGTATACCTGTCAACATTTTAAGCTGACTAAATGATGGACAGATATGTGTACAAAACAGTAAAAGATAAGAAAAAATGGGAATTATCCGTCATGAATATTGCACAATAAAATGGATTTATTACTACAAAACAAAAGCAAACACTGGGGTTGCAGTTTTTGTATAGGCCCTACATAATAAAAAAAAGAAAGAAATGGAAAATAAGTACTATCATAAAGTCAATTACTTTCTACTATAAGTTGAAGTTATCAATTAAAAACATATTATACCATATTACTAATTTCAATATTCTGAGCACTTTATGAGAAGTCCACAATATTAATATAATGATTGTATAACATACACTTTTTGTGACACTATTCTCACAATTCTCACAGCCTTCGACTCAGGTGAGCTAACAATATTAAGAAAAAAATACAAAAAAGAAAGTAGGGGCTACACGTATTTGCACAAGTCAGGTTCGATATTGTTAGTAAGCGGCTAATTAGAGACTACTAGAATTGATTACAATCGTTGATATCGTTCTCTGTGAAATCGGTGCACTACTGGTACGTCGTTCGCGACCGACGTACTTTTCAACTACCATTTCTCATTTTTCTTACCTTTTCGGCTTTGTAATTCCATGAAAACTCTCTGATATGGTTCAATTTAGCATCTCCAATAGCTGCACAAAATTTGATTGACAAACGCCGAAGAGAACGGTAGGTGTGCATTTCTGCATGATTACCGATCCAACGTCAACGATGTTCATCTTAACCTTTCAATTTATTAAAGTGTGTGTTAGAATTTAGAAAAGTCCTTTTTTAATCAGTAAAATGTAGATTCTATACAATAGAAATCTAGATTTACCCATTTAATCAGGGTAGAGATTCTAGGGCTTAATTACCTCATTATATCATTACCTCATTTCGATATCTATTGTTGTGTGAAAATTATTTGCTTCAGAATTGTCTCATATTCAAGTAATGTGCAGTTAATGCCCAGTCATTGGCGTCACTGTACAGGCATGCTATCCTGGAAACATTAAACTGCACATTACTTGAATATGAGACCATTCTGAAGCACATAATTTTCACACAACAATAGATACATAATGTACTCTTAAATGAATCCCACAAGGATCGGAACAATCATCCCCCAGCATTCCCACTGATTCCCACTGATCAATTACTGCAATACTAGCCATCCGGGATGCTGTAACCAGTGTGTGTTGGGGTCGCTGGTGAGATTAGGTAGGGCTAAGGCAATGGGTTCTGTCACTTCTAAACATTACAAGCTTTTGAGTATAAATTTAGATCGGAGATCTGCAACGCGAAAGCTTGTTAGACGACGCAGCCTCATCTCGGCGATCCCAGACTGGACCCAGGTTGAACAATGGAAATAGCTTTCTCACACATGTGCAGAACATACCTGCCAACCATTCCGATTTTGTTGGAATCTTTGCTTGATTTTTTAAATCAAAATTCTGATTTTTTTTGGTAATAAATCAGTATAGTGTTGAAAATATTGAAACGGCAGTATCAATCGTACCAGTTGACTACTCCTTGTCATTTGCAAATCTATGCACTAGATTCTCGACATTCAATCATACATTGTGTATGTAGGCCTACAACCTTTAACATTAGACACACACTGTACCTGGCTAGAGATCTGTAGTGTGTGCAGATATAGGGAATGAATTTCATCATATTTTTGTTTGTCCCTTTTTTGCACAAAGAGAGACTAATGTATTTACCTAGGAGCTTGACGGCTAGTAGACCAAGTGCTTTACATCTATGGCCAAACTATTCAATTCAGCTAATGCTTGCCATTTGAAAAAAAAAAAATAGCCAAATTTGTCAGAATAATTATGTTTCAGTTTTCTTCAAAACCAAAGAAAAAAGACATGAGTTATGTAGAAAGTGAAGTAGATGTGAATGTGTGTACATATGATATAGTGGTAGAGTAGTTAAACATCCTTTATGCCTTGATTTGTAAACATGTTTATTCATATCTGTTATTTTCACATATACATGTACATGTACATTATTGCTTAGATTTTTGTAAATATGTTTGTACTCTCATACCCCGAGAGGGGGTCAATGGAGTCAATAAAATCTTACAAATCTCACAGATCTTACTAGTAGGCTTTATAGGCTACTGCATTAAAAAAAGAAATTTAGTTGTTATTTTTGCCATTAAGTATTCATGGAAAGAGAATCGAAGCATTTAATTAACTATCTCACATGCATTCTTTAGATACGATGGACCTCTCCTCACTGAGAACCTGTTCCTATCAGCTGTTGAGGCTGGACCAAGTTCCCCAGACTTCACCGGTGTGGTGGCATGGCTCTCTGCACAGCTCTGCAGCCTGTGTGAACTTGAAGCATCCGTATCCCCAACTCAAAGTAAGTAAATATATGCATAGCGCAATGCGGATATATTTTCATGTTCAGCTCGACCAAACTGTATCGAGGTTGCACAAATTTTTCCCCAATATGTGTTGGGTTCAGTTACACTTAATGTAAATTTAAAGGACAGCTAATAATACTAATATATATCTCTGTTGATGTTTGACATCATTGCTCATTTTGATTGTACAGGTATGGCTGAGTATTCTGTGTTAGCAAGTGCCTACTTTGAGATCTGGTACTCAGTGGACCATGGCTATTTGTCTATTTAGTGATGATGTGAATAGAATTTAACATATTTTCATTTTTCTAGCATAATGAAAGAACACTTGGCTTACCTCTTTCAAAAAGCAGGGGGAATAACATTGCCCTTTACATATATGTCAATCACAAGTCTAAAAGGAATTTCTGCTTTTCGTAAAAATGACATTTTGTGGGATTCTCTTTGTATTTTTGTCCTCAGTGAATTTTTGTAGTTTGCTCATGAATCCTTCAATGGTTACCGGTAGCACCAAAATTAAAAAAAAAAAAAATCATTACTTTTAAACGGATTGTCTGATTTTCTTCAAATTTCACTGATGTGTTGTACTAATAGCACTACATTATTCACTCAATCCACATTATATTTGGGGATCATTCCCCTATGAGTCCAGATAGTCACTTGAATATCACTCTGTAGAAGTTAATATCATGATATGTCAGTGGATTTGTAAATGGAGATTCTGTGGTGCTGCTGAGATACTTATTGCATTATGCAATGAACTCTCTTGTCTGTTGCCTATACCTCCATTATTTGTTGCATTGCATGGAACACTGCTTGTGAGAGTTGATAACTGGGGACCTCTTGGACTGTTAATTCAATCTGACCTTGACATATCAGTAGAAAAGAAAAACTGCAATGTCTACGCATAACAATTGTATGTAATGTATACTGGATCTTAAGATGAAAATGATTGCACAAGTGATCAAAACTTACATCTGCATGTTGTAAATGTATCTCAAGACGAGTTCTTTTACTAAACAAACAAACCACTGTTTTCTAGATGGTGTAACTGTGGTTCCTGTTTTGTCTTTTTTTTTTTTTTTTCATTCCTTAGGATATATGTCTGGCAAGCTCAGAAAAATTTTCTTTTTTTTTCTTTCTTCTTTTTACTGGTACTCTTTCATGTGGATTAAATCAAATTCATTTTTGATTTATGAACACCAATCATTCATTGATTAGTAAAAAGTAACAATTATGAGCAGTACTGAATAACAATTTGATGTGATGATAACAATGTATTACATGCATGTTAATATATATAAGTGAATTATATCCATGGACTGTGAGAAGTACAACTTGTAATTGGAGTCCATTAACATAATAATATACAAATTATGGTACATTTTACTCACACAGAGAATACAAAAATTACTCACAATACAAACACCGAGGATGCAGTGTAGACACTAGCTCTATTCTTTTGGTAATTAAGGAAATCCTTTACTGATTTGAAGCTGGAATTCCCTCTCTCTCTCCAGGTGCTGAAGATGCAGACACGTTTGAGCTGGAGCTGAGCGGTCTCCTCAAGGAGCTACACTGCCCTTACAAGGTCCTCACTGAAGGAGAGATGATCAACAGACTTGGCAATAAGTTCAACAGACTTTGTCTCCTAGGTAACGAACTCGTCTGGGATATAATCATCTTGTATCCCCACAGCTTCTTTAATATTCAGCTGTTGCTTGATAGAGCAATTTTATACCTGCCCTATCTGACAGTGCTTGTATTTTATTTACTGTAATTATGCAACTTCTAATTTATTAGAAGTCCATGTGGCAGAAAGCACCCGTTGAATATCATGTATATCTGATACACCACTTTGAAAAAATGGTGCATTTCTGATTTTGCCATATGCCTGAGTGCTTGTCATGTTATTTTGCCTACATTATGTGCTAATTCTTTATGCGCCCAGGTACCTAGCTGAACACGGCAAACATTTGCATGTTCATTCAGTGATTCATTAAACCTGGCCTAGATGTAAAGGTAGCAAGCCCACTCGGGTGTAGCAATGTGCCAAAGTCCATTAGGAAGGCCACGATGACACAATAGGGATTTTAGGAATAAAGGAATTTCTATTCATTCGTAGTTAGTTTCCAGACATCTATGCCATTCAGCAAAGGAGATACTCTAGCGTGTGTTTCTAGTGATGAACCAAGCACATTAGGGATTAATGACACTATGTGCATTGTTTGTGTCTCAAGGTTTTCTTACAGCTGAATTGCAAGCAGCCAAGATGGTTTTTGCAAGGAACCCGACAAAGGCACCCAAGCCACCTCCAGAAGATGTAAGGCCCCCCCCCCCCCCATATTGAATTCAATTTTCAAGCTGATCAGCCAGATAGATTTTGATGAGATCAGAATGATATGAATTGAATTAAACTATAAAGACTGCATTTGTGATGTACGGCAAATCTGCCCAACTTTAACAAATGAGGGCTGTCACAGCTTTTCCTCTCAGAACTCTAATGGGATGATCAGTGAAATGGTTGTTTTTTTATGCCAATTGAATTAGCCTCATTCATTTAGAAGAAATGTGGCTATGTCTTTATAATTCCTTGCAAGACTGATGTATACATAATAAAGTGAAGAATGAATGCAAGTTTTTCTAACTCTGTAATTTTTATGTATGACAAATCTGCCCAACTTTGTTAATACTTCTTTTGTCGCAACTGATTGACAAATTGCCCTACATCAATGTAAATAAGCACCAAATTGATTAGTTTTTAGCTCACCTGAGCCAAAGGCTCAAGTGAGCTATTGCGATCGCCCTTCGTCCGGCGTCCGTCGTGCGTCGTGCGTCGTCCGTCGTGCGTCGTCTGTCGTGCGTCGTGCGTCGTCCGTCATGCGTAAACTTTTTACATTTTCATCTTCTTCTTGAAAAACCCAATACCGATTTTCATCAAACTTGGCAGGTAGCATCCCTAGGGGGTTAGGAACTCAATTTGTTAAAATGGGCACCATGCCCCACCCAGGGGGCCCCCAGGGGGGCCCAAACCCCCCAAAATTAAGGAATCTGTAAAAATCTTCTTCTCTAGAACCAGAAGTGATAGAGCTAAGTTAATACTATGAGTTAGTACATTGATGACTGTAGTTTCAAGTTTGTTCATGGCAGAATCAGGGGTGCCCCCCTTGGGACCCAGGGGAGGGGGGGTGGGGAGGGGTCCTTATGGGGCCTAAATTGTTTTCATCTTCTTCTTGAGAACCCCATGACCAATTTTCACCAAACTTGGCAGGTAGCATCCCTAGGGGGTTAGGATCTCAATTTGTTAAAATGGGCACCATGCCCCACCCAGGGGCCCCCAGGGGGCCCAAAACCCCCCAAAATGGAGGAATCTTTAAAAATCTTCTCTAGAATCAGAAGTTATAGAGCTAAGATAATACTATGAGTGAGTACATTGATGACTGTAGTTTCAAGTTTGTTCATAGCAGATCCAGGGGTGCCCCTCTTGGGGGCGGGGGTTGGGAAGGTCCAAATGGGGGCCTGAATTGTACATTTGCATCTTCTTCCTGAAAACTTCATGATGGATTTTCGTCAAACTTTGCAGGTAGCATCCCTAAGGGGTCAGGATCTCAATTTATCAAAATGGACACCATGCCCCACCCAGAGGGCCCCAGGGGGCCCCAATCCCCCCAAATTAAGGAATCTTAAACAAATATGGGCCCTTATTGTACATTTTCATCTTCTACTTGAGAATGCCTGGTCAAATTTTAGTAGAGCTGTGAATAATTTAGATTAGTGACTGCGTGAAAGGTGATCTTGCGATACTCAGGTGAGCGCTAGACCCGCGGGTCTCTTGTTTAGTAGTAGCCATGACAAAAGAAATCATGGGCATACACACTTAAGCAAGATTCGAACCTACGATCTCTGGTCACCGGACAGGCATCTTATCCACTAGATAAGTTGTCTGATCAATTCAGTTGTTATTTACGTCAATGTAGGGCAATTTGTCTATCAGTTGCAATACAAACAACTCGACGGAAGAATTTCATCAATTTGAATACTTCTCTCCATTGAATTCTTGGCAGTGGCTTTAACCTATACTTAGAATAGGTGAAATTTACAGATGTTTTCCTCCATCGACTCTTTCAGTCTAATCTTTTGTTATATTCTGTCTCTGCCGTGGCCAGGCAAACTGGAAATCCAGCAGCAAGCAGCTAAAGAACATCTGCATAGGCCTGAAGCTGTCCAAGCCTCCCCCAAACGTGACGGCTGTCCAGCTCTTCACCAAGCTGGAAGCGCAGCTTAAGGCGATGATTGCCAACTCTGCACACAGCATCGGCAAGCCCCTCTTCAAGTGGAACCTGACCTCCGGCCAGTGGGTATGTGCTTGTCTAGTCACTTTGTATTTTCTACCAAGGGGCAGTGAAATAAACAGCATTATTAAATTCTGTTCTTAACCCGTTTAGGACGGTTTGCTTTGGCGAGCGAACACCCCCACAGACGGACAGGTTTTCCAAAATCGAGCCCGAACCGAGGGTTACTAAGGGGGTGTGACTTACGGTCCCTCTTTACCCAATCATCAAATTGCCGTGTATGCGGTGTAGGAATCCGCTTTCTGATTGGATGAATAACGACCGCTCATGAATAATAATGTCGCTTCCCTTCGCTATCTGGGTTCGCGCGCGCGGTTTGAACTTCACGTACTGTACGATCGTCAATTTACGTTCCCTCGTCAACTCAAATGAATAGCGTCTTTTATTATTGGGCACCAGGCTATGTCGAGGGTGTCGCAAATTTCTACTACATAATTGTCTTGAATTTACTGATTCATGGAGGCAATCTTTTATGGAAACTGTAATCCGTTGATCACAAGCCTTCAAAGTCTTTCAATGAAAAGCGATCGATCGGAGGATTGTGTACAGGCTTGCGTATTTCCATTTACACGACTGTAAGACACGCCAAGTAAATCTCGTATTGTGGCGATATCAAAGGCACACGAACCCACTCTTGACTTCCTGTTGTTCACAAAATTCCTTACCATAGCTAGTCAATGAATTTTGGAAACAGAAGGAAGTTTATTCATTGTATATACAACATTTGAAAATTTGTTACACCTTGTTTGTCCCCGCTACTTGTATCCAAATACAAAGCTCGCGTGTCTGTAACAGAAGCACGTGGCTTTATTTCAACACTAGGCAAGCCATCAACGATGTAATATTACAAGTAGAATTGGTGATACTGATTTATAAAAGTCGAATTTCGTAATAGAATAACGTCCACTTGAGTTTATTTCTTGGTTCTGTTTCAGTAATTCCCATAAAATTGACAAGAGCCTGGAATATGTTCAATATTCAAACAAATCTTTGCATCTTTCTAACTTTCTTTGAGACGAATAAAAATGCATAATCCACGCTTGCGCGATACCTGCCATCCCCTCAAGAAGTCTGTATAAAGAAGTTTGCTTCCTGAAATTATCAATCGTGACTACCTACAAATTTCGATCATGCGACTTATGATAGGTTTTCATTGGATGCATACAAGATATCACCGAGTGGATATGTGAGTTTATTATCGGGGTTTGATGCTGCTATTTTTCTGTGCGATCTTACAATTCCTTTACAACTTCGACGTAATGTCGGGAAGATAATGATTATTCACTATGTATCAAGTGAAATGAGATTTCACACAGTGATACAAGACATATATTTACTTATTATAAAAAGTAATCACCAACCTAAATGAGTATCGTTATTTCTTACATAGAAAAAAAAAACTAAGAATAAAACACCGGTCCTGTTTAAGCCAGTTGACAGAACATTGTATGAGCTCTTCAGATGAAACAGGGGAGTCTATACGATGAGAAGAAAAAAAAAGGAGAGAAAAATAGGCTGGTCATCTAAATTTGTTTGATTGACGGTAGATAATCTGAAGAGATTTTAACGTAATGTAAAATCATACAAGATGAGGTTTGCCTACAACCTGTGTTTTGGTAATATCTTTCTACGTTTGATATAATACATATGTATATATATATATATATATATATATATATATATATATGTATATATAAATTTTATGGGCAGAGTATCTTGGAGAAGAGATCATCACCATCAATGATAATATTCAATCTAACACGTTTGTATATGGGAATGAAGAAGGGGATAGATGGAAAGGAAAGTGATGAGATGTAATGAGATAAAAATTTAATGAAGCAGCACTAATTGAGACAAATTTATTACAAAGGAAGAGCAAAACGCCAAAAAAGGGCAAAAGGGTACAACATTATGCAAAGATTTTGCAGTCATTTTTTGTGTACGTTTGCCTTCCAATTTCGTAGTTACGTAATTCAAAATAGCCAACAAAAAAAAGAAAAAAAAAGATAGCGCCATGAAGATGTTCATTCAACCTCGTTTGCCTTTCACTATGTCCTATCACTTCAAAAAATGTAGCATTAGCACAATTCAAATTAGAATTCCCATCGAGAATTCAGATTCGCATCAATGTGAGAGAGCGTCTTTTCAGACAGGGTCGGAGGTGAGCATTTCCGAGTTCGTCGGAGAAGTTCATTCATATTAGAAACAAAAAGGTTGACCACCCGGCAGCTGATAGAAGAAGACGACATGACCATGGGAGAACGGCGAGCACATGTCACACAAGCTTGAAGGTCTAAAATCATTACATCACTTCAGGAAATAACGAAAAGATGATATGTTTGTTGAAATAAACGACATTTCTCCCGACATTCTTCGATCTCTCATAACAGACGGTTAATTTTGCTGAAATGATCTTCTCTTATGTCATGAGTGTAAATCAATATTATTTTGTTTTATTGTGTATACCAGTCATCGCCCGATAAAAGACAGAAAATGAAGTACTATTCTCATTCAATAAGCATAATGTATAAAGGAAACGAGCATTTGCTGCAATCGTTTATGAATATGAAAATTCATCAATGCGATTTCACGAAGTCTAAAGGAATGAATGCAAGTAGGTCTACCTAAATACAGAGATGTATAATGCAATTATTATAAAAAAATACGCAGCCACGATAAGTGCATAAACCACTTCAATAGCAGCATGAAAACATTTGATCACATCAATATATGAGATGGACAAGAACATTTCATGCTTTTATTGCTCGAAATTCCTTGCTCCTAAACAAAGTAGAGTGTTCAATTGAAGCGACGGGTTATCACATCTCCGTCTCTCGCAAAACTGAATCATCACTTCGCAAATTTGGAGTGCTTTCTACAAATTTACATAAAAAAGTTTTTTTTTTTTTTTTTTAGGCATGAGTTACCATATTCTACTGATTATAAATCGATTGAGCTACAAAACGGTAGTGTGTTGCTAAAACCATTATAACTCAATGATCGCGAAATCATTTGACTTGTGAACTTCCGAAAGAGATGGACTGAAAAACCCAGACTTCTAAACGTATAAATAATTGACAGAGCGACTATAGCCGAAAATTAGCATATTATGAAGAATTCATACAAAACTAGAACCAAAAAAGACTAAACAGTCGACATCACCATTGTCGGTATCGTCGTAATATGGGATGTAATTTTATTTTGACTGCCTCTTTGAAATGCTGCAAACATCAAATACTGAACATCATAATTTTTATTTGTGAATTCTAAGGGTATGAGAGAGAGAGAGAGAGAGAGAGAAAAAAAAGACAACTTCTGCCGTATGTCTTGTTTCTCGCTTTATTGCAGCGTATGTCATTGTCGAAGTTTAAATTCTGTAATACACGTTCGTAACAAGTACATGAGAACTTGCACATTGGATTCCCAACAACGATAAAATCATTGGGGTCCGTAAAAGCGGTTACGTCATACATACGAAGCACATCATTATAATGCATTCTATGGACCGGTGCAGAATAAAGAGACTGTCTGTAATCGGTCTTTGAACTTCTCTATTATGCTCATAATCCCCGACTTTTCAGATGGCGTCTATACGAGTGCGTCTTAGGAATGTTTTTGCATCAACATCCTGTCTATTCAAGGAGGTACAATAACCTGATATACTCTGGCCACCTGGTCTATTCAAAGTGTTCTTGCCTATAACACGCGCACATGTTACGCTGTGTTTCACCATGATGAATATAATTGTAAGACCCCATAGTGGCAATATCGGCTCTTGCATTGTATGAAAATGATGACTATTATACAGTATATCCTCTATTTGGTTCGTTGGCCGAGTAGATTCTTTGAACGATCTTATAACATAATCACGCTGTCATTCATAAGTATGAGAGAGAGAGAAAAAAAGCTTCAAGCAACATCGAAGTTGAGTTTCTCAAACCAATCTTCCATTTGAGTTTGTTTCTTGGTTTTGTTTCAACAATTTTCATAATGTTGACAAGAGCCTGATGGGATGTTCAATATTCAGATAAATCGTTGCATCTTTCTTGCAATCTTTGACAGCTAATGCTGACTAAACCTGCGAACTCCATGAATTTTTGTATAAATGACTGCCTCCAGATTTCGACCATAATTATATGACTTAGGTTTCCATGAGATGAATAAAGGAGATCAACGAGCGCATTTATAAGTTTACTGTCGGGTTTTATGTTGCAAATTTTATGTGCAATCATGATTCCCTTACAAAACTCTACCGTAATTGCGGGAAGGTATTGTTCACTGCACATCACTTGAAATTAAATGTCACACAGTGATATGATAATCATCAGCAAACGGGATAGATTATTGTTATATATATATATATATATATATATATATATATATATATATATTATATATATATATATATATATATATATTATATATATATATATATATATACATAACACCTATTCAAGTCAGTTGATGGAGCATTTATGAGGTCTTCCGGTCTGCAAACGAAACATCGGAGTCTATGCGATAAGAAGAAAGATTGAGAGATAAAGAGATAAAAAATAGGCTGGTCTTCTACGGTAATCTGAACACACTTTTGCAAACGAAATGAAATATTACACACGGCTAGGTTTGCCTATAATCTGTGTTATGGTGATATCTTATGAGATTATATATAATAATACGGGCAAAGTTTCTTGGAAAGGTGATCGCCACCATCAATGGGGATATTCAATCTAAACGATTAATTGTAGATGATGGGAATGAAGAAGTGGATAGCTGGAAAGGAAAGTAATGAGATGCAATAAGATAAATCGAAGCAGCACTAATCGAGGCAAATGTATTACAAAGGAAGAGCAAAACGGCATATTCGAGTGTTCAAAATGGTTCAACATTATGCAAAGATTTTGCAGCCATTTGTGTGTGTGTGTGTGTATGTACGTTTGTCTTCTAATTTCACAGTTAGGTAATTCAAAATCACCTAAAAAAAAGATCGCGCAATGAAGATGTTCATTCAATCTCAGTTTCCTTTCACTATATCCTATCACTTCAAATTACGTAGCCTTAACACAATTCAAATTAGAATGTCCATTGAGAATTCAAATTCGTCTCAATATGAGAGAGCGTCTTTTCAAACAGGGTCGCAGGTGAGCATTCCCGAGTTCGACGGAGAAATTCATTCAATTTAGCAACAAAAAAGGTTTGCCATCCGGCAGCTGTAGAAGAAGCCGACATGATCATGGAAGCATGGCAAGCACAAGCCACACAGGCTTGAAGGCCTAAATTATTACATCACTTCAGAAAATAAGGAAAAGACGATGTTTTTGTTGAAATAAACGACATTTCTCCCGGCATTCTTTGATATCTCATAACAGACGGCTAATTTTGCTGAAACGATCTTCTCTTATGTCATGAGTGTAAATCAATATTTTTTTTATTGTGTATACCAGTCATCCCCCGATAAAAGATAAAAACAAAAATGAAGTACTAACAATCTCATTCAATAAGCATAATGTATAAAGGAAACGAGCATTTGCTGCAATCGTTTATGAATATGAAAATGCTTCAATGCGATTTCACGAAGTCTATGGAATGAATGAATGTAGGCATACCTAAATGCAGAGATATACGTAGACATAAAAAAAAAATACACAGGCACGATAAGTGCATACATTACTTCAATAGCAACATGAAAAAAAAATGATTACATCGATAAACATGAGATAAGACAAGAACATTAATTTCATGTTTTTATTGCCCGAAATACCTTGCTCCTAAACAAAGTGTTCAATTGGAGCGATGTGGTTATCACATCTCCGTCTCTCGCAAAATTGAATCACCACTTCGCAAATTTGGAGCGCTTTCTACAAAGAATTTTTTTTTTTTGGTATAAGTTGTCATATTTGATTGATTATAAATGGATTGAACTCAATGATCGAAAAAAAAAAAATTGACTCGTGAACTTACGAAAGAAGTGGACTGAAAACACCTCAGACTTCTAAATGTATAAGTAATTGACAGAGCGACTATAGCCGAATATTAGCATATTATGAGGAATTCATACAGAACTAGAACAAAAAAAGACTAAACAGTCGACATCACCATCGTCGGTATCATCGAAATATGGGATATTATTTTATTTTGACTGCTTCTTTGAAATGCTGCAAACATCAAATACCGAACATCATAATTATATCTACAATTTTTTTTTGGCGAATGCTAAGCGTATGAGAGAAAAAAAATGCCATGTCTTGTTTACTCGCTTTATTGCAGCGTATTTCGTTGTCGAAGTTTAAATTCTATACATATATGTTGGGTACAACCACATGAGAACTTGCACATTCGCTTCCCAACAACCATAAAATCATTGGGGTCCGTAAAAGTGGTTACGTAATACATACGAAGCACATCACTATAATGCATTCTATGGACCGGTGCAGAAAAAAGAGACTGACTGTAATCGGCCTTTGAACTTCTCTATTATGCTCATAATCCCCGACTTTTCAGATGGCGTCTACGAGTGCATCTTAGGAATGTTTTTGTATCAACATCCTGTCTATTCAAGGAGGTACAATGTAACCTGATACTCTGGCCACCTGGTCTACTCAAAGTATTCTTGCCTAAAACACGCACATAATTATGTTAGGCTGTGATTTACCATGATGAATATATAGGACCCCATAGTGACAATATCGGCTCTTGCGTTGTATGAATATTATACAGTAAATCCTCTATTTGGTTCGTTGGCCAAGTAGATTTTTTGAACGATCTTATAGCATAATCAGGCTGTCATTCATAAGTATGACAGAAAAAAAACTTCAAGCATCATCAAAGTTGAGTTTTGCAGACCAATTTTTCATTTGAGTTTGTTTCTTGGTTTTGTTTCAGCAATTATTTTTTTTTTTCATAATTTTTGACAAGAGCATGATGGGATCTTCAATATTCAAATAAATCACTGCATATTTCTGGCTGTTTTTGACAACTAATGATGACTAAATCTGAAAATCCATGCTCTTGCGGTACCTGCCATCCACACTGAAGTTTGTGTGTATAAAGAAGTTTGCTTTCTGAAATTATCCATCATGACTGCCTACAGATATAACTTAGGTTTCCCTGGGATAAATAAAAGATATCAACGAGCGCATTTGTGATTTTACTGTTGGGGTTTAAATGCTGCCAATTTCACTAGTGCAATCTTACGATTGACTTATAACTCTATCGTACTGCGGGGAAGATATTGCTCATTACGAATCACATGTGATAAGATTTCACAAAGTGATAAGACATAAATTATTCATCATATGATAAAAAGTAATCACTAACAGGAAAGCTGATTGTTTTGATGAATATGTATATTTGATATAACATTTTTGAGGTCTTCCGGACTTCAGGCGAAACATTGGAGTCTATGCGATAAGAAGAAAGATTGAGAGATAGAGAGAGAAAAAAAAAATGGGCTGGTCTTCTAATAGAGGATTATGTTTGATGGATGTAATCCGAACACTCTTTTGCAAACGAAATGTAATATTATACACAGCTTGGTTTGCCTATAAAATATGTGTTATGGTAACATCTTTTTAGATTGTATATATATATATTCATAATACAGGCAAAATATCTTCGAGAAGTGATCGTCACCATCAATGATAATATTCAATTCACACATTTGTAGATGATAATGAAGAATTGGATTACGGGAAAGAGAGAGAGAGAGAGAGATGGAAAGAGGGGGGGGGGAGAAATATGGTGGTCTTCTAAATTTTGTTTGGTGGATGGTAATCCGATCACACTTTTGTAATCGATATGTAATGTTACACACGGCTAGGTTTGCCTGTCTGTGTTATGGTAATATCTTTTTAGATTATATATATATTATTATATTATATATATATATATATATATATATATATATACATAACGGGCAAAATATATTGGAGAAGTGACCGCCACCATCAATGATAATAACCAATCTATACGTTTTTAGACGGGAATGTAGTGGATAGCTGGAAAGGAAAGTGATGAATGAGATAGAATGAAGGAGCACTAATCGAAGCAAATAATGTATCATAAAGGAAAAGCAAAATGGCAAACTTGAGTTTACAAAATGGTGCATTATGCAAAGATTTTGCAGTCGTTTTTTGCGTATGCTTGTCTTTCAATCCATAGTTAGGTATTAATTCATAATCGGTAACAAAAAATATAGTTCCATGAAGATGATCATTCAGCTTTGTTTTCCTTTCACTATATATCCTATCACTTCAAAAATGTAGCATGAACACACTTCAATTTAGAATGCCAATCGAGAACTCACATTCGTCTCTATGTGAGAGATTTTTTTTTTTTCAAACAGAGTCGCAGGTAGCATTTCCGAGTTCGTCGGAAAAGTTCATTCAATTTAGGCCACCTGGAAGCTGAAGAAGTCGTCATGACCATGGAAGAATGGTGAGCACATGCCACACAGGCTTGAAGGCCTAACATCGTTACATCACTTCAAAAAATAAGGAAAAGACAACATGTTTGTTGAAATTACACCATTTCTCCCGACATTCTTCGATCTCTCATAGCAGAGGGCTAATTCCCCTGAAATGATCTTCTCTTCTGTCAAGAGTGTAAATTAATATTTATTTCATTGTGTATACCAATCATCCCCCGATAAAAGACGGAAAATAAAGTACTTTTCTCATTCAATGTGCATAATGCATAAAGCAAACGAGCATTTGCTGCAATCGTTTATGAATATGAAACTGCTGCAACGCGATCTCATAAAGTCTTTAATTCGATTGAAAGTATGTACCTAAATGCAGAGGTATAGATAGAGAGAAGACACATGCACAATAAGAGCTTAAACCACTTTGGTGATAGCATTAAAACATTAAAGGGAAGGTAAACCCAAAGAGCAATGTGGATTGAGTGAAAGCAGCAACATTAGTAGAACACATCAGTGAAAGTTTGAGGAAAATGGAACAATCGATGCAAAAGTTATGAATTTTTAAAGTTTTGGTGTTGGAACCGCTGGATGAGGAGACTACTAGAGGATATGACGTATGAGTGGACAACAATACAAAGAAAATATAAAGGAAATTCAACAAAAATTCACTTTTCTAGAATTATGAAAGAGCAATGGACCAACCTCTTTCAGAAAGCAGGGGGAATAATTGCTACCCTGAACATATGTCAATATCAAGTTTATGGAATTTGTAATTTTCATGAAAAATTGATTTTTGTAGAATTTTCTTTATGTTTTCTTGGTATTGTTGTCCACTCATACGTCATAACCTCAAGTAGTCTCCTCATCCAGCGGTTCCATCACCAAAACTTTAAAAATTCATAACTTTTGCATCGATTGTCCGATTTTCTTCAAACTTTCACTGATGTGTTCTACTAATGTTGCTGCTTTCACTCAATCCACATTGCTCTTGGGGTTTATCTTCCCTTTAATTACATCAAAATAAGAGAAGAGCATTTCGTACTTTTATTGCTCGAAATACCTTACTCCCAAAAAGTGAGTGCTACAATTGAAGCGTTCCATAATCACATCTCCGTCTTTCGCAGAATTGAATGACCGCTCCGCAAATTTGTAGCGTTTTCTGCTACAGTGTAATTTGAATGAATTTTTTTTTTCGGCATGAGTTGTCATATCCGATTGACTGGAAATGGATTGTACAACCAGTGGCGTTTGGCTGAAATCCTTGCAACTCAATGATAGCAAAATCATTTTGACTTATGAACTTACGAAAGAAATGGACTAAAACCCCAGATTTCTAAACGTTTAAATAATTTATATAGCGACTGCATCCGAAAATAAGCATATTATAAAGAATTCATACAAAAAATAGAAATATAGACTAAACAGTCGAAATCACCATTGTCACTATGAACGTAATATGGGATATAATTGTATCTAATATACTTTTTTGAACTGCTGCAAATCCCAAATGCCGATCGGGTTTTTTTTTTTTTTTTTTCATAGACAATTTCTCGCAAATGCTACAAACGTATGAGAGAAAACTTCGTTGTTGCACTTTAATTTCTATAATAAATTAATATTTGGAACATGCACATGAGAACTTGCACATTCAATTCCCAACAACCATAAAGTAATGGTTACATTTACATACGAAGCACATCGCTAACATCCATTCTATATGGACCGGTACAGAAACGAAATAAGACTGGCAGTAATCGACCTTTGACCTTCTCTATTATGCTCATAATCCCCTGCCCTTTTAGGTTGCATCTACGAGAGGGTCTATCTAGGAGTGTTTTTGTATCTGCATCCTGTCTATTCATAAATAACATGATACTCTTGCCAGCTGGTTTATTTAAAATATTCTCGCCCATAACACGTGCACATGCGACGCTGTGTTACGCCATGATGAATTTACGACTTCGATGAAGTAGCACAATCGACTGCGTTGTTTGTATGCAGTACATCTCCTACTCGGTTTGTTCTTGCCAAGTGGTTTCTTTTTTCTTTAAACGATTTTATAACATAATCAGAATATTATTCATGACGGTAAAACTCTTCAAACAACTACAAGTAACATCGCTGTCATGATAACAAACAGACACAAAAACATTCACACACATCACATGCATGCAGGGACACACAAAAGATTTACTCAATTTATTTAATTCGCCGAGTTTTGGTAAATCCCAGGACTCGGCAGCGGAAGAAGAAGGCCAACATTTCATGCCAATAATTGTAAGCAGGTTGCCATGCCGAGATGGCTTTCGTAGAAAATCCGTAAGTACGACATTGCATTACTGATATAACACGAAGTAGTATGCTACAATGCTAATAAGGTAGGTGCGTGCACGCAACGGTCTTGACCGCCGCACGCACGCTTTTCACTTGAGTGTGACAATTTGCATACCGATGCAAATGAGATCGCCAAAGCGTGCGGCTGGTCGCTCGTCATTGGTCAGTTTCCCGACCGTTGCGAAGGTCTGAATGTCGTGAAAATTGCACTCATGTTTGTCAATATTTTGCTTGTTTATAGACATAAGGTATGACCAATCATCACAAAATGTTCACAGATGGTAACTTTGATGTATGTAGTCCCACAAAATATAAATCATTTTCAGCATAGGCATCGTATTGTTGGTGAAATTCTAAGTTTAAAAATGCGTGTTCATTTCACTCTCTCAGCCCGAGTATACTCGGGACCAGTCCACAGCCTGGAAAACGTCAGCCCGAGTATACTCGGGACACGTCCTAAACGGGTTAAAAAAAAAAAAAAAACACACAAAAAAACACCATTATTCTCCACATCATATAAATTGCATATTTTGTGTGCATTGCTTCATTATTATCTTCACACAGAAACTCCTGGATTCTATCAATGAGCAAATGAGAAGAGAATACAGCATCAGGCGTCAGATGTTGCTGAAGCGGTTGGATGTCACCGTCCAGTCATTCGGCTGGTCAGACAGGGTCAAGGCAAGTGGACACACCATAGAAGAACATTTCTTCTTTTTTTAGCAATCACAATGCATATACACATCCATGGTGCTGTGTGCCAAAAGATTTTGCAGTAGGTACCTATCACTTGCCAAAAAAGACTACTCACAGTGATCTTTTTGATATCTCTTTCTTCTACCTCTTTCTCTTGTTCATTATGTCTCTTAGGTCTCTTGCTTTTATATCTGTTCTCAATAGATTAGATGGTAGTGCTATTCCACATTCAGCTTGACTCTAATCAATGCAGTCAATTAGACAAACAGAGGGGTGGAAATGTCATCAAACTCAGAAAAAAGGATATGAAACATATGGAATCAAGAGTCACATTTTGTCCCCAAATTGTGACAATGGTTGCAACCGCATATGACGAGAACATGAGTTGATACACAAGAAAAGCAAAAATTCAATTGTTTGGTCAATTATTACAGCCCTGTTCTCTTCGAAACCGTAGTTTGCCATGGTTATGCACTTCACATTCTTTGATGTGTTTCTTGATTGTCTTTTGTTGAACAGAGCAAGCAGGACAGCTTCTCCACGGAGTACAGAAGGCGCAGGAAAGAGTTGACGTCAGAGAGCACGGTCACTATTGCCAGCATGATGACTGCCAGAGAAGGTCAGTTTACTAAGATTCTACCACTTCTGCATTATCTTCATGAAAGGAAGAATAATGTCAAGAGGAACATCTGACTATTCCAGTATGCATGTTATAGCAAGATTGTGATGAAGAGAGTGCACTTTGTTTTTTTTATTTTTTTTTTTACTGTATTTCCCTCAATCTTTGTCAAATATCATAGTATGATTGAGAAGTACCATGATATGTACCATGTACCTCCGTCTCTATATGAAGAGTTTGATCAGAAACGATTAAAAAGATTCCATACTTTCTTAGTATTTTTAGGTTTTTTTTTAAGCAGCATTAAAGGTACTGCTTACCATTGGGAGCAGTGATTTAAAAAGTGTTCGAGATATCACATTTGATGCATATCTGTAGGTCAGTCGTATCACATGTAAAAATTTCGTAATAAAGCCTAAAATAAAGGAGATATTACTATTTTCCCCACTAAACCCTAACTGTAGATGGTTCAGTCTAGAAACATTTTTAACATAACTATTGTTCACATTTTGTTTATTTAACAATACTGACCAGTTGATCATACTGATTCAAATTTTTACATGCGTTGTTAAAGCTCGGTTTTGGTTTTATCTGCAAATGGTTAAATAATGTCTTTAATTGCCAATATCTGAACATAACAAGATTGGAGTTAACTCAAATTCATCATAATGTATTATTCAGATGTAAAATGATGAGATTGGTATGGGAATCCATGGCATCTGATCTGATGAAGATTCTATCAACATAAAAGAAATGATAGACTGGTTGAAAAGTTTCTCTCTCATATTGCATCATTAAATCCAAAGTGATGAAATACCCGAGGAGAAAATGTATTCCAAGTCCAGCGCACACTGGTAACAATGAACTTGAGTGACAAAATGTTCTTCTCATGTCGTCCACCAGACCTCGCCAAGTTGAAGAAGACAAGCAGTGGGTCTGTGAGGAAGAATACACAGTCCTCCGTCAACAAAGTCATAATGGGCAGGGTGAGAAACTGAATTCTTATTGGTTTTATGTGTGTGTAGTTTAAGCCACAGCAATTGTCTCATTTGAATAAAGAGTTTTACTTCTGCCCTAAATCTTCGTTGTCACTCTCATAATCATGCAAGATCCTTCAAATTACATGTAAATGCAGAAGACTACATCACCTCAAACATTTACCTTGTACACCATATATTTAGCAAATTGTCAATTTTTTTTATTTTTTTAATTTTTTTTTTTTAATCCAGACTTCCCAACAATTTTGCGAGTGGTGAAAATCACCATCATGGAGTGCAGCAATAGACAGACAAATGCACAAGTGTATGTTGCATGCATGTTGGGTCATCATGATTAATATTTTTGTGTGTAAGATTTGGGAATAGCACCAGACTTTCACAATTTATGAAAATCTAAACTCTGCAAAATATATGATGTTTACAGTATGTGAAAGCATTATTTTACTACTCTAGCATCCTCTGGGTTCCTCATTTGATGTAATACGTGATATTACATTGATTTCTGTGTGTTCTTGTTGTGGAGAATGTCCTGTAATGTTCCTGTGTTTCATTGGGTTATTTGAGCTCTATCTCCCTTTCCTAGTGCAAATGAGTATAATTATGCTGTTTCATGTCTGATATTCTTCATGACAGTAGTACATTATTGTCATTATCTCTTCATATGACTCTACCCCCTGCGCGATTTCCAGGTGCCGGACAGAGGGGGCCGGCCTCAGGAGGCCACCCCACCCCCACCAGAGATGCCAGCTTTCAAGCAGAGACAGGAAGGTGGACATAGAGGTATGGACAGTGCACTAACCTCTTTCATGGCAGTCATAAATCTATCAAGCTTGACAATATCCTATGCAGTAAGCCGAAAATTGGACCACCCTGATGTGACCGACATGATCGCACAGGGTAGCTTCTGCAATCACTAACTTGAAATCCTATCCAAACACACATGGGCTTTACTATGCTGCACACTGGCACTGGTCCGACGGTCCCTGACCAGTAAAAATCACCGTCTGACCAGTAACTTTTCCAGGAATAGACCAGTAAAAAATAGAAAACTGGGTAGCTACTGGTCGTACAGGACCAGTAGAAAAAATGGGTTAGTGTGCAGCCCTTGCTGTACATTCAGCAGCTTAGGTATTGAGGAGCCATGAAACACACCCCAAAGAGGTATTTTAATGTGCAAGGCGGTGTCATACAAGCTTTTATTGAGGTCCATGGCACATGAAAACACCAAATACTGAAATTGATGCCCCAAATATGGATGTTCTTTGTAAGAGGTATATGATATAGGTTGCTACAAGCTTGCCTGCAAAATCCTGCTGACTTACAGATTGCCACTTGTGGAACTCCTGTCAATTATCTTCAATTCTCTCTTTTTCTTTTCCAACAATATCCAGCTGTATAGTTTGTTATGTACAGTAGGTTTTCAGACAAGCTACTAAAGCCATTTTGTAATCGAGCAAATTATTTTTCTTTTTTTTTATAGAAAATCATGACAACAATGAATATTTCTTCTTTAAGGTGGAGAAATATATGCAGAATTCAAATAAATGTTTGATGGTCATTCATGTGATCACTTCTAACTGGAGAGAAACAACAGAGTTGAGAAAGAGTTTAGAGAAACGGTAATGTTTATTCTTCAATAAGCATCACACTGAGTGATGTTCTACTTTGTTTCCTGTCATTGCAGGCGGAAGAGGCGGTGGCAGGGTGCAGGGAGGTAAGTACCCAGTCCTGTTACATTGAAGCAGTTTGGAGGAAGGAGGATTGTGATATCAGGATGTCTTATAGAATATCGTAGCATCAGCTGTTGTAATTTGTTGAAACATTTCATGTAACTCATGAGTAATGTGTTTGATTAATTTTTATGCCTACGCCTCAGAAGGGTGCAAAATTTTTGATTTCCTTTTTATTTTCTTATCAAGTGGGTTATGATGAGTTATTATATAGTTTTTTTCTTCTTCTTCATCCTCTCCTTTTTTCTTCCTCTTCTGCTTTATTATTTTCTTCTACTAATTCTTCTTCTCCTTTCTTCTTCTTCTTCTTCTCCTTAGTGCAGTTAAGTGATGTAGATTAAGCTGTTGTATGTATTTCCTCTAATAATATGTAATAATATTCATGGAATGGGAGTTGAGTTTTTGACCAGGTCCTTAATTTTGTTGACAATTAGAACCTAAATGATAGAAGAACTTAAAAAACCGGAAACTATGAGAACAACAACAACAACATAAAGTTGAGCAAAATGTCAAATGTACAACCCATCATTCCAAAGTGACGGCCCACAATCTCTTGTTCGTCCTCCAGGCTGGTCAGGAGGTGGACGAGGAGGAGGAGGAGGGAACTGGAACCAAGGAGGAAACTGGAACCAGGGCGGAGGAGGGGGTGGGAACTGGAACCAGGGTGGCGGTGGTGGAGGAAACTGGATTTCAGGAGGAGGTGGAGGATATAGAGGACACAACAATTACCATGATGGAGGAGGCGGTGGCTATGGCAACCAACAGGGAGGCTATGGAGGTGGACATGGTGGAGGTGGAGGAGGAGGCTACGGAGGAGGACAAGGGTATGGAGGAGGACAAGGATATGGAGGGCAAGGAGGCTATGGTGGCCAGGGAGGCTATGGTGGTGGCCAGGGAGGTTATGGGGGTCAGGGGGGTGGAGGGAGGGGTGGTCGAGATGGTAGACGGGGTAGTGGAAAGGGGAGGGGCGGTGGTAGAGGTAGAGGGGGTGGCAGATACTGAACAAAATTACAATCATATGTTTACAACAATATGCCTGCAAGTATACCCTAATAGACGTGGAAACCATTAAAGGACAAGTTCACCTTCATAAACATAAGGATTGTGAGAATACAGCAATATTAGTAGAACACATCAGTGAAAGTTTGAGGAAAATTGGACAATCGATGCAAAAGTTATGAATTTTTGAAATTTTTGTGGTGGAACCACTGGATGAGGAGACTATTAAGGCTCGTGATGTCATATGAGAAAAAAAAAAGAAAATGTAAAGAAAATTCAACATATTTTCACTTTTTTTGCATAATAAAAGAGCACTTGACTTGCCTCTCTCTAAAGGCAATGGGAATGATATTACCCATAACATATGTCAGTAACGAGTCAAGGGAATGAATACTTTTTTCAAAAGATGAAATTTTGTGAAATTCTCTTTATATTTTCCTTATATTTTTGTAGGCATGTGACATCATACACTGCAGTAGTCTTCTCATCCAGCGGTGACTGCACAAAAACTTCAAAAATTCACAACTTTTGAACAGATTGTCCAATTTTCCTCAAACTTTCAATGATGTATTCTACTAATATTGCTACATTCTCTCAATCCTTATGTTAATGAAGGTGAACTTGTCCTTTAAAAGCAAAATGTTTGCAAGGTTTCTATATTTTGCTTTGACTTAGAGTTGTGAGTTGATAACTCAAAGGAGAGAATTTTTTTTTCTTAAAATACAAGACTGCCTGTGTCTCTTTATACTGATGTAATGCAGTGGTTTCCTAAATCTACACTGTTAAACATAGTAGATTCTACCAATTGTATTGCACAAATATAGTAACTTATGACAGTATCTTTGTCCCTAGTCTCTCACTATTGCATGGTTTACCATTTGCTCAGAGCATGATTCATCAACTCCTGTAAACTTACAGAACAGAATCATGTTATAATAATTTATTATGTTTCTTTGCTAATGGTGTACCATCCTGCCCAATGTGAATTTCTGCAAGAAATAATCATTAACAAATAAATTGACAAATATATAAAGTGAAACAGCAAATGATTAAACTTTAGTAGCAGCATTTAAAAAAAAAGAAAAAAAAATGACATCAAAATTTGTGTTTTACAGATCTGGGCCCCGTTGCTAGAAACTTTACGTTTAAACGCAACTTGCAACTGATTGTCACTGGCCAATCAAAATCATTGTTGCATGCATGTCTTCTTAATAGGGCAGACCCTGAGCCAATCAGAATGGTTGTTTCAAAATTGGCAATTATTCGCAATTGATTGCAACTTTCTTGCAACGGGGCCCTGATCTGGAGAGAGGTAGACATTGTATGACAAATTGTACCTCGTTTGTGAATCCTCTATTCTGATTGTTAAAATCTGATGCATAAATTCAACAATTACTGGCAGTCTCATAGCACTCAAAGTGCCCCATTGTACTTAACCACCTCATAGCACTAAACTGCCCTGTGTTTTTGTAGGTACATGCTACGTATGTGGATGTGTTTACATGTAGTGTAAGCGCTTGCCCTCCATAGTGCACGAGGTGACCCTCATCCAATGCGATTGCCATGCAAACGTCCGTGGCAGCACCTGCTGTGTGAACTGGGTAGTATGATGACAATCAACCAAGTAAAAATGTCATTTTGTTATATTCGGTTTATAAAACAGACATGGACTGCTTTTATTTGGGGCATTGTTGATATTATTGCTCCTCGGGATTTCGACTCTGTGCTATGACCTTCGGAGCAAGCCTCCACGGGTCATAGCATGGAGTTGAGATCTCTGGGGCGGGTTGATAATATCTATAATGTCCCAATAAGCAGTCCATACCTGTATATTGGTCCATTTCTTTAGCCTTGTTTCAATCTCCTGTCAATGAAAAATTCTCAGCTGATTCACTTGGAAGAAAGATCGAGGATCTACTTGTGATGTAGATGTATCAGCATAGGTTTCGAATGCAACAGGGATTTAACTCATTGGCCATGGGATACTGGTATGCTATGTACAGTTGAACCTCTCGTATCCGGACAAGTCGGGACCGGGGCTCATCCGGATAAGGGATTTGGCCGGATACGGGAGACTCAATGCTTTATACATGTACATATACATACACATTAACCTCGTCGCGGGGCGCTGTAACACAGTACGTATTTGTCCGTATGGGGTCGCTGCTGCGGTTACATGCACATGTACTGATGTAGCCCATTGTAGTACCACATGTAGTAATGTGTATACCGCAACCTTTTCATTTGTTACACTCAGTAACAGACCCCAAATATATCGTATTAGAGGTGTATGTTAATGTTGGAAGTAATATGTAATTCATGTGTGTTTGTGTAGGAGTTCTCAAGGAGTTGGGAATCCCCCTTTCCTCCCGTAATTATCAAAAAAAAAAAAAAAAAAAATCACGGCGAGATTGCGTCCGTATAATAGAGAGATCCGGATAAAGGGAGGCCGGATAAGAGAGGTTCAACTGTACTTACTGTATGGGAAATTACAGCATCTATGAGGCAAGAAGGTAAATGTGTTATCAAGATGAAGCTGGAGGTTATTAAACAGGGTAAGTCAGTATTTACCAGTATTCAACTTTATTTAGTTCCTGATTGTGACATATTTCGAGTATGAATGTCAGGTAGCATAAATTGTGCATGTCTCATGTGGTTTACGTAAAAATAGAATCTGCCGACATATCATGTGGCTTCTTCATCGTCTTTTTTTTTTTTTTTTTTTTTTTTGGTGGGGTGTTAGCTGCTCTTTCAACACCCTTCTTGATTGTTAATCATTTGCATAAAAAGGCAGATATATTGTATTTCATACAACTGGCTTTTGTGCCCCTCCAAACCAGTTTGCCCTTTGAATGCTTGAGCCATCTTACACAAGTACTCTGGCAAAGTCCGGAGGGTAAGAAATTATCATCTTGAGGATGATATCACTTTATTCAGCTTTATGGTGAGATGTTTTCTCTTGAGAGGCAAACTTCACCCTTTATGTGTTCGGACACTTACCTGTAACTAGCCATTCTTTTCATCAGCATTCAGCAGGTTCCTACAAACTTGATCCAAGGTTCAAGTTGTCAAGCCTAGTCAGGTGTAACACTGCCCCTCAATTTAACACAAAGGCCATGGTGACACAATAGGGATTACAGAGGATTAGATAATCTCTATTCAGCGGTAATTAAGTCAAGACACCCAAGCCTATTCACAAAAAAAGCCCTCCAATTTGTAATAATATGCCAATTGGTGGAAAAAGCATAGTAAAGGTTGAAAGAAAAAAAAAAAAACAACAATTTGGTGTATGAGCAACATGCTGAAGCAGTTCTGTGATGGATGGCTCACTATTTGTGTGAATGGAGGATATAGCAATCATTTTGTGGCTTCATAACCTCCCCAGAGGATTAAACATTCATGAAGGTCTCCGAGTCATGGGACAATGTTAGAGACAAAATGGATAGTTGTTTGCCGATACTAATGAGGCATGTTGTGGAATAATCATGTATGAGCTTTTTTCCTGATTAGCAAACGTCCTCTGAATACAGAGCGTAAAATTATTTGCCAGTTGGGAAAATGGTTCAGCATTGATATTCCGTTTTCTTATGTTTCTTTGGAATACTTATTTATAGAAATTTCACAATGTATGGAATACCGCTGAAATTTTGTCTAAGATGTTGCTGGTTTAAATAAACCTTTTTTGTTTTTGAATCTTCAAAGTTTGTTCGATATGTGTGTTCCTTGTTTTTTTCCTTTGCAGTCTTGGCTGTAATAGATTATGACAGTCACTTAGTAGATTCATGAGTCAGCGGTATTGAGAGTTTTGTTGAATAAGTCATCCATTTTGTTTTCATTGTCTGTTATTTCTTTTTGTGTGCAATAGGTTTAGTTGGAGAGGAATTTCTTGCTTTATTGACATTGACAATATTGAAAGAATAGGACTTGTAAAAAAATGTCATGATACACTTCATATTGAAAGGATCAGTGAGAATATGTCCTGCTTTAAAAGAAATGTCAAAACTGAGATTTGCCTTGGAATGAAATATGTATGGAGCTGTACTCAGACAAGAGCCAGTCATCTTAACCCGTTCCACACTGAATGCTGAAATGTCCATAGACTTAATACGCAGGCCACGAGGTTCCCATAGGAAATGGGTTAAGTGACTTTGTTTTGAACGTAAAGTTGAATTTAAAGCATGCATTTCATAGTTGGCTATTTCTCAGTAGAAGTCGTAAGTCTCACATGGGGACATTTAGATACACAATAGGCCCTTTTTTGGCCTTGAGACAAGGAATATGTAGCAGCTTCCAAACCACTGGTTGTAATTTTAACTTTGTACACTGCGACTGTCGTAGCAGATGATTTCCTGACACTTCAGGGAGAAACACTTTACAGAGATATGCAGAGCTGTGTTGAGCGTGTTGCCAAACTTTGGAAGCACATCCGCCTTCAGTGTGCAGAGGCATGGCAACTAATTCCACTGGATAAGATTGTGGGTAAGCTTGTGGGCAAGGGAACAGTATTTTAGATACGCACAACACTGTGTGTAAAAGTTCTTTGCCTGTTGAGGACAAGTCCCGGGTATGCTCAGGCAGGTGTCTATGGCAAATGCATCTTGTAGCAAAATCAGTCTGTCCTCAATGGGTTAACCCGTGATTTTATTCAGGAGGAGGAAAAAAAAAAATGAACACACTTTAAGGACCAAAGGAAAATGGGGAAAGGTGGTGATGATAGGCAAGGTTGAGTCTCATCGCATCTTGTTCCTAGAATTCATAGGAACGGAGATAAGTACAGAAACTGATTGTGAGTGAAAAAAAAAAAAAGGAAGAAAACTGCCACAAGCAGTCTCGTGTGTGGTAATACCTTGGAATTACCATTCACATTGATCGTTGTGCTTTTGGCAGTCAAGGCCAGCACAACAGACAATAATTTGCTATGGCTGCACTTGTGTGCAAAGTTAGTAATTACAGGCTGTATTGTAGTAGACACAGACACAGGCACACACAAACACATGAACACTATCGTGTATATACTGTACAATGTATGAAGAGTTTTATCGCAAAATGAGCTTAGCGCCATTTTTAAACATTTCAAAGTAAATCCATCATCAGATAGGGCAAAATTAAACCTTTCCAGTTTAACATAACAAGGAATATTCTAGAAGTTATGATAAAAAATGTCATGTGTTTTCTTATCATTTTCTTTGTGTTTTCAGCTTTAATCACAAATATCTCAACAAGAAAGGAGTTAGCTCATTTTGCGATAAAACTCTTCGTATTATGTATACATATTCATATTGTGTGTGTGTACGAGTGTTTGTGTTTGTGTGTGTGTATGTCAAGACATATAGCCAACTAGATCACACATAACATGCTATTTGCAGTTTTTTGTCCTGACCAGTGGATTTCACTCCCAGCTTCCCAACAAAAAACAACAACAAAACAAAACAAACAATAAAGCAAAAGACAAACAAACAAGCAATAATAATACTGTGACTCGAATGTGTGTAACTCCATAGTGTGAATGGCTTCTTTTAAACTCTTCCAGTAAAATAATTTGCAACTCTCTAAAATTATCTGATCTTTTTGTGTCTTTCCTTTTGTTCTCTCTCTATATATATATTTTTCATCCTTGCACCATCCTTACTTGTATACCTTTCTTCACTCTCTCCACTGTATGGTTATATACATGTATAATATATATACATACCAGAATTACTTATTGTGATGGAGATTTTAGAGATTCCATGATTTATCTCTGAAAATATTTAATAATCCTTTCATACTGGGTCAGCGACCAATTTTATCGAGCCTAATTATTCCAAATCTTAAGGCATCAACTTTAAAACTGTTACATATTGATGTAAATTGATTGCCATCTACAACATCCTTCCACTATATCTTCACGCGTACATTCATACTGAATGAAAATATGACTTTTGTTTACAGAATGCATTGAGGATCTCGATTTCAGCCGTCATTTAGTCAGACGATGGTATGCACGTTTTCCAGAATTGAAGAGTTTGTTCTCAAAAACCGATAAGTCCATATTTGCCAAATGGAAATATCTGCGATTAAAGGTCAGGAAAAATAAAGAGAATAATAAGAAAATTTGTGCTTCTTTTGACCATAATTTCAAAAGTGTACCTTTATATGTAGTGACCAATATATCATTTAAAAGGTATTATTTTGTACTTTATCACAGACACCGTAACTCAAAATCTTTAAAAATGGACTTATCGGGGTTTTGAAAACAAACTTTTCAATTGTAAAAAATTGTGATAGTCATGAACATTGTTGGAGGAATATTTCAAATGTAATCAGCGCTCCTTTTCCTCACGATATGGGCAAACACTGGCTGCTCCAATCAACCCAGAAAGCCACAGTAATATGGGAAAATAGTGAGGGTTTGATGTTTGAAATAAAACATGGAAAGTACGTAGTCGGAAAGAGCATTCTAGACTCATTTTTGCAGGGTGTATGAAATTAATTGCATTCAGAATGGAAGCTTTAAAATACGTCGAAACGCCCGATCGCTTGAAGATTCGATTTGATGCCCAATTAGTGAAGCGCGCCAGCTACGGTGCAAATTCGTTTTAAAGTCTGTAGCACGCTGAATGATGGCAACATGATGTCGTATGCTTCGTCTGCTCAATTATCTGGAAACAAAGGACGTCCATGATCCCTGTCAAGTTATGTGTATAGTTAACAAGAAGAGTAGTCTACAAGTATATCCTGTGCTGGTGGGCAGATACATATTGGTATCTGATGTGTGTTCTATCGATGTAAGGTCGTAGAAAGGTTTAGACGAGTGCTTGAGATGCGAAGACGTGGAAGGGAATCCCATCGCGCTCGCGAGCCGATTACTGACTGTTTCGAACGCCTTAGCTTCGGCTGAGCCAGCGACCCTAGGACCGGATCCTGCACAAGTGCGGTCGTGTTCCGCTGAACTGTTTCTCGAACAGTGACGGACGCGAGACGAACGGATAGTATTGATTGTGTTAATAATCTTACCGCATCTGCGGAAAACAACCCGGGAAAAGAACCAAAAAGCAGCCATCCGAGGGAATCTTTGCAGAGGACATCAATATTTTTTGACACCGAATGTCTGGTAAGAATGTTAAGACAGTCGTTTATATAATAGAATATTCTACGTCCTAACAACAAGCGTAACAACCATTAACAACAGTTGACACTAACACTAACAGCAACACTAACACTACAATACAGTCTTGATGGTAACACTCATTTTTTAACAGTGAGCTAAGTCAAGAAGGTACAGTGTTACGTGTCACAGCCATAGACACCGTAGGTGATATATCACTATACGTGGTCGGACCGGACAAGTTGTGGGACCGGACTAAAAATTTTCTTCCACAAACACAATAAAATCCCATAAAATAAGCATACAATACAATGGCTATTGAATAAATATTTTATACCAATTTTTTAGGTAACTTCTCCAAAGCAGAATTCGGCGATTTGTTTCATGATTTGTCAACCAGAAGAAGTGCGCAATATTCTATCACGCGCGATGTGAAACTTGTGCGCGTGTTTAAGTCAGAAACAACAAACTTCAGTGTTAATCCATTCCCATAGACAATACACGGAGGCTGGCTACAACGTTCAAAATATATTTGCAAGGGTTTCAGTTAAGTTCTCTGATTACGACAAAAATTGATTTTGTTCATTTTGCTTTGGAAGAACTGTTAAGTATCATTTTCAGAACCTCATCATTGTGTATTGGAATATTTTTATTGAGAATGGCAATGTGAAAAATTCATCTAAATCTCAACTTCTTAAGTGTCCGGGTACACAACCCCCCATCATACTACACACAAACAAAGTGTAGCCTGCGTTATTGCATCGTTTAAATTGTTTCCTGAAATCATCAATGCAGCCGACCAGTACCAGTTTTGAATATAAACAATACATGTAATTCTAGACCTGGTCTGGTTTCTAAACTCCTTGATACGAGTTACGACAAGAATAGAAGAACTAACTTTAGAAATGCACTACCATGACTGAACTCCAGGGGTTGGGAACTCGGAAAGCAATTGCTTTGATTGATATTAGGCTGCCCTATATCTCAAATGCTGATATTTCCTGTGTTACATTTATTTCCTCTAATTCCTCCATGGATTTGAACAATATTTATTCAGTATCCCTTATGTTATAGTTATTTATTGATCAGCTGATATTGAAATGTGTGAGCCATGTCTGCTGTGCATTCTGTATAAAAACATTTAAGATATCAGTTTTGAAAGTGTAATTGTGCCCACCTAGCTCTAATCCCACAAAAAGTAATAATAATGATAATAATCATAGTGTATACTTCTATAGCGCAACAATCCATCAAAAAGAGGCTTATGGCACGTTTAGGCTTTAAGGTTAAAGGTAGGGGATACCTTTTACAGAACTCCCAAAATGCAGCAAAACATTAAATATGAACCTCAGGGGACTTGTTTAGGCCACTGCTTAGAAATTTGGAAGTCAACAGTTATCTACAATTTGAATAATGCACAAAACTCAACTACTCAGTAGTTCTGTGTGGCAGCCACACTTAAGCCTTTTTGTTGCAGTCTTCTGTATTTTTTATCTATAAACACAAATCTAAAAGTATAAGAGCTGATGTAATAACATATAGTGTGTGGCAAGAATGTATATAGAAATGTTTGTAAGTTTTGATGAACTTTATTCACAAAATATACATGATGGACACACATGCAGTGCATGGGTCTGCAAAGGTAGCCTAGTAATGAACTGGAATTTACGGTGCGCCCCGAAAAGAATTCAATTCAAAATCTAATGGTCAATAAAAATGTTCTAAATGTTACATTCTACTTTCAATACTTTATGGGAGTTTCTAAAATGATACTCTCTTCAACATACCACTGTGTTTATACAACTCTTCATTTAAGGCATGCAAATGGGATTCCCTACCTTTTAAGAAAAGGAAGAAGAAGAAGAAGAAAGAAATGTATGACATCTTCACTTTTTTTTCCCTACAACATATTAATCAGAAATGTTTTTAGAGATGTTTTATGTGATGTACAGTGATTCCACTGAGGATGACTAGTGAGCAGTGACAGGGATATCATTCCAAACCTTTGGTCCATTGTGGGAAAAAGAACAAGTTCCTCATGAATGCTTATCTTTAGGTATCTGAAATGTAAAAAAAAACTAGATGATCGAAGTCTGCGAGGAGGGTTATAACAATGCAAAGAATTCTGAAGATACTTGGGTGCAGTTGAACCACATGATACACAAAAAGAACAATTTTGAAAACAATTTGCTTTTCAACAGGAAGCCAATGGAGAGAACATAACACTGGCGTAATATGAGCAGTTTCCTACTATAGGTCAGTAATCTTGCAGCAGAGTTTTGAAGACGTTGTAGAGTGTTGATTTGTTGTTGTGACAGGAGTTTATGTACCCCCCCCCCAAAAAAAAAAGGAACGAAGAAAAGTATACCAAAATGAATTTCAACCTCCCAATACCGTTTGAAAGAGTAACCTCTTTGAAATCTTTAACTTATTGAAAGCAGACCATCCTAACCCATTCAAAAATGATTGAAATAAAGAAGAGTTAGGTGCAGTTTCTTATTAAAAGGGAGAAAAGAGGATTTAAATAAATACGATTACTCAGGTGTGCTGTGCAGAAAACAAAAACATACTAGTATTTTATTTCCCAGTGAAGGCAGTGCCTGTCGAAAAACAAACAAACAAACAACGGTCCAGAAAAACTGCTAATATCTTGCTTTCGGTACCAGGTATTGTTTTAAGTCAACAAATTTTGACAGTACAGGTTAGGTAGAGAAATGATTACTCTCCAAGGTAAGATAAACTTCAAAAATTTGAATTGGTCGACCGAAACGACATTGCGGTCCATTACAGAGAATCCTAATCAGAGACTATTTGCAGGTCTTGAGCTTGTTTTCAGCTTTTCTGGCATTATCTGTTCGTCTGAGGAATGATATTTCTTCTCCAAAGGCGGTGTGACCTGAGAGGATGCCCCCACTAAATCCTGATATTGCAGTCTCTCTTGCTTTCTCTTTCCTGCTTTCAATACACCTACCGTCAGCTTGTCATCGATTCATCGTAATTGGCGCCTGGCCAAGGTTTGGAGTGCAAACGAAAGAGCACCCAGTCGTGAGAATTGTTTGTGTCTTGTGTTTCCAAAGTTGCCCTCGATATGAGAACAGGCCACTACACCCTTGCAGTATAATTCATGCAGAGCCGATCTGGTAGGAGTGTAGTTTTACACATTGTAGTGAAGATAGAACTGGTAGCTTCCCAGTTATTTCTCCCACACTTTGTTTTCAGCACACCGTGAATAATAGCTTGCATTCTCAGCTACGATCAGTGATCATTGAAGTCTGACTTTGAAAGCGGGATCTCAAGCTGTTTTGATGGGGTACTGACTTGAAGACCCAAATCGCCAAACAGCTGCAGTCACTGATGTATATTACAGCTGTTCTATTGCCAAGATACTGATCAATGTTTGTGAGAGACAAATCCACATGTTCAAACATGAGACAGAGTACTAGTAACATGTACCCAAGGTAATGTTTTGAACATTGTTGTAGACCAAAGGAAAACATTTGTGAATAGTGCTGAGGTTCTGAAAGTATCTGAGTAACTTGGCAATGGAAAGTAGCTTCCACACAGCTAAAAAGCATAATCAAGTTTAGCATGGCTAGTAAACCAGCAAAGCCTCCAGCTGTGGTAGTGTTTCTGCACACTGTCAAATTCAAGCTGCTAGAGGCACTTATAATGGGTGCACCGGGCTTGGTACTTCTCATGAAAAAGTCCTCTGTATTTCCATACTTCTTTTACATGTAACTTTATAATAAGATTTATAATTCCCACCCATTGCTCATGTTTGTGAAGTCTTCATACACACACACACATGTACATGCTGCTGATAGCATCAAGAATATGTGAGCATGTCTCTTTCTCAAAAAAAGAAAAAAGAAAAAAAAGATTAGAAGTGATAACTTCAACACAGTATGATAGGGTGTGATTACATTCAACATCACTGTTGTAGTGCACAAAACTATTGTTTTTTCTTCGCTGGGGGAGGGGAGTTTCAGGTTTTAGAGGGTGTTGGCATTGACCCCTGGGACCTAGCCAAGAAGACATTCTTCTAAATTGAAATGCCACTCCATGTTCACGCTGACACTAAGAAATGGAGTAAAAAACAAACCAATTGAAAGTAGAAATATCATTAAAGTTGGAAATAAAACATGAAGTACCTGTACTGTTGTATTGTGATGACACCAAAATATGGGTCATAACCACAGTATTCATATGAGATTCAAAGCAGTGATGCTGCTGCCCCACAACTACTGTAAAACCAGAAATTTTCCCATGCATGAAATGTTTCACAAATTTCATGAGGAGCCAAGATTCATGCAAGTGAAATGCTCTCAAAGTTGTTGTCCCCCCCCCCCCCCAATTCTATACATCGAATGCCAGTGGCAATTCATGAAAGTTTCATGCTGCAAAAAGGCCGCCAGCTCCAATTTGCGGAAGTTTCATGCCATGAATGTTTGGGGTTTTACAGGATCCCGTTGTCTGATGGTACAAATACATTTAAGAACATATAGTTTTGTAGATTATAAAACTGCAATTCCTTACCCTTTTTTGTTTTACCATGCCATTGATACAGTCATAGTTAATATTGTATCCATTTCCACTGAGTTATTGTAACTCTTCAACAATTTGCTGAAAAAGGATTTTACAATTTGCTCTCTTTTGAAACTTGCCGAAAATTGTTGCATGCTGGCCATAAATACTGACCAGCATGCAACAATACTTTAGGATGCAGTGAGGCAATTATCTCATCTGTCTGATCCAATCTATGTGCGAACTCAGGTCCAATATCGCTAATTTATGAAGACACGTGACATTTTTGCATATATCATATTTAAGTGTCTTTTTTAATACTCTATTTATCAAAGTCAACTCGAAAAATAGATCAAGGAGTGACATTTATCTCTCAGTAGCTCCTGGAGCTGAGCCAAGGAGAAACGTTCCTGGTGCTGGCAAGCACCGCTTCTGGTTAAAAGTGAGATGCACAGCCGAGGGAGATTTAAACCCTGGCCAGGAAGTGTCGGTGGAGATCAATCAATTAGCAGGGGCTAGTCGCAGGACTTAGACTTTTGGTCGGCTGCAGCGAGGATAGAATGCACGTCGTGAAAGCTTTGCCGATTGCTGTTTTGGGCCGTGGGGCTCCGGCTCTGTCAGCTGGCAAAGTAATCTTAAATCAAGTTTTGGCCCTCAGTTCAATGTCTTCCAAGTTTTAGCTCTTCTGTTACAATTCCTGAAATGGTCATTTGTGCCTGACTGGTTAAAGGCATAATTTATCATTTGCAGAAGAAACAAAAACCCAGCATTAGTGCTTTAAAATAATTCTAAAATGTGAGTTTGGGTTAGAAACAACCACTGTAAAAATTTGAATCCGTATAATCGATGTTAAGTATTGTTAAATACACAAAATGCGAACAATAGTTAGTATAATAAAAATGTTTCCAGACTAAACCGTCTACAGTTACGGTTTGATGAGAAAAATACGGATATTATATTTTAGGCTTTGTTTCAACAAAAAAAGAAGAAATCTTCATGGTAGGATGTTTTGTGATACAACAGACCTACACATATATTCATCAAATGTGATATCTTGGAAAAAAATTTAAATCGCTGCTCCCAAAGGTAAACAGGACCTTTAAATTCTGATGTGATTATGCATGGAATATATAATATATCCTTTTGTTTTTGATACTAGAATTCTTATGGATTACATTGTTTGACATGACTGACATGTCACATTGGGATTGTTAAATTTATAAACTGTTTTTTTTTTTTTAAACTTGAAGTGTAATGCTGAGCTGAGAAATTAAGTTTAAATGAACAAAATGGAACGAATCATTTAAAAAAAAAAAGTTTTATCACAGATCATCAAGCTGCAGTTCCAATTGATTGATTGTATTTTCTAAAGTCACTGTGATATCAGTTCTAAGCAGTTTCCTATTTTTTTGTTGAAGTGTGAGTATTTTTCAAATTGTATGCCTCCAAATTACTCTAGGCTGTATCAAATGCAATTTGAAATGTTCCCGTTGGCTGCTACAAAGTAAGTAAAATCAGAAATAGTCATTACAGGAAGAGAGAGAGAAAGAAAAAGGAAGCAATATGGTCTGTGCACTTTCTCTTTTTTTTTTTTTTTTTTTACTCCATGCATTCTTGTCTGTTGAAATCTCTTACACATCTACAATCTGAGTGTGCTCTGAGGTACTACAAGTATCTTCCCTAGAACATATATTACTCTGATGTATTCCCATGACGTAAACAGTTTTGTGTGGTTTTCTGTGTTTCCATACCTCTTGTTTTTGGTCTGGAAAGGAAAGAAAATCAATCTTGGTAGGTAGAGTTAAGCTTGGTATAAATCTATTTTGTTGAGATACACCTATTACTCCAGAATTTTATCATTAATTTGTTTTGCTTTGTTGAACTGACTGCTTGATTGATCCACTTAGCATACTGATGTAATTTTCTTATAAAGACTAGTTCATACCCAATTTCACAGAAGTTTTGAAGCATAAGGAGGTTTTTTCTTTTTGTGTATATAATATACATTTCCTAATGAGTCTTTTGTAGACCTTTTTCCTTTGTTTGAACTGTATGATGCAATGTGGGATATTAGAACTATTTTCTTGGTTGCCAAATTCAATTTCTGTGATCTTCATTTATGAATTTGTCTGAATGTGATAACAAATTTAAAAAAAAAAATCATCTTATTGTGCAGATTTGGGAGAATGTGCTATTTCGAAGAAAAAGCCGGTGTGTGTTGTAATGCTCTTGCCATGTGTGTAATCTACCAACTTGGGTGTTGTTTATCTGTTTTGCCAATAGGGAAAGGAAATTACATCAGGAACATGTATGACTTTGATCTTGCTCAAGTTACAAGGCTGCTATGGTGACCCAGCAAGGATGTGGCATTGTACATTCAATGCATTTGACAGTATTTTACCACAGAATTGTGAAAGTTATTCTGCTTTTGCAGCGGCAGAACTGTATTTTCGTATTTACACCATTGTGGTACCGTACACATGTTCCTCTCAGGTGTTGCTGCCACTGGTAAAGCACATCCGTTAATATCTGGAATGATTTTATGATTACTGCACAGCTGGTGTGTGTGTTTTTTTCTTTGGGAAAGTTTGCCCAGGTTATCTTTGTATGCAAATCCTGATGATCCGCTGACTTCCCCTTTTGGTTTGCCGAGAGAGACCAGAAGTCGCTGCAAACAGAGCCAGTGTGCTGCGGGTGCACAGCGGTAGCATTCTGACCAGGTGCAGTGTTTTCTGTGGAATCCCAGCCAACTCTTTTGGAATATATATCGCAATGTCGCGGCGGGCGTGCGAACGGCGAAAGCAGTTGGAAAGTGGTATGTTGATTCTGAGTACATATTTGCTTGGTTGACATCGCAATGAATGACATGTGTAACTCTTAAATTACACCATGCATTAATGTTGATTCATGCCGTTTTGGTTGAATCATTATTTACCTATTATGTCTCAGTATGAACTTTGCAGAATCAAGTTCCTAATCTTTTTAAACACATTCTCTCACTCTTTCCCCAAAGGAGTCAATTCTTAAACTTTATTCTCAACCTTGATCAATTAGATATAAATAAGCTGAAGCATGAAAAGTGTATGTCTCTCTTCCAGAGGTTTATTTCAGTGAGCAACCACTTTCAGAACTTGTTGCAGAGTAGTCCCCAAAAATCTGAAATACCAGTCATGACTGATAGTTATTTTCAAATCCAAAACTTATTTGGAGTGGTGGTGGCATGACTCAATTAAGTACTATCAAATAGAAGGGCTAGACAGTATCCAAATATCAGACTATATTCTTTTAACCTGCGAGCCTCATAGATTTTGGACAGGACCATGCAACCAACGATCGATAGCAGACCTTGCGGTGTCTGATACTAGTCACAAATTAAAGGTAGTGATCAGAATGGAGCAATATAGTTTGAAGCACTAATCTTTGAGTTGTACATTTATCGCATGGACTTTAATTAATTTTACTTTGAAAACTGTGAGGCCTTGTGCTAATAATACAGAAGTTTTTAAGTCCAGTAGTTACCCATTAAGTCCAAGAAATCACATTATGTGGTTTCATGAAAACTATCATTTCAATACAGTTTTCATCATTCATTGTTGGTGTTCATACAAGAAAATAAGTAGTTTTCCATCATTTGAGCCCTAGTTTTGCCATTCATACAGACTATAAAATGTATATTTTGGTTGAAGAATTATAAGACTGAGTATTGTAGAGGATGTTTCTGTCTCAAACTGACATTTAAAGAAAGAAAAAAGAAATTAATGTTATGCATATTTAATTTATAGATTTAGTCATTTTACATTCATTTTACTCAATTTATTTCTCCCAATTTTAAATATACATTGAAATTCAGAGTTGTCAGATTCAATGATGACAAAGTGATAATTCCTACAACCATATTCCCCCAGGACTTGATGGGTTTTACCCTCTCAGGGTACTACTAACCCACAAGCCCATTTTCTCAGGGCAGTCGAAGCTCAGAGTTGGGCAAGTAATAAAAATGGTTCACTTCGTCGCCAGTCACACGAACCGACGAATCACTCAATTTTGGGTCAAATTTTCGATTTTGAGATTTTCAATCATTTCGATAGTAGACATTCCATACTACATATTCTGAAATTTTCAGTGTGTATTTCGGTGTAATTTTTTACGTAGTTATCACTTTTGTAGAAGTATGTAATTCCATTTGTAAAAATTATTAGTTTTCCCCATAGATGCGTGTGTGAAACAATCAGGTGATTCGACGGTTCGGTGACCGCGCGTACTAGTACGCGCGGTCACCGAACCGACGAATCAGTGCGCATTGACTTGCGTGTAGTTTTTGAGATTCAACAGTTCATTGACCGCGCGCACAGTGCGCGTACTATGTAATACATGCGTTGACAATGACAACGCTCAATGTACATATGGACACACATGGAAAATGACAACGTTCTTTGCAGACCGAAAATACATGCATGCAGCTCTTTGACGATTTCCCGCTTATTTGTTAACAATACAATTCGATAAAAACTTCACAAGTAAGAGCAAGAATTGAAGTCTGATGTACTACAAAAATAATTGGAAATTATAGACATAAAAGTGTAGCAACCATAAGTCAAAAATGGGTTAACTTCAAACGCGATTTTCTCGAATTGTCATTCTTACGCAAACCTGATGGATTCGTCGGTTCGTGTGACCGGTGACGACTTGTTGATAAAAAACTTGCAAGATGGCATCATTAATCCATTGAGAATGAGCTGATTCTGCTCTAACACCCATTTCCCCAGAGACACGTACCTGCCTGAGTATGTTCTGGACTCTTATTCAATGGGTTTAATTGCCCCGAATGCTCATTTGGGCAAGAAATTTTGTGTTCCATGCCCGATAAAGTTTGAAGGGGATACAGTCAGCATGTGATCAATCAGTCAGGTGGTCAGTCTGTTGCAAATTTTGTGAATCAAACTACTTTTTATGCCTCCGCCACGAAGTGGTGCCGGAGGCATTATGTTTTCGGGTTGTCCGTCCGTCCGTCCGTCCGTCCGTCCTTCCGTCCGTCCGTAATGAATTTTGTGGACAAGGTAACTATCAAAACCTGTTGAGGTATCCTAATGAAACTTGGCATGTATGTGTATTAGGGGGTGAAGTTGTGCCTATCAACTTTTGGGTGCAAATGCTCAAGGTCAAAGGTCAAAAGGTCAAGGTCAAATACATAAAATTTCACTATTTCCACCACATCTATTGAATGCCTGAAGAAATTTTCTTGAAACCTAGTGTATACATGTATTACCCAATTAAGATTCTCTGGTGAAAGTTTGGGTCATGAGGTCAAAGGTCAAAGGTCAAAAGGTCAGGGTCAAATACATAAAATTTCACTATTTCCACCATATCTATGGAATGCCTGAAGATATTTTCTTGAAACTTAGTGTATACATGTATTACCCAATGAAGATTCTCTGGTGAAGGTTTGGGTCATGAGGTCAAAGGTCAAAGGTCAAAAGGTCAGGGTCAAATACATAAAATATCACTATTTCCCCCATATCTATTGAATGCCTCAAGATATTTTCTTGAAACTTAGTGTATACATGTATTACCCAATGAAGATTCTCTGGTGAAAGTTTAGGTCATGAGGTCAAAGGTCAAAGGTCAAAAGGTCAAGTAAAAATATTAAAACTTCTTTTTTTTCTCCGTACCTTGGAAAATTGTTCAAGGTATCTTCATGGAACATAGTATATACATGTACTGACTGGAATTGATTGTATCTAGAGAATGTATGGTTCATGGGGTCAAAGGTCAGGGGTCAAAGGTCAAGTGCAACACTTCAAAATTTTACTATTTCCCTCATATTTATGCAATGCCAGCAGGGTTATATTTTTTTTTTTGCACTTGGTGTTTGCATGTGTAACCTAATAGAAATTCTATGGAAAGTTTTTTTTTTTCTTCTTTTTTTTGCCTCAAAGGTCAAAAGGTCAAAGATCAAGTGAAAGTGCTGAACTAACTTTTTCCTCCATATCTCGGAAGTGGCTCAAGTTATCTTGAAACTTAGTACATACTATGCATGTTTTACCTGAAAGTGATTATCTTATGAATTTTAGGGTCAAGGGCCAGATGAAAATGGTAACAATTTGCTATTCAATTCAGAAATTCACACCAATTCTCCACACCTGTACCTTGAAAATTACTCAATGCCTAAAGGTATGAATGGGTCAAAGTCAAGTTAAAGTCCTTAAATCCCTAGATACATGCTCTCCTATTCATCCAATTAAATCTAGGTCAAGGAAGGTGAACATTCAACACATTTGTGAGAAATTTGTTATTTCAATATTTTGCCAATTTTGTGAAAATGTAGTCACACATTGTCCACATGTACTATCTAGACCTATTGGGAAAATCATGTATTATGGCGGAGGCATACCAGTCGCCAAAGCGACATTTCTAGTTCAGTTTTTTTTTAGTGATTTGACTTGAACTTTGGCATACATATCCCCAATGACACTATTCAGTTCTGATGATTTGTAAATAGATTATCAATGACATTTAGCATATAGATTGTGCAGCAATTATGCCAAGTATAGTATTTGGCTTTTTTGATATACACATAGGTTATGTACATTAATTGTTGTGTACATTTTTCATTGTAATAATTTGTTATCACAGGAAATGATGCTACTTTGACTTGATAAAGTGATATAAAAGCTTTATTAACCCCCCTCCCTTCCATGGAATACACCTAATGATGGCTGTAAAATTCATTACGTTATTCATAATATGTTTACCCTTTAGTTCGCAGATGTATTAGCAATTCTTGTAAGTTGAAATAATTGCAATTATCGTAGCAACTGCTGCCAGTTCTCTCTCTTTTCTCTCTTTTGTCTTTCTGTTGCCATGGTAACTGCAATTACCATCAGCTGTGATTGTTGTAAAGCCCTTCAAGAAAGGGTGCCATGATATTACAATGCACCTAATCCTCTAGCGCTCAACATCTGTTGTCATTTGTGCATAGAGTAACATCCTCCACACTTCTGTCTTCTTGATCTCTCTCTTTTTACTTATTATTATTTTTTTTTAACACACAGTACTTTCAGTTATTTCTTCCTTCCTTTTACAACATGCCATGGTCTTGACTGTGTAACCATGTTTTTCCTCTTTAGTTTCCTTGGTGATACACACTTGCCAACTCTACCGCATTTGGCGGTAGACTACCGCTTTTGAAAGATTTCATTAGCATTCAAGCTAGCGCTGCTCGCATAGGCATCCTGGATTCTACCGCTTTCTCAAATGAAAATGTTGGCAAGTATGGTGATAACATGCATGTAGGCCTACCCTATTTGCCGGCGATGAGTCTGCACTACTTATAACAAAAATAGAGAAGTAAACTCAGGGCGCAGCTTACCTTTGGTATCTACGTAATACGCAAGCACAACCAAATCATGGTCTAACTGACCCAGTGAATCATTTGCACTATAGTAACCAACACACATAATCACGCATGGGACTATGCAGTGTGCCAGTGAGCAACTCACTATAATCCAACGAATTGATCAGTCTTGCAGACAGCTCTATGTTCCATTGAATCTGTTGTTCTGATGTTATAGTACGAGGAGACATTTACACTTTTTTGGGGGGCACAAGTTTTGGATACTGATAGCTCGAGAAAATGTGTCAAGTACAGGTATGCAACATTTAAAAGAAATGTGAGAGCAATTCTGGTTTTTCGTGTATGTCTTGAATATATATTTCTCGAAATTAACTTTTTATCTGATTTGACAGTCTTTAAAGCAACTCTTTGTAGAGTGTTTTTCTTCATTCATATTTTCAAGCACTTAGTTCATAGTGTCAGATACAGAATCAGGAAAGTGAAAGAACATTTTTGATAAGTAAGCTAGAGATGCTTTTGTCATGAGATATTTGTACCAAGGAACTTATGATAAGATTTTGATGTCACCTGTATAGTTGAAAATGTTTTTGTGTGTGTGTGTCTGTGTGTGTGTGTGTGTGTGTGTGTGTGTGCGTGTGTGCACGCATTTTTGTATGGGTGTTTCGTTTGTATCATTTGATATTTAGGCAACAGGTTGACTCCATTCTGAAGTGGTGGCTTCTCTAGGGACTGTGCCAAGTACATAACATGATGCTTTCGACATTTTATTGGTAGAAGTGTCAACAACAGCAGTTTGTCAGGAATAGCAATAGATTATGTTGCATGACGCAGTCTTGTATGTGGGGTAGCCACAGAGAGATGTCACATTCAGATGTACCAGTTTTTCACATTACATGCGAGGCAAACTTTGTGCCATTTCCTCCCTAGAGACTGTGTCACCGCCTTGTTTTTGTCAGATTATCTTGTCGCGACATTCTTGCCACGACTTCTGTGATACTATTTTCTGTCAGCTGTTTACATGGTGTTTGTGTGAGCAGCATAAAATCTTCCCGGCCAAACAACATTTCATGATGCAGTGCAACATCGTTAACCTCCAAAAACGTACAGAAGGATAAAAGTACGTCACAATACATTTTATATGGGAAATACTTGTCATTCTTTTTAGTCTGAGTCATTAAGTTTCTTGAATTTCAGAATCATGACAAGACTTTATCATGAGGCTGCTCTTTTCATATCTACCTCTGCCAAGGAGGAAATGTTATTGCCTGCATAGGTTTGTTTATTTGTTTTTTTGCAAAGTAACTAAAAAAATTAGGTACGGATTTGGATGAAACTTACAGGAAAAGTTGATAATGACACAAGGAACAGACGATTAAATTTTGGTAGTGATTCTGATAACTGAATTTCAGATGCTTTTAATTTTTTTCAAAGCATTATCAATGGGCAAACAAGGCCAATGAACGAGAGAGTTCAAGCTGTGTGTATTTGAGGTGTGCGTACGCACAATGAGCACATGCTCGAGACGTAGCGTGCAGTAAGCTGTCATTGTGGTACGTAGCTCGACAAAACAGAAAGTCTTCTCTATAAAATCATCAGGAAATAAAGGTGACTTTCAGTGTGTGTGTATCACTTGTTGGTATTGAAGAAAAACATTAGAGTCTATGATACTTGAAGAAAAAAAAAATTCAACACCCTTGATACAATGTTGAAAATTGCTGTACATGTATCACATTAACTAATAGGTCAATAACAGGAAATTATGTACAAGTATTAACACACTAGTACAGAATAAAAAGGACAACTTTTTAAGTGATATTGTCCTTTAACCCGTTTAGGACAGTTTGATTTTGCTACAACACGCATTTCCCATAGACACCTGCCCGAGTATACTCGGGACTCGTCCTCAACGGGTTAAAAGTGCATCATAACTTTATCTGCATGTGTATCTGTGTAATAGTCCACCGTGATTACAATTCCAAACGAGGATATTGGTAGAACACAACTCATGATCATACTTTTGTATTGATAATGCCATTATAATGCCATTTTTCAAGTATAAGATATCTAAAGTAATAAAGATCTGATCACAGGATGCAATGTGCCATTGCTTGCACCAAGCGCAAGTGTGTACACACACTGGCCACACAAGTTTGTGGATGCTCGGCAGTGCTGGCCGTATAACCAGTGGCTTCCAGAACCCAAAGTGCCATTAGATGGTTGCCATATAGACAACCACAAAATACCGGTATGGGCAATTCCACGGTAACTAGGACACAGGTGCCAAAAATTCAAAATGATATTTGTTTCAAACACCATACATTTTCAGACAGTACTTGAGTTGAAGTTTTAAGAATCATTATGTTTTTCAATAAAAGCAGCCATTTTGATTTTCAAAATGGCTGCCAAAATATGCCTATAACTCAATGGTGAAAAGAGTGTATTGTCGCATAACTTACTCTCTGTATATCCACTTTATTAGTACTCTAAACAACAATCTTTCATATGTATGCAGTTACCAGAGAAGTCTTTTACCACACGATAGAAAAAAAAGCTGGTAGCTTTAAAGAATTTGATAAAAACTGTTAATTACTTTGGTAATGATGGATGTAACGTCAGTTACCAAAAACAAGGAATTTTTAAGTTTATTCATCAAAGGAAGTGAGCTGTATGATGTAACTTGGGATTTCTAATGTATGCCCACATGCCTTTATTTTGATACCAGAAATAAGGATACTTGGCATACTAGAGAGTCAAAATGAGCACTACAAAATGTGTAACGTCAGTTACCGAAACGTCATACACGAGTATGTAACGTCAGTTACCATGACATTAATTACAACTGAGGCAATTTTTTTGACTTTTGGCCATCTCAATACATCTGGGAAGTCAACTTACAACAAAGAGCAGCAATCCCTTTCATAAGAAATGATGTCATTACCATGGTATGTCCACAAATATTTTTTTAATTTAATTTTATTTCTAAATTCATTTATTCATTCATTTACCACAATTATCTTTTTTTTTTGGGGGGGGGGGCGGCTTGAGCTTTCGATTTTTGATTCAGCACAAGTTAAAGGTTAAATTATCTGGAAGTTTAGTTTGCCACATGCAGTATATGCTCTCAAATTAGTACATTCCCAGTCCTACGGGATGATAAAGCTACCAAAGTTTGTAGGCCTAATCAGTGACATGATTGCATGTTAACCACATTTTCTATAAAAACAAAAAACAAACTTCTGCACAGCTGTATACCAACAGTTTAACAATCTTCACCAATGTTTCCTTTTGCTGGCATTTTTTTTTTCAGGAAGCTTAGTCAAGTTTCTACCTCAAGGCAAATGCACAAACAGATATTTCTTCTCTTGCACTTAAATGTGTGGTGTAGTTAACATGGCTCATCTTCTATTATGGTACGTAAGGCATGTACTCATTATTGTTTGAAACTTAACACTGATGTTGCTCAAAGTGAGAGAGGATTCTATAGGGTTTTTAAAAGAATTGTTCATACAGTGTGTATTTGTTGATTACTTTATTCTATTCATGCAGGGACATTTTGTAATACAACACATGATAATTATGAACAGGAAGAGTTTTTTACATTGATTTTAGTATTCTTTCGTTACAAAGTCCGATTTCTTGGTATCTCGAATGTATCTGCAAGCCGTGATACATCAGTGAAAAGGAAAAGAAAAACAGTTAAATTACTTCAAGCTAGGAATAAAATAATGCTCTTTTGACCAAAAAAGCATTTATTTTTCTTCTTCACAGAGAAATATTAAAAGTGCGACACTTTTCATTTAAATCAATTGATGATGGAGATCATCAGGAGTAAAATAAAGAAAAGAAGGAGAAATATATCACAATAGATTTCATACATATTTATGCATATTTATGAGTTGATACATGTTTTTTTCCCCATGACCTGGAAGATATTTTGATATTTTTTTCAAGCACAAAAATATTCATGTTTTGTGTAGTACTGCAAGGTATTATGGGTGGAGCACTCTATGTAGATAAAAACTTTCCTGTTCATCAAAAAACAAACAAACAAACAAAAAAGCCCTTAGTCATGTCAATATATTTATACTTGGAACTGCTTAATCTATTACTGGCTCTGTGTAATCATAAATGTTGAATAAAAATTAAATCTTCAGACAAATGTCAAGAAATATCCTCTTGTGCATTTACATTATTTTTGCCCAACTGTGCTATGGCATGGGGGGGGGGTGCCCCCTAAGGGCCCACCCAATATTATTTGTGTCTTTAGATTTTGTTTTAATTTGTTGCTGTAGTTGCCTGGGATTGTCACTGGTACATTGCAGCAGTATAATAACCTGTTAAATAAATTAGTTCTATGTAAACCCCACGGCAAAGTATGTGTAACGTCAGTTACGTAACGTCAGTTACTGACATGTTTACCTTTAAGTTTTCATAGAACACAAAGAAAATGGACTACTGTTTCATTTCATTGTGTATTTATGACTGATGAACCAAGGTATGACTCCATATCAACCAAATCATTCTGAATGGTCAGAATTATGAAATATCACATAGCTATTCCCAATCAAGATTTTGCATGTGTAAACCCTATGGCAAATGTAAGCGTAACGTCAGTTACGTAACGTCAGTTACCATCATGCCTTCACTGAAATTGGCATGGTGGTAAAAGGAGACAACTAAAGTGCACATTATTTTGCACACCTGTTCCTAAGAACCTAGGTGTATTGCCATATTAAACACATAAAGGCTCAAAGTCAGGGACATGAGATATTTCCATTTACACCTACACCATAATTTCCCATGTCCTTTTTCCGTAACGTCAGTTACCGACACATTTTCACTTGCTATGTGATAAGAAATGCAGTTTGAGAGAAAAACTTTCCACCTATTTCTTCATTCTCATGAACTTATTCATCAATGCTAATTGCAAGCCCAAGGTGCTTTCATTCACAAAACTACAAGGTAAACAATTTCATGAAAATCCTTACGTGTAACGTCAGTTACCGTGGAATTGCCCGTATGTGGGGACAAAACCAGGCACTGAGCCTATTGAAAGTACTTCATTTCAGCTCCTAATGACTACATAGACAGTATGCTATCATTATATTAGTCATATTTCAAACATATGAGAGAATAAAATACACGATAAGAGCTAGTTCTGATTGCTTTTTAAATTTTTTTTTTTGCTCTATATATGCGAACTGAAGTTTCAGGTTGTGTTTATTATCTTTATAATATTTGAGGTTGTGTTTATTATCTTTATAATTTGAGGTTGTGTTTGAGGTTGTTTTTATTATCTTTATGATTCCAAAAATTACATTTTTGGAAGATAGAGGAAACATATGAAACCATAATACTGACTGTAGGTATTTTGTGTCAATTTGGTCTGATTGTCTCATACTGTACATACAGAGCATATTTCTTTTTTTTTTTTTGTAACTGTTTGAGACCTGCAATTCTGTTGTTGTTAATTTTATGTGAGCAGAAGGATTATCAACACTATGGCATATTCCTTAATATTGTACACTCACAAGTTTTAAGGGTCAACATGACAGTTCATTGCAAAGTGTTTTACTTTCAATAGGTTTGTGAGTATCAAAATCAGTCATAGTCGCATCATGGTCAGATCATTAGTAAAGTCACAGTCAAGTCATGGTCAAGTCATGGTCAAGTCAGCATCCAGAAAATTAGAACCAAGGGCAAAAATGTGACAAAATGCCAGCGTTATAACTCGAGCCTGCACGAAATCTGCATAATGTTGTCAAATCATTATATCCAGCATGAAGTGATTGTGATGGAAACCTGTAACAGTTTAAGTGTTCAATCGAGACAATTTTATCCGAGCTACTGTAAACCGAGCATTGAACTTGTCGGTATACACTAAAGTTACTATGCAAATAGAAAGAATATCAATATGTTGAATTTGTGTGAAATTATACATACGTAGACAGTCATGCCAGTGTGAACCACTACATGGATTCTGATGCTTTGTATGGCTTGCATGATGGGGCTTGCATGCCAGCAAGCAGCGGAAAACCCCCCCCCCCAAAAAAAAATTGTCAGCTGATGTGATATGATGCAAACCTCGCCAACTGTCTGACTTCCTTTATTTCAAGGGCATGATCTTGACTTGATTGTTTGGGTGTGTGTAGGATGAGAGCCTATTAGAACTGAAATATGAGCTTCTGTTTTTAAACACATACTGTATCTACCTCTGTACCGAGGTATCACATAACTGCGTGTCTACGTATAGTCTTTGTTGTGCTTTTCAAATGACTTTAAATTGAAATGGTATCTGTATTCTTTACAAACTTTTGGTGACAATGGGCTTAAATGTGAATGTTCTACTAATTATAAATTGTACTTTAAAAATGATCTAGATTTTATGCATAAAAGGAGCAAAAATCTTATCAAACTATCACTAATCTTAATGCTGAATAAAGTCCATTGATCAGTAAAGTTTAACAATTCAACCTGCCACATGTTGAGCACTACGGAAATAACGAGTCAGCATATATCATATCTCTGTACTCTGTAAAAAAAATTACAAATCATGTATTTTTTTTTCTATAACATTTCCTTGAAAACTATCTTGAAACGAAACAATAGCAAAGTTCAGCAAAAAGCAGAAATGTTAAGTCAGTCCATGTGATCGTAGGGTCAAATTTCAGCCAGTATTAAACCCTCATGTGGAAAATTACTGACCACAGAATGACTTCATCACTCCTTTGTACATATATATATAGAAAGATTAGGTGTATGTCTGTGTGTCTGTCTGTGTATAATACTAGATGTATATTTTTTTTTAATTTAACCATGCCTTTCCTCTCACTGATAGTGAGAAACCCCCCCCCCCCCCCCCAGCAAACATTGGCTCTTTGTCAGTATTAATAAAAAGTCCATCCTCAGACAGCGTAAATATCTTGTTTTGTAATTGTGCTTGCGAAACACGTTTCCAATCTGGTGTTGGACTCTCCAAATGCTCTTCCCTAGACTGTAAATTCTAGACCAAGGCCGTGTTTATGCTTCCCCTTTTTGGGCCAGCATCAGCGTTTTGAAACGTGATTAGTGCAAAACGCTGTTGCGTTCATGCTCACTTCGATAGAAACGCTGATTCAAAACGATGATCCACAACACACAAAAAAGTGCGTTTACGATCGGCGTTTCTGACTAATCACGTTTGACAGGGAAGCATAAACGCAACAGTGTTTCTAAACGCGTGACGTCATCTAAACGCCTTTCCGGTTTACGTGAAAAAGCGTGCGCCCGGCCAGCCAGCTACCCTTACCTGTGCAGTTTTCCCATGCACTGTGCATACGCATGTCTTTCCCAGCTGCTCTCCCTGGCCAGGCCACCGATCGCAGTGCGCGCCCCAATTTGACCTGCCTCTGCTGAGGTCAGCGAAGCAATCGCAAATGCTCTTTCCAAGACTCGAAGAAAGTGAGCATAAACAGTGCTCCCGTGAACGGTGTTTTGAATCAGCGTTTCAAAACGCTGATTCTGCCTTCGCAAATTGAGCATAAACACACCCCAAGACCAATCAAACATGCAACCATCATTGCACATAGTCCTTCAAAATATGCAAGGGGTATTAGGGTACTGTACATCCTTTTGAGAGGTCGAACTTTGTAGATGACAGATGTTCACCCAGAATCCGGTGAAACAAAGCTTCAAACACCTTCGAACTACGATAAGCCAAACTTTACTTTAGAAATGTGATCCTGTAGAACCAGAAATTTTTGCGTGCATGTTAATTTCATGAATTTCGTGAGGGCCCGAGATTCATGAAATTAAAATGCACACAAAATGTTCTTGTCTACAGTGTGCATTGAATGCCAGTGGCAATTCGTAAAAATTTTGTGCCGTGAAAAAGGCAGTCGGCTCCAATTTGCGGAAATTACATGCAGCGAAAATTTCTTGCTTTACAGTTTGAGAAACATAGTATTAAGTATGCTATCAAAACTCCCAAATTTAACTCAGTATAATAGGCAGTGACATTTGTTGAACTCTAAACAGGTTTACAAACTTGTTCCTTTTTTTCCCCTCTCTGCAAGGGGCTTGCAGTCAGATCAGAATTATCAAGTGTTTATGTGAGATGTAGCATACTGTTACAGTTTCTGTATTACCCAAAGAGGATGCAAGAGGTTCAAAGCATTTTTATTTGTGTGTGTGTGTGTGTTTGAAATCTGCTGTTGGATTTACGTCTGAAATTTATGATTAAAATATATCCCACAGCACTGTTGCAGGGTTTAGATTAAATAACAAGTACATGTTTTTTACAGAATTCTGAAGAAGTGTCTTTGATATTGGGTGATGAATACAAAATGTGTTTCACTCTAGGAAGAAAAGCTGGTTATCGCTCAAAGGAAAACATTTTCCTTCGTGGAGGCAAAGACTAGAAAAGTATATAGACTTTTTTTGTAAACCTGTTTGTATAAATTTGATTTGAAATCAATAGAAATGCAGAAATTAAAAATCTGTGTCAGTACTTAATGGTGCTGTCTTTTATATTTTGAATGTTGGTGGCTTATTGATATCAAGGTTTAATTGATAGAGCCTCTATTTTGCTTTCAAGACAAAAGTTTTTGTTGATCATCAGAAAAATCATTCTAAATATCATTAGTCACTCATGACTCAAGGTTCTCTCTGAGTTTCGTAAGTTTCATAAGACAGAATGGACTCCTGTAATTTTTATTTTCTGCATAATAAAACATACATGTATAGGCTCATAACTATTTGGAAATTATGTAAAGGAAAGTTGTCACAAAATGTGATATTACATGTATAGTATACATGGTACAGTTGTACATCAACATATTATTTGGTAAAAGGTAGGTATTGTCTGATATATTAAAGCAAAAAATTGTTCAGTTTCTTTTTTCTTTAAATGCAATGTTTCATGTTGCCTTCCTAAACACTATATATATATATGCAAAGAGATTGTAGGGTTGCTATGCCATATTTTGTAAATGTATACCCTGCTAGTAAACATTGTATTTTTTGAACTTTCAAACCAAGATCTTTGTGGTTTGATTGGTTGGCTTATGCCAACACCTTGAAAGAAGCTCTAGCCAAGAAGTGATGTACTTTGATAAGCTCATTTTTGTGATCCTGCTTATTCCTCAAATGTCCCTTCATTATACCTCCTCAGTGAATTTTGTGTAGCTGTGATACATGTACATGACCTTACTGCTGAGCTTCATATCAGGGCAGGCACAGATATCTCTGCGGACAAAAGGTGAAATGAGTGCAGGCCATTGCCGACTGCCTCAAGAGAACTTTCTGCTTGTTGACTTTGGGGACAGACAAAGAGAATCTTGGACTTGTTGGACACATGATTCATTATGCTGTAGTCCAGCCAGGAAGTCCTGTTTCCTCTGATAGTTACCATGGAAACCTGAAGCAGTTCCCCCCCTTGATACTGCGAGAGGAAATGGGATACCCAGGTGGGAGAGACTAGGAGGTCAGCCTTTATTTTTCTTTTTCTGATTTCATTTCATCTATATATTGGGTAGGGGGAGGGTCACTGGAGACCCTGCTCCCCCTTTAGCATGTCATGAACAGTAGATAGAATTGCGAAACAGCTCTACATCAAATTGTTTACTCTGAGTGGCTTAAAAGTTTGGCCATAAGGCGTGCTTGGATTGCTAGGAGTAAAAAACACTCAGACCTTTTTAGCAGATTGCCTCGAGCAACATTAACAGTCTGTCCTCATCTGTTCAGCATGATTAATTCAAGCCTTACACCTGAGCTGCTTAAATTCAGAGATAGTGATTATTTAACCCTTACAATTTGACAGCTGTATTTTGTGAGTACCTACATGTAGGTAGTGATGTATTCAGTATGTGAATATCTTACCATGCAGTGTTTGTGAGTGTTTTATTTATTTATTTTTTGTTCCATAAGGTGTAATTTTTCATGTGGTATTCTAAAAAATCTGCTGAATAGCGTTTGTGACTTAAAGGACCCCCTTCATTTGCTAGGCTCAAAGTCAAAGCAATAGCATCTTTCTTTCTTTTTTTCTCACGTCCACTCGGCCTGATCAAGCAATTCGGCATGTATCCAATATCAGGAACAGGCAAGAGTCTGCTCTGAACTTGACCCCAAACAGAAGTGTCTTGGTTTCCCCCAGAGATGTGCATGCAGGCACTAGGCGTTTATGACTGTATATGACTGTGGTGCAAGTTGTAACATTGTTTGAACTGTTGATTTTCTTAATGGGTCATATAGATCTCAGTTGTGATCAAAATGTCACTGCCAACTTTTGCCAGATGATGATTTAAAATTAAAATTGTGATATTTGCAATGACCCTAGTATGAGCGGCACTGCATTTGCATTATTTGGGAGGTTGACCTGGAAGCAAAAAAGAAATGGGCGGCCGCCGAGAGGTCACGCTTACCTACTAGAGTTGGTTGATTTTCTTGTCCACATGATGCTTAACTTGAAGTGGGACACCCCCCCCCCCCCCTCCCTTTGGGCCTCTTGGATAGAGCATAACCCCAAGAAATTTAGTGGTTAGAGTAGAAGCTCATTTGTATTGGAAATTCAACTGAAAATGGTGTAAAAATGTTGATCTCAATACACGATATTTACCTCCGGAATTGTCAAATATATTGATTCTTATCATTGAGTTAACTTTTCCATCGAGTGTGTCTACACGGTTGTTAAAGGGTGTGTACAGTTTTGGTCGAGGTGAAGATTTAGCTTTTAACATTTTGTGAGATATTCAGAAACCACTCTATGAGATGCCAAAGAGCATGCAGTTCTAAGGGGTATCAAAACTTTATTCGATGAAAATCGTTTTTGAAATGGCTGAGATATCCAAAAACAAGGTGAAACAAAGAGATACTAATAAAGTTGGGGCATGTCGCCTTTTATTATTAGCACTATTTTGGATATCTCAGCCATTTGAAAACCAATTTTGATCAAATAAACGTTGAATCCCTCTTAAAATTACATGCTCTTTCGTATTTCCTAGGAGGCTTTTCATTATCTCACTTAGGAATGTTCAAAACATGAATCCCTACCTCAACCAGTACCGTACAGTCCCTTTAACTACGACCTTCACTTTGAATTTTTAACTTGAAGTTAAGGATCACCATCTGAACATAACTAATATCATGATTCCCACCATCCCCAGTCTGTCTCCTGAGAGCAGTTTGTCATTGCAATATGATATCAGCTCTTGCTCCACCACTTTCTCCAGTGACTGGCTGAACAATTCAGTGTGGTTTGATTGTCTGTTGAGCAAGAGGTGGTTAAAAGTACAATGTCTTCATATGATAGTGGAAATGAAGACGGCGACTCATAATAATGTTAGAAAAAAGAACAATCGCGATAGTTATGCAGACATCAACTTGCTCGTAACAGAATCAAACCACCACTTTAACTTGCAGATTGGTTCTGGTGTTTAGCCAGATATACTTGCACAAAAGCCGCCGTAAATGTATCTGATTTCCAACCACAGTCAAGAATCCAGATCCATTCGCCGATATACCCTTGATGTCGTGGTGAATCTTTGCTTGCGCCGGACCAGCTGGCCAGTTGGTGTCTCGCTGCGCTTTTTTTTGTCTGTGCGTGTGTGGTCCGCAATTGATCAAAAGTCATGAAATTTGGGTTGCCGTCAAGACAGTGTTACCCACTTCTTGGAAATGTACCAACTGAAGTCCTAACCCTCTCCCTGTCAGATTTTGAAATCCCCATATACTTTGCACAGACCTGGCTAGGGTCCAGAAGGCAGAGGGTTAAATGAAACTTGTACAGTCGTCTCCGCTTAATTGAGTACCACTAAATTGGGTGCTACGCTTACTAAGGCAAGATTATGCTCTGCCCGACACTATACATTTTTTTTTTCCGGAGATTCTTGTATTAGCCATCATGTGTTCTTTGTGATACAGTTTGCTTTGCCGTTATCGGTAGTCAGATTTCCTTTCAGATGGAGCTTTCGTGGCTTTAGAGCTGTGGAAAATCACTTTTAATCTGTCAAGAAACAGATTGTTAATATATTATTAACCCATTGAAGACTAGTCCCAAGAATACTGGGGCAGTAGTGTCTATGGGAAATTTGCGTTATAGCAAAACATGCTCCTCAAAGGGTTACAAGATGTATATCCTAGTGCTAGTGTGGTTGTAAGCCATCACATTGACTTAAAAAAGAAATAGAATACGGCAGTTTAAACTTCTAATAAAAGCTATCTGCATGTTCCAAGCTTGTACTCCAAGTCAGTTTTTTGTTGTTGTTGTTGATGATTAAAGGTGCTTCATTCTGTTTTGAATATTTATGCCTGCAAGTCAGTGCTATAAAAAGATGACTGTACATGTACAATGTAAATGATCCCTCTATTTTTTTTTTTAGTGTTTAGTGTTCAATCAGCATTGTTAAGTGGCCTTAGCTACTCATGTGCTCTCCATATAGTTTGAAGTTTCCCCTGCGTCAAGGCCAAAGCAAGAGTGCAGATACCGTGATCAGAACAGGGTAGAGTTATTGTTTCAAAAATTAATTGCCATTACCTCATCAATGACTTTAAAAAAAAATCATATTCCCTGGCTATAGATGTACCATAGTGATGCATATCCTCGGCTAAATGTTTTTCAAAGCATTGATAATTGAACAAGTGCTTGCAATGTGCCAGTTGTGTGCATATTTTATCATAATGATGTGATAGAGGTTAATAAAGGGATCGTAAAGTTTTGGTTGAGACCTAATTTCAGGTTTCTAACATTTTTTTTGGTGAGACAATGAGAAACCTCTTATGAAATATGAAAGAGCATGTAATTCCATGAGGAATTTGTTTATTTGACGAAAATTGGTTTTGAAATGGCTGAGATATCCAAAACAGAGCGATTCTAATAAAGTGTGGGACCCAACTTTTATTACAATTGCTTTGTTTTACTTTGTTTTTGGATGTTTCAGTTGTTCCAAACCCAATTTTCATCAAATAAACTTTGAATTTCTCTTAAAATGGTATGCTCTGTACTACTTCATAAGTGTTTTCTTGGTATCTTGCAATAAGTTAAAAGCCCAATTCTCATCTCCACCACTACTGTGAGCCAGGCGATGATTTTTTTTTCTTCTGTCAACACTATCCCAGCCTTATGGAAATCATGTGGGACAATAGGGAAAACTCTCCTATAAAATTCACCAAGTCACATGATAAAGTAAGGACAGACCTCCAGGGAAGCTATCGCACTCCTTAGTTATGCCAGTTGTTCATTGACTCATGACTATAAATGAACATAATTCACCCACACATTAGAAAAATGTTACTACTTTCAACTGCCAAACTATGTGTGTGTATGATGTGTGTGTGTGTGTGTGTGTGTGTGTGTGTGTGTGTGTGTGTGTGTGTGTTGCGTGTGTGTGTTTTTGTTGTTAAGCCAGAGGATAACAGTTTGTCATGTTGCTAAGCAAAAAAAAAAAATGCTTCAAAGCATTCTAAACGGAAACTTTTAGTATAGTTTTGACAGTGCACCTAACTAATCACATTAAAAGTCAAAACTGGACAATCATTGTTCCATGAATACTGATGTGCTCTACCAATGTCAAGAATAGAAGGTCAACTCGATGAAGTACAATTTACTCTTTATACCAAAGTTAATTTCTGTCAGATTACAGTTGATGATAAGAATATGATTTAATGGACAGTGTCTGGATTTAGCAATATGCCTATGGTAATAAAGCACACAATTCAATTCAGTTTCAATTCAATTCAATTCAATTCAATTCAGGTCAGTTCAGTTCAATTCAGCTCAATTCAAACCCCACAATACTTCAACCATGGCAATGTTGCAATGCATTTTTTTCAATAATTGTCTCACAGACCCAGCTTCAAATCTGCATATATGTTTTGTCGTGAAATATAAGTTCAAGATGAGCAACAGGGCTTTTGCATTTTGATTTTGCCAAACTTGGCTCTTCACAAAATTTGTGAAAGTTTCATGGGTACAAAAATGTATGTTTCTTTATATTTTGCCATTTCATCTATTGTATTTACACAACTAGAGTCACAAAATCAAATATCAAATATATTAAAAACAAAATGCTCTAATTAAGCAAAAGAAAACTATTAAAAAATGACACATTATTTATGCACAGAGAAACTTTGACTGTATTTCGATAAGCTGTCTTCAAGTCATAATTAGTACAGTTGCCACTACCACATTGAGGTCTTGGTAGATAAAGAAACGGGGGGCACTAGGAGAGATAAAAAAAGGATGAAAAATAATGCTTCATCTCTGCAATTAGTCTGCAGGTGTTTTGTGTTCCAAAGCCGTAGCCCATACTGAGGCGTTGTTTCCTAGAGGCGATTGTGCTGTGGTTTATTTGTCATTCCGTCCATGTGACACCAGTTTAAAAATACATTTTTTTCGCAATCCCTGCCCCTTTTCCAAAGATGAGGCATCCTACGTGACATGACACCCGAGAGAATGATTCATGAAAATTCCGCGTACATCCTCATGTCCCTGCTTTTCAGGTTTGCAATGACATGAACTGAGGGGATTAAATTCTGTGCACCTTCCCGGCACCTGCCTTTTGATCTGTCCGTCTCTTTCTTGGTGTATATCTCTCTGTCTGTCTATCTCTCCATCTCCCACTGTATTTAATTCAATTTAATCTGATTTGATTTTATTTCTATTTCACTTCACTTCATTTTATTTCCATTTTTCAAAAAATAATGAAGTGTACTATAAAACATCATGCAAATAAGCAATGTACATACTGGTATTCTACTGAATCTGTATCAAAATATGATATGAGCACAATAAATTGTAAAGCCTAGATGTATGATATTTACTGAATAGTGTTGAAAATGTTGAAAAGGAGGGAGGAGCTAAAAAGCTGAGTTTGTAATATGTACATTCCCCTCAAACCCATGATTATTGAGGTAGAGAAAAATATTACTGTGTACCCATGTGCGGGCAGAGAAATGTATGTAAAGTGACAGCAACACAACAGACATTGACAACAAAAATAAAAACCCTACAAAGCCCTTTGGAGAACTGTCATCTGTCTTAAAGGTTACTACCATCACATCTGGAGATATCCAGTATAGAATGATGATTTTTCTTTTCTTCCTCAATGGAAGAGGACTAGTATACCTGGTAAGTGTCCTCAGAGAAGAAACCGTTATGTGGAGATGTGTAAATCGGTACCATGTACCATTATACCTTACTCATCATGTAGAATAACTATTGATAAAGATCATAATAAGAATGCTGAGAGCAATAATGATTAGAATGGTGATGATAATGATGACGATAATAATGATGGTGATTGTAATGAAATTGATAACAACAATAACAAGAAAACTACAAAAGCTAGATCATGGAGATTATTCCAAATCATATTCATGTATTCATCCTAATATTTGTATCATGTGATACGATCAGAGACTTGTGTTTTATAATCCTTAAGGATACTTACAAGAAATGAGCTCTGAGGAATGTGTAAGTTTGAAAAGTCGATGACAACAACAGTAGCGATGACAAGGGCGGCCAAGGCTGCAGTTGACAAAAACAAAAATTAAAGGAGGGAATAGAGATTAAGTTCGGCGATCCCATCATCATTTTAAGATGCCGACACATGGCATGCAGTTTCTTGGTTCCATGCTGCTGGATATCAGATATCACAACATATTTTTGGCAAGTTGTAACATGAAGTCATGACTCTTTCAGCTGCCTGGACTGGGCGCATTCTCTTATGACATATTATACGGCCAAAGGGCTGTAGACTTTTACGAAATTGTATCACCGTCTAGTATAATAATACTGAGATTTGATGGATGTTCGAGACGACTTGCCATTGACGTGATGTCAGTGCGTACAGCTGTGGAACGGGATGTTTACCAACAATCAATCACTGCAACTGTAGTTCCTTTTAATGTAAACATGCAACTTTTTTCCCCCGTCTTCTTTTTTTTTTCTTCGGGTGCAGGTGTTACGGTCAATCACCGCTAGCACCATGCGAATCTTGCACATTGTTGACTGGCTTGCTGTCTGGGTGTGCGCAATCAGCCACGAACCGTACTGCTCCTTTGCAGGCAGATAATGCTGGTGAGGGGGGGGGGGGGGGGGGGTATGGGAAATGCAGGAGAGGTGATGATCTTTTCTTTTTTTTTGTTGATCTGCCTGCCAGTCGTTTAAGAGAAAACAATTATGCCGAGTATTGTACACAAGAAGGATGATGTATCTATGTTGTGGTACAAATTATACAGATATCTGACTCAAGCAACTGGACTTTCTTCTCAGGATTTTGGTGTTGTGATGGTACTTATGTCTTGCTTCATCAGGGAACAAAGGACAGTGATCCCAAAAATGAATGGAAACAAGATTATATGAGAACAGTTTGTGTTTGTCTCTGTCTGTCTGTCTGTACATACATAGGATTATATAATGTACATGCATTTGGAGAGAGAGAGAGATGAAAAAAAAAGAGAACACTATATATGTTGTAGATGCTTTTGTCTTGTTTCTAAATTTGGTTAGTCTGGTTTATACTGTAAAACAAGATATCTATAATGCGGCATGAAATTTTCACGAATTGGAGCCAACAGCCTTTTTCGCGGCATGAAATTTTCGCAAATTGCCTCTAACATTCAACGTGTATAGTGTAGACAAGAACTTTCGCGTGCATTTTAATTTCGGAATATCTTGGCTCGCGCGAAATTTGCAAAATTAAAATGCACACGAACATTCCTTGTTTTACAGTTAGTTTGTTTTCTCTTCTTCTCTGTTCCCCTATATATATTATGTGTTGCGAGTTACCCACATGAATCAGATGAAACCCTGGCTGGCCCTTGGGGTGCTGGAGCACAATGTGAAATGTAGCACCTTGCCCAGACACGACATGACAGGACAGGGCCTATTGTCGCCGGCAATCTGCGCACAATAGAGGGAATTGGAAAGGACAGCGTCAGACACGAATTGTGCAATGGCTCGGCCCAGTACGGGGTTCTTGGGGTGTAAGCGACTATATCCTGTTCTAGTGCTCTCTCGATATCCCGTCCGTCGGTATGCCTGCCTGGTATACTACTCTAAGTACTGCTGCTGTGTACGAACTGTACGTGCCGGGTCCTTTGTCACCCGCCGCCTGACATTGGGCGGTTCTAGGCCAGTTCGCTCTGTCAGTGTGCAAGTCATTGTGGTTTGTCGCAGATGCTGAGGTTCTTTCTCGGGGGTTTTCTTGCCCAGTGAATGTCTATAAGTCTTCAAGGCAGACAACCTGTAAGAAATAATTTCCGTGCTCTCTCTCTCTCATCTATCTATCTATCTATCTATCTATCTATCTCTCTCTCTATTCATCTATTCATATATCTATTCATGTATCTATTTGCATTTTGATCTGTCTATAGATCTATCTGTCTATCTTGTATCTGTTTGTTATACACTTATGTAATATGAAAGATAAGAAAATGAAATATAAATATATGAATATATAAACATATAAACATAAAATATAAACACATAGGAGGTGCATATATACACCCAAATATACATGGAGTGCAAATGTGTGTGTGTGTGTGTGTGTGCGTGTGTGCACGCTAATTGTGCAAGCTGCGAGCTGCAGGTCTTTGTGCACATGTTTGTGTAGTCTCCGACTAGGAAGTGCAGCTTAGTATTCTTGATTAATCTCATTTCCTCTTCCACATAAGTAGGACATGCTACCTCCTTCCCAGATTATGGGGAGGCAGGTTAAGTTGTGTTTTGACTTTCTGTAATTGCTTGCCACGCGCAAACAATGGCAGGGTGAACTAAATTTTGCAGATGTCCACCTTGCATACCCCCCTCCCTCCTTGGAGGGATGTTATCTCATCGCATGTATATTGCTATGTACCTGGACAAGTGTGGAACTAACTGGAAGTTGATTGGGCGAGACATTTGATGTGACTTTGGTGTTATCGGGAGAAAAAATCAAGGAGCAGACTTCCTACTGCAGCCAGCTGGCTATTGGTGTGGATTGATTTGAGCAATGGCTTTTGGTGTGGAGTCCCTGACTATCAACATCAGGCGTCCATTTCAGGCAGCTTGCTCAGGCTTAGCAGAGCGCAGGCTTGCAGCATAATTTCTCTTCGTCAGGTGGATCTAGATGCTAATCTGTCTCCACGGAAATTTCTGTCATGTCTGAATAATGTTCTGAAATTTTGGATCGTGCAGTGAGTATATGACACTTCATAAATTCATGAATTTCATCAGACCAGTTCATATGAAAGGGTCCACAAGAACTTTGTGAATGCCATGTCCTGGAATATGATTTGTACATGAATGGGAATTTTGTAATGTCATGCTGCAAGTGAGTTTTGTCTGAATATGTGTGGATTTTATCATTGGATTACAAACAAGTTTGTGATGGAGTAGATATGGAAAAAAAAAACCCAAGGATGGGAGGCTGGACTAGAGACTACTGACTTTTTCTGTTGTTTTCACACGTCTAGACCAAGAGCATGTTACAAGAGCCTTTATTGTATGCCACTTCCCATTCTTCTAGCAATACTGATTGGAGATTGCCATGACAGGTGGAAGGAAATCTCCCAAGTGCATGCTCTTCCAGATCACAAATCAACAAAAATGCACATGAATTCCAAATTTCTGTAACTTGGGGTCAGAGGTGAGCTTTCAAGTGAACCTGAGTGAACCTGAGATCCTGAGATTGGCAGTGGCTGATAACCAGGCATCCTCCCATTTCATCTGTGACAACTCCCCCTTTTTTTTTAAAGGGGGGGGGGGGGGAGGGGGAGGGGACCTTCAATCACAATACCAGGGAATGCTGAGTGCATCGTACAGGCCAGCAATGATTTCGGCGGAGTTTAGGCACACCGATCTACCATTATCATTCATCAAAATTTGCCCCAAATAGGTAATGATCCCTCTGATAGATTGCATGGAAGTTGAATATTTCCTGCAGTTTGTGAACAAAACAGGGCACAGTATCATAAGAAATTTTGTGTTAGAATAATATCCCTTTTGGTTTATAGAGAACTGCATTGCATGGCATCAAACGCAATTTATAACTTGATCGATAATAGGATAACTACCATGGGACAGGGAGAGAAATGACAAGCTGGTCAAGTTTTTTTTTTTTTTTTCTTGAGGTAATACAGTAAATATGAGAGATAGTGATAAAAGTCTGTTTTCGTACTTTCATGTGATTTCGTTTAAGCTTATAAATCAATTTCCACAGTGTGAGATGGCTATTTTTTGACTGCGAGCAAAACTGAGGACTTTTCAATGCGTAAAGGAGATATTTATAAACGCCCAATTACAGTTGTAGGAGACTCTAATCTTGCCACTCTGTTAGCGCAGCATATTGTCGTAAAGCCCATCCCCGAAGTTTTTCATCCTTGATAATTTCCCCATTGTCCACATCTTTTCTCCCCAATTACTGTTTGTCAGTCCGTATGCACTTTGACGCACATCTCTCTTCTGTCTTCTCTTCTGCGGGCAATGATTGGCGATATATCCTAGATGTATCTTTGGATTACGAGGCATTTATTACATTTTCTTTTCTTTTTCCTTTTCTTTTTAGTGCATTGTGCATTGTTAATGCAATATATATGTATCTACAAATCTACAAATATATATATATATATATATATATATATATACGAGACCTCGTATCTACAAAATGTTAAATGTTCAAGAAAACAAGAAAACATGGCAGCCAAAGCACTATATCAAATGGAATAGCCTTTCCTTTGATATGCTGTGGTGGCTTCATTTTGGGATAAGACAGCTAGGATTTGGACAGGACACCACTTCAAGGGACTGTACAATTTTGGTTGAGGTGAGGATTCAGCTTGTGACGTTTGGCGAGATATTTAGAAACCACTCTATGAAATGTTAAAGAGCATACATTTCTAAGGGGACTCAAAAGTTTATCTGATGAAAATTGGTTTTGAAATGACTGAGATATCTAAAAACAAAGTAAAACAAAGAGATCCTGATAAAAGTTGTGGTCTGTCAATTTTATTGGGATCGCTTTTTTGGATATCTCGGCCATTTCAAGACCAGTTTTCATCAAATAAATGCTGAATCCTTCTTGAAATTATGCTTGTACATTCTCTTTCATATTTCATAAGAGGTTTTGCATTATCTCACCAAATAATGTTACAAACCTGATGTCAGGTCTCGACCTAAACTGTACGATCCCTTTAACTGATTATTTGACCATTAATCCAAAAAAGTCATTTTTACCAAACTTTGATATACAAGGTCTTGTCACCTCAGCGACAATATGCATGTAGACCTTTAGTGGTGGCTACATCATTTTGCATTCGAGTCAAGCAAAGTGATTCGGACAGTCAAGGTCGGTCGTGAGTGTTATGTATCAGGCAATCATGAGTTATAAATTGAAGATTATGCATGCTTACGTGGGAATCTCCTCCTTACGTCTGGTAATACAAATGTGTCTCCAGTGGAGATTGCAGTTCTGCTTACATACAGGCTCCTTTGCAAGTTGTGTTATCTGTTCCGCATGTGTGCATTGTTTGTCGTCCTGTATGTTGTGCGTGGGGATGATCGTCATTAATATGTCGACCATGCTTCTGTATATATCATAATGATTACCTTCAAGGTAATCTTGTCTACTTCAGGCATTTTGAATTGATACAATTTTATAACATCAGTGGCAGGAGGGTACTTGCAGCATTAGGGGCACTGTAAAATGGCCCTCATTCTAATGATAGGGATAAAGAAAAGGTAGATGACCTTGTCATTTCCTGTTTACTTTGTCAACATGCTCGATAAACAGTCCGGTCTTCCTGCTACAAGGACAGTGCATATTCATGAACTTAACCTGTTGCTACCAAGTTAGAGGATTCCTCATAGCATTAAATGCATGGCAAACTCATTCACCATGTATGCAGCAGTTTCATTCTGCATGGCTATAGAGCTGCTTTAACATTTTCTCTCCTTTGCTTGGAGACTCATATAGAGTACCAGTTGCAAAAATCTTCTTAATTCAATTTCATTTTCTTCTTTTTCAAAGTCAACCTAAGGTTATGGGGTACTGTGAGGAAGATCAGTTGTTATTACTCCGGCTTTTGAATCCCATGATGCTAAAAAAAAAAAAAAAAAACGAAGATATTTCCCAAAGTAACTTTCAAGCAAATCACCTTAACCCGTTGAGGACTAGTCCCGAGTATACTCGGGCAGGCGTATATGGGAAATGCGTGTTGTAGCAAAATCAGCCCGTCCTCAACAGGTTAAGATATGTTTATGTACAGCATCCTGTGAATATTTTAGAGATCTTGCTCATCTTCAAAATTGCAGAGTATGTAGAGATATTACCCCTGTAAGGGGATTGCCCTCTGATCACGCAAGTGATCATTAACCTGTTGAGGATGGACTGATTTTGCCATACAACATGCATTTCCCATAGACACCTGCCCAAGTATACTCGGGGACTCGTCCTCAACGGGTTAAAGCCAGCTTTCAGACCCACACCCTGTCTGTGCCCTAATTGCCTTGTGAATGATTCTGATGTCCCTTAATTTGTTATCATCAGTGAGCATGTTGGGCTGTTTTTCTCCTGATGTGGCCCCCTGTGAGGGGGTTTGTATGTGAACCCTGTATTTTAAAAAGCAGTCACAAGGCAGGGTTCTTAAGACCACGCCCTTGTAAATGCCTGATATGCTGTTCATGCCCTCCTCACATCTCATGGTCAAATAAGGCCCAATTAGTGGCAACATTACGTTGTTACCTCAGTCTTTCACTTCAATCCATAGGCCCATTCATACTTTACAGATTCCACACAGTATTTGGTATCAAGTGAATGTAAATACACCACAAAGTACATCGCAAAATGGTATTCATAAGGGTTGTAATTCAAACTTTGCACAAAATATGCATGCAAACGTGGAGTGTGAATCTTGTTACAAAATGCCACCATTTATACAGTAATGTGTTTTTCTTGTAACCCCACACACTTTGTTTCTTTAGTGTGACCTGACATACGTTATGTCTTTTCCTGTTGGAGATGTGTATGTGCAATGCTTACCAGAAATACCATGGTATTTCATTGATAAGAATGGTACCAGGTGAATTATCATTCTATCTATTACCATGGTACATGTATATGTCACCAATGAAAATGGTGCCAACAATTTGCTGTGCTATTTATTGCGCAGCAATTTTAATGTGAATGCACCTTATGATAAAAATGCTACCACTGCAAGCTGTGATCAGTATCTTTCTTTTTTAAACGTTGTAATGCTTCTTGGAGAAGAATTCTTCTTGTTAAGCATGTAGGCCCCCTACTTATGGTTTTTACATAGATGTCTACATCTATCTCGTACTTTCAATATGGCTTCTTTTTTGGGGGGTGATCTAAAGATTCTAAAGTAAACTGTTTCTTCTGAATGTCTCGATTTGTGTGATCTGTTAAAGTTTCAGAGAGTTATATTTCCCGAGGTCTTATGGAGATGGTGAAAATGTATCGTTTTTTGTTTTATAATCTCAGTTCCCACAAAAGATGTGTGAGCATGTAGCACTCCAGAATTAAAAAACATCTTATGATTTGGCTGTTGCGATGAATATCGCCTATGATGATGTTGTACAAGTTAGTGACTGCTCCTTCCTGCCTTCAAACAGAAATCTGAGACATTCGATGGCTTTTTGCATCGGGCTTGTCCAAAATAACAGCTTCGTGTACATACTGTGGATATCTTTGTGTGTAAGTAGACACACCCAAAAATCGCCTCAAGTGGCCAGTGGGCATCATTTGCAATCATCATATGGAGTCTAACAGCTTTAAGTAGGCTTGTTACATTCAGCGTAACAACTTCTGTGGTTGACCAACCGCTCATTTAATCTATAGTCGACAGGTAAGCCTCATCTTTCTTCTTCCTCTCACCAAATCAAATTAAGTCTTACTGTGTTGAGAAGGTTTAGAAGATGCACCAAGCATCTAAATGAGATAAAATCAAAGCCACAGAATTTGTGCTTTTATGTATTGCTGCTAGAATTATGAAAAATGTAAAAATCAGCTTCAAGTTTGAATCATACTTTTACCACACAAAAGAGAAGTTAAAGATCACAAAGTCTTCATGATCTTTGTCCTCCGTCCATACTGGCAGCCAAATTTCTTGACGTTTGAAGTTCTTAAAGTTTTATTCACTGGCACGCTTGCACAAGAAAGAAGAAAAAGCATGCCGTCCGATAGCTGATGATTGGCTGGTTTAGCAATGCACACCTGTACATCACAATGACCGCATGCTTTGGAGGCACCGCCCAGAAACAGATGGTGGACTGGTCATATGACAAACTTAGTGAAGTGTCAGTTGCTAGCGTACACATTGCCCAAAGATCGAGAAGATTGGTGGGGGTCCGGAAAATATTGTTAGTTTGCGTGGGAATTTTCACAAGAGGTTTCATGAGAAGTTTGCAGTCACACTGGCAAAACTTCAAGATCTCAAAGATTGCAATCTTGTGCCAGTGTGACCGCAGCTATAGCTATATAAAGTGAGATCGAAAAGAGAGACAGTCCTTTATCTTGTACATATATGGAAAGCTTGAAATTTCAGCTGGTGTATGTTCACAGAGAGCCGGCAAAAGATTAAGTGCAGAATAGACAGAAACTGCAGACAGATCTTATAATGATATAGAAAGAAAGGTAAAGGGGAACAATAAAACCACAAATAAAAACCAAACCAAACCAAACCGAAACACTGATGGAGAATAGAGGCTGAGAGAGATATTTGGGTTTCCCAGGCTCTTCACAAGGCGACGCCAAGAATATGAGTACCGATACGGGTCGGGCATCTCTCTCCATTTCACGTTGGTGTCTGCTGCATCACGATTAAAAGTCCACCCGCCCTCTAGCTCATTTCCCAGGGTAGCCGTTTTCTCTTTCCATCTCTCTCCCCCTCCTCCCCCTCTCTCCCTCTCGTTTCTTCCATCTTGCATCTCGTACACATTTGCGTCCCTCCCTCCCCCCCACCCCTCTTCTGCGGGGTGTAATTACCTTGGAGTAGTGCCAAAGCAGTGTAGTAGTATAGCCTGGGAATGGGTTGCCTGGATGGCTCCCAAAACATGGAGACAGGGGAAGAGAGAAAAAAAACAGCAACAACAAGAGGCTGCTTGAAATGTGTATACATGAGAGAGAGAGAGAGAGAGAGAGAGAAGGGGGGGGGGGTTGGGGAGGAGACATCTGCCAAATGTACTACCACCAGTACGTGGCTGATTTGCATTTCGAGGGAAACTGATAGACAATGCTTTCCGTGTATGGGGTGTATGGCCGAGTGCCATGTATGTGTGCTGAATGTAGATGAAGCGGTGAGTCACTTTTTCATGGGAAGAGGTGTCTGTATGTGTGCGTGTGTGTGTGTGTGTGTGTGTGTGTTTTCTGTCGATGTGTTTGTGTGTGTGTGTGTGTGTATGTATTAGGTGGGTGTTGATGTCTGTCTAGATGTGCTGCAGCAGTAATCCATCTCATCTGCCTTGGAGCTTAAGTCTATGATCATCGAATACATTTCCCAGCTTATCATTATCATTACTTGTGCTGAGGCAAAGCCATTTTATTGACTCTGAGAGTAATTTTGATGATTTTAAAAGCCCATTGACTAGAATAGATAGGACATAAAAAAGTATAAGTTCCCATTGTATCTCCTTTTTAACCCTAGGTTGCATATTTATGATCTACTCCTGATATGGACACACTAATGAAAATTCATTGTTGATTGGAAAGCTCAGTCCCATGCGAAGGACAATATTATGAAATGAAAGACATGTTGATATATAAATTGCAATTAGAAATCATTTATCATTCTGCCACTTTAGCAGCAACAAAGTCAATGAAATATGAATCTATTATTTTCTGAGTGCTTTAACATAAGGGGGTATATCAAGCCGTTGCAGGCGAGTCTCAAGAATATTCGGGCAGGTGCTTATGGGAAATGTGGGTCATAGCAAAATCACTCCATCCTTAATGGCTTAAAGATTATGTGATCTGTTATTTTTCTATTTTAGAATAAAAGTCAAACACAGAGTTTGATTTTTTTTTTTATTCATGCATTCATGTTTCAATCTAATTTATGTACTTATTTCAGTTATTCATTTTCGTATCGATTTTGCATGGGAGAATACTACAGCATGCAGATTTAGTAGTCAAAACTTGGTAGACTTGGTAGGGAACATACGACAGCCCAATATACAGGGCATCAGATATTGCAAAACAAATAATCAAAATGATATGCATGAGAACTCCCAGTGAGCTTCACTCTAGACCTTTGAAATTCTTTTCATACTAAGTTGTTCAACAAATTGTATTATCTGATTAAAATGATAGAAGAAATGGCAGTGTGAAAGAGAAAAAAAGACTGAATTTATGTACCTATCAGTAGAATAATCTTGAGAAATAATAATAAAAAAAAAGAAGGATGAATAAGATAGAACTGAAAGTGGGAAGATTTTATGAAGAAGGGGGGGGGGGGGGGGAAGCAACAGTAGAAATCTAGACTAGGATTTAGAATTCCAGGAAGGTACGAGCCTTTCTCCCTGTGTAATGGGCACTACCAAATTCTTGGTAGTGCATGTGTACCGTGCTTCTCCTTAAGACTAGGTAATGTAATTCACTCTTCATCGCTTTGTGGCTTTTTGCCAACGATGTCTCTGTACGGTTCACCAAACTTTTGTTATTGTTTGCATGATGATGTATTAAGATAACAACCACATCTCAATCTATCATGCAGTAAACGCTAGTGCGTCCTTGCCCTACATGTGTTGACAGTTGGTAGTATTTTTTAATGTCAAAACAATGGAATGATGTGTTTTTCTCATTCTTTTTTTGTGGGTGGCAGAACTTGTGTAAAGAGGCCATACAATTGATGTGCACCGTCCATGTTTTGGATAGATATGAAGAGTGTGATCATTAAATGGGTTAAGCACCATGTAAAAAAATCTATTTTAAAGTAAGTCATTATCAGATGATGCAAAATGAAACCTTCCCATCAATACCTAACTTGGTACATAACAAGGAATATTCTTGAAGTTTTAATAATACTCCACATTATTGTATTATTTTCTTTGCTTTTTAGCAGCTGTAATCACAAATCTCTTAAGTTAGTATTACACAAATGGAGTTCACTCATTTTGTGATCAAACAGTATTTTCATTTTTGTACATTTGGAGTGTTTATTTTTAAGGCAGGGAAAAGGAAGTATTTTTCTAAGATCATTTATTTATAATATTTTCTGGAAAATTGTGTTTTCACACTTTTTCTCTATACATGATAAGCTTGTTCTGCCTTATTTAGATATTCTTTTTTCTGTGAAGAAAGTGACTTTAGAGATATACAAAAGTCATTGGCCATTATAAAGACCCATTTGAACATGAATTGATGTTATACTCATGGTCACTTTCAAGTTTCCTTAGTTCCACATTCATTATGGATGCAAATTTATGTTAGTGAAAGCTACAGTTGCAAGCAAATTATTACAGGAAACACATTCTCACATGCGATCTAATGTTCAGAGTTGGTATTGAGACAGACAAATAGCATGGGCCATTGATGGAGGCAGAACTTTTCCGTACCATTTTGATTTGAGAATTCAGGTGAAGTAGTTTGGCTGGCCGCTATAGACAGGTTTGACTGTACTTACACAGGCATGATATGCCTAAATTTCTCTGCATCTGAAAGAAGGGCTGCTCTGCCCCACCCACCTAAACAAGACCAGTCTGGTAGCTCTGTAGTTTACCTCCTTTAGGTTCTTGTTGTGGGATGATGCAAAATGTGTTAAGAACTGGTCATTTATTTTGGAGAAGCTCCATATGTGTGCTTCCAAATTTAATGTGGCCACACATGGTCTGTTGAACCAGTTGAGGATGGCTGATTTTGCTACAACACGCATTTCCCATAGACACCTACCCGAGTATACTCGGGACTCGTCTTCAACAGGGTTAAGATATGGTAAGAAAGGCACAGAGACTGTAACATGTATGTACAGACAAACATGGCCTCATGCACATGCACGTCAGTGCTGAATCGGTCCCGACAACTTACTTACCTACAGTTTTTGTATCTGGTGCGAAAGGGATCTTTGTTAGAGCTAGCCCCGTCTGACAGTCTACCCCTGGAGATGATGGCAGGGTGCCTGGGAACGCGGACCCAGAACGAGGAAGGGGGAAAAAAAGAGGAGACTTGAATGAGTTGATGGAATAGTCGATGTAAGCTCTGTGTCAGTCTATCAATCACTCTTGTGGCTCTCAAATTGTCAGACTTTGTCATTAAAATATCTCTCTCCATCTGTGACTGAGGCTACACTTGTCCATCATGATGACCTGGAATAATGCTGATTTTGTCAGCTGAGTATAAACAAAAAGAAAAAAAGGAAGAAAGAAAAGGCATCAAACTTGTGTTTCAATTTTTCTTTTTTTTTCATTTGTTGACAGTGAGATGCATGAGGAGTATTTATGTTTTGGATCCTACCACAAACTTAGAAATAAAAACAGTTATGACCAGAATCAATTTCCTGTATCCCTCTTGTCTTATAGAAATCACCCACAAACGGAAGTTGCAAATTCCTTGTTGTCATCTGAAAGGGCTACACTATACAAGTGAAGAGAAAGAGTGAAAGAGAGAGATAGAGAAAGAGGGGGAGAGAAAGAGAGAGAGGGGTAATGAGGGGACCCCCCAACAATGTCTAACTTTTACGCATCAGACTGTGTGAAGAGCAATGCGACATGCCAAACGTGAAGGTGAATTTCATATCGTGCTACATGCCAACATGCAGTGTGCACTGAATATGACATTAATACGGTAAGTTCGTCTGAAGACCATGTGATGCGCTAGGGGTTCGTTTGATCACGTATGCATGGCACATTGTTCTATGCTTGCTGGTTGCATCAATTGACATTAAATGTAAGAGCATACCTACGAGTGATAGCTTTGATAACTGAATGGTCAGATGCAAGCATCTTTCGTTATATACACACGTGGTGTATCAGGGTTATTTTGCATCTTATGCAGGCGCAGTGGAGCACCCCAATTATCTCGCAGAAATCCATCAGCAGCCGAGCCTCATTTGCATAAAGTAAACAACATGTACTCGCGTAGTTGAGAAAAAGTAAACAACTTCTCAAGCTAATGACAATTTAAGGAAACCTATTTTCGGATGAAAATTGAGTTAGTTTGAATTTGAAAACATGTCGGAATATGCACATATGACATATCAAAGGATTTGACAATGATAAAATGTGAAATTTTAGCGAAAACCTGGCGAGCAAAATTACCAAAAATATGCCTCGAAAATCATCCTAAAATTCACGAAGTGTGATTGCGGAACCAAAGCGCCATTCGAACAAAGTACACCGAAATTTATTTATCTGCTTGCATTTTAAATGTCATACCGTAATATTCCCGGCCATGGTTGTGTCGGAAAAAAACAGAAGGTGATGTCAAAAATGACACGAACGCAAAGCGTACAGGTCGGTCCCATGTATATATAATCGCGTGACTGTAGCGTTGCATGTCACAGCACACACAACGCTTTGCTGCATGTAGCGTGCGCGGCAGCAGCTCAGCAGTCACCGCCGTGCGACACTCAGCAAATTTGACTGCGTCACATGCAAACCAACAATGAGCACGAAATCCTGAATTTCACGTACCACGCATGCCCAATATTACGGGAAAAGAAATGACGTCATTTTCAATTGTTTCGCTTACTACAATTTTCTATTCCAAACCCTGTAGAAACATGTTGATTTCTCAAAAAGTACAGGTGGAACCAAGCGAAAACTTTCACCATACATGGATTGAGGCCTGATAAACTTATGTTGCCAATTTCGGACACATTGGAGCCCGGCCATAGTCCAGTCAGAAAAAAACAGAGAGCATGTTTTGCGAGAGGTGATTTTCAAAACGCTTTAATATCTCAAGTTCTAGTGCAGCAAATTTCATAATTTTTTCATCAAAAGGAAGGTTTTTAAAAACTTAGATAGTGTGGGAAGTTTGAGTTTACTAGCGGCACGCATAGCGGCACAAGGAGAAGGTAAAGATTTGACTTTTTCATGCACACAGTTTCGGGCAGCCGTGGATGCCCGTTGGAAATTCAAATAGAACGGGGCGATAATGAGATGCAAATTGGGGTGCTCCACCACGCCTGTTATGGATGGTGCGTTTGTTGTAATCTGTACACAAGTACACTCACACACAACAACAAAACACACACACACACACACACACGTACACATAAACATGGATACCAGCATGCACAGTATATAACGATTCATAATTTGACCTGCTTCTTTTTTGACACCCCATATCAGTGACCTGCCCAAGCTGGTATCTCAGTTTACCCACAAATTTTACACGTGTGTCATAAGCTATCATATGCATTGTAAGACACACATGCACACACACGCATACAATACTCTATACGTTTCAGTATAAAGTGTGATATGCTGGACATGTATGTTATCCAAGGACCGTCCTTGATTTGTGGCTGAAGGCAGTAAGCATGCTTGCGTTTACGCTACTGGCTGTAGTCCCAAACACAGGATATTATCTTCTGTAGCCAATTGTGTATCATTTCATTAATGCCAAAGTTGCACTGTCTTCCAGATATTCTATTTATCCTAATTTACAAAAGCTCTCCCCATTTTTCTTCCTTCCCACTTCCCTCTTGGTTTCTTATCTCAGGCCTTCATTCCTTCTAAATTATATCACTTTTACATGTACTTATCTGTGTGAAGTGGTTTGTATTTTTTTTTTGTATTTTTTTGTATTTTTTTGTATTTTTTTTTTTTGGGGGGGGGAACCTTGTTGAACAAGCTTTGCTCATTTTAGGTCCCACACAACATTCTATGTAAACATGAACCTGCTTCAATTTTGTGATTGATATGCATTATATCGACAATTTCAATAATGTGTATGTGAAAATGAAAATTATGTTAATGTTTGTGAAATGAATTGAATTGAACTGAATAGAAGTGAATAGAATCACCATCTAAATTTTTCTATAAAATTGAGACAAGAAACTTAGTGCAATTTCTGCAGTGTATAGATAGTGAGTTGAGATCTTAAGTTCCTAAGAAGATGAGTCGAGTACCAGGAATGTAAGCATGAAACCAGGGAGATCAAAGATACTACCCCCCCCCCCCCCATCAAATGTTGCTTAACTCTTTGTGTTCTTTTTGTGTCGATTCACACTAAAACCCCATGGCATTGTATGCACTGTCCAAAGTCCCTGGTGCAGAAAGGGTTAACTTGTATACATGTACATGTAAGATGTTGAACTGCCCCCCCCCCCCCGCCATATCTCTTCCCCTTATCCCCGATCCCTTACTCCCTCCATTCTTCCCTCCCCTCCTTCCCTCAGTGCCAGCCTTCAAATTCTGGAGCAGTGTCCATCTTTTTTTGGGGGCCCACATTTAATTGACGAGGAGAGGCTCCGTCTAGTGTTTTCTAAAATGGCTTTACAGTTTAGCAGCCTGCCATCTGATAGGTAGAGACCTCGCGCTTTATATCCCCTCCAGTTAGCGCCCAGGCATTTAATGGCTCGACGGCACTCCATGCCATTTCACGGCCGCCGGTCTAGCTGCCCGGCGAACTGACCGAGTGGAGCCTCTCCATTTGAATGAGAAGCGCAGGAGTGATGCCACTAGTAAATGTATAATGAACTCAAGCTCAGGCTTTTTTTTTTCTTTTTTTTTTTTGCCATGCTGGTGTGGATGTTAGTGACATGCAGACGTTAATGCTGTACTCTTGGTCCAAACTGGGGAGGGGGGAGGGGTGAGGGGCGTGAGGGGCTGGAAGCTTGAAATGTGAACACGGTGCCGCCATCAACTGAACGCTGTGATGATTTTTAATGTGGTGGTATCTGATCAATGGAAATTCCGCGGACGGGCACAGATCTTTTGGGAGTGGTATGTGAGTGGGTAACACAGGGAATCAAATCATTTTGCCGGGGAGGAAGTATTTATGGAATCCACTGCCCTCTAGCAACAACAATTTGAAATCACATGATGTAGTCAGATACTTCTTAAAGGGAACTTCCATTATGATACCCTGTTGCTTCCTATGAAAAGAGAAAAATCAGATAAGTAGATCACAGAATTTGAGGATCAGATCTTGTTTCCACTGCTAATGAAAACTAGGGGCGTAGGGCGATACAGTTTTGTAAAAGACCGGCTCAGACGTCTGATACTGGCAATAGAGAATATTCATTACTTTCACTAAAGTGCAGAAGTATCTTCTCTGAGAGATGATATTTGAAATCATTTGATATTTCCATAATAATACCATGAGATTATAAAGGTAATTATTGGTATTTTACAATGCATATTCCTCTTGAAACACTCATTTATTGGAAATATGTGAGCAAAAACACCTGCAACTTTGTGCAAGATCCTTATCTCGCACAATAATTCACAGTGATTACCTTTCAATATACTGTTGGAATCAGTGCAATCATTCTTATCCAGATTACTGACAGACACTATGTTCTAGTACTGAGCAAGTTGAAAACACAAGGTGCTTGAGATTTGATTGTGCCAACATGGTAGGCACATTATTGTTTGAGAAAAGTAGTTTTATTATGATGAGGTCAAACCATGAAGAAGATAAGAAATATGAAGTCTTTTAGCTCAAAATCTTGTGGAGGATCTACAACATGTTTGTTTTTGTTTCATCGGTTACATGATCATGATGTTTACCGGGAGCTCTGATCTTTCTTCTGATTGTGTTTCTTGTGTAAAGGATCTCTAGGTTCCCCATAATTATCCTGGGGTATTCCATTTTGTGATTCTCTGGATTGTAAACAGCTTATCTGGCTTTCATCTCAAATGATTATAGCAGATAAAAATCGTAGCAATCATTATAGTTTATTTTGTTGGATAATTTTTGTTTTTCTTCATGTTTATGAAGTGCCACAGGACAGTGAATTAGTAATTAATTTAGACTAAATACAGCACAGTAGTTATTTTGACCTGATTTGTACACAGCAATCTTTCATCTAACCAGCATTTATTACTTTTATAATTTATTACTCATCTAGTTTTATACTGATGTACAGAAGATTACAAAAGTTTCCAGCACTGGCCAGGAAGCTTTTGATGATTACTGTATGCGGCAAATATTTTGCGAGGTTTTTATTTTCGCAAATTTCACAAGTCAGGTGCCATTTGCGATATTGAAGACACGCGAAAATATTGACTCTGATCCCGACATGATTGTGACTTACACGTGTATATACAATTCTCTGTTCAGTACAGGACTCCACCATCGCGAATTTAACCACTTGTGAAATCGCTGGGAAGTCCAGATTAACGAAATTTTAGACTCGCTGAAGATATGGCATATACATGCGGTAGATGAATGCAGCCATACGGCAGGCATGCTCAGTTTGTGATTAACTCATTCTATGCCAGGTACCTGGGCAGTGTGTACATTGCTATGGGGGTGTTTGTATTAATCAGCACTCAAAACACACAAAGGCTTAATGCCTCTGGGAGCAGTGTCAATGAGGTAACATAATACTGTAAAAGTGGAAATTTTCCCTCATTTCGCACAACCAGAAACTAGCGCGAAAGTAAAAGCACACAAATGTATTTGCTTTCCGTACGTTCCAGTAGTTGATGTCTTGATTCCGCGGAATTAAAAACTTGCGAAACTCTTCTTACCTGACCGAGCATGAAAAATTAGTCATGCGAAAACATTCCACTTTTACAGTATTGGATTTCATTGAAAGTCGGTGTCATTGCACAAGGCTGTTTTATATGCATCTAATGATCTTCTGTTTTTCCTCCCCAGTGATCAGTACAGTTGTAGCTATGAATCTACGTGTACCTGTCCAAGGTCATGATGGGTTGTCAACAAATTAATCATCACGTCTGCATCAGAATTAGAATCATGATTGCTATGACATTGCTAGACAGTCTTTACGAACTAAAAAGAAATGCTGTGGTACAATGTTGTGTATTGGTGTACTACTATATATGGTTTATATGTTTTCTGGTTTTGTAACATTGTACAATCTGAAATCGAGTATATTTTTGCTGTTGTTTTTCACTGTCCATATATGTGTCCTCCAATTTTATGCCACCCAATGATTGATAATGTTCATTGAACTCGTTCTGCTACCCTGTGTATTTGACTAGTCATGTTTTCTACTTCATTAGTTCATGTGCTCAATAGTAGGGATTGTCAATTATGGGGGGGGGGGGGGGGCATGGAACGGGAGGAAAGAGTATCTCCCATGACATTCACATGAATAAAATAATATGTTGATATTAAATTATCTCATTCTTGTGGAAGGAAAGCTAATGGTGATGAGATGGAACATCTGTAATAACCATCTAGTCATTCGTGTAATTCATATTCCTCGTACTGGCTTCATGCCCCATCCTGGTAAATTTGCCTTGGCAGAATTTCTCCTCCTATCCCACCCTTCCACCTATCCCCACCTCCCTGTCACATCCAAAGTATTTTTGGGAAAATTAAAACAAAAACAAAAACACACACACAAAAAAAATGGAAAAAGACCCCGTCCCTCAGGCATGCCAGTCACTACGCTCTGGTAAACCTGTCAAACACATGACCAAATGTGGAATGGGGTAGAAACGCTAATGAGGAAACCAGTTCCTGTGGAACGATTAGGGGAAAGAAGCAAAAAACTAATAGACAAACAAAAAGAGTCAACCGTGGAGCTACATTATTATATATTAGCATGTAGAAACCTGATCTGGAGTTGATGAAGATGACGGAGGCAGAGATAATAGATGCAGATGAATATCTCTCGGTGTGATGCCGCTAATCACTTTATGCATTCTACAATGATATGCATCCCTCTGAGTGATGTCATTATTCTTGAAATCTCCGAGAGAATGTTGGCATTTCATGTCATGTTCACAATTGATGATAAAGAAAAAGAAGATAGGTATGACTTTGTATGAGGGGCCCATCTTCAAGGGAAGAGTGATTTTTTTGTTCCTTTTTTTTAAAGACATTTCTTTAGGAACAACCCTCCTTTACTCCAAAATTCTATACTGTGCTCCTGCTGTTCAGACAATCCTATAAGCTTTAAATGGATTCTCAAATACCATTCATGTCAAATGAAGTGGTAGTGATGTTTCAGATAAGAAAAAGGTATTACAGTGACATTCAGAACATAAAACAACTGATTTGATTTCTTCAAGTAGAAGTTGTCTTTTTTTGAAGCCTTCTTCATATTGCATTTGATTCATTGGTAGATGCTACCTTATGCAGTTACATAGGATTTGAGAAAAAGATTTATTACACAACCACCCATTTGATTTGAAGAAGAGGAGCTTTTTCTGTTGAAAGAGTTATGACATCTTTTTCATCCCCTACAATAATTAAGCCTACATTGAGTGGAATGGTTGTAGTGCAGGTTAACAAAGGATAATCCATTTCACTTTGGTGTCATGTCTATTTTGAGTCTTAGATTTCAGTTTTCCACAAGCTCACTGCTGTTTTACACAAAACAATGCTTCAAATGAATTTTCTGCTGATTTCTCCAGCATTATAGTAATCTTGATTGGGCCAAAAATTTTGCGTCTTGTGTGATGCTGCCAAATGAAAGACAGCTTTTAACCCGTTGAGGACGGTTTGATTTTGCTACAACACGCATTTCCCATAGACGCTTGCCCGAGTATACTCGGGACTCGTCCTCAACGGGTTAAGAAGGAAAATTTTCCTCAAAGAGAAAATCATTTTCAGTGACTAACAGTCCGATAAGGATAGGATTGAGCCAAGAAGTAGGTGACTGAACAGTCAAGTGATCTTGAATACCCCTATTACCATCTGTGTAATGGCAGACTGTTGATTTGTTTCTTTGGTTTCATGTTTTACAATCTACTAAAGCTGATAAAATTTGATCAAGGGCAAGAGGAATTTGTTAAACAACACAGTGATGTATCAGTCATATGAAAACAGTGCAAATCCTTGTAAAAAAACAACAAACAAACAAACAAAAGACGAAGCTGGTAGTTTTTAGTTCATGGCAAAAAGAACATAAATGTTACAGTAGATCCTAGAGGGGAAGTGTATCATACCAATATACACTAATAACCGGTCATTTCACAATGTGTTTATGACTGGATGTACACTTAGGGCTTTCTTTGTATGCATGTTTGTTCTGGTGATTTATTTTTTATTTTTATGCCTCCGCAACGAAGTGGCCGGAGGCATTATGTTTTCGGGTCGTCCGTCCGTCCGTCCGTCCGTCCGTCCGTCCGTCCGTCCGTCCGTCCGTACGTCCGTCCGTCCGTACGTCCGTCCGTCCCGTTTTGTTTTTGTCGATATCTCAAGAACCGTGTGGTGGTTTTACATCAAACTTGGTATGAGGGTATATCCTTGGGGGATAATACTTTGTGTGGATTTTAGGGTCACAGGGTCAAAGGTCAAAGGTCACAGGTTATTTTGTGAAAAAAAAAGAGAAATTTCATGTTTTTCTCCATATCTCGCAAATGGTTCAAGGTATCTTCATGGAACTTAGTATATATGCTTGTACCGATGGGCAGTGATTATCTAGGGAAGTTGGGGGTCATGGGTCAAAGGTCAGGGGGGTCAAAGGCAAGGTCAACTCCTCAAAATATCACTACTTTCCTTAAAATGCAATATGCCTGAAGGTGTTTTTTTTTTAACTTGATGTATGGCATGTATTACCCAATATATATTTTTGGGGAAGTTTCTTGCCAAAAGGTCAAAGGTCAAAAGGTAAAAGGTCAAGTGAAAGTGCTACATGTAAATTGCACTTTTTCCTCCATATCTCGAAAGTAACTCAAGGTATCATCATGAAACTTACATATTTATGCATGTTCAACCTAACAGTGATTCTCTTTGGAACTGTGAGGTCAAAGGTCAAAGGCCAGGTTTAGATAATGCTATTTTCCCATTTGATACTGAAATTATACTTTTTCTCAATACCTTGAAAATTACTCAATGCATAAACTTATAAAAGGGTCAAAAGTCAAGTAAAAATCATCAGTTCCCCAAATACCTGCACTCTGACATTTTAATCATTCATCCAATTGAACCTAGTTCTAGGAAAGTGAACATTCAGCACATTTGTGTCAAACCTGTCATTTTAATATTTTGCCAATTGTGTGAAACTGTCATCACACATTGTCAAGACATTGTACTATAGACCTATTAGGAGAACCATGCATTATGGCGGAGGCATATCAGTAGCCGTAGCGATATATCTAGTTTGATTTTTTGATTTTTTTTCAAACGTACAGCGGCTGTGAGGATGAATATGGAGTGCACATCTGTTACTTTGGAGCCCCGGCAATTGCATGGGTGCTCCTCTGCCCATGTGTTTATTTGTCGTTATCCGCTCATTACTGTTTCCCCGCAAATTGAATCTGTCAGACGTTCGCTCTGACCCGGCCTGCCTCCGGCCAGCTTAGGGTCCGCGCGCCAAGCGTTCGTTATACCATGCACACCCTGGCTTACCTAGATCTAGATGCTGGGGCGGGGGGCCACGAGCCCATTTTCTTCTGTACCAAGTTCACAATGATCCTTCTTGTTAGGGATGTTTACAACAGGAAAAGTCATCCAACTCTTGCAGTATGAAAGATCAAAGAAAAAAAAAAAAACCCACAAAGAGAAAATAAGACTTGCAGTGTAGAAACTACTTGATCTATGCAAGTGGTTTCATGATTAGCTACTCCTGAATATGGCATTAGTATCATTAGATTAATCATTATGATTTTGAGCTTGTGAAAAAAGCAGTATTAGCTTCTATAAATGCGATTAGGTTAGTGGCCTTTGTATGATTTTTTTTTTTTTTTGCTTCAAAAAATAAATCCTTGAAGCAAAAGTCTCTATTAATTTTAGCACCTAATATGAGATTTGAAGAAAGGAAAGCAGCTGCTGTTTTGTGCAAGTAGTGACATTTCGAACATCCTTTATTTTTTGCTTGCTCAGAAATATCTAATTTATTATTTGAATAGTTATCTAATATGTATCAAAGCAGAATTATGTTGATTAATGCTGTTTAAAAGCAAGTTTAAAAAAAAAGAAGGAGTAGAAGGAAACAAAGAAAGAATTGTGACTGGGTTAACCTCCAGTGACGCAGGTTTTCCTTGAAATCTGAACAATATTACTCCTATTATGCTAATTGAGGAGTGGCTTTCTAATTTCGTGAAGAATTCTAATGTGTTTCGCAGGACTGCGTCTATTTATGGCAAGGTTAGTGGAACATGCATGCTGGGGCACTCTGAGTTTTTTTTTTTTTTGTTTTTTGCTTGTAATCAAAGCTGCATACGCCATAGTCAGCAGAGACTAATGCAAGATGGTGTTAAAGGGACTTTGCTGGGACTTGGGTGATTGTAGTTTTGTGAAGTTTTAGATGCAAGCAATAATCTTCTCAATTTATCACTGTAAGTGTGCAATACCCTTAAAGAATGCATTTCAGTTGTGCATTTCAGTGTATTTATCAAAGGAGCAGTCAATATACATCTCTTCTTTCTTTCTTTCTTTCTTTTTTCCCCTCATTTTTTTCAAAATGCTGTATAACTTGTACTCCCAAGGTCCTGCTGCTCCCTTAAACTTGTGTAATGTGAAAACCTTGTGGTTGTTGTACTTCATTATTATCTAAAAAAGGCAGTCTAGTGGCACATTGAATAATGCAATTTCTTTTTTCTACTTAAGTTGCATGTGCAATATCCAAGAATATATCACGCAACACATAGGCTATTGTGTTAATTCCCCATAGGTTACTGTAGTAAAGTGGCTGTGCAATAATACTCCATATTTTGTCTTGTCTGTTGAGCTTCCCGAGTGCAGGATCCCTTGTTTAGTGCACAAACTTGCTACAAGTGCAAGTCACAACTTAGTGCAGAGCCTACTTCACATTCTGTTAACTGCTTTGTACAGTTGTTTGTGCCTTTTCTGAATATTGATTCAACATCTAGGTAAAAACAATTGAATTGGATGGCTTTATTTCAAGGAAACTGGTACTTGTTGGAGCCAATGTTGCCCTCATCTTGCAACTTGCAACTCATGCAATATTACTATGTACCTAGCATCCCATTCATCACCATTTAATTCACTATAATGCATTTTCCTTTTCCAGACAGGCTAAGAGCATTGTTTTGATTTCGATTATAAAATAAAATTGAGTACCATGACATGCTCTTTCCTTATATATTATAGATGTTCGTATTTTAGCGGCTTTGATAATGACGATCGTGAGGTAATCAATAAAACTTGATAAAGGTGCTATGAGTCCCAACACCATCTTCCCTTCATTAGCACAGTCTTCTCCTGAAGTAACATTCCTACAAAATGAAATATGGTCTTTGATATATCAATGACATATCATGGAATTTGTGATTGTGCTGATAAGATTGATGGAAATTGCATCAAGATGACAGATGCTGGTATTAACAATGCATATTTGAGGGCAATGGGGGGGGGGGGGGGGAGGTGCTGCAGTTTAATTCATAGACAGAAGTTGTTTTTGTGTGATCTGCTAGCCATATATCCATACAACAGAGCACCATAAATTTTTATCTTGCGCCATTATTGACTTGTAAATCTTCTCTTACTTTGTAATTCTTTTGCTTATGGGGGCATCGTATAGAATGTCAACGAGCAATTGAAGATGGTTGTCCAGAGATTGTTAACTTGATTCTTATTGTAGCAAAATAAAATGCAATTTCATGCTGGTGGAGGAACTCCATCACCTAATATTGTGTGCCGGCTGATGACCATCAAAGTTCAATTCAATGACTGCCATCCCTGCTGTATAACATAAAATTGTAATGCACACTGATTTTAAACTCTTGAAACCGATTACTTTATCTGCAGCTTCTCTGGTTATTTTATGTATATCCTCTACAATCTACGCTGGTTGTGTATGTAAGTGTTTTAGACCACCAGAGCCCTATTTTACAATATGTGACCCTGCATCACAAAACAACCAGAAAGTCTCCAGACATGAATTTTTAGTAAAGGGCAGATTCTGAAAGAGCAGACCCTAAGCTTTAAAATGATGTATAACTCAATACAAATGGAGTTTCCCCAATCTATCTGAATAATGGAAAGAAAGTACACACTTTTGAAATGTGTTTACTGAGAAAAAAAACCTTTCAAATTTAGGGTCTATTCAAGTTAATCCTCATCAAGCTGTGGTCTATGTAATGAATGGGACAGAAAAAAAAAATGGGATGTAAAACTCCATAGTAACCACAATGAAGCGATTATCAAACTAAGCTAAAATTATGCACAGTAATTACATTCTATTCATAACTACTTCCAACTTTCAAAGCAGTAGCAGCATCCTTTCAAACGTTATTAGAGTTGAAAGTGAAGAATATGTGGAGGCTTTTTAAAGAAATGTAATGGGTCCAGTAAAACATGCTTAATCACACTACTCTATAATAATGTGCTATAGAAAAACTGCAAAGATCAAAATTTCTCAGTCATTTTATGATCCCAATCTGTACAATTATATAGAAGAAGAATTGCTCTTTCAGAAAATATTGGAAATTTAAGATTGACTGTCTTGACCCATGGCACCTATTTTGAGTCCTCGTGTAAAATCGCGGCATGTGACTCTTTGTTGGTTTTATGATGCATGGCCACTAATGCAGAATGCTGACTATTACTGAGATTTCACTGTAAATGCAGCTACCGTGCAAGCAGCTAGATAATAAGCAGTCTGCTGTGAACATTCAAGGCACTGTTTAGCACTGTTTCCATTTTGAAATAAATTAGTACAATGTAGATCTCGTATGTGTGGTTCACAGGGAATATCATACTTTTGTAGGGGATGGGATAAGGCATCATACCCCATCTTAACAGACCACAAAACCTGGGTTAGCCTCCAGAGAATGTTGGGAGAACAGAATACCTTGTGTCTGTAAAGATGCAACAGGATGGACAGCCTCCGCATAGCCCCCAAAGGACCTCGAGGTAAATTTTACCCTAGGCCATCCAGGGTAGACTTGGGGTAGCTGGTCGCTGTTGGCATCAATGCGATGTCATTTAGCTTCTCAGGGTAAGATCATTACAAACTGTACTTCAAGAGCATCTTAACAGACAGCTTACCTGTAAGTTTGCTTCATTCCATGCTCATGCATGCAGTTCTTACGGTGATCTGTTATCTATTCTTGAAGATTTTACCTGATATGGCCAGTGCGATTCAGAGCTGCCTAGCTGGCTATAGTTACACTGTATGGTTATCAGGTAGAAAGACAAAGATTACATTAACATGTTGAGGACGGACTGATTTTGCAAAAACGCACATTTCCCATAGGCACCTGCCTGAGTATACTCGGGCTTTGTCCTCATCGGGGTAAAACTGAAGTCTTCTTTGGGGGTAATTTATATCCTTGACAATTAATATCCATAACAACTAAACTGTGAAAGTCAAGTTCTTGCATTGCATAATCATTCAATACAGCTGCCTAAGTTGCTCATGTGAAGTTGTCGATGATGAAAAATGGTGAACGATATTTCCTGTCAATATGGGAAAATGAGCTTTCTGTCTTTCTCCACTTTAATGCATTATTCATTGACTGAAAATTGCATTATGCCTCCACAGCCATGATGCTTGCAATTCTCCCTATTACATATCATAACTGTAACATCTCAAAATAGGGGTGCTATTTAAGTTTTGTAACAAAGTTAAAAAAAAAAACCAAACAAAATCAGGGATGATATGGTTATGGTTGAGATGGGGGTCAAAATTTAAACATTTGGGAGATAATTAGAAACTACCTATGAAATATAAAAGAGTCTTAGAGGAATTCAAAGTGTATTTGATGGAAATCAGTTTTGAAATGGTTGAGATATCAAAAAAAGAAGAAGAAGAGTAAAACAAAGTGGTCTCAATAAAAGGTGGGTAACAGCTTTTGTTAGGACCGCTTTGTTTGTTTGTTTGCTTTTTTTTTGGATATATCAGCCATTTAAAAACTGATTTCCATCAAACAAATTTGTTAAAGGGATAGTATTATCTTGGTCAAGATGGGGGGGGGGGGGGGGGGTTAAGATTTTAACTTTTTGTGAGATACTAATAGAAACCATGTGTGAAATATGAAAGAATATACAATTCTAAAAGGAATTCAAAGTGTATTTGATGAAAATCAGTTTTGAAATGATTGAGATATCCAAAAACAAAGTAAAACAAAGTGGTCGTAATAAAAGGTGGGTTCCAGCTTTTATCAGGCCCTCTTGTTTTTGGATATCTCAGCCCTTTCAAAAATGATTTCAACCAAACAAACTTTGGATCCTTTATAGAATTGTATGCTCTTTCATATTTCATAAGAGGTTTCTCATCTCACAAAAAGTTAGAAACCTGAAGCCCCTTTTCAACCTAAATTGTACAATCCCTTCAACAATGGTATTCAGGCTTTTGTGATAATGGATCATGCAGGTCTCCTAGTCTTTTGGTCACAAAAAATGCATAGTTATTCAATGGTGCACAAAAATATGCACTGATGGATGTTATGAATTTGCATGCTATCAACTGGAGTCAAATATGATTTTGTTCATCCAATTCATGTACACAGCATAGTAAACCCACTCTGCCTATTTTCTGTAGTACTGCACTGAACAAATGCATTAAATCAGAGAATCTTAATCATTTTGTTGCAACTTTGTTAAAAAACAATCGACTTCCGACTTTCCACCTGGCCTGGTGGCATACAGGCATGTATAGAAGGCCTGTGAGTGAAGCGTTGGGGACGCGTGCGAGAAGTTGTTTCATATCTGCAGCTGATTATTGCCTCCATCAAGGAGGCTGTTTTTGTTGCCATTGTCTGTCTGTTTGTAAAATAATTGAAAAAGTTGTGAACAGATTTTGATGAAACTTACAGGAATGACACAAGGAACAGATGATTAAATGTTGGTACTGATCCAGGAATTTTAATGAATTTTGAAGGATTTTTTTTTTCTTTTGGCAAATAGAGTCAATGAACTTTGGCTATTTGAGATTTGGATATGCATGCGCACTAAAGCGCATGCTGTGCTCAAGGTGCCGTGTAGCAGGATGATGAGGTAAGCACAAGGCTTCTATATCATTGGGAAATTGGACAATTTTTCAGCACGCATATATGGGTGGAAATGAGCTGTTTGGCAGAGTGTCTGCTCTGTCCGAATGCTTTTCTAGTTCCATAGCAAGTCTCACATGTAAATTCATGGTAGAAAAGCCTGTCTTGCAAGAATTGTAAACTTTTGAGAACTCTGTGACCATTTGTGACCTATTCTCATCCTGAGCTTCAGATGTTGAACATGTAAGAATATTGATAAACCCTACAAACCATTACATTCATGAAAAGAACTTGTAATTTGTAGTGTACTGGTTAGTAGCCCTTTTCAAAAGCAGGCAATGGTGCTGTAATGAAGAAAACTTTGCTTTATGTTCTCTTAGTTGAATCTGTGTATGTGTGTTTGTTTGTTTTTTATTTTTTTTGAGTGCTTTGGTTAGTAGCCCCTGGGCAAAGCAGGGAAACATTACTTCCAAGAAGAGAACATTGAGATGTATTCTAATCCACCCTTACAGTTGAAAAGATTGGGATTCCAAGCTGAAACACACAGGACTTCAGCAGGCTCATTCTGGTCATTCTAGCAGAAGCAGTGCGTGAGAGTGCAGTGTCAGAAGTGGGAGGATTTTTAACATTTTAGACGTTGGAAATTCTCGAGTGGAGTGAACGCCCTTCCGGCTCCCAGTCAAGGAGATCCCTCCGCAGATTCACGGTTTCCAGCGTACCGTTCACGCGAGAAATTCATTGAGGTTTCTTCTCCCGGGGATTCCAAGAAGCCAGCGGAACAAACAAAGAAGATGAGAAGAAACAACAACAAAACCGAAAGAATCAAAAGAGCATTTGCATTTGTCATGTCCAACGAAGTGATGGAAGTTTCATCTGAGCTTGGCAGTCTTCTTCTGATGTTTTATTTATTTATTTATCTATTATTTATTTGTTTATCCATTTGTTTGTTTATTTATTCATTTTATCATTTTTTCATTTATTCATTTTTTCACTTGTTTCCTGTTTTCTTTATATTATCCTTCAGGGCTGTCCTGTTCATTTGTACATGGCCGGCTTGATTTTTAAGGAAACTTTAATTTCTCGTTAACTGCTTCCCTGAAGCCTATCACATATTCTGTATTCTAACCATCTGTACTCTTTACTTTGTCATGATTATTAATCATTGCCATTATTTAATTTTTTATATGCTGAAGAAATAAATTCAATTCAAGTGAAAACTGCTTTGCAGCTTTACATCAATTTATACAACATGAAAACATGTGGAATATACATACATGAATTACCCAAATGAAGTTATACAACTGGAGAAATGTATCGAATGTATCGAATGTCATAGTTCGAATGTCATAGTTGAAGAGGGAAGAAACCCAGATATCTGCATACACTGAACAAAGGCAGAGAAAAAATAGAAAAAGAAGATGAACACATGTACATGTATGAATTCATTAAATGCACACAGACTTGTGCATTTATGTTTGTTTATTATTGTCTAGTTTGTTTGTTTTTTCCTTCTACTGATTATTATTTTTTTTTATAAGAATCTGATCAGGCTTGCTTGGAAAAGGCTCTCTCTTTAACGATGTCAAGCTTCGTGATGATCACCAATCAGGTGGCCTCCTTCTTTCTCCCCTAAATTTTTGATGATCGTGGGAAATGTTATAAAGGGAGAGCGCTTAATCTGATAAACGTTAGCGCGGTCATTTGTCACCACACCTGTCTCTCGTGATGTGAGGGAGTCTGCATCAACGACAACTTGGGTCAAATCTCTTTCAACATGTCCTGTGAGTCCTGGTGTACACAGTTTCCTCGACCGGAATGAAACGCTTACTTGATCAAAACAACAATTACTAAAAAACAAGGGGCCACACCATTACCCTCCATTGTCAAAAGAAATGATATTGTAGCTTCATATTATTAGCATTCTCTCTGCGCTCAGACATACTCGCCACACGTTCACTTCGCAGTGTCCCTCGAACGGCATCATCAGAAATTTCCCACCGCGCTCATAACCAATACATGTCCCTGGATTTAGAATGAGGCATCGGCTGGCCCGGGGAAAATTGCGATATCAATTTGAGCACAGAAGACGTGGCCTCACAGAGTCCAATTTATGTATTTTTTCTCGTCTTGTTTCAAGTTTCCTCGTGTAAATTGAGATACTGTGATATCTAAATGGATATCGTAAGATTATCTGAGTAATAAATTCCTGCCAATGGGCTCGGCCATTTACAAAATAGCAACAGAGGCTGGGCTGTAAACTAAGTCTCGTCATAATGGAAATTTTTTTTTTGCTACTCGTCTTTCTTTTTTGCTGACGGCACATACGAGTTGGAGATAGAAATTAGAATGTCGAGTATACATCTAGAGTGTGTTTAGAAAGAAGGGAGATGTACAGGAGAAGAAGAAATCAAATGTTTATGCTTCATATTTGGACAGTTTTGAGCGTGAGGTGAACGCTTAGTCTGTGTGTTCACAGATGCCCACCGTATTGCTATTGAAGTGTGAATAATGTGCCTGGGATAGTTGATAGAGATCTGTAGTATACAATCTGCAGTATATATCTACATACTCATTCTTGATACTATTGGTTTCTCCGAAATTAATTGCTTAATGATACAACATTTTATTTGCTTTTTATGGTTTGAGTAGGAAGCACCTTGTATTTTTGCAAAATTACCATATTAAGCCACTTGTACATTTTTTTTTTATTCATGAAGAGAAGGAATTGGGTAGTTTTAAGCTCATTTCCTTTCCCCTGTGTGTCTTCCAGAAAATTATTAACAGAGTTTGAATGGATTGGTGTGTGTGTGTGTGTGTGTGTGTGTGTGTGTGTGTGTGTGTGTGTGTGTGTGTGTGTATCTTGTTGTATGACAGAAAAATATAATCCGTATGTTTACTGATAGGTCCTGGATGGAGAGTTCTGCCCTCCCGATGGATGGGGGCCCCTGCACTGTTCAAACAAAAGATTTTAGACCCACAGGAGAAGAGAGAGAGAGGGAGTCCTGCAAAAAAAAAAAGAAAAAAAAAAGGTCGGCTCAAGACATAGCTGGATTCCAGGGAAGTGGGCTGCTTGCAGGGACGCAGGGATGTTCCCCCCCCCCCCCCCCCCCCCCCCGTTAACCACCGTGCAAGGACTACCTTGCAGTATATACTAACCATTACACTATGCGTTCTGCATCCATAACATTCTTCACTCCGCTGCGCAGGCCACAATGTGTGAGCATATGCACAGACAATGTAATTTTGCCATGTTTAGCCGGGGTGTAATTCAGAGCGCTGTACATCAAATTGCGAGTGAGGTTGGGAGCGTTTTTAAGTGCTCGGTTGCGCCGAATGAGAAGAAGGAGGTGGAGGAGGAGGAGGAGGAGGAGGAAGAAGAGGATGGTGGGGGGAGGGGGGATTGGCAGCAGGAGGAAGCGAAAAAGGCTCCAAAAGGTTGGATGCTCTCGCCTCAGTCAGTGTGCAGCCATGCGATACACAGCCAAATCATAGGGTGTCATTAGGGAGGCATGCATTATTTCAGCAGAGGGTCCCCAAAGAAGGGGCGCAAGAGAGAGATGTAGGGGGCGCAGGAGAGAGATGTAGGGGGGCTTAGCAGTCTATATAGTCAGCCTTTCTCCTAGTGCTTAGGGAAGACATCCCTTCCTTTGCCGATGCAGAGCGCTTATTGCCAGAAAGGCTCAAAGTCGGTGTGATGTTTTAGCTTCCAAACAGCGAAGTTGAACCATCACTGGCTATGGAGCAGAAGCTTAGTAAGTTGAGTGGATATGACACCTGTCTAGCAATCAGGAGGTTGTGGGTTCAAAGCCACCAGAGTATGTATACCCATGTTTTTTTTTTTTTTTTTTAAATCATGGCTATTACTCAAACACTGAATAACTAGTGTTTATTTACATCAATGAAGGGCAGTAAATTTATCAATCAGCTGTAATAAAGTTGATCACTTCAAATCCGCAGGGGCTCCAAAGGCAATAATTTGAATTGTTAGAGATGTATGTAGAGCAAGTAATTTCTAATCGAAGGTATACATTTTTCGTGAGGATAAGAGTAATATTGTTAAATGACATTTTATTTCATAGTGCAACTTTCATACCTAATGTCATGGACTAATGTAATGCAGCTGATAAGATGTAGTCATGCAGTAAAGAGTTTACTAACTTTTGCCACTATAATTCTGTTTAAGCTATTTGTTATCTATTTGCGAGTAACAAATCAAAAAGCACCAAAGGCCCTCGGGGTGTATAATACACCTGCCCATTCTACATATTTAGGACCTGTAATGTAGATAAATAGTTTTCACACTATTCAAATGGGGGAAATTTCAAATTTTTTACATGTATCCTCAGCTATTGTGTTTGTATCTATGCACTATGTAAAGCCTTATTTTTATGCCTCCGCAACGAAGTGGCCGGAGGCATTATGTTTTCGGGTCGTCCGTCCGTCCGTCCGTCCGTACGTCCGTCCGTCCGTCCGTCCGTACGTCCGTCCGTACGTCCGTACGTCCGTCCGTCCCGTTTTGTTTTTGTCGATATCTCAAGAACCGTGTGGTGGTTTTACATCAAACTTGGTATGAGGGTATATCCTTGGGGGATAATACTTTGTGTGAATTTTAGGGTCACAGGGTCAAAGGTCAAAGGTCACAGGTTATTTTGTGGAAAAAAATTGAAATTTCATGTTTTTCTCCATATCTCGCAAATGGTTCAAGGTATCTTCATGGAACTTAGTATATATGCTTGTACCGACGGGCAGTGATTATCTAGGGAAGTTGGGGGTCATGGGTCAAAGGTCAAGGGGGTCAAAGGTCAAGGTCAACTCCTCAAAATAGCACTACTTTCTTTAAAATGCAATATGCCTGAAGGGTTGTTTTTTTTAAACTTGATGTATGGCATGTATTACCCAATATATATTTTTGGGGAATTGCCAAAAGGTCAAAGGTCAAAAGGTAAAAGGTCAAGTGAAAGTGCTAAATTGCACTTTTTCCTCCATATCTCGAAAGTAACTCAAGGTATCATCATGAAACTTACATATTTATGCATGTTCTACCTTACAGTGATTCTCTATGGAACTGTGAGGTCAAAGGTCAAATGAAAGGTTTAGATAATGCTATTTTCCCATTTGATACTGAAATTATACTTTTTCTCAATACCTTGAAAATTACTCAATGCATAAACTTATAAAAGGGTCAAAAATCAAGTAAAAATCATCAGTTCCCCAAATACCTGCTCTCTGACATTTTAATCATTCATCCAATTGAACCTAGTTCTAGGAAAGTGAACATTCAGCACATTTGTGTCAAACCTGTCATTTCAATATTTTGCCAATTGTGTGAAACTGTCATCACACATTGTCAAGACATTGTCAAGACATTGTACTATACTATATTAGGAGAACCATGCATTATGGCGGAGGCATATCAGTCGCCGTAGCGATATATCTAGTTTATTATTATTTTTTTTTTACTATCTATACTGAATAAGTATAATTTTCTCTGGTTTTCAATTTTAATTAGTCAATCTATCATGAAAAAATTAGAAACAAATGATGGAATATGGCTGGTTACGGTGAGCAAACTATCATATCCGAGTTTGAGGCATCGTGCGACAATGTGTGTATGTATGTCTGTGTGTGTGTGCATGTGTGTGTGTGTGTATGTATGTCTGTGTGTGTGTGTGTGTGTGTGTTATGAGATGACTTCTCTTTTGTGCTGTAGATTGATGAGCTTTCGCTGCAGACGTGCAAGTGAGAATCTTAATTTGATGACCTCGCGTGTGATAGTTTGTCCACACTGTTACAGTCGGCAGGTGCATTTTGGGAAGGGCATAAATGAGTTTGAATTTCACGGCTCGGCGTGCCCTCGTCTGCCCAATTTCCCTCTGCCAAAGAACGTGATCAACAGAAGTCTGCCTCTCTCTATCTTTCCCTCTCCTTCTCTTTATATATCTATCTCTTCTTTTCTCTTTTCTCTCGCTTTCGTATTTTTCTCTCTTTCTGTCTCTTTTTTCTCTCCATCCTTTTCTCTATCTGTCTATCTTTTGTCTTTTTCTCCATTAACTTCTTTTTTGATTTCCCTCTTTATCTCTTCTTTCCTATATTTTTTTCTCTCTTTTTTCTTTTTCGCTGTCTCTTCTCTCCCTCTTATGATGAACACCACACAATCATGCAAACACATAATTTGGTAACTTTATTTTTTCGTTGCTTTATTATTTCTTTCTTTGCAACAGACACAATGACAAATGAAAGAGTAGATGTTCTATATCTGACATTTTTGCCCAAATATGATCCTTGAAAATTAGAGCAAGTGAAGCGTAGGATTTAAGACAAACTGTCAAGTGTGCGTGCTATTTTGAAAAATGACCAACAGGTACAAATTTGTTCTTATGGTCATACCTTAGGGACTTAAAGAAGCATGCTGTTCAATTAGATACACTGTATAATAGACCGCATTAACATCAATTTCTCGAGGTAGGTGAATATATTGCCATGATATCCAAAGTCTTGCCAGCAAAATTTCCATGAATATCATATTTTTCGATATGGCTTTGATATTTGCTTTCATTATACTCCACATCAAAAGTTTAATTTCAACTTTTCCTTGAACTTGACAGGAATAGTAATTACCCTTACATACAAATCACAACTTCTCTTAGCAGTGTTGTACCAAACATATCTTTTGAGTCATTACTCAGTTGGTATGGGAGAGAGAGAGAGAGAGAGAGAGAGACAGACAGACAGATAGAAAGATAAATGGAGGGAGAGATGATAAAAATAGAAATCTTCAATTGTCAATGTGATAATGTAATATGTTTGCATGATTAATGATAATCCTAAGATAACAGGACTCACAACTTTAGACCCCCATTAAACTTCATAAATCAGTCAGTCAGCCAGCCAGTCAGTCAGTCAATGAACCAATCTGTCAATCAATCAATCAGCCAGTCAGTCAGTTAATCAGTCAATCAATCAATCAATCACTCAAACCAGTCAAATCAATCAGTCAGTCAGTCAATCAATCAGTCAGTTGGTCAATCAGCTAGTCAGGCAGTCGATCAATCAATCAATAAATCAGTCAGTCAGTCAGACAGTCAATCAATCAATCAGTCAATTAGTCAGTCAGCTAGTCACTCATTCGATCAATGAATTAATCAATCAACCAACCAATCAATCAGTCAGTCAGTCAGTCAGTCAATCATTCCAATAGGTTTGAATCCTCTAGATCCTGGAAAGTTCTTATCCTTGGATCGTAGAGATCTATGAATAAGATCTTTCCAGCAGTCTTATGTCTTTCATGATCTCAGCGATGTCTTTCGTCTCATGGAGACCATTGTGCATCCTTGACAACTCGGCATAATGTCCTCCTTGGTTTTCCTCTTCTTGCATAGGATCCTTTGAGGAGCTCTCACAGAACCACTTTATGGGTGCAGCATCAGCTCTGGATGCTGTTGAGTATGACTAATACATACATATATTCCGAACATCAAGTACTTCTATTGCTCATTTTTTTTTTTTGCTTTATTTGTTTTAGTATTTGTACAGTCTTGTGTAATTCTCCCGAAGAAGGAAATATCCAGTTTTGTTGTTATAATCTTGTGCTTTTCTTTGACTGTTTACAAGCGTGGGAGCAATCTTGCATGTGTCCTTGTATTAGAAATATACTATTTATAAAATGTGCTTATATTGTCTGCCATCTTCTGCAAGAATGAATAAGTCGCTGAAGCTGATTGCTCGGATCCCACCAGATATTACTGCTGTGGACGTAAGCAAGAACCACTGCATTTTCGTGTTTCTGGGTTGCGTTTATCCCCGTCGTTCACTCCCGGTCTCACCTCCCAGCAAAATAATCGCTGGCGCTTGGGAGCCGCTGTTCTATTTTTGTTGTCGGCAAGTGCTGGGCATTAAGTGAATTAAGGCCGAACATGATTGATGTTAGTGGTTGTAACGTGACGAAAATATTACCGGCTCCAACTCACGCAGCTAGTGTCCTGGGCTTGATCAGAGGTATACTGATGTGTGTGTGTGTGTGTGTGTGTGTATGGTGTGTGTGTTTTTTGCATGTGAAAAGAAACTGTGTGCATGTATGTGTGTGTGGTGTGTGTGTATGTTTTTTGTGTGTAAAAAGAAACTTTAGCCATTTTCCTGGCTTGGGGACAAGCTATGTACAGCACATCGCAAATAGTGATAAACATGTTGATCTAGACAGTGAAGAGTGTCTACCCTCCAGACAGAAATAAATTAGTGTGGTCACAGTATTTGTTGTCATAAAATTACTGTGTCTATGACTTTAAAAGCAGATAAATGGTATCAGGTATATTTGTGTCTTCCAGATTCATATGCAGGGCTATTTTAGGGGGTCTTTTACGTTTGCTGTTGTAGTTTGATTGAAATCCGTGTTATATTTTGCAGTTCAAATAAATCAAAAGAAATGTTAACATTATTTTCTATGTTTTGTGTGTATAAAAAAAAATCCATGTAAATTAGGACAATGATAAGTATTGTAGTGTATTTTGTATGACTGAAGCACGCTAAGGTATTGATTCTGAGGCTTTGGGTCTGATTTACAGAACTTTGGAATACTCACCTATGTATTTCATGTCAATCATGAAAGTATATTGTGGTATAAATTATGTGTAAACTCTGCAGAATATCAACCAACCAGTAAACAAATTTCCGTATTGGATGATTAATGCGATTCATTCACTCATTCATTCATTCATTCATGTATTCATTCATTCATCCGTCCATCCATCCATCCATCCATCCATCCAGGTAATGTTCTCCGAGATGATAAAATCCCTTTATGCTGTGACCATAATCCATAGAGAATGTGTGGTGAATTCATGAAACCTTGTTAACCCTTCCTGTGCCATAGACTTTGGACAGTGTGAATGCTGTGGGATTTCCTGTGCCGATCAGCACTCCAAGTACACAAAGTATTGAAGCCTTTTGTCTTCAGGCTCAGTAAATGCAACATTTGATGGCTTGCAGAGATGAGAATTGAATAGAATAATTCATTGTGACATCATTCTTGATGCTCTGGCATAGAAAAAAAGTATAAGATGATTTCTTTTTCTTTGCTTATGTGTAGCAATAGATGAGAAAATGTTAGACTTTTCTTTTAACCAGACCCAAAATTTGCCCTGCACTATAGTGTCTTTCTCGACAAGAATTGAATAAAATGTAACAGGATGAGGCCAAGGACTTTAAAGAAATATGTGAGATTGAAGGTAGGTTTCTTTGCAAGCTCTTTGATAAATAACATGAGTGTTGTTGGAGTGTGTACTGCAGATCTATGTTTGCAGTCAGGATATACAGTCAAACCTGTCTATAGCGGCCACCCAAGGGAGACGGAAAAAGTGGCCGTTATAGACAGGTGGCCGCTATAGACAGGTAATCCAACTTTGTGTGCATTGCTTACATGTACATGTATCATCGTTGTATCCTTACATGTACATGTACAGTGTATGTGTGTACGTATGCATACACCGTGTTTCATGCATTTAACCATGCCGGTGTATGATATTGTTGCACAGTAGCATGTTTATTGTCGTGAAGAATCGTGCCTTATTATGACTGAATGAGGGATGAATGCAGCGGTGGCGATCACTGAACGTTGCTCGCACGGCTACCAAACAGAAAAATACGCTGAATTATCGGGCTTGGCCAAGGCTCCATTGGGTTTTTGGCCGCTATAGACAGGTTAATATCTCCCGCGGGAAACAAAATTTGTGACCGCTGGCCGCGTTAGAGAGGTGGCCGCTATACACAGGGTCTTTAACAGGGCTTTTCTCTCGGGGGGATTTTGCAGTGGCCGCTATAGACAGGTGGCCGCTATAGACAGGTGGCCGCTAAGGCAGGTTTGACTGTATATGGAATCTTGAGATACACCCCGTTGTAAACCACTGAAAGGCTCGTACTATTGCTATATATTTTGTTCTTATCATTGTGTCTGTTAATGCTGTCATTAATTGTCACTGTCATTCAGTCGTCATTGATCTGGTTAGAGAAATGAGAAGAGAATTGCTGATGTGTTCAACAATTCTCTCCGTCAAAGTTTTGAAGGATTTGAATGTTCCTTATATATTTGTTCATGCAGAAACAAGCTTACCCTACCAGTGTAGGCTCTCAATTCAAAACACGTTTACGAACAAATTCTCCCGCTAATCTGAAAGGGGTTCTTTGTGGCTCGTTCCCAACCCCGTGCCCATTCATGCACGATTGGTATCCGCATCAGTCGGGAGTGACGTACCTGCGTGCGTCTTTTGTTTGACGACGGTCTGGTGGAGAGCTCATCCAGCCAGGGAGGCTCTAGCGTTTTCACTCCCAGGCCAGCTGGGTAGCTTCAACAGAGCTCGGCGGTCTCCAGAAAATTTCGTACGAACAGAACAGTCTAGACTACATACATTTTGTGCATACATGGTTGAAAAACTACCAATCTGTGTGTCTGCCTCTCTCTTTTACTTTTGCCCCAATCCTGGGCACTTTCACACTTTGAATGGTACTAAAAGAACAGCGAAAAAACAGAAATTAGTCAAGTCTGGCGAGTTCATCACTACCAGTGAATTGAGGTCGTGAATGATTCTGCCTTCTGCATGTTAATGTCATATCATTGTGAAAGCATATAAGCGCACACCTGCTTCTGCCGTTTATACATTTTGTATTGTTTCAATCTATAAATTATGTTTCATGTGCCAGCGAACGCAAAAGCATAATTGCAAACTAAAGCTTTTGAGTCCAGACAACACAGCTGGTCTGTCCACAAGCCCCCTTTTATTTTTGTATGGTGTACATTATTGTTGCACAATCACAATTTTAGCTGTAAAAGATGGTGCCATTCAGTGGATATTGTATCGAGCAACGTCACTAAGAAGTTGATAGTGATAATTTCTTACTTAATTGAAATATTATTCAATTGGTGATGATGTAATCTGCTTCATAATATTGACTTGTTTTCACTTCACCATGACATCACAGCTGTATTATGATATTTGATCAAGTAGCAACGTGCGTAATCATTCAAATGCAATGATTTTTAAAGTTGTATCTTTAGAGTGAGCAAAGTGTGAGTGGAAGTATGTTTTATGTGTGTGTATGATGTGTTTGTGTGTGTGTGTGTATGTGTGTGTTTGTGTGTATGTGGTTATAATTATGCAGAATGTACAGAGCATGTCTGAGCAAGTTGCCCACCCACTCATTTTGACATTCTGAGGGTTCAAATTTCGCATGAAACAGTTTGGTAATCGCGATTCGAATTTGGACTTGAATCGTTGGTCTTTTTTTTTAGCTGCCATGGATCGGCTTGTCCAGATTGGTGATGATGACGATGATGATGATACTGCTGCTGCTGCTGATGAAGATGATGATGGAGATGATGATTATTATGGCGATGATGATGATAATGATGATGAAGATAATGATGGTAATGATAAAGATGATGATGATGATGTTGAGGAGGAGGATGATGCAGCAAGTGGAAAAGGTCAATAGGAGGTCAGCTGTTGTACATAAAGTAAGCCTAGCGTTAATTACATGTTAAACAAGAGCATGCTATCAGACGAACATGCACACGTACACATACGCATATCGCTGCTTCCAATACCCTCGCAAGCCTGTAGTGGTGACAAATGCATCATTTGCTGTGAACAAAGGCAATTAGTGGTGCTTTACCACAGAGGGCTGGGCAGCGTCTCAGAGGGGACAGTGATTACGTCCGTTGATTGCCTTGAATCTTCAACCAATTGTGTTTCTCTGCTGAATGCAAACCCACTGCATGAAATGGTAACCCTATAATCGCGTCCATATCACGATGGCCGCTCGTTTGTCCTTTTTATTGCTTCGTTGGAAGAGGCCGGAGAGTGTGGTAGGCTGTATCAAATTCATGTACCAGCAAAAAAGATCACAGGGAGTAGACAGACTGCATGGGCCTTGCAGCACTCTCAAAATTTGCATATTCAAGAGATATATGTGATTTCCCCCAAGTTTACCGTAAGTTTTTTTTTTTTCTTCATTTCCACAGTGAGTAGTGGGATTTCTGTTTCGGTTTGTCCGTCTATGTATTCCCCCGTTTCATGTGAAAATACATATCTTCTACCCCGAGACGACTTCTGTAACATCAAAATCTGTTTACCTGAGATATGTTTGCACTCTTTTGGTACTGCCCCATATACTGTATACGTGTACATCATCGCATTACCATCATAAATATATCAATATCGTTCACGGATGTATACGGAGGATCATGCGCTCATTGCACGTTTTGCAACATGTGACTACATCTACTGTGTGCGACTATTGTTTCAAGCTCCTTTGCCTATATGTTTTACAAATTTAATGAAGTCACTGATTCATTGTTTAAGCACAGTCATGACACCTTTAATACTCTTCCAAGTCTTCAGGCTGAGTGGCCTCCTACAAATAATATGCACACACCCACTCACACACACACACACACACACACACACACACACAAGTACACACTCACATCCTTGGCAGAGGCATATAGAATTCACACATGAATACATGATACACATTTCCCCCTCCTCTTCTATTTGCATACTATATGTGTGTGTGTTTGTGTGTGTGTATCTGTGATCCAATTTCTTTCCTCCCATCAATCCCCCCCCCCCCACCACCACCACTACCAACTCTCTCTCCCTCTCTCCGTAATGCCCCCATCCAGGCCAGTGCCCTATCGGCGTCGCTGATTGACATGACCTGCCAGCTCTGGTTGCACTCGTTATACTAATACGCTGTCGTCAGTCAGTTGTAGCAGTGATAGTATTGAGTAGCGGAGCGGAGCGAGTCTATCTCCCGACAGTGGGATAGCAGCGTCACCACAGCCTCCTGCTTGTTTGCGTTCACGTACCCTGCGTTGATCCTCCGTCGCTGGCGCGGTGGTGGTGTGTCCACCCTGTCTTCTCTCAGTGTGTTGTGGCCTGCTCTATCTCCAGACAAGCTCTGGCCCCCCGCATTTTTGAATATCGCATTCGTGGATTTAAGAGGTGCTTACTGCGCTGGGTCATTTACTGATTTGTGGCACAGTAATGAACATTTTTTTTTTTTTGGCCTCTTTGTGTTTTGGAGTCCCCCTGGAGCTTCCCAAAGAAAAAAAAAAAGAAGATAACAGTTATGTATGTGTCGGAAGTTTCCAGGGTATGAGGTATGCATCATCGCTTGCATCGCCAAGGGAGAGGAGAAGTAAATCCCACTGTATCATCGGGCAAAGACACGAGTTCTTCGAATTTTTGATCCTTCGCACAGTGATGTGTTCCCACATCTCCAGGTTTTTAGTGTGGACTCATTCTCACACCCCGTCTCTGCTCCTGTGAATCACCCATTAGCTGTTTTACCAGGCTGAGAGCTCAACCGCTTACGGGGAAAATTACAGCCCAGCTTGATTTAATGCACCTTTCTTCTTCTGGAAAATTTGATGTCACGTGTTCTTCCGTTGTTTTGAATGACAGAGAGTGGATCAAGGAAACTTGCTAATCAAAAAGATGATGTTTCTGTAATATCACAGAAAACGTGGTGTGTGGATGGATTTATGTGGGACAAGGCTGTAAGTATTCTGCAGGATTTATGACAAACCCATTCATGCATTGTTATACTTTGATTCTATGTTGGCACATACATGTTTAGATACGAATACACTGAATTCCTTTCAATGCTAACCTCAGTGAGTAATTTTGTGACACATTGATCGGGTTTCAGAGTTCTACATCAGTTATGAGTAGAGTAGTTTCTTTTGCCTTTATTAATGACTGTCACATTACTCTGATTATATTGTACATTATTGCATTAATTTTTTGCATTAAAAAAATAAACACATACAGTTTAGTGGCTGTGTAGCCAATCATTCAGCACATCTCGATGGCTCCACAGTTGTTCATAGTGTCCAGATAAAAAGTATATAAAGATACTGTGCAAGCTGAAATTTTTGCGAACAGATATTTTCATGAATTCTACTTGTCAGACATTTTTACTTCTAAATCTTGTGGTTCGGAGATTCTGGTTATTGGTTTTTCACCTTTCAAGAAATGGATAAGAATGGGAAATAAGTAACAATATTAGTATTGAATGTTTTTACTTGGAGATATCCCCTGTGTCCTGCTTGCATTCAAAGCACTATACATACCAGTATGTAATGTAGTGATACACCAGCTATCATGGCCCATGCAGCATGCTACACCTACAAGGAGTTACTAATTGTGCAAGACCCAGTGCTTGCATGGCTTGATATTTGTTTTCTGATGACTTTTTCACATGTTTTTATGTCCACATGTTATTATTTTGTGCAGTTCAAGGGTGATTCACAACATTCATGAAAATAAAACCACAGCAAAAATTTCAACTTGTACATTATTCAAGTGATACAGCAGGCAGCATCAATATCATTGAAATAACACTGATATGTACTTTTATCATAAGATCTAAGAAATGACAACCACTTATAATGTCACACATGTTCCCATACAGGTATCAAACTCCTAATGAGGTACTGTATATACCATCTATGTTGTGAATGTTGTGAGTTGGCTGCTACTTGGGATTTTACAACATGCAAAAATGTTAACTCTGGTCCCGACATGAATGCGATGTGCATGCATACATTTCTCTAGATATTACTGCACTCCATGATCCTGAATTCAACCACTCACGAAATTGTTGGGAAGTCCCAATTCACAGAAATTTAGACTCGCAAAATTCATGGCTTATACAGTGTATGTACATGTGTCATGGAGCATGCCAATAGATCTCGCATGAGCAGCATCCTAATACCACTCAGCAATTCAGCAATAGGCCTTCTTTCTTATGTTTTCCCACATTCGGCTGAAGAATAATATCAATAGTTGGAACACAGCATCGTGACAAACTCAAGCTGACACATCTAGTGCGTTCAGCGGAAGACAGCAAGCAGTATGATACATATAAAATGTTAATCGATTGGATGTCTTTCCTGCGGTATTTCAGATTTAATTTCAGAGTTGCCATGAGCTCTATCTATATTGGAATATAGATTACTGTACACTGCCTAAATACTGACTGTTTGGTGGAGTGGCATCAGTGGCTGTTGCATATACTTTCTCATCACAGTTCTTGTTGAGAGCTTAGACTTTATTCTTTCTCGTGACATTTTCATGTAGGTATGAATCCCACACCTTTGTTTGAGATGCAACACTGTATATGCCATATATTTAGCGAGTCTAAATTTTTTCCAATCAGGACTTCCGACGATTTTGCGAGTGGTTAAATTCGCGATCGTGGAGTACTGTACTGAGTGGAGAAAAGTATACGTGTGCGTCACATTCATTTCGGGATCAGAGTCATTATTTTCGCATGTTTTTAATATCGTGACTACAGTGTAGCACCTGACTTGCGAAATTCGTGAAAATAAAAACCTTCTGAAATATTCAGCGTATACAGTGTATCCCATCGTGCCTCTTGTTTCGGGCCATGAGAGAGGGAAAAAAAATGTTTCTTAAAGCGGGCATTTTCTTTACGAGCTGACAATAATGTGTCCATCAATCAGATGCTTTGATGAGAGCCGTTGTGCATTTCATCATCATTTTCGGACGGAATGACCCAATTTGTCATCGTGATGCCTCTGGAGATTAATAAATGATGATCAATGTTGGTGGCATAAGAAATGCAGAGTTTGAAGGCATTTCAACTCGGTGTAAAATCAACATCAAACAATCTGTAGGTCAGGGGTGCCGTGGCAACCAATGGACCCATTCGTAATTTTGTTTGTTTGTTTGATATGAGAAGATTTTTTTTTTTTGCCATTGTCTTTTTCCTTCCATAGAGGTTCTTCATCAGACAGCTTTCAAATATATGCTGTGTTGTCAGAAGGCCGAATTTATCGTGCTGTTGCAACCGACTGACCGTAACATCAAACATGTATGACATGTAGAGAGTAGATTGGTTCCCCAAGCGGAGAAGAAAGATGTTTGAAGTCGATGCGCAATTGCCCGGCTAATGAGTGCTTGTGTCTTTGAGGTATTATGGGGGGGGGGGGGGGAGGGATAGGAAAAGAAGAGACATCTTGATAATGAGTTGTGGCAGGAAAAAAAAAAGCGTGATGATTCCACATTGAGCCTTGTGATGTCAAAGCGTGCATTTTGGTTGTCTCATTCCGTGCACCATCAATCAATATCACACCTTGATGTTTTCATAATGCAAACACACATCACGCAAGCTGCACATTGCAAGCAGCAGCCACGGAATGAGGTGCCATAGCATATGAATTCTTAGAATGCTGGTTTGAAAAGTGAATCGTTCTTTTTCCTTTCCTCCTCCTCCTCCTTCTTTCTTCTTCACCAAATTTGCTTTCACACAGCTTGTATCACCTCCTTCAAGGTTAGGATACTTCATGATAGGGGCTGGGGGGGGGGGGACGAAGGAGGAGGAGGAGGGGGGGGGATTTCAGAGATGAAGAAAAGACTTCATCAGCTTCTGAGGGGGAGGATGTAACAAGATGGTGAGATGGAGTCATTATTTATGCATGTTTTCCAGGATTACACGATAACTTGTCTGTCTTTTTTTTCTTTTTTATCTTGCCGAGAGTTTGCGACGAGACGTATCTAGAGTCAATAGGTTCCCAGTGCCTGCAGGTCTCTCATGGCGTGTCGTTATTTCACGTCAGTATGTAATTGCCTCCTTATCCAATTATTTCAAATGTGTTTGATGGATTGCTTCAATTACTGAAGCCGTTGGCATTCACAGCAGTGGATTTTTTCCCTACATTGCTTTTTTCTTTTAAATCTTCCCTTTGCTGTATGGTTTGCTAATGCAGGATGATAAAATCATGATTAAGTGCATGTTATATCCGCCTGTATAATTGCCCAAGTATGTTTGGGAATTTCTCTTTGTGGGTTTGGCTTTCTTGCTCGAGAGTTGAAGAGCTCAATCCACGCTATCTAAGTGAGCTGAACTATATCTTTAAGCTCATGATCGAGGGAGGAAAAAAAAAAAGATGGAAATGAAATTGGAGATAGGCCAGACAGCTTAGCAATCCAACAGCCTAATGCGACACCCTTGTTCTGGTTTCTTTGCCCCCTCCCCCCCCCCCCCCCCCCTCTCTTCTTCTTCTGCACAAGTCAGGCCTTATAATACTAGCACCATTAGGGAATTATGGCTCGCGACCAGGCAATTCATTGTTACCATAGAGACGTTGTTTCCAGGCTTGCAGCCGGGGCTGCCTGGACGGAGCGGTATAGTAACCTCACAAACGAGATGTCAGGAAAAATGGGCAACTCATGCATGGCCGGCTTTTCCACTCAATGGCGGGTGATGGTGGTGGGGTGGATGGGTGGGGGGGGGGGGGCAAGAAATGTAATTACCTAATTGTTTCTCCTTACAGCTGAGCAGGACTGAAACATGCACATAAATGCTTTGAGAACCTGGGTGAGAAAGAGAAGAGAGAGAGAGATGGAAACGAGAGAGAGAAGAAAAAAAAAGAGGAGAGAGAAAGGAAAGATGGAGAGAGAGAGAGAGAGAGAGAGAGGGGGGGGGGGGGGGAGAGAGAGGGAGAGAGGTTAGAGATAGACCAGGGAATTTTTCACATGAGCGAATTAGTGTAAATGGACCCATGCACATTAACCAGGAGAGGCGCATTACCACAATCCGTGTACATGCCACCCACTTTATCAATGACTGAGTTTTGTTTACATTGATTGTGTGCTGAGGTTGTGGACATTCTGTTTGCCATTAATATGAATTCTTCACAGAGATTTTCCTTGTTTGCTACATGAAACCTTGCTTTTCATTCCCTCTAATGATGCTATTAAAAACAGAAAAATTGAGGTCACAGCCTTTTGATTACATTGTTGTCAGGAGGAAAGTGTTTTTTTGTATCATTGGGGGGAAAATTCTAAGAGACAATTCCCATGTGTGGATTGCAATAACGAAATATATAACTAGGATGATGATATGGCATGTCTGCATATAGACTGTGATACAAGTACTCTTCTTTTTTTTAGAGACCCCCCCCCCCCATGAGATATTTCTACCTGTTACAACTTCCAGAGCTTGTTTGAAGTATGAATATGTATTGGAGAGTTGAATTAGTTTTGTGTGTGGTCAAAGTTTTGGTGCAACCATTTTGACCGGAGTTTTTTGCCATATTCCATCGTTCTACAGTAGATGTGATAATATTACACATGTCTCCTGTCTCTTGTGTGTGTGTGTGTGTGTGTGTGTGTGTGTGTGTGTGTGTGTGTGTGTGTGTGTGTGTTTTAATGAACCGCTATGAACTGATATAGTACACTTATTGGAGTCTGTTATGAATCCTATTTATGACTGAAGGGTTTTTGGGAGTTTTGGGTGTTGTTTTTTTTTGGCTGTGTGTACAGCAAACTATGGAAGAGGATTTTACATGAGCTTGCTATCGGAATGCGAATGATACTATTGTGTGACGACATGGGAGAGAAGATGAACTATTTTGTATTGCATCTGATAGGTTGTTGCCAATATCTTTAAATATTTGGATTTTTGAAAATAATTCTAAGATGTGTGATTATAAGGCAGCATTGTATATTAAAGAGCCTTTTAATAGCTTCATCAGCACTGTTCAAATATTGATACAATTTTGGAAATCTCTGTAAAAATGCAAAAACTTATTTCCAAGAAGCCATATTGTTCAGTCATGTCAGTATAAGATAAAAGTTTGACAGCACTTCACTGATGGACATAGAGACTTAAGACTTTAAGAAGAAGGAATTTGAATTCTATTTTGACTCTAGCACTGTTAAGGTAGTGCTATTTGTGGTGTATTGCTGTAAAGACAGTCGCCCACAGATTTGACATTATAAACACCTTCAGTTTTCTTGGAAATGTCTGGGGTATGGATGGATATGGTGCATGCAAATCTCAGAGACAATGGAACTTTGTTTGTGTGTGTCTATTGATGAGACATAGGTCTAATCAAATCAAAAAATGAGAGGATATTCCGACTTCAAAACTGAAACAGCAATACTTCGCTCCACATAGAGTTGACTCCCATTTCATCCCAAGTCGCCTCCATACCCTTTAGAATGTGTTTTTTTTTTCTCTCTCTCGCTCGTTCTTACTCTTCCCGTGCCGACTCACTTTCTCCGTGGCAACAACATCCACTCGAAGTCCTCTCTCTGTGCCCTTGTGCCGTGAACGGCATCTGCCGTAAATGGACCCCTCTGTGTACATAATGGTACATCAATATATCACTTTGTAAACATGCAACTTATCCTTCTGTGTATACAGTGCCGGCGCTATACTGGTGGTGGGGGGGGGGGGGGGAGGGTGGGGAGAGGGCACTAAGTATTTTTTTGCTAATTCACTTGCATGCATATTGGCTTGACCTGGTTAAAATGAAAACGTGATGAATTTTTGGGTGTGGGACTGCAGAAATTGTTCCAGAAATATTTTCAAGGCCGCTCTTTCTTCTCTTGGTTCTAATTTTCAGCGATGGGAGACTGATATCCCAATGTAGTTTTGAACACTATATAATGGTTTGATTGGCTGCGCCTTACTTCAGAATATTATGCCTGGATCCTCAATGCTGTCAGTTTGTCATGACATGTGACAGCAGTGATTGCTTGTTATTACTCAGTGAAATTTGAATCGTCATGCTCTCTGCAGATATCAGCTGGGGCAATAACAAAACAAAACAAAACAAACAAAACAAATACCAAGATGCCCACTGTTTTTGTTTTGTGTGGGTGTGTGCTTGCAGTATAGTTCAGTTTTTGCCCAAAATACTGTATTCACTTAAAATACTGTTTTTTCCCCAAATTTTGTTATAAGCACATGTCTATTGCAGGAAAGGTAAAAATACTGTTTTTCTACCAAAAATATGCTTTTTCAGCCACCAGAATTTGCAATACCATTTACAAGGTTAGCATCCCTGTAAAAGCATTTTCAAACAGTCATAGTATGAATGTGCTTTTTAAAAGTGAAGTTATAAGTGTGTGTGTGTGTGTGTGTGTGTGTGTGAATATGTGATTGTGGGGGGGGGGTTCAGGGTTGTGCATACTGTGACGAAATAGAGATACCATGTGACATTTGCAAGACGGATTTGTGTTTGACCCAGTGAATGATCACAATCTCATCAGTACAGTATGTACTCTGAGCTGACGTCACCAGTATTTTAGGATCCCCTGTTCCTCCTACGAACATTTGGCTGCGATAATCACCCACTGCGTCTTGTTGACTCTTCCTTTCATTTCTTCAATATTTGCCGTCCTAAGGCTGTCAATCTTCCTATTCGCTGTTTGCAAAATGAATTTTTAGTTTTCTCTTCATTGTCAGTCGCATGATAACGAAGGCTTTCACTAATTCTGTACAAATTGCATTTAGTATACTTTCTAATCTTTTTTTTATCCAATGTGTGTGCCTTGTAGTAGTTGAGGTGTATAATGCTTCTTGATGCCGGGTTGTGTAGTCACCTGTTTTTATCATTTCATGTCTTGCACACGCACTGCTCCTCTGGTCCGCAGATCTGGAATCGTAGATACTAGATTGGGTTGTATCAGGTTACGCGACGGCTGGTGAAATGGCTTAAGCATTAATCGGATTAATGGGACATTTTTCCACGAAGAGGCTAGTTTCCCTTGCATCATGTGCTTTCTCCCTCGAACCCCCCCCCCCAAACTACTGCCACCACTTCTTCTACTTCTCTACCCCAAAGTGCAAGAGTCACTGTGTAGCCATAGTAGAGTACCTGAATGTGGGTGATATGCAGCTTATTATATGGTGATGGCTATATAGTACCTCGCTCTTTTCTTGGCAGCGCGAAAATTGGATGAAACATATTGAGATTTAGTTTCCCGTGTTATTGCCGTCTAAAGGGCATGTTCATCACGCGCCACTATGAAAGGGGGGCAGGAATTTTATGAGGGCCTGACGTACACGTAGGACGTGATGTATCAGTGGGGAATTTCATAGTGCAGTGATTTTTGGCAAATTTGGCAATCAGTTTCTTCCTCTAAACTGTGAAAATATGTCTCACAGTTTGCAAGTACACATATGGGGGTAATTTCATTACACCGTTTGTGGAGGAACTAGCAGAAGATTGGACCATTTTGTGAAATTTCCTGTTGAATTCAAATCAGATTTTGATATGATATTGAGCAAAAAAACATTGGTCTTCGTACAAAATGGAACACAGAATGAAGGAAGCAATGGCAGTCATAGCTGTTACATGGAAGTTTGGTGCCACATGAAATCATGAAATATTACCTGCATATCATTCAAAATATTCTCATGGCATACAAACCTGTACTGTAATTTTTTGTATTGTCTGCCATTCAATAAAAGTATAGTAAGTAGATGATAAAACCACTCTACACATACATGCCATTTCACATGAATTCAGGCACGTTATGTACATAAAATTCATTTAAATGCTAAACGAATGCAGAGTGAGAAATTTAGAGCATTAAGTTCATAACATAGAATGTGCGTGTTCCTCGCTAAGTTAGTGTATTTGTGTAATTTGAACATGTAGGAAGTTTAGGGAAAAGTGAGATATATGCACTTCCACAAATGCATATTCATCTATAAATACACTCACAGTACATACACATGCAAATATAGGTATCTATATATATTACCACTGTGTATGTGTGTGTATACAGTTTTGTATGCATGAAAAGAGATATAAAGATGAGGGAAGGGGTGATGAGACATGATCAGAATGAAGAAGTCATTTAGGGTAAGAGAAAGAAATTTTTTGTATGATGGTTGATGCAAATGAAGATATAAGTGAATGCTATGATCTGCAAGCTCTATATTGATACAAATGTATACTGATAGTTCATATCAGTATGTTTAATGATATTTGATATTTGATATTTGATATTTCATTTTAAAGAAGCACAGAGGTTTATACTATATGTATATATATCACAGACACATACATGTAAATATACACAGTACATTGTATATATATCTATATATAGATATTTTTATGTATGTTTCTCCATTGGTCAGAAATATCCATCAGTTATCAAGATAAGGCCTTAACGTGTCTTGCATACATGTGAGATGCGAGCCGTAATTAGAAATCATGCAGAGGACACTGTATTCGACTTTTTCTTAACCTTCATTTGTATGCCGTCTGGAGACAATTACCAACTGTGTGAGATGCTTTACACTGTGCCTGTCTCTCGTAGTGTTGCCAGATTACGGCATTGTAATGTCGTGGGTCTCCTCCGCGTTATTTCCGTACCGTGGTTCCTATTTTCAGACGGGGGCCGATGTTTATGGGAGTTAAATTGCCACCAGAGAGGAATATGATCGGTAGCGCCATGTGAGTCTGATTTCGGCGGGAGTTTGTAAGGCATTGATTCAGCTCACGAGAATTGAGTCTAAATAGCTTCCCTCTGATGTGATATACAAGATGAACCTTATCTGGCTTATTTGCTCACACACACACAGACACACAGCCACGTACAGACACACACACTCAAAAATGCACACATACACAAAAATGCACACATACACACACATGCAATATAAACAAGTATAAACACATGCAGTTTACGTTCTCGTATGTGTACATAAAATGTCTGTGTCTTATAATTCTGCTCCATTGCCATTCCTACATGCATAATTGTTGCATGGGATAAATATTTGTCATCATTTAAGCCTCTGTGGAATATCAGAGATGTTTCTCATATCATTGCTGTACAGCTTGATATTGAACTTGCCCCTTACACTCAGTAAGCAGCATTTGCAATTTGACATGAATTTTGAAGAAGTCTGAAGTAATGCTATATTTTCCTTTGTTTGTTTTTGTTTCTTTACTGCTCTTCTACCTGTGTAGGATACATCCACGTTCTCTCTCGTGTAAACTGTGGAACTTTATGTGGCTAGTGGCTTTTCTTCCCAGCGTAGGTAGCTGCCTTTTGTTTATGACTGCTGTCAGTGACCCTGTTTGCAAGGGTCACCTGCAAAAAGCTGTGCAGGTGGCGGATATGGTGCATTCTTGCATGATGTCCTGGAAAATGACCATTGTCCAGTCATACATATATATAATAGTTTTGTTTTGTTTTGTTTTGTTTTGTTTTGTTTTTTCTGTCTTTTTCTTTGGGGGGGGGGGTATGAAATATGAAGAAAGAGACAGAGGCTTGTGTTTCAAAAAATGCCCAGGGGAGGTGGTGTATGGCTGTGGAATCGACCACCGCAGAGAATCTCACAGAACTTAGTCCGCATTTTATTTTATTTTTTTGTGATCACGTGAAGATGGCATCAAATGACATGGCTGCAGGTGAGATGCGGTCAGAGAAATGAAAATTGATAGAATACCGCACTGTGGACAATCAAATAAGGGAGATAATTGCCAGGCAAAGAAAAAGAAATTATGCCTCTAATAACCCCTATCATATACCCATGTCTGCGGTAGTACATAGTGGTACATAATAGTGTTTGGCAAATGGTATGATTGTGTTTCAATTCTTTTTCTGAATGTGGGGAGGGGGTTGGGGAGGATGGGGAGAATTACTGTGGATTATAACATTGTCAAATAATGTACATGAACATGAATTCCCTAAAAATACTGTTAGTCCCAATTCCACAAAAGTTTGTGTAGTGTTATTCATTCACATAAACTTATTAAACTGTCCACTGTTAAGGTTTTTCTTTGTCAGTTTTGATGAATGGTTATGGCACAGGCCCAAAGTTTCTTTTTTTTTTTTCATTTCATTTCATTTATTTAATTTCCAATGCAATTGTATATAAACATTTGAATACACATGGGTATATGATATCAAAACAAAGTTGTAATCAATGAAAATGCTTTGAATTGAGAATGTTGAAAAGTTGAAATTGTCATTGGTAAATGCTAATCCTTTTTTTATTTCCTTTTTTTTAAAGGAAAAATAAAATATGTAACCCTTTCTATTACAGTGCTGAATAAAGAAAAAGTGGGATCAATCTGGACTACTGTGTACCTTTTCTAGAAGTAGACACGGTAAAGAATGCAAAGTAGAAATTGTATTGTTTGTTTAAATGCAAATTGCAAGTGCAACTTCAAAAGAGCAATGTACATTTGATTGTCAAAGCCACAATTACCTTTGCAGAACAAACACAAGCTACATGGTATGTGGTGGATGGCAAGGATTTCACCCGCCAGTGGAGATGTTGAAATGCCACAGAATTTTGCTCTAAAAATGGCCTGAATATCGACTGACCAACTGTAACGTGTGCGCCGTGTATGTGGTGGATTGTGCGTAGATGTGACGTGACTGTCGGGGCGAGGAACTCATTCAGGTGAAATTGACGTTCTCCTGCGGGCGACCTTGAAAATTTTTTGTGACTTTTCGCAGGCGGAGAGTACATTTCCTTGTGCTAAGTAGCCTCTACTCAAGTCTCAAACCCCTCTTGGGTGTTAAATCTCATAATCTTCTGTGGTTTCATCCAAATGCAAGAGCAGCTCATGCAGGGATCCAGTGTATTTCCCCCCTGGTGCATGGAAGATAGGCTCGTACATGATCTTACGATAACTACCACAGCAATCTGCAATTACCTTTGCAGGGATTTTCTCCCTGCTTGAATGTGTGTCCCTACTTCTGAAAAGTATGAATCTGTCTTCACTAGAGCTGCATATTCCATTGAAGCTGAACTGTTACCTATGTCTTTTGAAGAAAGAAATGATTATTGCAGGATTGGCCTTCCAGAAATGCTGTTTTCAAACTCACCAATGTTGTCTGCAGTTACTTGTTTGATTTACCTATTGAAAATAAACTAGACCAAAAAAAAAAATGAAAAACACTCTGTACATGTCAACTATGATTCTGATGAAATATGAAACAGATTGATTCTTGCCATCTATTGGTACTAAGTGCATCATCCCTGCTTTCTGCAGTCATGTTTCATTTGAGTTTGTCTGTCACCAAGCATCTGAAAATGCCCTGTCAAGCTCTTAATTGCAGAATTCAGCCAGTTTATCTCGTTGCCTTCTCATCATTGTAATGAGGCAGTGTTCAATAACTTTTCATGAATCTATGTTGCTTGGATCACGGCCTTTAAGTTTTCATTCTCCCATGCTGACTCTGCTTGAATTCTGTATCACCGAGGTCACTGAGGTAATGAATTGTATTGCAAAGCTTCTCTCTTCCCTCTCTTGAAGGGGAGTGCCAGACCAGTTTAAAGTTGGTCTGATAAGAAGAAGCAAATTTTTATAAATACATCATTGAAAATTCGATTGAAATCGGATAGATATTATAAAAAATGAAAGTTATAGAATTGTAAAGTTTCGTTGATTTTCACAATACATTTCTTGAGCAATATTGATATCAATATGCAAATGAATGAGTTGCTGATGTCATCACTCTGCGACTTGTTGTAGAGTTTTGTCATTTCAATTTCTTTTCGTTTAAACACAACAATACCCCAGTCTCAAATCATGATATATCTGATGATCATGATTTTGAAGAACTTTATTCAGCCAGGAAAAACAAGTTTTATACTTTTTTCAGCAGAAAAAATGGAATTTTGTTAGTTTTAATTTGTATACGATCATTAGAAATATGAGTTGATGACATTAGACAGCTCACTCATTTGCGTATTCACATCAACTGTTTGAGAACTGCTTTGTTAAAATTGGCAAAATTTAACAATTTCATAACTTCTCTAATTTCTATCTAATTTCTATCAAGTTTTGACTGTTGTCCTTGTAAAGATTTACTCTCTCTTTTCAGACAAACTTTTAACTGGTCCAGAATTTCCCTTGAAAAATACAAAACCCAAGCCAGACAAACAGAAAAAAAAAAAAAAAATGAATGATGCGTGTGTACCTCAATGTACAATGAACGTCACCTGTCAATGCTACAGTGGGTCCTGTTTTAAGGCCTCTGCTCATTTGTAACCATAGCCGCTGCAAGCTGCTCGTACTTGCTGATGTGCAGGATTCTGCGGCGATGTCCGTCATATATATCGGAGATGAGAATGTGATAGTTCGACCCCTCCCGCCGCCGAGTCACCACGAATTCAGGACACTCGTGCCTAAATGCCATGGCGGGATCACGCATCCCTACATGCTGGGGAAAAATTACATCAGCTCGCTCGACCGGGAGGGCGGTTGACTTCACCGTTGCATGCATACGAAATTCATACATATGCACACCCCTTTTTTTTCCTTATTTCTTTTTAAAGCGGTTTTGCTTAGCGCTGTTATCAAAACAACATCTTAAGTTGTGCAGAATGCAAACAAATGTGGAATAATTGGAGGTGCCATTCATGTGTGAGCTGTCTTTTCGAGGCGCTTGTCTGTGAAGAGATTTGTGAAGTATTGTTTTTGAAAGTTTTTTTTTTTTTGTTTTTTGACAACTGAATGTTGATATCATTGCAATTCAATTTTCTCTCCCTAAGAAAATATTGTGCCCTGTCTAATCTTGTTGTGCTTTAAAAACATCTTGAGCAAAACACATACATGTGGTTCGCGATGTCTGGTAAAAGAAAGTGTGGTTTAGACTTCTGCATCGTTGGACAGAATTGAATGACTTTTAATCTTTTATAAGTTTTCATGACTGGCATGCCGATTTCCACAACTACCTTTTTCATTGGAACATTCTTTATGCTTGGTCTCTTTTTGAGTATGTGTAACTCAGTGCTCTTTTCATGTGCATTTTTGCTTTTATCTTTGCACGGCAGGAATGATGACGCAGGAAGCAAGCAGTCCCCGTCGCAAAAAGCCGTTTTCTCCAACATTTGAGGCCATGGAGGAGGATAAGGCACCCATTCCGGGCCTGAGCGTCCGCAGCGTGCCCATGGACAGACTGGCCTCGAAGTGTGTGGATTGCTTTGGTAGGTTCATTCATGTACTTCTCATGAATTCAATGCTGGCTCATTTCCATTTGATTCAGTTTTTATTCAATGCAGTTCATCTTAGTTCATTTCAGTTCACTTTGGTATGCTTCAATTGTATTTAGTTCATTCCAGTTCAGCGCCATTCAATGCAGCAGGCTTTATTCCAGTGTGGTTCAGCATAGACACCTGCCCATAGACGCCTGCCTAAGTATACTCTTGGTGGGACTAGTCTTCAACAGGTTAAGATGAACCTGTTCTTTAAAGAGGACATGAAGAAAAAGACACAAACTAATTTATTGTCTCTTAAATGAGCTGGTATTGTGAAAGGATATCTTATGAAACAGATGTTTATGACGTAGACACAGAATGCCTTTAGTGGGAAAGTCTCTCCATATACTTTTATTCATCCTACAGTTTAGCTAATGACTATTTTGTCAGTGATTTAGAGGGGCTCTGCCAGTAATCCCTCTGAACAGTTGATGGCTGATTAAACCTTTGATGACGTGGAGTGTGACGCCAGTGTGACAGGCTTGTTTTCCCAGGAAGAACTGGGCTGAAGGTGGGGATGGAATGTTTAGACTACAAATGCTGGTGATGCCAGCACAAATGACGGCACAATCCCACACACTGATGAGCATTAACACACATGTTAACATGTAATGCCGATACACTGGGTGCAAAGGTATTGTCGTTTTGGGATGATTATTGTGATGTACACCAAGTGACTTATGGCCAGTAAAGTTCTGCTGGTTATTAAAGTGACATGATGCTGATATTCAATGCCAAAACGTATTGTCCTTGATATTCTTCATCAGCACATGGAGCTACAATTGTGCAAAGTTCTCTTTTTAACATGTTTTTTGTAAACTTTGGTATGTTGGATGAAGAACTCATCAGCCCTCTTTATTGCGGGAATGACGCACATTTTGTTGTCACCAATTTTATCAGAACTCCTCTACAGGTAAGTGTGGCTTCATCAGTGGTTGTAGTGTCAACAGTTTAAAGGACCTAGAATGCATCCCACATTTGCTGGAGAAATAAACTTTCTGCTCGTCCAGCGAGGTGGCAGTAATGCCGAATATCCGGTGGCAGGTTGTGCGTGCATTTTCTGGAGAGACCTACAGTTTCACGTACACTGTCAAAACAAATACAGAACCAAAGGAAAATGCATAATTCCTTCTTGTGTTTTTTTTTCTTCTTTACATCCTCAGATGAGCACGGTGAACTAGTGGAGGATTCAGCCTTTCCAAGGGTCCTATTTCTCATGCACAAATGGTTCATGACGTCAGAAGAGCTGGCCAAGCAGTTCAAACTCCTATATCCTTTTGAAAAAACAGAAAAGACACAATCAAACAAACAACCAAGCCAAAAACAAAGACGGGAGGAGGAACATGACCAAACATGTTTTCATGCATTTTGCTCATCATCTCGATCCTAAATGTTACTGTTCCTATTGTTGCGGACTCAAACGAAAGATTTATCAAAGATTACATTTTTTAAAATAAAAAACAAATGGATGCATGGATTTTCCAAAACAATGAATACTTTGTGTAAAAGGTTCTTCTGCTAGTTGCAGCGCATGTAACATTAAGACATCTATGAGTAACCATGAGCATAATCATATTAGCAAAATAGTGGGGATGACATGAAAATATTGCATTTATAAAATTACAATATTTTAAGTGTCTGCTCTTGTTTTTGTTTCCATTTTTTTTCACGGCAGTGATATTTCTCACAACCACAATGCAAATAAGATTATACATGATGACGCTATCGCCTCATATATCTCTCAGTGACTTGCACTTGATCCATACTACTTCTATCTTGAAACAACAAAAGATAGGCAGTAACACTATTGCCTCATCTAATTTGCATATGGGGGACATTGTTAAATGTCATCACTGCTTTCTGAAACAGATGAAACTTTCAAATCCAGTAGGGTTTTTTTTTTTTTTTCTTGAATTTGAATTTTATGACTTTTCTAAGTCTGTTAACCATTGATATGCCCAGGCACATAGCTGAACTGGCAAAGCTCTTTTTCAATTAGCATTCAGTTTATTTCTCCAAACTTGACCTTGTTTTTAAAAGTTAACAAGCCCATTCATATAATTTGTGGCAATGTGCCTCAGTCAAATAGGCCCCCTGATCAACTATCGACAGAGTTGATGACCACCGACAGAGTTGATGACCACAACAACTTGAGAAATGTGATCCGAAAGGCATTTGCACATGGATTTTGATGGGTATTGAACTGAGTTTCGAACATGGGAAAGTTGATAAACGCAGCCTTAGATTGTGCAATTTTTTTTTTTCAACCGATGCAGGGCCTCCTGCAGAGTTTTGAGAATTTGTATCGTAAGGTGAAGCCCTTTAAAAGAAATTTAGTGAAGGGCATTGTACCATTGGCGTGGATTAGGACTGCCAGCACCTAACAGAAAGGAGCAAATATTCATCAGAAACAGTTTTATGAATAGTCACGATCATTCTATAATGCATTTTTTTATTACTCTACATGATGTCATGTACATCTTGCATTTTCAGTTCTATCTCTGACATTGAGAAAATGAAATATGTGAATGCAGATTCTTTCTTCTTTTGTATTTGTTACCCCCCAAAAGAGAAACATGCTTATTCTGAATATCTCTTATTAGCTTACAAGGGAGTCATGTACATTCCTCTTTAGAATGTGAAGAGGGTTCTTCGTATAAAATCATTTGTGTGGATTATATTTGGCTGCGATTCAATGTATAAGATCAGTGGATCTGTTGCCGGCTTGACGCTGGGGATCGATAGCATGTGAACATGTATGGGAGCCTCGTTGCACTCAAAATCAATAGTCATTCAATACATGTTACTTAAGATTGAATAATGGCGCCTTATACATTCACAGGCTGTAGAATGATTTCATATTTTGTTTCTTTTACTACCTGTGTACCAGCTTGATCATGAAAAGAATCGAATGCATTCAAGGTTGTTAGGATGAATTGCATGACATAAACATTTTTCTTTTTTTGATGTAGAAAAGTTAGCAAAATTCTCAGAATGTACGCCTACTTTTCTCTGCTGTGAAATGTAACAAGTGATTAATACAGTGTTCCCCGCCCCCATCTCCATCCCAGCCCCACCCCTCAGAGAACCTCGGCCAGCTACCCTTGATAGCTACAAGTGTAGATGAACATTAGCTACATTGTAGTATGCTCATAGGAGGGTACTTGTCAAACAGGGTGAACTGCATACATATATTCGTTACAAAGAAGTTTGTTGAACGCTTCTCATCAGTTACACACAGACACACTCATACTGTAACACAGATATTTTTGTGGTACGTTAATTTTCGATATTTTGTGCTAGTTTTGGGTAGCTCGAATTGTAGAACCAGCAAAAATATCTTCACAATTTTGTCTGCACATTTTGAATGGGTTTAATTGTGGGCTTCTTTGAAAAGGAAAGTTAAGTGCAAAATATCAAATGTGTGAACCATCACTGGAATTTTTGGGCTTTTTTTTTTTCCAAATAACGACTTAGAAGTTGTTATCATATGACATTCCACAATGATATTGTCAAGAATTAGGCCATAACCCTGTGATACGTTTTTTGGTTATCTGTACTCCTTCAAGTCTTACTGGTCACGGCATTGGTTACAATTGTGTCACTAAAGAATATTTTAGAGAGGTTAGGCTTATGATATATGAGCAGAGTAGTGCGAAATATATTAGCATGCACAAAGTTAAAAAAAAAGAAGAAGAAGAAGAAGAAAAGGACATAGATTTAACTCTTTATGTGCCACGTTGGCACACCCGACCCGACATTCAGCAGTGTATCAAGTTTGCATATTTTGCTCAAATGCACAAACCAGCCCAAACCAATCCATAAATCACCAAATGCCACAGTACAATGAAATCGTTTTGCAGGATTCCATTCTTGTCACATTTAGCTTCCATTTCATGTGGTAATTGACTTTCAAACCGTGTTCCCGACTGGACTTGCAAGTAACTTCTGAGTTTCTATCACTGTTTTGTGTGCAAAGTAGTGCCCCTATAACAATGTAGCTGTTGATCAGTTTAAAGAAAAACATTCTAGATTTGTCATACAATTTACATCAAAGCAAAGCTTGACATAATCTCTACAACTTTGCTCATTGCATGTCCAGGGTAACAAAAATCTATAAAGTTACATTTGAAAAACAGAATGTTTTCATAAAGGATGACCACTTTGCTACCTCAGAGTAATGTGGCACATAGGATGTTTACACCATGGCACATAAAGAGTTAAAGCAATCAATGTTTCAACCCACTGAAGGTCATTATCAGTTCAAGTGGGAGACAAAAATATAGATTTGTGGTTGTTCAAATGTACATGTTTTTTTTAATATGTGTAATAAATTTGAATAAAGATTTTATTTAGAGATTGAATTGAATTATGTCAATATCACATTGATGACTGTTTTAAATAGGGAGCTCCACTATGGTGCAATTTTTAGATTTATGAGGATTTCAGAGAGCATCGTAAAATAAAAGCTTCAGGTTTCATATGACACCACATTGTTCTCCGAAGCCAATAGTGGACAGGACAGCAGCGAAAATAAAAAAAGAAACAACAACAGTCAGTGCTGTTAATTTGGGATGTCAAATATCTGTCAATTACCGTAACTCATGCGCATCAGCCTAATGATATTATTGATGACCTGATCAATTGGTGCCATGCCGGCAGCAGGTACATAATGTGCGGTGATTGATGGCACCGCGGCAGCTCTTCTACAGCTCTCGCCGTGTAGCCAGAGATCGCGGGAAAGATGGGGGGGGGGGGCGGTTATATTGCACACTGGGTGATTATTTGGTAAATGAGATGGGACAAGTGAAAATACAAATGGGAGACAAAAATATACAGATTAGTGGTTACCATGACAACCATACAGATCATCTTATATATGTGCCAAACAGCAAGGATGCCTTTTCTTTTTTGCGGTGTAGGTTAATGGTATGGAAGGGGGAGGGGAGGGGCAGATAGGAAGGGGTTAGTCAAGACTTCATATGGGTTTAGTCAAGACTTCAGATGGAGCTTGCTAGGAATGCAAAGTTTGTATTCTTCTGTGAGGACTTCCCTGAGTCAGGAAGTCAACATAGAATGGGAATGCAGAGTTTTCGGGGAAAGGGGGGGGGGGGGGGGGAGGGGGAGGGGGTGAAGAGGGGGATGAGGGGAAAGGGGAGGTTGACATCATTAAAGCATGTCAAACGATATTTCATTTTACCTATCCCTTGCCGGAGATGTCCAGGTAGGTACATTAATAGAGGAACGCTGGGACAGTTTGCCCCCACGGCATGGAATTGTCGGAATGCCGCGTGACGCTACTGTGTGAGCGTGCTTTTGTGTGTGTGTGTGTGTGTGTGTGTGTGTGTGTGTGTGTGTGTGTGTGTGTGTTTCAACATGACAGATCGATGAATGAGTGTGCTGGGAGGAGAAGTGATTAATGCCCGATCAAGGGTAATGAAATTCTATGAATCCCCTAACAGGTGCAGGCCACAGGTTTGGCTGTGACTGACTGGGCAGTGGGGATAGTTAAGTAGGGAGCTACATAGGTGTCGGCAAGTTCATGTACGTAGCGTTCGGTAGGTGTGAAGTCCAGGTCAGGAGGATGACGAAAGCAAATTATGACCAGATTTTTTTCTTCATTGGATTCATTGATCTTGCATTTGGGATCTACAGTATAGGGCCTATTTAATAGTGAATCTTATGAAGGGAAATCATTGCTCTTTTTCTGTGTAGCAGTAGAATAACCATTTACTTCACAAAAAGAATGATAGAGAGAGCTTTTGTTGTTGTTGTTGTAATGAGAGCAGAGAAGCTGATGCAGCAGCTGAGAAGAAGAAAAAAAAATAGCGCAATCAGATGTTTGGTAAGAATGTCGTACCAGAGTAAATGTCGTCAACTAAATATAGTGTAGAGTGATACAGCAAAATGTCACCTGAGTTCACATGATAGTGATGCTCTTTCCTGAACCAGTAATCTTTTTTTTATTTTCCTGCAAAGAATAACCTCAAAAGAAGCATTTCCTGAATGACAAAGCTTGAGATATATTAAGGATACTGTGTGTTCATTCTTATTCCTGGACAAGATGAAATGAGTATATATTCATGTTGATTTAAAAAAGAAAGTGATACTGAAATGATTTTGTGTACAAAATGTAGACTTGGGGCAGGGAAGAGGCTGGTTGATTGAAAGATTGTGTATATATCATGCATGTAGTTTAATTCATGGCATTTTACTGTTCTGAATTTACAAGTTGACTGATATTTGTGAAATTGAACAACTTGTAAAAATATTGCCTTCTGTGACCAAAAAAAAAAAAAAAAAAAAAAAAAATGCACTATGTGTTGTTTCCGAGGTTGGAAGTCAGTTTTCCTCTGAAAAAGGATAATAATTATTCTTCCATTCTCTCTCTGTGGTTCTTGATCATAAATTCAATGAAGCGAGAATTGTCTAACACATCCTTACAACATGGGATACCACACTTGCAAAATATATGGCACAAACAGAAAAAACTAGGTGCAAACATATGTTGAGTCATTCATTCTGTGGGTAAAGGCTTCAATAAGATTCTATAGGAATGGTGTCTAATTTCTTCCTCATTCTGACAAACCGAAATGACAAGTAACAAATGCTTAATGTCCATGTCTAAATGGATTTTCATTGATTCTTTTGTATCCAAATATTATCCAAAAGTCAGTGTTCATTTTACCTTTGTTGTTGCTATTATTAGCATTATATCTGTTTTCGTATGCTGCTCTCAACAAAGTCATCACGTGATGAAATGTTACCTGTCTAAATCTATTTTTCATTTTCCTCTTTGATGTGTAAAACATCCTGCTGTTTTAGGAAAAGCAATCTAATCATCCAATCAGTGAAAAGGGAAAATCATGTCAAGGGTTGTCTCAGATTTTTCTCTTTGCAGGGAATAATTTGACTTCTGAAATTTGATTATTGATATTGATTATTGATTATTGATTTGATTATTTGATTAGTTTTGATCAATGGAAAAATACTTCTTAAATGAACAAAGTTCTGTACAGTCCTTTGCACAAAAAAAAAACCTACTACACAAAAAAAAATTTGTATAGCACTTTTAAATATAAAAAATGCGTAATAAATTGTGTGCTATTACCAGGAAAATTATTCCCTGCTTTGTTATGATTTTGATTACATAAAGGTTACCACGAAAAATGTTCATCTATGTGTGTAGATATGCCAACCGTGCTTTCTCAAAATATTTTTAGTACTTACAACTTATTAGAATTGATTCATTCAGTCTGTTTAGACACCAATGCATGTGTGCATGTGGGCTTCAATCGCATCTCTGAACATAGTATGCCGTTGAATGATGGGATCATAAGAAATTCATGAATAGAGATTCAAAATTCATCGCACCGACATCATAGTGCTCTTTGCTCTCAGATGTATATGTCGAAAAAGATTAGAATTTCGAAAAACTATCCGTCGCTATATAGATTCGGTCAGGACAAGCGCTGGATGCTTGAAGATTTGTCAAGACAAATGCCATTATTAGTTCGTGGCTCGCATCACTGAATGCTGCCAACCTGTTATGCATTGTACCCTGCTACTTGGAAGAGCAGACTCCCTCAGAGGGGAGTTTCTCAACCCAAGCCGTGAGTGGTCCCTGCGCTTTGCGAGAAAATGGTGTGATTACCAGGTAATACAAGCATAAGTATCTTGGATGTGATGCGAATGTGATATGACCAGATGGGAAGGGGCCGTGGGTAGGAGGGAGGGGGAGGAGGAGGTTGGCATTGTGGGTAGTGGCACATCTGAGGAAAGGGGGGGGGGAGGTGGAGAGGGAGGGGGAAAGATGAGCTTAAATGTGGCATGAGTCGATAATCCAAAGGGAAAGAAGGAGGGCATAATTTTAGTAAGACCACCTTGCCCGGGCTCTTCGCTGAATTGTGGAGTGACTCATAGCTGCGGTGCAGGCGTCCCGAGCGAAAGATTCCTGCTTTGGGCCAAACACACCTCAAACTGCAGCCCACAATCCCAGAATATCCCTGTGACTAATCGGGGATTTCTCGGGCACCGTCGAAATTTTTTCACACTCATCTCAGACACGTGATCTCATTCAGGGTGTATAACCTTGTTGTCAATGAGGAGGAAATACTCAATCTTGTGTGAGTGGTTTTGACGATGCAAGTGAACTTGAGTGAATATTGGGGCCAATATACCTTGAAGTTATTTTCCGCTCTCAGCTCTATTTTTCTCGCCAGTTTTGTGTTCTCAAAATGTAATGTGAACGTGATGATTGACAAAGAAGACACTCTGTGGTTACTACCATTAATGAGGTGGTAAAAGGATGTCGGTCAATTCAGTAGTGTGACGTTTACTCATTGTCATAACTCTGAATGCATAATGAATTAATGCGCTTAGTAACGGTGTCTGAACAAATTGAATGAGTGTATTCTCTGTATAAAAAAGAACATAAGGGCCTAGCGGTTAAAGCGGTAGAAAAAAGTCTTTTTTTAGTCCATGTGCATGAATGTTACACTAATGAAATCAATAATTCAGATTGAATAATTCCAGATTTGTCAAAGCAGTTTCTGAGATGTCAGAACATTACACCAATTAAATCAATATGCGTGACTCTACAAAACACTGAAAACTTACGTTGTCTGTGAAAGTCAATTTGTCATAAATATAAAGTCTGTTTGCGATTTTGTATTGGGTTGTTAAGGTGCACAAATGCTGTCATATCTTGAGATATTGCATCACTTTTGTGCTGTTGTTGCGGCGATACTTCATGGGCTTTGCAGAGCCGTGACGATGCAGTATTACTTCCTTTCATCTGGCCATCCCCTTTATGCTGCAAAACTTCGGCATCAATGACGGAACCTGACGCTGTACCTGGTAAAGAAGTGGAGTGGCATTTAGAAAGTAGGTTGCCCATTCATTCATCTGCAACGAACATTCGTCCGTCGTGGTGGCGGCTCACACAAGATAAGAGAATGTCATGGTCTTTTTGTTGTTGTTGTTGTTTTTTTGTTGTTGTTGTGAAATGGAAATGTCACCACCAGAGAAGTTTTGCTTGTGTTGCCCATAACCTGTCACTCAGTCGCCATTGTGTCACGCAGCCACGTTGCAAAGGGGGTAAGAGTGAAGCATTGAAGGCACGGTATCAAAGAGTGAATTAGCCCCCCGAAAATAGCAAGCATTCAGGTCCTGATGAAATAATGTATTGTCGTTCCAGCTCGGCAAAACTATGAATGTAGTTGAAGGGGCTGAATAATAAGAGGAAAAAAAAAAACTAGAGGAAAAAAAAAAAACTAGGGGAAAGAAAACAGAATGGAAATGGTTCAAGCATGATCTCTTCTATATTGATTTGATTTTATTATTTGTATTAATATTTTTTTTGGGCAGCATTCACAGTGAAATATAAGTTAGGAAGCTGAAATAAGTTAGAAAATTGAAGAAAAAGAGAATGTCAGAGCAGATGAGATAGAGAACGCATAGAGCAATCTGCAAAATTTTTATGTGAGATAACAGATCCGCGAGTGCAAACTAGAGTAATCACACTTGATAATCGACCTGGGAGGCTTGCTCTGTGTGATGAGAAGAGGTGGGGGATAAAGTCTATAAATAGATCATCGATCACAAGTGCATCAAAAGATTACTGCCTGAGCCGAGCCCTTGCTCGCTGTGATACTATTTGCCGCGGTCTCTGGCGAGAAGTCAAAGCGATGCGATGCGCGGAGGGGGGAGGTGTTTGTTTTTACATCATTTTTCCCCCCAACCCTCCCCCCCAACCCCCCTTAACTCTGCAATCTGTTCCCAGGCCGTCGGACAGAGCACTCTCCCATTTTCCGCTCCACCCAAGCGTGGCGTTCATTCCGGCTAAGCGGACGGGGTGTGTGGTGCGTCAAAGCCTTGACCTTCTATTCCAGTGAAAGTCACAATCATATTACAGATATTCCCCCCCCCCCCCCTCCAGCTGTGCTGTACTATAGCAATCATCAAAGACATTTCAAACTCATTCCCCATTTTCTACTTTGGCTTGGTCAATGTACACTTGGAGTGTACTTGTACTGCAAAAGATTTCTCATGCAAATAGATCAAAAGGTACAGGAGCATGGTAATGTAACCATAATTCTGGTTCATATGGTTGAACTTTTTGCAGATCTCATCACCTAGCAAAGCCATCCATGGAGGAATATTTCTTTTAAGTTTTAAACTGAAAGCACGTACCCTTTTGTCAAACTTGACCTTCCTCATCTGACTATTCACAGTGAGTGGGTGCAAAAAGCATGAACGTTTTCCTCAGACTCCTACTCAAATTTCACACCGATTCCAACCCAACATCAGATTTAATTGTGTAGAATTGAAGAGGGTTATACGATGTCAATGGTTCCATGACATTTGCTCATGCAACAATAGCTCCCGTGAAATATCTGCATGCTAAACCAAACAAATTCTACCTGCAAACATAACTCTAACCCTAATCCTAAAAATCCTCATATCAAACTAAACCTGAAACCCTATCACAACCCTAACCCTATGTCCTCAGGGAAAATAAGACTAGTGTAATTGTCAAAGGAGCAAATGTCTTGTCACCGACGTCAACATCCACCTATTCTCTCATGAGTTATGAAATATGAGTCATCTAAAGATTGCCTAAAGCATTGGTAGGGAATGCTCCACACGGCTGGTCTCATATCATATCCCTATCAATATGAGCCAAATATATCTATCAGCGAGGAGATATAAGTGCAAGTAAGATATAGAATGGCATGGGGAGTGCAGGTAGCCTGACATGCACCACACCTTCTTAATGAAGTTATTGTGAGACGCAAATTGCTCCCGTGGCCGTGGGATTGTTGTACGTTTTAGAGATGCGTCATCGGAAATGTACATTTGTCGATCTTGTGCCCTGGCTGGCAGTGCCCGAGTTCTTGGAGCCTGTAAATGTCAAGGCTGCTGGACCTCTGGTGAAAGTGACTGTGCGCCGAGCGTTAAAGTCGAGAGATATAGATGAGAAAGAAGATGGCCTGGTGGCACCCCCTCCCCCCGTGCCCTGCTGGGTATTTCTATATTTGTGTGCATTGCACGTTAGATAGAAAGAAAGAGATCGTTAGGTGCGCATGCTGGCTATTTGGTGCTGTTTAATATCTCTCTCCGACAGTGAAGACGGCCTTCTGGGCTGGAAGCCTGAAAAAGCCATCATAATACAAGCCTGGAACACGCTGAAAAGTGCAGCTGCTTTTAATGCAATAAAGGCACAACCTCCATTTTTCCTCCGTTACTGTCAGCCATGGTTTTGATGCGATAAAGGTTCAATTTGCAATGCGCTACTGTTATTGTTATCCAAGAATTAAATGCTTGTGGTTGAGAAACCATGTCAGATGACTCAAGGATCTGTAGAGTTAGTCAAATGCATGTTGTAATAGGTGACTGCATAAATATTAGTTCACATTCAATTCTGAAGTTTGCTGACAGTTTTACATTTGCTGCTCTCAATCAACATAAAAATGTCATTTTTGCCCAGAGTTTGTTATAATAGTTTAAATGATAAAATGTTGCTTATTAGTTTCAACTTTGATTTTTGTTCTTTTCACTGTTTCTTGTGTGTGCATAAATCCTGATGTGATTGGGCCATGTGTTGAAATTACCTCTTTGCATATTACTCTATTGTGGCTAACTACTCTTCCAACAAAATGAAGAAAGAAAGAAAGTAAAAAGGCTCTACCCCTCTTTGCCTCTCTTCCACGTCACCCGCAGCCGATCGTCCAACCTTGCTCCCAAAACGAAGAAAGGTAACACGTCCCGGGATGCCGTATCTCCTTCAAACTGCTTGCCGTGCACGCCACCGTACACCGGTCGTAACCCAAGTCGGCAAGAGTAGGGCAGCGATCGCGGGTCAAGTTTCACCCTCGATGAGGTCATGCAATTCCAAGTTCGTTTGGGCTTTTTGTCTCACCCCACCCCTGCCTCTCATATATGTACAACAAGTGGAGGAATGCACAGAGCAGGTTACCCCCTGTTCTATATCCATGCTTATGACTCTGGAGTATGCTTTGATATAACACCTAGTAGTCTCCGAGCCAATGCTTTAACTAAATGGTCACTACTTGTGGCCAGTTGTCCAGCTTTGATGAGAATGACTTAAACTTGCTTAAAAAAAAAGTGAATAGTGATGTTTTCATATCCCGTCATTCACTTTGAGTCATATCTCTTTAAAAAAATAGCTCTTTGATAATGATTATCTACACACATATATGTAGACTTAGATATATATTCATGTATATACACACATAGGTAGATACATTGTATATAGGTAGATAGATAGATAATGAAGATCTAGGCCATGCATTAGTTCCAGCACACAAAAGATGAACGAAAGAGATATTAATGCAATATTAGTGTCCAACAACTTTTAACGGTTGCTCCAAATTTTCAATGCGTCACACGCATCTACTTCAGGGTCTTTGACAACCACTATATGTATGTTTGGTATGTGTATCTTTGAGTATGTATAGTACAGTTGTCTGACACAGTTGTCTGTAGACCTGGCAGGAGAAATTTGAGTAAAAAAAAAAAAAAGAAAAAAAAAGATGCTCCCGACAATCATATGTTGTGAGTGAATCAGAACTTTTGCAGAAAACTCCATTCTGCTACATACTAACCTTGGTATCTTCTTGTCTCTTGCTCTTTTTTCCTTTCCTTTCCTATGCTGTATGTTTGTTTGTTTGTTTGTTTTTTTTTTGGGGGGGGGGTGAAGGAAAGGAGTGGGGTGGATTGGCGAGGGTTGCTCAACCTCTGTAATGGGACTATGTCATTGAACCTCACCCGATGGAATTAAGAGCGCTGGCCTTTAATCAGATAAGCCCGCAATGCGATTGGATTTTGGGCAGGCTAAGAATCGAGGTGTCTGACGGAATACGCCATTGAGCAACTGAGAGTTGAGGGGAGTGTTCGCAAGGAGAATAATTGATAGATGAAGCAGGATGATGGGGTCAAAGGTGAAAAGGACATTTAAGTTGATTGAGCATCTATTTACTTTTTTTTTGCATGAATCTTAATACCTGAGAAGGATTCATATAGAGAATAACATGAAGGAAAATTTACGATTGATGCAATACTATCATTTGACAAGCTGTTGTATACAAATGATGCACGGGTCCGAGGGCGTCAGTAGGAATTGTGTGCATAAGGTAACTATGGAATGCTTAACCCACGAATTGAAGCAGAGTCGGTTTAGTCAAAATTCCATAGTTACTGCATGCATACACGAAAAGACATGTGCATCATTTTTGTTATAGAACAGTAACAAATTTTGCCTGAAAGCCATTGTTTTAATCATATTTCTGACAATTTGCAAATCTCTCTTTTTTTTTGGCTTGCCATAGATGAAACCATGCATCAGTTTTTACTGATGCATGGTGCTGATGCGTGGCTACGCCATCTCTTGTCAAGTGCGCAAATGCTTGCAAAGTGCCCAAACCCAGTCTACACAGGTACGGCAAGCCACCTCTTGCTAAGTGCATGAATGCTTGTAGGTGCGTGACCTCTTTCTCGCAAATATACGTGATAACATGTGTACTGTGTCTATCGCCAGTGATCATGCGTGCTGCCAGTAAAAATTGACACATGACTCTCGACCAATGAACTTGCAGGATTTTCTCTACCCATTCTATAATTGCTACCAGCACTACCAGTGTACATGTATCAGGGCTGCTGTTGTTTCACCTGTTCTACCATGTCTTTGCAATATTAGAGTGCTGTGGTGTAATGGTTCAGTGTCTAGATACTTTAAAACAAGTTCTTGGTTCAAATCTGACATGGTACGTACATGTACATCATCAGACAAGATCTTTCATTTGCCATATTATGTTCTCTTAAATGTTCTGGATTAATCTTAAGTGTATTGAGGCCAATAGCATGATGGACCCTAATGGTAATTTATGTAGTGATGTCCATTTCCTTGTGGGGATCTTGAATGAATGCAATGTCATATTGTTGAGCCTCTCTCCATTCATTTCCCTCTGAGTTTGATGGTTGCCCTTGTTAACATCTTTTGGTGATGAAATTGGAAGCTTTTTGGTCATTTATTTATTTCATTTTACCGTAGTAGAGAGCGTGTCTGAAGTCTTGCAATGCCAGCTAGAAATGTGTAAGAACTGAGTAATGAGAGGAGTGTGTTGAAATGTAATTGGTAAATTAAGACACCTTTTGGAAATGTGCGGGAGTGCACATGATATAAAGACGAATGGAGTACACCAAAATTGACTAGGGGCAAAAGCGTGCAAAATACAAGGATTCCGCATCCCTGCAATAAAACCAGTAAAAGCTAGCGTCACATGTTTGTACCTAATGTGTTTCCTGAACCGCCGTAACCTTGCGCACATTTGCAGTCGGTAACATATTCCTTGGTCTCTCTCCATTGGGTGAACTAGATCATATCTCAATGCTCTTGACGATATCATTGAATGTTGAACCAGCGGATTTACTAGGGACATTCATGGCCACAGCAAGCGTAAGCACTTTGTGAGGGGAGATAAGAGGGGAAAGCGTAGACGAGAGAAGATGAAAATTATGCGGGGGGTATTTATGAGCCATTTGATGCCCGAATCCGCCTACACATCTTTTGCTGCCGTAATGCTCTGCCAGCTCTTGTTGTATCATCCCTCCCAGGGCAGCGGGCAGGCCGGCGTGGCACATGGCTCGTCATCTTGACGTGCCCTTATTCTTCGGTTGCTGCTCGTCGAACAGGGTTACGAGTGGGCGTACCTCGATGAATATTGCTCACCGTTAGAAATACTTGGCAAGAGGCAAAGCTGTGGGGGCAAAATGAAAAGAAAAGAAAAACAAAAACAAGAAGTGAGAAAAAAAAGGATTTTTGGCATTTGAAACATTCAAAACTCCACTCCGGACAGTGGGGGAAACTCAACCCCCGCAACGTTCACATTTGAAATTCATTGTGGGCCATTTATTTGAAGCGACAGATGAGACATACCACGGTCTGCTGTGTGCTGAGTTTGGGAAAGCAGTAGAGAATTTCATCATCGACATTCCTCCTACACAGATTCACTGTTTACGATGGATGTATCAAGTGTGACAGTCTTGAATCCTTGACAGCACTCATCTGTTCGTATTGAGTTGTATATGAGGCTGCAGTCTCATTCAAAGCACTTGAAAGGCATAGACATCTGTGTAAAGGGTGTCTTAGAATGCATGCATGTTATTCAGACATGGGTTGCCATTGTTGAAAGGGAGTGATCTTACATAATGGGTTAGTTTGTTTGTGTTTTCCTCAAAACTTTTATTCTAAAAGTCTTTAAAACTCCACACATGAAACTTGTGAACAAAGCCCTTTTAAGCCAGGGAAGTGTGAGCAGCAGAATTCTTATGTGATGTAGTAATATTTGAATTTCATATGCACCATTACTTCAGTATGATTTACAGAACTAGAAACAAAGCAAATTTAAACAGAATAAGAATTCCAACAGAATATGCCTAAGAGTGGTGTGAATGTGAAAAATAACGTAAACTTAGGTGATTTAAAAAAATACTATTTTTGCTTGGAGTTTTAGATGGTACAGTTTGTACAAGGCTACTTATACCTTCATGTCCATTAAAATCATGAGGAGATAAACTGTCATGATTTTTTTGTTGTTGTTGAGAAAGTGTGATATTCTATGCAATCATTTGTTATGTGTGCAAAAAGAGGGGAAATAAGTATTTCATGAAAACTTTTTTCTTCTTTATTTAGATACATAACTTAATCTAGGGTAGATGTGGACTTATCAAGTGCCAACAAGGAGTGATTTTGTCCTATCAAATTTGGCATACAGGACCTACTTGTCCTGTGTGTATGAAGACAGTGAGATTGTTACTATGCATGTCATATTGTATACACCACACCTTCAACTTTGTGCAAATAAATTCTAAATTACAGTCCCACACACTGATTTTCATGTGGTTTGGATCAGCGTTACCAGAGCATTACATTGATAGATGTGTAACTCCTGCAATATTGGTGAAAAGAGATTAAGATCTTTGATGCTTTAAAGGAGACCTCCGAATGATTTTCAGACTTTTACATTTGAACAGCTGTAAATTAGTTATGCTGAGTATAGAGTTTTAGAATTTATTGTGATTGGGATGAGGAATATGAATGTTTTCAAACTTCATAACAAATTGCAATGAACAAGGATGATGACATGGCAGCCTCACCATAAGAATGCATGAGTTGAGGCTCGAGGAAGCTGAACAAAAGAAGAAGGCAAGCATAGATTCTGCACAAGTGAACTTGTTAAGCAAGCGGTATTGTAATGGAATTACGCTTCTACATTTCTGAAATATGTGAGGCTCCTCTGTCAGCAACACTGCTCAGTGTCATTTGTATAAGATTATTCAGAGTATTGGTTTCTCTGCTCAAGGGCTACAATAAATTCCACAATATGCATACATGGAACTGTCAATTTATGTACCTGTACTACATGATGTGACATTATGAAAATCGTCTGGAATGCCCCTTTAAGATGTTTAACACGCATTCAGGAGCAGAAATGTTAACTTCCTTTCCAAGAATCACAGAGTCATATTTTTAAAAAGTCAGCACTTTTCTTACAATCATTGACATTTATCATGTATATCCTCCTATGATGCACTGTATTCCAAGTTAAGATAGAGGTCATTCACCTCTCTTTACATATTCAGGGCACACGTACATGTCTCCCTTTAACCCGTTGAGGACAGACTGATTTTGGTATAACATGCATTTCCCGCAGACACCTGCTGGGGCTAGTCTTCAAGGGGTTAAAGGTGTGGTTTGGTTGGGTGGGTGGCATGTCGGAATTAATGGGCGGTGTAATGAAGAATGTCGCTTCACATGATCTGTGAAGCAAGGAGACACGGTTTGCGGGGTCTGTAATCATGGGATATTTGTTGCTGTACATTATGACAGACGTGTGTGGAAGTTTTTTTTTTCTTTTTTTCTCTCATGCTGTCTTCTTGATGGAGCTGTTCATGCAGAACAAGTATGGCATCGCAGAGCATTATGAACAAATGATACATGTTACATAAAGCATCACTGAAATTAAACATTAGTGCAACTTTTTGACTTTTTTTTTGCAGATTTGCTAGATTTTTTTTCCATTGGTTTGGCTCACTTTGCAGGGCAATTAATTCAAGATTCTCTGCAGTATAAACATGAAACTGGCGTGTTATTCGAATATTGTCCCTGTATTTGGCCCTATTGTTATATTTATTGATGATGTGATGAAAGTTTATTTCCGTATAGATGAATTAAAAAAAGGGCAATAGTATTCAGCTCCATTTGAGCTTCCGAGCATTCTACCTCCATGAAAGGTTGTGACCACGTAATTTGTTGTGGTGTTGTTATTATTCTTCCTCATTTTTCCTCATTTCTTTCATAGAAAAGTTACCAAATGCATGTCATTCGAGTGCGTGTATTTCCTTAACCCCAAAGCACATACCAGAATTGCACGAAATCGACGTGCAGCCGCAAGTCATGCAGTCATCTGGCGAGTGACGACGACTGCCAAGTCAACATCAAGAAGAGGCGGATATGCCACGCTCTCAAGTAAGTTTCATCGTACAGATTTTTGCTAATTCTCGCTATCGCCAATGACGTAAGAAGTACCCGGATGTGGCTTTTTCGTCAAGATTTAGTGCACTTCATAGCAAGGGCAATTCTGGCGCGGGGCATAATTTGCACAGCGCTAGCATGCGTGTACGTGTACCTTACCTATAGCGCCGTGCCGACCACGGATACTAGTACAGTATATATGCGGCTGTACCACCCGAGCCAGCGAGTGGCCAGGCCTGTCATACTCGTACACTGTAGTCCCTGCATGCATTGCCCTAGGCCGGCGGCTGGCCTTGCATTGGCATGCACCATACACCACTGCACACATAAGCTAACACATACTGGTACAGCGTACTGCTTGATCATGCGATCGATGTGCACATCACAGATCAGTCATCTCTGCATACGCTGAAAATATGCTGGAAAATATGCTGGAAAATATTCACCCACCTGGATGTCTTCATGGAATGCCCATCTTTTTTAAAATTTGTTCTCTGTCGAAATGTCGCGAACACAATCTGGAACGAACCGTGATCTTGAACTTATCCTGTCTCCGAAGCAACCTTTTCCAAGTAAGTACGTAGGCACTAGGCCTACTACCACTACTACTAAGTCGCACGTGCACGTACTGCGCTGTGGAGTCACCCGCAAACTTCACCCACGCGGCCACGTCACGTCTCGCATGCCAGTAAGGGTCCTATTTCTGCAGATTTTTTTCATTTATTGTCGTGCGAACAACACATGGCAGCTTTGCAGCAACAACCAATAGACGTATTCACAGCAATTTCTTAAGAATGGAGAAATTTCAAATCATATTAAAGCTGTAATTCAAGTCGAGAAAACAGGAAGTACACATAGAATACAGTCGGTTGTGTGTGTTAATAGCATTAGTCACGTATCACGCGCGTACGAACGGAAGTGACTTTGCTACCGGACTATGCCATAATGCACCGTAAATGACGCTTAAATCAACATCCGGGTACTTTTTACGTCATTGGCGATAGCGACAATTGCACGAGTGTGCACAGTATAGAGTGTGTTCATGTAGGTACTGCACAGCAGGTATCTCTGCCGAAGTCATTTTTGTTTTCTTGTTTGTTTTCATTTTCCATCTGAAATGATGGCTGTACTCAGATGGGCTAGCTGGTCTTCCATATATGTGTATGGGGTCCAGTTGTATGCATTGTACTTTGGGGTGGACCACTTCACCGGGTATACACCCTGCTTCTTGCAATTAATGAATGAAGTGGGATACTTTATGTGGGTGAGATGTAACTCTCTCACACACGGGACTTCCATTTCATGTCTTGTCTGAGAAACAGAGTGTTTTGCCTCTACTAGAGGGGACAACATGATAACACACAACATTGCCCAGTAAGGCTCAATGGGATTCAAACCCAACCCAAACCCGAGCCATTCCATTGAAAGGCAGAAACGCCAGCAACTGCGCCACCTTCCAACGCCACACTCCATCTTCCTTTTGATGCGGTAAAGTTCAGAAAAGCAGATGTTTCGAGTAGTGATAATTGTGATAACAAAAGGACAGGTTCAGTGAAAAGCATTCAAAAACAAAATGTAAATGCTAGAAAAAGTATTCGTTTGTGTGGAAATGTAATCAAAGTGCTTCATTACGGAGAGAAGATCTTCCCAGATTTGGGGATGTAGTGTGATACTGCCAGCAATTTTCTGCCCTTTTTTCGGTGAAACCTACCACTGATTTGAGGTTTGTCGTGTGTCCTCTCGCTCCAGATTCTTGGAATCCCATCGATGCGGTCACATAATGTCACTAGCAGGGGGTCTTAAAATGAATCGTTCAGTCGTTACTCGTATGCACAAGGCTACTCAGAACGCAGCTGAGCAAGGGATTCTATGCCATGCCAAATGATGAGTGCCGTTGATGATGATGATTGCCTTCTGCGTAAATTGTAAACTACGGTGATTGAGTGGGTAATTAAATGCTTGAAACGTGCATTTTCCTGTGTTTCCCCACTTTTTTTTTATTAACCCCTCAATACTCCGGCGTGTATGATCAGCAAACAAACACAGTCATATGTCACCTCTCGCACAGCTCCTGGATTTTGTAAACAAGACCAAATTGTCAATTAAAGCGGAGAAGAATGACCATCAGATTAATGAAACAGTCCTGAGGGGGTAGCGGAATATCACAGCTTGAGAAAAGGAGAGGTTAATAGAGAGAGAGAGAGAGAATGAGAGAAAGTGCGACTGTCGTGAGGGGGTGTGCTTATTAGATGTAATTAAAAGTGATAAAAGACCGTGTACCACCGTCACAAAATATTTGCCCAGGCCTGTTGATGTGTTCTCCCGTCGAATGATGAGTGTGCTGCCGTGTTTACTACTAGCAGCTCTATCTGTGTGCTTGGCAAATATATATACATTTCATCCTTTTCCAAGATTTTACGTGTGGGCCATGCAGGTGGCAGAAATTCTTGGAATTTCTCGCCTCTTTCTCTCTCTGTGTATTCCTTGTAACCCTTGAGTCTTACTGCACGTAGGGCGTAGTGTGAGGAGGGGGTAGAGACGAATCATGTCATCAGTATATCCCCATCTATTGAGGACGAATGGTCATTAGTCTCTCTGCTTATGAATGGTCAAGTGTTGTTGGGAGCAGCTGTACCACGATGAGTTTGCCCAGTTGGTCGTATCGCCGAGGATGATGAAAAGCAGGCCGGTGGCATCCATGGGGAACCAAAAGTGAGAGAGGGAAATAAGGATTCTAAATTTTTACGGAGAAACTCTGCTTCATGCCCAAGTTTAGAAAAAAAAAAAAAGTTGTGAAAGTCAAACAAAATAAATAGAGCAGTAAGGTTTCCCATGGCACGTTTCTCAATTCATGAGAGGTCCTTCAATGTGTTCTTCATTTTCTGCCTGAATTCCTATAATGGGATCCAAAGGCTTTCCAAGAATGAAGCCCATTTTTCCTGCACTTGCCAAGTTTTTCTGTGAACTCTCATTTAGAATTTTGTCATGTTCAGCCATAAATTATCATTGAGTGCTCTTATTTAGCCTTTGGCCAAGCACCTTATACTGGAGAAAAAATGTAGACCAATATATACTTGTATATTTGATAAAAACTACATCCATTTGCACTAATGAATTTAATGTTTAGTCAGAAATCAAGGTTTAACATTTTCTTTTTGTTTTAGGGCTACCATATGATGCCTTCACATTTTAAAATCATGTGAGTGTATATGTATAGTAATTTTGAGTGACATGAGTAAATTTGCTTTCTTGGATATACTCGTGCAGCACATTTGCAGGATAGAAAAATAAAAAGGAAAGAAAGTTAAATCAAACATATTTCAAGACCTTCTGCGAGGTTGAAAAGCTTGTCGTCTGCTTGAGAATGAGGTTAAGATGACGACCTACTTCTCTCTACTCATTCTTTATTTCCCGCTGCCGTCTGCATTGCCTACGGCACACACACACACACACACGTACACACACAAACACACACACACAAACACATACGACATTCATGAATCTCTCCATAGCCCGCAGGTCCTCCAAGCTACCAGAGGAGATTCAGGAAAGCAGAAGTAGTTTTCAAGCGTTGCTAGGCTCCTCTTTCACTCTCTGGTGTTGGTTTCTACTTGTGCATTCAGACATTGTGTCCCGCCTCGATCAGTCAGATCTCATAATTCACTATAGGTTTTTTTTTTTGCGTCATATTTGAGGTCACCACACCCCCACTTCGACTCGGCGCCCTTTCTCAAAAGTCTGGGCCAAACATGTTTGAGCCAAACTGTGTTAAGCTGTGGAGGAGTGGTTGGATTGTGCTTCATGAGCAAGTGACATGTATAAGGAGGTGGTATTAACAATTCATGAGTGTCTGCATGGCCTGTTGTGGATGCTGGGTATTGAACATTACTGCTCAATAAATGTCACAAATGAGATTATTCATTAACTGCTGGCAGTGGATGAAAAGTGTGCTATTGTTCTCATACAAGACATGCAGCAGCAAGTGCATTCACATTATTGGTTATATAAATTACTAATTTGCAGTACTGTAACTTGGATAACTCCTAAGGTATGACTGTGAATGTAATTAACATTGTTCGTCCCCACCGGGAGGTTTGCAGACTCTGTTTAGGTAGGAATGAATTAAAGTTATCTTATGCAGATGTGAATATCCAGTGATGACATACAAATGTGGCGAGTGCAATCTGCAAAAGACTTATTTTTCCTTTTTTTTTTTTGAGGAAGCAATGCTGATAAACAAATTGCCCTGTCGACACAAATAAACACTGAATTAATCAGTGTTTAGTAGTAGGCATAATAGAAAGTCGTGGGCAATCATACTTGGGCAGGATTTGAACCCATAATCTCCTGATGATCGGACAGGTGCCTTATCCACTAGACCACTGAGCTTCCGCCCAACAGGCAGAACTGGATCTAAATCTTAAAGCCTGCAGGAGGTACCGTGTTAATGTTTAAATTCATGAAATTCTTGTGCCAAGTTGTTTTTTTAATTGCAACTGATTGACATTAATTTGATGAAACAGTGCTATTCTCAACCTTCTTCCGAGCACAAGCTATACACTATCCAGCCGTGAAGGAACCCTTTTTTTCTCTCTCTATAAAGACACATTTGGGAATGCATTAGTCATGTCAGTAGCACCCATTTTTCTCTCAACCCTCCTTCTGATTAACTTTTCTGGAATTCTTTTTTAGGGAACGCATTCTCAGTCCACCCCTCACACCCCTCCTCCTCGTATACAATGCTCCGACACATTCTGAAATTCCCAGGACAGCGTACGCCCAACCTTTGACTTGATGTCTCTAGTTTCAGGTAATGTCATTCTCTGTCTGCCCATCTCTACGACTCTTTCTCTCTTTCTACTTTCCTCATCCTTCCCTGCCAAGGGTGTGAAAAAAAAATGCCATGGGACACCATTCCATGTGTAATCTATCCCTCCCTCGTCAAGCCCTACTCTTTCTGGCCGTGCCCGGGAGTGGAGAATTTCCCAGCGTCTCTCGGCCTAAGCGCCCGTCTAAACCCCTAAATCTGTGGGCAGAGAGGGAGACACGACCCAGAACTTGAAGGTGAATTTGTCCCCGCCAGCAATTTGCAGGATTCCTTTGCTACCTGCCCCACCCCGCCCTCGCCCCCTTGCCCCCTCGCCCTCCCGCCTTCACCCCTCTTCCTCCCCCCACCCCTCCCTCCTGCCTGCCCCTCCGACAGCGGAGAAGAAAAACGTAAGGAGACGAAATGGGAACAAGCCGTCTGATTTGACGACATTGCGAATCCCAGGGTAGCTGGCCAATTGATGGGGATCGTTGTTTAGGAAGTGTGTTTGCGGCCCAGACTCGGAAATTCAGTGTGTGGCAACTTGATCTCTTTCTCTCTTTCTCTCTCCTCTATCTCTTTATCTCTCTATATCTCTTTCTCTCCTCTATTTCTGTATATTCCTCTCTCTGTCTTTCGTTCCTCAACAGCACAATCCACTTGCATTCCAAAATGGAGTAGAAATGACAGAGAAGATGAGTGTGATGTAACGTAATGACAGCACTAATTCTATAAAGTCAAAGAAGATGTCCTGTAGAGGACGGATTTGTAAGTTATGAAATCTAGTGGGAATACATGTGTATTTTAGTGAGGAAAACATGATGTGTAATCATTGACGTAAGCATTTACTAATCTTATCTATCAAAAACATTGTTCTCCTGATTAAATTTGAGCACTTCCTTGTAAATTTTCAAAACTTTAATCTTTCTATCATTACCATTATTCTTTTTCCTTCTTGCCATTGTAGCACATCCCATGGCTTAAAATTCCCCCTTTTTTTATGAAAAAAAAGAAGCAAATTCATGCTTATTTGTGTAACGAAATCTTCCAGGTTAGTCGAAGTCATTACGACATGGTAGTAATGAAAATGAGCAATTTAATCCAAAACTTTCCCCACAAGCAATTATTACCTAGTGCTGCTAATATCACTAATTCCAGCAAATGTGTGCATTTGTGCATAGATATGCACAAATTGCAGAAACTTTGCTATTAAAATACACAACCTAACTGAGTCTTGAGTACAGCTACTATTCTTGAAGAATTTAGTCTAAAAACCAAAACCATATGTGGTTGGAATAAATGTGGTTAAGAAAAGGACATCCTTTGATGCAAGTCCAGTCATCAAGAGTAAAACTGATTTAAAAAAAGAATACTTAGAATAGTCATTTCAAATGTTATTCTAAATCAGCAATTTGTGGTTTTGCACCTTTGCTTTAGGAGGCTGTGGAAAAATTGGTGTTTTTTTTCTGCTGAACTGCTAGGTATCACTCTACTAGAATTATGTTGTGCTTTATATGAAATATCTGATACTGATGGATGATATTTATAAAATATTTAAAGACATAAGCTGTTAAAAGTCAAAAGAATGTGCACATGGTTATTTTTGAAGAAGAAAGATAAGGTATTCAAATCATCATTTGTCAACTACAAAATCTTCTGAAAAGTGTTTGCTGTGGGCAAAAAGATTGTTCTGTTCAGAATCGGAGATTAGAATTCATTTCCTTGCGTCCCGCCTCCCTTCCTCGCACTCTGCCTCCAGCGAGCTACGCGACCTACAAGGTACATGTGAAATGAATAGACAAAAGATTTCATTACGTCTGTCCTCTGTTTGCGAGATTGTACTCGATTGAGCGAGAATTGACCGAGCGGTTATCAGAGGCCTTTACTCCTCTCGGTGGCCAGAGGGCTTTTGTCGTTGCGGCGCTTGCGCCTTGCCATAATCCCGGAGCTAAAATTGGCAAAGCTGGCGAGCAGTCAGTCTGATCTTGATTGTCCCCTTGATACAGATATTAGAATTACCATATTCGTCAGTGATAAGGTCGCACTATTTTTCACCGTTCTTCTCCACATTACACGCTCAGTTATTCTCCAAAATCCTAACACAAAGCTTGCACCATTTGGTTAATACCTTTAAAACATGCAAACAAATTTAAAAAAACAGAAGAAAAAGCAGATAGCACGATGGTGGGAACCCAGCAAGCAAAGCCTCTGTTACCGACCAAGCAATTTATTTCAGATTCCATTGATGCACAGTTTTATGACATACATTGTACACCTTGTGACATAAACAGACATTCAGACTGTCACAACTCTGAAAATTAGATTTCTCTCGAAATTTGGCTGCTTTGCATTTAGATCAGAATAACTTTTTCTTTAGGAGAAATTCTCCCTTCAGGGCACTCGCTTGTGACATGATACGTTTACGGTACGTAAGGAAAATATCCAAAAACATACAGACAGCTATCAATACTTCTTGCTGTGAAGAATCTGCCTATTTCTTCTTCTTCTTCTTCTTTTTAGATTATTGCCATTATTTGCCATTGATTGCACCTCTCTCTTGTTTCATAACACCAGCCTGTAGAAAAAAAAAAGGAGAAAAGATCGCTCCACTGGCTGGGGTACCACCTACTTTGGATTTCCAGCAATCCCGAGAACGTCTCATTTAAGATTTCAAGTAGTGCTTGAGTAAGTGGGGCATCTTGGCACAGAACTTACAGCATCCTTTTCCTCCCCACACACACTCTCTCTCTCCCTCTCTTTTTCTTTCTTGTTTCTTCCTTTTTTTTCTGTTTCTTTCTGGTGGCAGCTTCGATATTCTGGCAAATCCCCAGGTCAGCCGACGACAGTTTCTCTGCATAGTCTGGAATGATGTAAAGCCACAGGATTTGATTTGTTCTTTTCTTCTCCTTGGGGGATGTTGAGGAGAAGAACCAGCCTGGGAAGGGGGAAAAAAATCCCCCTCCCTCTCTCTCTTCCCCTCCCCTTCCCCTCTGGTAGGTCACTGGTAGATCATTGTAGCATGCAAAGCTTCTGTGAAAGTGGGGGGGGGGGGGGGAGGGTTGAGGACGAACGGCGATCTCTTCTTGTCTCTTCAATTTGCATCACCAGATGACCACATGCATGAATAAAGTTTCGCGTTAACACAGAGATTACACATGGAGTAGTTTTGAGTTTGCTTGCGTGCATAAAGTGCTTTGCCAAAAAAGGAAAAGGCAAATGCTGTATAGCATCTTTTGCGGAAACTTTGGCAAGAGTACAGATGGAGGGGATTGATTTAGCCGCGCTGGGTGCACAAACTTTCTGTTTCTCTTAAACGAAAGAAAGACAAGAATCTCAACAGCATATCTGTCTTTGACATGTACAGGTAAGTGTTTCCTGGCAACGCATCAATGCACCCAACGCTTCAAATTTTCACAGACGAAGAACTTGTGTGATTACATTGTGTAAGTATGGTGTAGGATATATGAGGAGATGTCACGTTTGGATATTGTGATATGAAAACGCATTTTCCACAATCACCTCTTTTGTTTGTGTAAAGGTAAACCGCATCGATTTTTACAACCGAAACTCGGTTTCCTGAAAATTGGGTCCCTGAGGTCCAGCGAGCAGCGTGCCCTGAAATCCATAGGATTGTAGAGCACTCTTAATCAATTTTGCTCTGATTGGCTGGTGGCTGGAGCACTTAGCAAAAAAGGAATTGAGCTTGACTGGTGTTTTTAGGGAGCCCTTCACAAGGTGAAGGTCGTGTCGATTAAATCTCCAACTTGCTGCCTCGCAGTGAATTGTTCACGTCGTGTTCATCGATTTTATGTGTGGGGACATCAATTGAAAGTGTGGCTTCTGTCGATTCCTGCGAAGTGTGGGATCACTGTGCTCGTCTTCTGTTTTTTGTTTTGTTTTTTGTTTGTTATTTTGTTGTTTTTGTTTTTTAGCCTGTGAAGAAGAGTCAGAGGAATGGGTTTGAACCTGATGAAGAAAAGAATTGAAAATCCAAGACAGACCCTGAGCCGTTGACCATACCATATGTTCCCATATTCCGAGTTTGGGCAGTAGAGTGACTCGTTCCACAGCTTTCTGTTAACCTCAAGTGGAAGTGATTACTATTGTTTTTATCATTATGACTATACGCCTCATTTACCCCGACATATGACACTGTTGTTAGAGGTGTACCCAAGCCATGGCCATGGATCTCTATACTGCTACACTGTCTGCTGCACATCCAGTCAGTAGACTTCTCATTGAATATATTTTGTGCACTAGATTGGCAATTTCATCGGCAATTTTTTAGGTGATACGCTATCAGCGTATCACCTATTGTGATTGTCAAAATCTCTCTTTATTTTTTTTTTTATTCTTCTTTCTTTCTGGACAATTTTGTGTCGTCAATATCTCAAGAATGACATAACGGAATAACATGACATTTTCAGTCAACATGTCTCATGACAAAATCTAGCCACAATAAGGATTTCATGACAGTAACATATCTATGACGTCATCTAGGCGCCATTTTGTGATTTTCGGACCTTGTCACATGATCGATCATAACTTCATAACTAGATGTCATTTCTGTATCATTTTCGCTGGACATAAAGTTCAGGTCACGCTCTATCTTACTTTTTAATGCTACTTACCCAGGTCATCATTAGGCGCGCGTAAGCGCGCGTCAAAATTTTAAAAGGCTCAAAACGACTTCCCAATGGGAAATCTCGAAGTTTCAGACAATTTTAAGCGTTTCAAACATTTTCTCGCGTGCGCGTCCGTCCGCGCAATTTCGCGCGCAGAGCCCGTAAGCAACATGGAAATGCAATTTTTTTGCCTGATTTGGATTCCTGATACTTTGAGTAACAATATCCATTGATTTCCGATCAATTTCGACCCATAACAAAGGAATGCACTGGCGTCAAAGTTGAAATTCCGCACGCGCGTCTTTCTGCAAATATAGTGAAAAAACATGTCTTTGTTTATTTCGTCATAGCTCTTTAAATCGTCCGTTTACCGTATATTTCTATTGCATATTACAAAAGCATATGAATTGTAAATAACATTCCAAGTATCAATAATGCCAGCTAAACTCGATGACGTCATCATATCGTCATTTTACATAAAAAAAGTGGAATTGATTTTTTTGAGGTACTGTTTGTGACATTCATTTGCTTGTATCTCTGTTGTTTAACCTCAATATTATCCCAAATTCAGATATGTTGTACTTTGAACATTTGCCTCTCAAGTCCATGTGATGGTTTTGAAATATGATGACGTCATCATACTAGAAATTGTGATTAAAGGTAAAGACTCAAAATCGGACAAGTTTACGTGTTATGTCTATGGGAGGTGATTTTTTTTCAAACCATGCATTGACTTGACAACGTTTAAGCACCTTTACCTCATCTGATTTTGCTCCATTTCCTCTGAAACATAAATATGTTGTAGCTGAGACAATAAGCTTTAGTAATCATGCATTTTATGTTTTCAAATCTCCTCATCAGGTTGATAATTTTGTAGTTTAAAATTGAAAATGAGAATGCAATCTGTACGGAACGATTCCCAATTTTTCTTTGCAACTGTATATTGATCGAATCCACGTTGCCACTTGTGGGAAGTTGAATAGCGCCATCACAAGTCAACACTGTCACGATAGTATTTAGATTTAAGTTTCGCACTCGATCTTCAGGACAGCCATGTGGCATAATCAGTTAGCGCGCTGGTTGTTCATAACGCCAAACCGAAAGGCGAGAGGTTCGACTCCCGCAGGACTTTTATCCGTTCTTTCTTTTTTTCTCTTTTTTTTTCGGCAGTTCAGCTTTACTCCGATGTCATTTTACGTATTATTTTATCAAGTGTACGTAACCCGTGAACACGGCTGCTCTATTTCCCTTGTTTTGTATTGGAGTTTGGAGATTGGGTTTGCTTCATTAATTTTGTCACACTTAATGTTGTAAATTGTCCCTTGTTACAGTGTCCCGCTTGCCACCTTTCGTTTGCTCTTTCCTTTTCTCTTCATTGGTTATTGTTATACTGTAACAGGATAGGTAGGAACATGTACGTTTAAATAACTTGCAGGAATGGGAGCTGAATTGATTAACTCTAGTCCAGGCGTATGGCGTCTCGCTCATCTCTTTGAAATTCCAGGTTGTTATTGTTTGACCCAATAACGGAGTTGTAGACAGGTTATATGTTGCTATAGAGGTATCTTGTGCCACATGAGTGGAAAGCATCACTGTTTAGTAGTAGTAATGAACTTTTTCATGTTGTAAATGGTATAAAGATTTAAGATAAATATATATATATATATATATATATATATATATATATATATATATATATAAAATATCAAAGATACATTTCACATCCAATCTTCGGGACAGCCGTGTGGCTTTATAGTCGCTTATCGCGCGGCATGGTCATTATGCACTACCTTAGGACGAGATGTTCGAGACCCACAAGACGCTATCATTTTTTTTCTCTCTCTCTTTCTTTGTTTTTCTTTTGGCAGTTCAGCTTTATTCCGATCGATGTCATTTATCGTATTATCTTATCAATTATACTACCCCACGACACACAGTCACTCAAGTTCCTTTTTTTTTTGTCGGAGGCTGGAGGTTGGATTTGCTTCATTTATCATACGTATTGTTTAAATTGCCCTTGGTGCAGACATCTGATGACCCCAAGCGTATCACCTAACTCGTCAGTCTGACGAGTTTCATATCTCGTTCCTTTTATTTGTGCTCCAGTTTGCTGTGAATGTATAACCAATAAGGTCATTCTGATGTGAGGCATAGAGACTCATCGTCATACAGCTGTTGATTTTAATAGGAATGTGTGATGCTAATTAGATGTGTATATTAAATCTACTGGTAGCACAACAGACAAGAGCACTGACCTTGGTTTAATACTAGACTCCTGTACTTTCCATAAAAGGGCTCTTGTTTCAAACTTATCCTGTGTGTATGTGTGTGTGTGTGTGTGTGTGTGAATGTGTGTGTGTGTGTGTTTATTTGTTGCTGATATGCATATCCAGTGAGCTCGTGGAAAGAGTACTCGTATTACTACACAGACAAGTAGACAAGCACACATGGCAAGTAGTTCTTGGATTAGTTCAAGTGCACTTTTTAAAACCGTGGTCCTTACCACTTGTGAAAAGACCAAGTACCGGGTAGTGTTAAAGTTTGTATAGCCTTAAAAGCCCAAGTTTGGCAAAGAAGCCAAATTTTGACTGAAAGAAAATGAGTAACTCTTGTCTAAAATGTTGGCAACATGAAGGCTTAGAGAAAAAGACTCATACATCGTAAATGTTTGAATTAGTAAAAATTGGATGCTTTTTACTGACAAGAATTTCAGGAAGGCAGTGTTTGTCAGAACCATCCAACAAAGAAACGAATATATAGGACTAACATGAATTACGTTTCTCATTAGTTTTTAGGCACAGACATTCATATCAGTTGTTCATTTCATTTGTGGAGGCTTTAGAGTGATTGCATGGGACTGTGAGAAAACTGCAATAAAAGTGATCAAGCAACAGCTAAAACAGACAAAGTATGCCCACATAAAAGACGGTTCTTGTGTACAGAGTGGATATAAAGTTGATTAGTTTGCTGTTGTATAATTTTAAAGGAGAGATTTGAATGTGAGAAAGATAGGAGGAGGGGTCAGATGGAGAGAAGGTGAGTAAAGTGTCGTTGTTCTGTACTTGAATGGCCAGAAATGCTGTAACAATTTTGATTCACTGGACTGCTGTTCCCGGCTTGAAATTTTGAATTCAATATCGAATGTCATCATAAATTTCTGTGAAAAAGCGCACATCATAAGCAAAGGAAAGGGAGGAGAGAACAGGATATCGACACAGACATGTATGACAAAGAAAGAAAAGTAAACCAGAAATATGGCAATAAAAAGTGTAAGAACTGCGTTGTGCTTATAGGAGTGGCTTTCCTCTATGTTGGTCCCCCTCAGGAGACATTTTCATGTATTAACCCGTTGAGGACGGTTTGATTTTGCTACAACACGCATTTCCCATAGACACCTGCCCGAGTATATTCGGGACTCGTCCTCAACGGGTTAATTCTTGTTGCTCTCGTGGGACATCTGAAGCTTTTCTGGAATGGTGCTCCTTTCCTCCTCTCTAAGAGATGAGGTGAAGGGCAGTTGCTGAATTTCACGTCGGAAATTGTCCGGAGAGAGCAGAGAGGGGGAAACAGTGTGCTTACAGCTGCAAATTGGACATATATTGATTCTGTTGACTTTCACCCCCATCTTTAAGGCGGCGTCCAGTGTATGCTTGACCCTTCCTACCAGTTTGGAAGCAGAGGAAGATTCTGCTACATAGCAGACAGATGGTATCCAATCGGTTTCTTCCCAAGATGTGATTATATCCCATTTAATGTGTGGTATGTACACCCTGGGTCTGGTGCTTAAAGGCCCCATTCCACTGATCATCATCGGAGGCTCAAAAATTTTGGTGTACCAATGAGTTCTGATCCATCAAGCTCCATATAATAGGCTCGCAACAAGGCTCACCAAGGGTGATACCAATGCCAGAAGATCCCCAGAACAAAGATTCAAGGTGGCCTGTCCAATGACAGTTTACCTGTTCCGTACAGGAACCTGGTGGCTTGTGTATAAACTCTATGGGCATTTTAGAATTCAGTATGGAATGGGTTAAATCATGGGAAACTCAACATACAGTCATAGGACACCGGCTGGACATGCCCGATCGCTACACAACACTAATCTGACACATATCCAACTATCTCGACACTTACTAGACTGACTCGTCACTTATTCGACACTGACTCGAGTCGTGACTGCAAATTGCGTCTGATGGCGAACTAAGCTCCAGTGAGCTGAGTTCCTTCACTGGACGATCTTGCCTCATCGGATCACGCCCAACATGTCTGACACTGAACCGATAGTCGACCAAGACAAGTCGGATTCATCAAACCATGATCCCTCTCACTTTGATGGGTGGCTGGAAGCTTAAAACCTGCTTCCATCAGTGACTAATGAGAAAAAAAAATCTCTGTGGAATGGGGTTTTAAGAAATAGGTTGATTTTGCAGAGTGCTTGCCAGTGTGAAATACACCACTTTAGAGTTGAAGGTGAGGGCAGAATTCCTGGCGCGTGAAAGGTCGATGCACACAAGGCGTTGACTCTCGAGGTATGACACTGCCAAATAATTTCTGTGAACGTTAATGATCTCTGTCAGCAGATGTCTATGTCACATGGTATAACCATGTGACAACAAGTTTTGATTACAGGCTCACAAAAGATGAAGTCGTATTTCTAGACTGTACGGAGTCAGTTCCTATTTAACACCCATCGTGATCTGAGGCATTGCAAACAAGGATTTCAATTCTTTTTCTCCATATCTCTCTCTCTTGTTGTGAATGTGAGGAGGACCACCCTCCAATCTGCGGGACTCACAACTCGTATAGTGTTCCTTCTTGTTTCTCGTCACACAAATTCCACCAGCACATACCTGGCAGTCCATGTACACATGCTACTGTGTGAATTCAACTTTGAGGAATGTGCCCTGTACACAAATGTGACAGGCCCTGCTCTATGGCGGGTCACCCCCCTCTCCATGCTTAGAATATCTGTCTCTTACGTATACATGTGCAAACAGTGCCTGTATGTCATCGGCATCGATGCGGGGCGGTTAGACATTCGCATTTTGCCTCTCCCCTGCCTTCCCCGAGTCAACGCTCTCTGATTGCTTGAGCTGAGCCGCGGAAGGTGGGGAAAACCTTTGCTTGCGTGCTCTCTAGCAGTACCGACAACGAAGCCGGTCATCTTATTGCTTGTCGCTAGTTGCTTGGGCATGTCTCGTATTCCTTCGCCGGGTTCACGGTGTAATCAGGCGAATGAGACATCTCCGCCGGGAGTAGGATGCTGTAAACCATCACAAATTTCCTCTCTTTCTTTCTTTCTTTTTTTTTTTCAAATTAATGCACAGTGGCATGTTTAAATGCATTGTGGAGGAGAGAAGAGAGATGATTTGAAACATGGTGCAAGAATGAAACTTAGGACACCAGGGAAAGAGAGAGAGAGGAAGAAGTGGGAGGGAGTTAAGTGAAGATGAATTTTGAAAGGAGGAAAGAAGAAATTTCAAACTCAAAGCAAGCATAAAACATGGAAAGAGTAGGACAGAGAGAAAAAGAGATATAAAGAATTCCGAATGAATGTAAAGACAATTCCAAACAGGGTGCAAGGATACTACAAACTGTAAAAGCAGAAATTTTTGTGCGAGCAATTTTTTATTTATTTATTCTATTTTTTTGCAGTAGGCCAGGTAAGATGAATTTTGTGCATCTTAATTCTGCTTAATCAAAACATTGTGTTACACAATGAAATATTGAAATGCTCTTATTTTTATCACTAGTTTCTGGTTGCATGAAATGCATGAAAATTTCCACATGGCAAAAAAAAAAAAAAATGTCCACTTTTACATTAAGGAGTTAGAGATATGGGGAGAGCAAGGGAGTGAAAAATGGAGGGGATATGAATTAGATTATAACACAGATGGAGGCTTTGATGTAGAAACAAGATTTAGAAGAGTGAATGTGATTGAAAGGATTAAAGTTGGGGATACATACTAGAGAGGTTTGAAGAAATGTAGAAATGTTTTCTCATTTCTAGTCTGCATTTTCCAAAATTCAAAGAAAGTTTGAGAGTATGGCAGAACAAGTCAAAGGATCACCTTGGAATGTCATGCATGGTGCGATGAAAAGAACTATTCGATTGATATTTTGTTATAGCCTACTGAATGTGAAAAGATAATAATGGCATGGAAAAAAAAATGCTCAATCGAACAAGAAAGAAGCAGAAGAAAGTAAAGAAGCATGTCAGTAGAGAAAAAGGTTACATTGAATGGTGGCTGATGCAGTTTTTTGGAGACCATGTTCGAACTGAGGTGTGGTTTTGCGTGGGAATAAAGGAGCCCCTGGAAAGAAGACAATTGCGTGACTGTTCATGCAGTCTGCCCAGTCAAGCTGCACTGGGCAACAAAAAAAAAAGATTGTAGTGTTTGAAAAAAAAAACCTCTCTATTTTTTTTTCTGGCACTTTGCATCTTCTTTACTTATTGTTGTGGGAATTTCATAGAAATTAGATTATCAAAGTGTCTTTTTTTTTTGGTTCATTCTGTCTCTTATTCTCCACAACCTCTCTCTCTATCTATCTCTCTCCCTCTGCTTTTTTTTTTTAAACCCCAAAGATTCAGAGAAACCTCAGGTCTAACTAGGGCGATGTGAATGTATGGAGACTACAGTAGAAAGCAATTTCTTTATTTTTTGTGTTTCTCTCCCCACCCCCTGCATTTTTTTTTAAATTTCACTTACAATGTCTCTCTCCTTGTATATCGCTCTTCTATCTATTCCTTACTCTCTCCCTCCCCCTCTTGAAACAGTCAAGTAAATGACACCAACAAGCCTCGTTTGTCCCAAGATGTCTACCTATTTAATGTTGCCATTTGTTTTTCTGTCTGTAACATTAATTGTCTGCATATTGTGAGAGTATTTTGACCATTTGACTTAAATGTGAAGGACAACACAGTCAAAGAATGTTGCATTTAATTGAATGCAAATTTAGGCAGAGTTTATTGTGCATTGCATACACTAAAAAAAAAAACAATAATGGAACAGTAGCTACATGTTAAGGTTACATCTGAATGGGGAAAAATATTTTGTTAATAGTGTACTTCTTTATGCAGTTATAGTTTTGTTTTGTTTTTGTCCTTTTTTTTTTTTTTTTTTTTTACTGTTAGTCTCTCTATGTAAAATTGCTCATGAATGCAATCTTTAGTAGGACAGACCAAGTAAAAAGTAGAGAACTAGCCTGGGATTTGAACCCATCACCTTGTGCATACCGGGCAGTAGTACTTCATCAGCTGAGCTGAAGTTGGTTCATGGCAGTGACATGATGCAGTTTGGACCTGATACCAAAAATCTTATCACCTCTGTTTCTCCTTTTCTCTCTGGTCATATTGATCATTCACCAGTCTCCAGGGAGACATGTTACACTTAAAAAAAAAATGAATAAGAATAAAATGTTTAATCCAACATTATAAATGTTGTCACTCCTCGAACCTCTCATTTGTAAATATAAACTTTGACACTCAAAATGTTGGATTTACCATTTAATTGTTTAGATTGTACACTTAAAACAAAATAAAGTGGTTAATCCAGCATTTTGAGTATTTTTTTTTTTACTTTTACAGTGCTTCTGGTGATATTAAATGTCTGTTTTGATTTAAAAAAAAAAAGAATGCTTCTCCCTGGACTACATGCTCACAAGTTCACTTGCTCAGGGCAACTAAAGCTCACAATTGGGCAAGTAAAATGTAAATCACATGCATTACTGCAGTTGTAAGCAAGCTTGCCTGAATACAGTCTACTTGTTCAAGGACCAATTCAGAATTGCATTTGTTATTTTGCCCCAAAATTTCCAATCCCTGCTGTCTGAGGGTAAAGAAGCCATCTATTTTCTTTACTGTGTCATCAGATTTATTGTCTAGTTATGTTGTTTGTGTTGTTACTGTATCTCCCACTTGTCCTTCCCTACTACAACGTATCAAGTCTGTTTTGTGCAGACTTTCAGAATTGTTTTGACCTCAAATTACCTCAGCTTACAATGCATACTTGCATGCTTTGGCTAGGATTCTTATGTGATGTTTTCTTTCTCTTATTTTACTCCATGTTTACATAGTATTGTTTTGATGTTTATGTGGCCATCTATTTGTGTCTATCTTGCTGTTAAGTAACAGTTATCCAACTCTTCATCTTAATATTTTTTTTTTTTCAGCCATGTGTGGTATACACTGTTACTTTTGCATACAAATATTTTAGTGAATGAGGAGGTCATACAAAAATGTAGACATTTTCGCGAGATGTTGTTTTCATGAATTGACCCTGACGCTAATGTAAATGTGCTATTACCCTAGCGCAGGGAGACATTTTCGCTTGTTGTCAAATTCCCGATCCAGCTGAGATTCGCGAAAATTCACAAAAATCAAACTTGTGAAAATAACAGCTTATACAATATAGTCAGACATGTATGCATTTTAAATGTGGCATGCCTTCACAGTTATTTCTTATGCTATGTAGCCATATTCCCAAAGAAGTAGATAACCTCTTTATCATGTTTCACTTTTCTCATTCTCATTTCATTCACTACAGATTTTGGATCATGAACTTTCCCATGCACTTTGACCTCGACCAGGGCCTGGCAGGGGTCATGAGTCAACTGCAAAAGATTATCCAATCAGAAGGCAACACACACCTCAAGCATGTCGTTGACATATCAAATGTGTAAGTCATGTTTGTGTGTGTGTGTGTGCCTGTGTGTGGGGGTGGGGAGGGGGTGGGGTCTAATGTTTAATGCTGATTTACCGAGTGTGACAGAAGTTTATGAATAAAGTTGGAAAAAGTACATGAAATTGGTTAGGCCCATGCAGACGGAGAAAAAACAAATCCACAAATTATTGAGTGAAACTGAACAACATAGCACTAAGCACAGCACTATCTAAAATGACATATTTTCTACGTACTTGGATGGTGGTATCATAGTGATTAAAAAGTTTCTGTTTTCACTCAAACTGTTGCATCACATTAAATCAAATGTATGGTGAAGAGGAGTTTCTGGAAGAAGTTTTATTAGCACTTTCAATCCATGACATTTCAGTCATTTATGTCCAGCAAAATACAAACATTCATAACCTATCGTGGTACTGCAAGTAATCGTGCATGGGATATATCTTGAAACAGCAGCAACAAAATTGTATTTAAAGCAGCTTGAGATGTATACAGGAACCATGTAGGTATGTATGAATGCAGTAGATGTACCATGGTAGGGTAGCTTCAGATCCTAGAGGTCTTCTGTTGAGGACGGACTTATTTTGCTACAACACGCATTTCCCGTAGACCCTTGCCCGAGTATATTCAGGACTCATCCTCGACGGGTTAACCCTCTGATTACCATCGGTAACCTTTTTGTACACAATGTCAATGGCAATAAGAGATAAAGATGAAAGACTTGATGCATTAAGAAAACAAATCAGAACAGCAAAAATTAGGAAAAACTGTATGCACAGGACAAGAAAGAAAAAAACAATTCAATGTGAAATTGAAAGTTGTTACTTACAAATCAAGGTGGTGCATCTGTGAGATGTATGATTACTGGTTTCTTGAGAGCATTCCCATGATTCCTTTTTCCTCAGGCCATCGTACGACTGGATGAGGGTCATCTCCGTGAGGAATCCGTCGGTCAGGACCAACCGGAAGGTGTCCCTGGTCTTCAACCACCTGGAGCCCAAGGAACTGGCTGACCATCTCACCTTCCTGGAGTATAAGATCTTTAGGAGGCTCAATGTAAGTGGAAGCCAGGTGTCTATACTGGCTTTGAACAGTCCCTTGCTGTGTGTTTATGTGTGTGTGTGGGGGGGGGGGGGGGGGGGTGAGTGTGTGTATGTGTTTGCTTGAATGTGTGTGAGAGAGTGTGTATGTATGTTTGTGTGTCTATGTTTAAATAAAGAGTGTGTATGTGCTTGTGTGTATGTCTGCGTCTGTGGTAAAATGTAAGCAAAGGTGCCTGTTTGTATTTATAAGAGCAGTGAGAGTGACAAACTTAGAGATTCAGTATCAGCCCAGCTGTCTTCTGGTTAATATAGTCCCATGGATATCTTTGATTTTGTGCTTGTTTCTTTTCAAACCCTTTTGATGGATTGTCACATGTATGTCTGTTCCCTCCCATGCCAGTCGTCATCTATATTGTGTGATAATTGCATGACGTGTGCCAGATTTTTAGGCTGATTTCTTTTCCCATCCCCAGTTTGCAGACCTGAAGAGTTACGCCCTCTCTGGCCAGCTGAAGGACAACCTGAAGTTGGAGCGCTCCATCGGTCTCTTCAATGGGCTGTCGCTATGGATACAGTGTATGGTCCTCAGCAGGCACACGCCCAAGCAGAGGGCGGAAGTCATCACCAAGTTTGTCCACGTTGCAAAGGTGAGAGTCTAATTTGCATAGCCAGTGCTAGTCTTCCATCCATACATCTCTGAAAAATGTGTCAGAATCTCTACGTTTTGAGTGGTTACTTGGCACGTTTGGATGTTTTTATGACTCAGCCCCACAGAGTGCTAGAGGCATTATGTTTCCAAGATGTTGGTTGTAAATTTAATGTATTTTATGACCCATGTTCGTAAAAGCCGGATAAAAGTTCCTGAATGTTGATTTCCCAAACTAGTATTTTGAAAGTCTATATGTAATTTCTGGTCCATCCAAAAAGACATTGCTTGCCTCACTTTATTTCTGGAAACCAAGGAGAGTATAACAATGAGAAACCCGGTGACCAAATAAATACAGTTTTTTTCAATAATTCCTTTTAAATTTCAGATGAGTACAAGGTTGCATGAGGTCAGGCATTAAATCAAATACACAATGTTAATTCAACTTACTGTCATAACATTCTTCATGAAGTAAGGATATTGACAATATAAATATAAAAAAAAAATATAAATAAAATTAAAAAGAACTCAAAACATTCAGAGACCTTACTTGACATTCGGACAGCATGTAGTCAGGATATTCAAATTTTAGCATTTTTCAAGTCAGAAATGTCTTATCTTTGAGCCCAAAAATTAGCTCATGTTGTAATTTTCTCTAATGCCTATGCCATTATCAGGATAATGTGTTGAGAAATTATTTTCATGCTTTTGTTTATTTTGTGACCTCATGATGAAGTGAGAAATTTTATCAACTGCTGCCTTACTAACAGAAGACAATTTGTCACAAAATGAGTTCTGCTTCTCTTCACACGAGTGTCTCTGATCTTTCGGGATCAGGTTCCTATTAATCTAGGGCGTCGGGCAAAGTCACTCATGAACTACAAAATGTGTGAATATGTGTGTTAATAATTGCATGAGAAAGGAGCTGAGGTACATGGTGACGGATGATTGGGGGGGGGGTGGGAGGTAGGGCCCAATGATGAGCTATAAACCCAGATTGAATTGGAAGCAGAACACAAGACAGAATATATAGATGAGTAGATCTATTAAGACTAATATCGAAATGTTTCTCAAACAGTAAGGCTAACTTCATGTGGATGCCACGTATGCTTTGTACTCAGTGAACAAAGCAGTTGACATTCAACAACGATTGGGTTGACAAAAATTAGTTCATCTACTTTTGTGTCAAACCGTCTCATTTGTGAAATTCAAGAAATGCTGTTCGAATTTGTGATCAATCAATCGCCATGTTTGGCTGGAGAAAACTATTGCCGATGTTAAATGTCTTCCCATATTCCATGCATGCTTGATTTATCTTTTCAATTCTTGTGTTGCTGCTCAAAATGATATCAAAAAATTGTTATCATGCAAGTATTGATGTATGGATGATTGTTCAATAGTTGCTATCTGTTTGCAAATGACTTGTCGAGCTCAAAGTATTTTGCCTCCCCAAATCACCCGCATTATGTTTTGACAATGAGAGTCTCTCAGGTAAATGTAAAGAGGACAAAAAATTAATATATGGAACCAGGGATTTGGAATGTGAGACCATGTTTGTGTTCAGGTTCTCGGTTTACGATTCTCACGGGGAATGAAAGATGGCATTTCTTCTTGCACCTAAAACCATGACTATAAACAGAATTAAATGCTTAATGGCTGAACTCCCAGAACACAGGATGTGAGAATGCCTCCGCATTCGATGTGACAGTGTCATGAAAATGATGCTTCTTCTATTCCAAGATGTGTCCTGTTTTCAGGGAAGTACCAGCAGAATATGAAGAAAATTATGCCTTCTGATTTATTTATTTATGTATTTTATTTTATTTTATTAATTCATTTATCTATTTACTTATTTATTTATTTATTTATTTATTCATTCATTTGTTTATTTATTTGGGGGGGGGGGTGGTTGGGTGGTTAAGTTCTCTGATATTCAGTCATTCCAAAGAGCACCCATGTAAATAAATGGTAGTCATTAGTAGGTGGTTGATTTAATGAATACTGACTGTGATTTGACATGAAGGGCCTATCATATTTTAATGATAGTATTTCTGTTTTAAGAGGATTTGTTGCATGGTATGTCGAAAGATGTGACAGTTAAAGGCTCACAGAAGATTTTATAGAAGTGAAAGTTTTTGAGCCCAGATACAATGCTCACAGCAGTTATATGTTAATCTCTGCAGTGCTTGTAAGAACCTTTTCCAAATGCTTTCTTTCTTCTGCTTGAAATCTGATTTTATGTCGTGGTAAACTACTGTATACGTCGTATATTTAGCGAGTCTAACTTTGTGCGAATCAGGACGTCTCGACGAGTGGTTAAATTCACGATCTCGGAGTACTGTACTGAACGGAGAAAATGCATACGTGTGCGCAATATCCATATCGGGCTTGAGAGTCATTGTTTGTGCATGTCTTTAATTTTGCGAATAGCACGTGCCTTGCGAAATCCACGAAAATAAAAACCTCACGAAATATTTGGCATTGACAGTACTTAATCATGCTGTGAGTATTCTTATGAATTCACTTGTTATTTTTGGATTTGCCATGAAAGGGATATTGTGAAGCTATTAGGCCTGCAGTAGAATATGAGTATTTTGTGTTGCTGTTTTGCTTCAGTTTTGGCTCTCAGTAGACTTGCAGTATAAAATATGTGACCCGCTACATTTCTGTTTTTAACATAATTTTGAAGTCTAACGTATCTTCTATCATCTGCCAAAATTTCGAAGCTAAATGATCAAAGGAAAGGCCTGAAAACAGCATTTTTCTGGGCCATGCTTGGCTCGCCCGTCAGCGACTTTAGGATCCTTTTGTTGTAGCGGGTCACATATAATCTATTATAAGGCTTGCAGTATGAGCATATGCCAGTAAGTGTTTTGTGTTAGTTTTCGTGGAAATCACATCTTTCAATTGTTGCAGATTTAAAACCATTTATCCCTCCCTGTCCTTCTTCTCTTTTGTTTCTGATTTTCAAACTGAACAGAGGTTGCGGCAGCTCAACAACTTCAACACCCTCATGGCGGTGGTCGGGGGCCTGAGTCACAGCTCGCTGGCGAGACTACGGCAAACGTACGCCCACGTCTCGTCCGAAACGCAAAAGGTGAGATCCTCCCCGTCCTGTCCTTACGAGCAACCTGCGTATGCGCTGCTGCATTCTCACTTGACAGGTTTATCAGAGGATTTCATATTAGCGAGTCTGGTCATGTCATTCTGGTAATCTGAGCTTCTGTGGAAACTCATGAGAAAGCAATCATCATATCATACACAATTCTTGCGGGAGGGGGAGGAGGTGGGGATTTTTTTTTTCTGTGTATGTGTGCTTTTGACTTAAAAAAGAAATACTTTGACCTTTGTGGGTTTCTGAGGAGATGTATCGTTTCTTGGTATTATCACTCTGCTAAACTTGTAAGATCCTTCAATGAAGTTGTACCTTTGGGATCAACCATGAATTTCATTACTTTTTCTTCTCTTTTTGGTCTTGATGAGTTACTTGTACAATGCAAATGGTATTTGAATTCTATAAACACTCATAGGGGATGACATGAACGCAGTTTCTTTTTATGTCTATGTAGAGTACAGTGTAGGTATATGTATTATGTATGTAAATGTCTATGTATGTATGTATGTATGTATGTATGTATGTATGTATGTATCTATCCATCTATCTATTCATCTATCTACATATATCCATCTGTCAATCTGTGGAAACTCATGAGAAAGCAATCATCATATCATACGCAATTCTTGGGGGAGGGGGAGGAGATGGATATTTTGTACATTGATATATATAGTCATGCAGCTGTAGATTATGTAGCAATGAATGTACATGTATTCATATTCAATAATGTGTGTATATAATATTTTTATATATTTGTATGTAACGTGCATGCAGGTGTGTAGGCCTACTGGGTATATGCTTATTTGTATGGGCAATTTACTTTCTGTATGTACGGTGTATGTGAATACAATATGTGTATGTAGTATATTGTGTGTATGCATATATGCATGTTTGTATCTTCCTATCTATTTGTTTCATGCTTGATACCAGTGTATTTGGTACATTTATACACAAAGTCCATTTCTCATTGTGCAGGTCATCTCTGAGATGACTGAGCTACTGTCGTCGGCGAGTAACTTCAGCAATTATCGCAAGGCCTTCCAGGAAGCAAGGGGCTTTAAGATCCCCATTCTGTGAGTACTGCCCTCACTTGCTGACATTTGCCGAACACTGATTAGACTGTCTGTCCGCCTTCAAGGACAAATGTGTGAATCCTTTTGCCCCAAGAATGTTTAAAGTGTGCTTGCACTATTAAGGAGGTACCCCGTTTCATTAAGATAGGCTACAGCCATTGTCAGTTGCAGTGGTGTTGCTATTGTGGCAGGAGTCAAAAAACATAGTCTATGTCTTGACAGTATGTGCATCTGTTGTTGCTGCAACTGATTAGAGTTGCAAGCATCCATTTTGGATGGACAGGAGACCTCTCTAAAAGCAAGGTAAAGGGGGATTTTTGTCAGTGATTTTTTTTTTATAGTTTTGTAGAAGGTACTGTGACTTCAAGCATATAATTGTGTGTATCTGTACTTTTTTGCATTCAACTGACTATTCAATTGTCCATTCATTTCTCCAATAGTGGAACTTATTTCAAGATTGAATGCTAGCATTCAAAGCGCCATATAATTCATTGCATATCATGCAACACCTAAAAATGTTCTAACTATCTGATTGGTCAATTGCTCCTCATGTGACATGCACTTTGAAATATCACTGAATGCTGTCGCTGTTGAGCCGTGCACTTTTGTTCGCAAAAAATAAAAAATAAATAAATAAATGGATAGAGCACAGCTCATGTCACCAATTTTACTTTACAATGACTCCGATGTTAAACTCATTTATCAATTCATAGTTTTTGCACCATATTGCACGCCTCTGACATCACAATAAACATACCTTTACTTAAATTCTTGTAAGATAATGCTGTCATGATGATTTGGATGGAAGTCCTTGCAATGAAAAGCTATTCAAGTATGAGATTGGATATTTCTTTAGTGTCTTTGAAGTGGATGAACACTATTGCGCAGTGCTTAAGTGAGCACAGACCAATTACAGGCAATGTTGTGATTGCTATAAAAATAAAGATACAGAGCCTGCATGGATTTAAAAGAGATTTGAAAAGAGAAGAGCATGAGTTCCTGACTCCAATGCAAATAAAAGCTGCGAATAATTTTGTTTTATATCATGACATGGGCATATTGAATTATGGGTGTATGTCAGTGGCAAAACCTTCTCGCAAAACAAATTTGATTACCTGCATTTTTTTCTTTCTTTTTTCCTTAATTTTTGTCCTTTTTGTAAAATGTAATTACAGTGTGACATGCATGGATTTTGAGTTTGGAGTAAGGGAGGAATTTCGATGCAGCCAAGCTCATAAATATGTATAGATCATGCATAATTGAGAGAAAAGTCTTGGCAGGAAATCAATACCACTTGACATGTTATTGCATCCATTCATCCATACTAAACATGGAGCGTGATGTTCAATTGTGTATTTATCTATTCATTCTTTTTTTCTATTTTTTTGCTGTATATCAGGGGGATGACCAAGCTTAGTAAAAACGAGTTTAAGAAGGGTACTCCATGTGTACTCTGTGCTGAAATTTCTGAGGCATTCATGAAGAAGTTGAAAAATATGAACATACATTGTAAACACAGCCCTAGCTATATTGTGGTTTCCTACTGTGTTCATACTTAGTGTGCTACATTCCTACCCGCAGCTACCAACTATTAGTAAACTTTAGCAATTATTAGTAATGTCAGCATATGACTACTTTTGTGGCATCGTAAAATACTGCTTTATTGGTATTTTTATCATGATGAATTACTGTGTGCTTCTACGCAAAACAGTCCACTAGTAGTAAATTTTATGAGAATGATTAGTAAATTGTGCATAAACTTACTGGCATCTTTGCGTGCCTAGATGTTTGGGATGAAATTTTGGAGATATGTCTGAAGGGCTGGCAGAAAGTGGCTACAAAAAAAAACTTTTTTTTTTTATTGAAGGAAAATTAAATCTTTTAAGTACTAGTATTCTTTAAGGTATCTTCTTGTCTTTTTTTTTTATCAAGAATAGAAAATATAGATCCAAAAAGGGTTTCATGTCTGTGTTCTCTCTGTAAGAGTGACTTCTTTTTTTGTGCAAAACTTCAAATTTGAGGAGCCTTTTAAAGGAGCAGTATCCCACCCTGTGTCAGAAAGGTGTTCTCTGAATCTGAGATAGATAATTCAAGATATTGTTTACCATTGGGAACAGTGTTTTAAAATTTGTTTTTAATAGTTATAGTAGGTGTAGGTCTGTTGAATCACAGAATATTCTACTATACTAAAATTTTGCCTTAAAGCCTAAAATATGAGGAGATATCTCTATTTTCCTGAGTAAACCATAACTGTAGACGATTTACTTTAGAAACAATTTTATTATAGCTATTTATGTTCACATTTTATATATTTAACAACACTAAGCATTAGTTACACTGATGAACATTTTTACATTGGTTGTTTTCTATCCCTAACTCACATTGTAGAATTATTTTGAAGCACTTAATCTGAGTTTTTGTTTTATCTGCAAATGGTAAATAATGCTTTTAATGCGCAGTGATGTTCATTAGTAGCGCATAGGCTACCAGTCTGAGCACCAGTCTTTGCAGGAGCAGTGAAATAATACAGTAACACCACTCTGTGTACCAGCCTGGCCTACGTCAGGGGGATCGAGGGGAGGGGATGATTTATGCCCTTGTTTTGATCGCGGCACACTCCCGTCGCCTCGCCTCATTGGGCCCTCCTTTGGCCGCTAATGATTTGTTGTCATTTCCCGGCTCTGTTTATGGAAAGTGCAACCGTCCCTTAAAAAAAAAAAAAAAAAAAATGCGAGCCGTCACGGTCGGGTGGCGAAACAAGAGCGGGTCATTGATGCTTGCATGTTCCTGCTCAAATGCTGTTGGCTCGTGTGACTATTTGTCCCGTAAAAAAATGTGAAAAAAATTTTGATTAACATGGATGATATGTCCAATGTCAAGCAGGCATAAGGCAGTGACAGATTTAAGGTGGAGTTTGGGGATCTTTTTTCTTCCTAGCATTAGAAAGTTATAGTGACACGGTTATTGTTTATTGTTGACATTTTTGTATTGTTGATGATTATATGTTTGTGAGACAATATTGTTCATCTCCTTTTCAAAAGTATTTGATATCTGCAGCTATAGAAAGTTTTTATCCTGTATGTAATATATGTGTGTGTATATGTATTTATACCAACAATTTGAATGCTGTGTTGTTAATAAAATTTTGACAAATTAGATTTAGGTAATAAAGAAAAATGAATGAGAACACCATTTTCATCTTGTTTTGATTATGATAAAATTGAGGAGTAACCATTTTCAGGGGCAGATCCAGGAATTCCGTAAAGAGGAGGTACCTTTACAAAATTAAAGGGAGGGGGCACGTACTCCTCCCCCAATTTTCTCTTATATTTGTTTTGTTTTAACAAAAAATAAAGAGGGGCGCATGTGCTCCCCCCGGGATTCGCCACTGATTTTTCTTTTTTTTTTCAATTTTTTTTTTTCTTATGCTCCGAAGAAAAATTTGTGCCATGTCACTGATATAACCCCCTTGGTACTACTAACTGAAAACTTCTATTACTGGTGCACATGATAGTCTTGCCTTTTGGGTGTACTAAGGATAATGACACAAGAAATAAACAGGACTTGTATCTAAGCAGACGCTGCATTCCTGTAGAGCAATTTTTGTTTTCCTAATCACCTGTGAGTTGATCTGAACAAAACTGGCTCAGTTTCATAGGGGGTTGGATTTACTTGTCTTTTGTTTCATCAATATTAACCAAAAGGGATACATGATTATATGATCATCTTTTTACTTTTAATAATCTTTTTTACTGGCAGTGTGAAATCCACTTTTACCACTGCTGCTGCTACTACTACTACTACTGCTACCACTACTACTACATGTACTTCGACTACTAGTACTACTACTGCTGCTACTACTACTACTACTACCACTACTACCATTCCTACTTCTAGTGCTGGTACTACTAGGACTGCTAACCACCACTATTACTAACCACTACATGGTTGCATATGGTAGTCATACGAGGCTGGAGAAACATCAATTTTTGAAATTATGGTTGTCATGATGATGATAATCGTAATAGTTGCCATGATATTGCTGTAGATGGAGCGGAAATGATGATCCAAGGATTTTCAATCTCACAAATAGTCTGCAATTTCCCTCATGTTGAGTGCCAACTTGTATACTCAGGGGTCACTAACCTTTGGATGGGGTGTACTAACACTTCTTTCGTCCTTTGTTGTTTTCCTTCTACTTTCTCCCCGCCATTGACATTTTTGCGGTGTTTAGAGGTAAGTCCCTTATTTCTGATATTGAGAGCATGGAGTAGAGTAGTATTGTCTTCTGTGCTAATCTGTTATTTTTTTAAGCTGTTTACACCTACACGTACTTGATGCATGCTAGCAATCTTCCATTTCAATTGTTTTTGCACTTCACTTTCCTTCATTAATTTTGCATTTGAGGTTAGACAAGTGTTTGGGTGCAGAAGCCTAAGTATAAAATTGTTTAGTTTGTGATTGAAAATATTCAAAAGATGACAGTTTGTGAAAATGCATGAAAATGCACACTCAAGCTTGTGCAAATGAAGTTCATTGGTTAAAGAACGTAGGCCCCACCTTTATGTGAAAGTTGAGTTAAAGATTAAAGTGAGGTGTTGATGTGGAGCACAGTCAGAACTGAAATGGGGTGTCAACTAAATACTGTATAAGCTGTTATTTTCGTGAGGGTTTAATTTTCACGAATTTCGCGAATCACAGTTGGATCGCGAATTTAACAACACGTGAAAATGCCTCCTTGCGCTTTGTTGATAGAGCATTAACATAAGCGTCGACGTCAATTTGCGAAAACGACATTTCGCGAAAATGTCTGTGACCTTGTCATTCGCGAAAATATCTGTACGCGAAAATAACAGTGTATACAGTAGCCCATTTATGTACCCTTGCATGTCGCTGTAACCCACTGAGCTATTATTCCAGCAGTCACATGCAATTGGTTCCTCCTCAAACTTTGGCTTTATTAGAACTTAATTATACTTTCATAGCTTTCCCAGGTTGTATTTCTGTAAACGCCTTATATTTTGTGAGAATGATACGTTGTACAAATCTGGACTTTCAAACAACACATAAATCAGGACTTGAAAGTCATCTTTGCAGATTGTTGAATCCACAATTCATGAACCGCAGTGACAAAAATTTGATGAGAAATAGATATCCCATTGCAAAAAAAAAAAAAAAAAAATGGATACGATACAGCATGCATGTATGCGAAAGGCAGTATTTTTGCAAACTATTATTTTGTTGAATAATGTGTCATCTCGCAACATACGCAAAAAATAGAAATGCCACCAAATGTACCTCATACACAGCATGTGGTAGGCAGCTGCAATGCAAGCGGAGACAAATACAGTTGTAGGTCTGTGTAATACCTCTGTGTGTTTAGAGGCGCAACATCTGTGTTATAGCAGGGAGGGGAGATGTCTCACCTCCCTGGTTATAAAGATCTTTCACTCAGTATACAAGTTTAATTCCAAGTGTGTGAAGATGATGTATCTGTCTGTATGATTTCATGTATATCTTTGAACAAGGAGGAATCATAAAGAATGCAACTGCTGCTCTATCGAAAAGAGAATGGCTGCATGATGAAGAACTTCTATTTTCTATGTAGCCTCTGTGCAGCACATTAATGCATTCACACCCCCATACGGATTTGGAAGCATTTTAACGGTTATAGAAGAAAATTATCTACTGTAGTCTACTAACAGCATGTCTTTAATAACTATTCTTCTTACTATTATTACTTTTACTTTTTGGCTTTGCGTTAATGGTCTTCATGAGAATTCATTTCATAGGAAAAAGCCTTGGGCATGATGGTTATTTTTGTAAAATTTGCATGTAAGTTAACAGCTGTCTATTGATATTGAATTATTTTGTCTTATGGTTGGTTGTTCTTTAAATGGAAAGTGGCTTACCTGGTGGGTATGCCAGATAGCAATGATAAATCTTCAATTTTGTAGTCCTGAGGTAGAAGGCCTGTGTTCTAATAAGTAATATAATTTCTGCCCAGCTGCTGTAATAGCACATTCTCAGATGTGAGTTCTGTCTATTCATATATGCTGCAGAAAAAGAGTTTGGTAATTGTGTTTTTTTTTTCTTCTTTTTTTTTTTGGGTTGTCATCCCCAGTGATCCCCTAGCTCCCTTCCTCGTACTGCTTGCATGGCACTTAATTGAGTTGATAGTGATGTGATTAGGCTGATTCCAAGTTACATGAGATGTCTTTGTATCAGTGTTGCATGCAAATAACAAACTTTCTAGGTCATGCCTTCAGTCGTTGAAATTGATGCTAGCGTAACGCTCTCTCTCCTTCATAATCTATCCGTGGGATCACTGTGGGATTATTGGAATCAAATTATGATAATCAAAGAAAAAGGGATCACAGAATATCCAAAAGCATGTACTGTTTACTGAAATGTTAATCTATCCACCTTCACATCATTACTGTACAGACTTTCCTATGTCTGTTAAATGCAACTTTTCCCCCGCTACCTGGTTCAAAGAATGGTTTTTCTGTTCTGCATACTGGTATCTATATTAAAAGAAATATGCTGCAAACAAATGAGAAAAGTTCATTTAATAGATGACTCACAAATTATTCAGTCAGATTTTATTCAAACAAAGAAGATTTTAGTTGTGCTCATGTTCAAATTCATTGGTGTGAGACAACTTCAAATTTACCAATCAAACGGGGATACAAAATTAAAACAAAAGATCCATGTGGAAAGAAAAAAAAAAAAGATATCAGACCCGATCACCGTAAATGCTGCCTTGCCAATTTCATTTTTTGGAGGATTCTCTCTTGCATCTGCAGGGGTGCATCTCAAGGATCTGATTCTGCTCCACACGGCGCTACAGGACAAGATGGAGGACGGTCAGCTGAACATGCGCAAGATGGCACAGCTCTCGGTCACCTTCGCCGAGCTGATGCAGCTCCAGAACGCCAAGCCACCGCTGGCCGCCAATATGGACCTGGTCAACATGCTGAGGGTGGGTGACCAACTTGATTTTAGTTTAGTGTTAAGTTTCTTTCTTCAGATGGAACAGTACTGTTTGTAACCTTGATGGCAGTGTTGCCCAAAGGGTTGTATGGAGCAATCCCTAAGATTTATTTCAAGTTTTTTGAAATAGTTTGCACCAGGTGAATTGCTGTGAAAGTGAAATGGGGGTGAAAGAGTCGACCGTGTCCTATCATTTTGGTCGTGAAGTTTTGCTTTTGTGTGGTTTTAGTTTACATCCACTTCACTTTCAAGAATTGTAATATAGCAGTGACTCAGATATGTTTATTAGTAAGCAGACACTGCTGGATTAACGGTTTGAAAATGAGAGTCCTGCGTTTGGCACATAATTTTGAAGCGAAACAACTTTGAGATAACCCAGATCATCATGTCAAAGGCTTGCACACTCTCAGATGTGAATGTGTGGGGGATGTGGGGACCACGTGGATCCCAAACAATCTGTCGGCCCATCAGAGAGCCTTGTAGCCTCAACAGTCGCATCTCACTCTGTGTGTTCCTGGAATCCCACATGAGAGTACATGGCTGCAACATATTGTTTTATGCCCTCTAGAACAGCACAAATCGATTCTATTTTGGCCAAAATGTGTTTGCTGTCTGCTCAATGCCGTGTTTACACAACTGTGTAAACGTGTCATGTGTGGGCTGTTGAATAATATTTCAACAAGCGGACTGGATTGTTGTTGCAGCGTGTCCAAAACCACATTCACACGTGTGTCCTTACCTTTGTTCAATTTTGAGCAGCAGGTCATATCAGAGATACAAGGACAGTATAAGGGTAGAGGGCATTAAACTATGGTGAAGTACATCATTGTAATTCTCATTCCCATTAAAAACTATATGCATACCCCTACTTACACGTATAGTATACATGTATTTTTAAAGGTGCCTTAATTCATAGTATCATCGTCCATGTTTGTACATACATTGAATATCTTAAAGGCACACACTCATACAAACTTATAGTACACAATAAGACAAATATCTATCTATCTATCTATTTATCTCATTCTATCTATCTATGTCTATCTACAATTGTACCTATCTATCTATCTATCTATCTATCTATCTAACTACCTACCTATCTATCTATCATTCTATCTCTCTATCTCTCTCTCTATCTATCTATCTCTCTCTCTATCTATCTATCTATCTATCTATATGTATCTGTCTATCTGTCTATCTATCTGTCCATCTATCACTATTTGACTGCAGGACATAATACATTATCTGTTGTGCTCCCCCCCCCCCCCTTCACAGGCATCACTAGACCTGCAATATACAGAAGATGAAATCTATGAGCTCTCCCTAGCAAGGGAACCCAGGAATTCCACTAGTACGGTGAGTAGACCAAATTTTCATCCCTTACACTTCGCCACTTGTCGCAGATGAGTAGAAATCATCATTAAGCTCTTCCTAATATAACATGGATATTAAAAAAAAATGAATTTATAGTACCATCACAAAAGTATATGCTTTCATCTTATATAGTGTATGTAGTTTATTTTGTTTATTTATTGTCAGTTGTTGAACACTGTGGTCATTTTAATCAGTGACATTTTCAGGAATTCTCTGACAAAGTCACTTTTTTTTGGGAACTGGAAAATAAGACAATAAGCCACTTCATGGTTTGTGTATGCCTCAAATAGCCCCTGCACCACAGACTTTCAAGTAACATTGAATCGTCTTGTAGTGAAGCATTCATACGCCATTTTTTTAATCATTGTAATTGAAATGCATGGAAAGCTTTGTGAAACATTGTTGATGAATCACTTTCACCTACATGTATGTTCCAACTAGTATAAACATACAGTGCACTCCTTTTGATATCACAAAAGAAAACTGCCGGTCCCAAGGACTTTGTTATAATAGGAGTACACTTTATAACAAAACAGATAGATAGAGCTTGCCTGAGGAATCTTTCCATTTGGAAGTCAATGGCAAGTTAAAAAAAAAAACTTTCTTCAATGACCTTCATTTTTCATGTGCGCAAATCACATATTCTGTGAATCGGCTTTGGCATTTGCTGATCCAATTTTTGTTTTTTCCGCAGCTGCCTCTAGCAAAGTCAGCAGCAGTGCATATATTAATGAGATTCTTGAAATGTGGTCATTACAGCTACAGTTTGGAGATAAATCAGCTGGATCTGAATAGGAAGAGCTGATGTCAATGATGTCAATTAGTCTATTCGATGAATCCACGTCATTTGATCATACGCAGTCCCGATCAGTTTATGACTATTTCCGTTATATAGATTTCATGAGATTATGCTGAACTGCAAATTGCTTTTACTGAGAAGAGTACATTTTATGTATACTTTAAGGGCAGCAGCATGCTAAAACGTTGGATACTGAAAGTGTGAAATATATTTGCAGTGTTCACATTTTTGCAAATTTAATTCTCCACTGAACCATCCAAGAAATAACAATGATTTATTTAAACCATCTTCAAATTGACAATGATCAGGATTGGCAAAATTTTCTGTCGAGTCCACATTTTCTAAAGTTAATCTTACAGACATCCACAGACATCTACAATTTCATTTTTTACTCTTCTTTGCATGATTAGTATAATTATTATTATAACTTTTATTTTATTTGTTCACATTTTTGAAACAGCCTCCTACCCCGACCAAGCCAGCGATATTTCCAGAGTGGGCAGCCGGAGGGTCAAGGCACGCCGACCAGGAGACGATAACTAAACATGTGTCTGCCATGGTAGAGGTAAGTCACACCTTTGGAAGATTTCCCTGATGAAAATGGATTAGTGATGACAATCCCTTTAAAATCCATTGATTGCTTCAGTAGAAACTGCCATAGGCTTTGCACAGGATCCACAGTTTCAGTCAACAGTGGGTTAAAGGAACAGTGCTAGCCTGGCTTTTTTTTTTTTTTTTTCCCTCCATGCATTTTAACAGCATTGTGGGGTATCAGATTTGATCAGACATTACATGTACCTTCAGAGTCCATTATCATATCATGCATACATAGTGGAGGATAATGTGCGCATAAGATATATGAATATGAGTAAGGATTTTATGGATTTTACAAGAAATCTAGGTCTTAATGACGGTAAAGAGAAACTCACTTTAGGCAGATTTGAAGGAATCCATGTTCATCAACTTGTGTATTACAGGCATGTCCGTGCAATTCTGTTACCAGTATATAAAAAGTGGTCCTCTCTCAGCTAATAGCAAGTACAGATGAAATATTGTTTAACCTGTTGAAGACGAGTCCCGACTAAACTCGAACAGGTGTCTATGGGAAATGCGTGTTGCAGCAAAATCAGTCTGTCCTCAACGACTTAAAAAAAACAAGGAAGAGGTCTCCGAGGGACCTCCATGAGCTCCGTCCTATTTCCTAATCCATCTGGAAAAGTTGGAAAAGCAGATCATCGTTCTGATTTAAAGAAATCATGAGTCGCGCCGCCATGTAGGCCCGAAGTCTTACAGCTGTCTGTGAATGCTGAAGAGAAACGGGGACGTCCAGCGACCCTTGGCAGCAAGATATAAATCATCTTTTAATGACAGCTCGTGGAGAAAAACCTAAAATTGGCATGTGTTCGTCTCGCTTCCTGCGCGACGCAATCACGCCCCCGGGATGCGCAGGTACAGAAACTGGGTTGAGGCCGAGAAAGTTCAAGTATTGTAAGCTAATGGGAAAGGAAAAGGTGACTAGATTTGGTAGAGGATTCCCTTCATCTCAACATGCAGTTGCAAAACACACACACACATACACACACACACACACACACACACACACACACACACTCACAAATTTTGCCCACTAGACTCTTGGCCTGAGGGCACAATAGTCTAGTGTAGTAAATTTACTTCCAAGGCTCGATTCAAAGAACCCGGTGACCTATTATCAGAAGGTTTCCCCACCTCAATGCAGAATTTACTGCCCCCCCATGCATAAAAAAAAAACCACCCACTAAAACAAAACAAACACACAAACAAACATTGAACGCAAAAGCATTGAAATGAAAGTTACAACTCATCATCAGCAGAGGGAGTAAATATCAGACAAACAAAGGAGGAGTTGATATGAAAATTATGACTATTTGAATGTCAATGATAAATCAACCACCAGGTAGCTTGAATATATGGCTGAAGAACTGCGCATACTCCATTCAAAAACTGTCAGTTGTTTTTCTCCTGTGTGTGCAGGGTGTGTTCAAGAACTACGACCACGACAAGGACGGCTACATCACCTACAGCGAGTTTCAGAGCATCGCGAGCAACTTCCCCTTCATGGAGTCCTTCTGTGTGCTGGACGCCGACAGGTGGGTTGATTCTCAGTGTCATTATTGCAGTTAAGTTGATGTTTGTTCTGAGCCTAGCTCCCTGTGTGTGGAGACTGTGCCCTCTGTTGACGACTTTTCAAACATGACGGAGGCAATACCCTAAAACCAGAAACATTTGCGGCATGAAACTTTTGCGAATTGCCCACCACAACAAAATTATGAGTTAGCTGCATGTACTACTATGCACTTATGCGAATTGTAGCTCCTTTCAAAATCTGCAAAATTTTCATGCACACAAAAGTGTCTGGTTTTAGTGGTCATGACAATATTTACACCACAACTGATCTCTTTAAACATCGTTGATAACAGTTAAGGCAATGAGTCTTCGAACCTACATTTCTGTAGTTTGGGGATGAATCTTCTTTAATACAAATGCTACTGCTCATTGTAAATGTTTCTTAGGGTGAGATATAAAAAACATTAACAACAACAACAAATCTCTTCAATTTGAACACTTTTTGTTTGTGAATAATTGTTCAAGTTACAAATCTTTTCATTAGTCTCTTAATTGTTATGTAAAGCTGATCCATAGGTTGGCAACACAATAAAGAAATTCTCTCAAATTGGCAAATTTTTGAAATGTAGTTTTGTCTCTATGAAGGAATTTATCCAATTCCACCTAATCTTTCTCCAACACATTATGTGAAGTGAAACTCAAGAGTGTCAATCTAGTGATTGCAAATATCTGTAGCAAAATTCCCCAAGGTACCCTGTAATATCTTCAGATCATATTATCATTCATCCCTAAACCATCTCCGTTTCCATCTCCTCCTTCTCCTCCTTCTCCACCCCCTGCAGGAGAGATGGACTTATCAGTAAATCAGAGATGCAGTCTTACTTTGTGCGGGCCCAGAGCCTGGCCCTCAGCACCAGCTTCAAACACAACTTCAGCGTGCACACCTACTTCAGCCCGACCTTCTGTGTGCACTGCACGGGCCTGCTCTGGGGCCTCATCAAGCAGGGCCACAAGTGCAAGATCTGCGGCATCAATGCCCACAAGCACTGCAAGGACCGGGTCGTCATGGAGTGCCGCAGCAAGAAGTCGCAGGGCCTCAACGGTAGTGTCATCGTCTCCTCCGCGTCCGCCTCGGCGGGCCTCTCACAGTCCTCGCCCAATGCCGGAGCGCTGCAGCGCCGCCACACCATGGACGGCGGCGGCCCCATCGTGAACGGGGTGAACGGCATGAACGGGCTGAATGGTCACAAAGAGACAAGTAATGGTGGAGGTGAGAGATCGGCCTTTGTATTCAATATTGTCTGACACACATTTATGCTCAAATATATCCTTGTATCTATCTTTATATCAATATGTTTTGTGGAGAAAAACAAAAAGAAACATGTATATGCGTGCATGTATATATCGTCTGTTGAGAATGAGAAGGGCGTTAAGTTGTCTCGAACTATGGGTTTAGTGGCAACTTAACGCCCTTATCATTCTCAACCGACGATATTATGTTTCAAAATGCGTCAACTTCATTTAATTGAAATTTCCACAGAGTACAAATGAATGATTTCATTGTTCTATTTATATATGCTTACATCTCTTGTTTTTGGATAGAGTAAAGGAGTGACAAGTGTGTCAAGCAAACCATAAAGTACTTGCAGAGAAATGAATCAGTGGGATGTCAGCTTCATATTCTTTAAAATTTACTGGAAAAGTTGATAATACATGTATAAAACACAAAATATATTTGCGTTTAGAATTCAAGATAAATTTTCACCTGTCTGTATCATCTATGGAAATATTTTGCATAGCATAATTTTATGGAATGAATGTTCTTTTTACACTAACATATACTATGTTAGTGTAAGTTACTTGAAAAGTTACTTGAAAGTAAGTGGAGAGTTACTTGAAAAGTTTTATCTTGACAATCATATGCTCCATGAAGGATCAAATGGAAGAGCGTTTCATTACAAATTTCTCTTTTACAAGTATGCACACATTCCACGCCTCCTTTGTTTTTCTAGTGGTAAAAGTAAAGAACATGTCATGGGAGGACAAGCGGCGGATCTCCCTCCGGCAGAAGTCATCCCGCCTCACGGAGACGGCGACTCAGACGGAGGACCTCATCCCGAACACGCCGCCGGAGTCGGACAAGGAGAGCGACGACCACGAGATGGACATCGAGCACCCCCACGAGCACGGGGGCATCATCTGCAACGGCCGGCGGCTGAGCGAGCTCAGCGAGGACGACAGCAGCAGCAGCTTCGGCGACCACGGGAGCACCGCGGGCTCCGACTCCAGCGTCTTCTTCAAGGCCTCGAAGACGGACCTGAGAGAGAAGCTTGTAGTGGCCGAAGGGGTAAGGGTAACCTCGCTTATCCAAACTGGGCCTGTTAATACAGGAGCCATGCTTGTGGTTGTCATTATTATGCAGTCTTGCAATCATTGTACACATCGATGTGACACTGCCTGTAGTGAAAAAAAAATCCTCCCCCTTTTCTCATTTTGTTGCAATCATTGGTATAAAATGAAAGGGAAAAATCAAAAGAATGTGCAATTGAAGGAAACAGTTTTGTATTTACCACAAAATGTGTGGCATAACTTTCTTGGCTGGCCTTCAGAGAACTTCACTCATTGAGAAAATGTGTGACTTGAAACAGTAGAAAGAATGCATGATTTTAAAGGGGATGGCTAGTAACTGATCAGTGGGAATCAGTGGGAATGCTGGGGGATGATTGTTCCAATTCTTGTGGAATTAATTTAAGAGTACATTATATATCTATTGTTGTGTGAAAATTATTTGTTTCATAACAGTCTTATATTCAAGTAATGTGCAGTTTAATGCCCCGTCACTGTACAGGCATGCTGACCTGGAAACATTAAACTGCACATTACTTGAATATGAGACCATTCTGAAGCAAATAATTTTCACACAACAATAGATATATAATGTACTCTTAAATAAATCCCGTAAGGATTGAAACAATCATCCCCCAGCATTCCCACTGATTCCCACTGATCAGTTCCTAGCCACCCCCTTTAAACCACAAATTGACAAGGAGTATGACATGAAGAAGGGTGTACACTGTAGTTTGAGATGCCAATTTTGTGTGTAATAGATATCTGAATGATGATTGCAACATTGCAATCGGTTGTCTTTATCTCATATATCCAACTCTGTTTACTTGATTGCTGTTTTTTTAATGCAGAGAAGATGCATTTCTCCTTTGGTGACATGCTTCTCTAAGCTGAGTGTATTCTGCCAACAAATTTAATGTGGCAACAACCAAAACCATACTGAAGAAGTTAGCTTTATAAGTTGCTTAATAAAGGAAGAGAAAGAAACTCAGTTACTGCAAGTACAGAATATTGAGTGTGAGTGACATCATTATTTCTCAGTTGTCTTACTGCTCTTTCTTGCTCACTGTTCTTTTCCTGTCAGGACCGTGACGCACTGAGGGCAGAGAACACCAAACTGAAGCAGGAAATGTGCAGCATGCAGCAGCGAATTCAGCAGCTAGAGCGCCATCTAGAGACAATCAAGAGGCACACGGTGTCCTTCATTATAGACCAAATGGACTCGCTTCACGTGCAGAAGGACACAACAGTATAGACACGAACCCCAAGGCATTGGACAGTAATGTGATCTTGACGATTTCTGCGATGGAATTCCTCAACTCAGTGGCTGAAAGAACAACAACAACAACAAATAGAAAATACTCTTTTTAAGGTTACAATGCAAATATATATATATATATAGATATAAATATATATATACATTCATGTACAAAGTGGTGGAGTGGACCTAGTTTTAATGAAGACATTCCTCACCCTAATATGGAACTGAAACCCAAGTGTGCTGTGTGTCATGATGCATTGGCTAGCAGCATTAACGGCTGATCTACTGACAGATGCTGTCTCATGGAGCAAAGGACAAAAACTGCTCTTTCATTTCATCATTTTTTTTTAATTCTGGTCTTTTTTTCCCAGAAAAAGAACATTTATTTTGAATGAGGCTGAACTTCTCTTTGTTATTTTGTTTTGTCATATTTCGTTTTCAAAAATCAGTGTACTGGAGACATTGACAGATGTCTTGTGGATAGAGAAAAGCAGAGATTTTATAACACATATGGAGACCCAGGCAAACTCTACTGGAGGAGGGAATATATGCAAGAGATGCAACCGTGCTACGATCATTCCTTTCGATCCGAACCGTGCGAACTCTCGGACCTTGATGCTTATCGGTGCTGGAGGTGCATCACTAGATCCCGTACAGACCACACCCTCTGGCTCTGAAGATTACAGCGTACTGTTGTGCCTGTCAAAAACAACAAAAGCAGGCAAATGAACAAACCACACTCATAAAGAGCAAAATGTCTCCCATGGTGCATTTCTGTGGACTTTAATGGAGGTTTGTCGACAATCTACTTTCCAGTGTGCTGTCTCATGATGAAAAAAAAAACAAGAAGAAGACTAGTTAAACCATTGGATGCAAAACATTAACAAGTGTCTAAACTCTCAAAGCTTTTACCATACAATGTATGAAGTCTCTCTTTAACCTTGTCTTCAGGCTGACTCTGAGATATTTTTTTTTAATTGACCAGGGTAAGAAAAACAAGATGAGAGGTATGGTGTGTAAAAGTTGATGAAATGTCTTCGTAAGTTGTATCGAATCTCAAGAGCAAAAATTTGTGCCAGTAGATGTCTATTTTGTAAACGGAAGGTTTGTCATTTCATGTTTTTGATAATTTGTCATTTGAAAGATGCTGCGTGGTAAGAAGACCTTTAATTTTCTGAAGTTGTGTGTAAATACCTCTTCTATGGACAAGTACTGCTGAAGGAAGGATGAAGTGAGATTTTTTTTTTTTTTTTTTTGTACCTATTTATGAATCGCTCTCGAGTTCCAAGATTGGAATAATGAGTATTATTTTCTTCATTTGGCAGGGGATACAATGGCTTTTATCAGTTCCTTTATCAGCATGAGGGACACTTCGACTTGATTTTAGGGCATCGGTTTGCTGGGGTTAGGTAGTCATTGGAGTTGATCGGCTTTGCTATAGGACCACTTCAAAATCTGCTTCTGATCAGCATCACAACAGTTTATCTTGGGCACAATGTCAGCACATGTCACAGCGGAGCCAGTGCAGGAGTGTGAATTTCTTACATACTGCCCACATTGCTTTGTACACACACTCACAATTATAGCTCTGCATAGCTTTCTTCTCTCAAGGTAAACTGCATAGACTTTTTAGATGCTTTTGAATGAAACAAATTACATGTAGTTGACATTTTTTCACTGGTGTTACTTTATGTAATAACATTGATTGTACTACACCATAATGCTGCGAAAGAGATGCAATGATAAGCTTTACGAGAAGGGAGAGGTGGAAGGCTTGTACTGGCTCTTCCGTGAATAATATCTACCTGTTATGTAAAAAGCAGAAGGGCACTAATGCAGAAGGGCACTTATGCTGTGTGCAGTTTTAAGAGATATCCTTTTCCCTCTCAACTGATCATTTCAGTAATTGCTGTTTTTGATAGATAGATCACTTCATTTTACAGCCTTTACTCTCTCTGTTAGGCAGTTTTCTATAATGCCGCAATAAAGGTTCTGTTCGAGATCAGGGTTTGCAAAGTTATGTTTACCTTTATGAATACAACATGCATATGCAGGAAAACATGAATAAGATCCAAGCATCTAATTTTGATTCATTTGGGGTCATGGTAATGTGGATAGTGGGTTCTTTATGGCTTAGTTTTTCAATCTGTTTGACCTAAACAAGACAAGTCAAATAGTATGGCTGATACCATACAACCAACAGCCTTTGTGTCTGTCTGCAGAAAAAACAAAACTAATCCAAAAAAAAAAAAAAAAAAAAAACATACAGGAACAAAAATCTAAAAGCATTTATTTATGTCAGAAGTGTACTTTGCGTAGAGCCAGATTCACAGCATATACCGTTGGAAGATTTATGCCTCAAACTCACTGCTAAGTGTTTTTTTTTTTTTTTTTTGCAGTAACATCACAGCCCTTCTGTCAACAGATTCAGATCTGAATCTTTTGGGCAAATAAAATTGAGGGAAAATACCAAAATTTAATCCTCTGTCTTCATCCTTTTGGAAAGAACACCACATTCATTGACATTCATTCATTCATTCAGTTTTGTTTTTTTTTAAGTACAGTTCACACAAAAATGAAAAGAAAAAAAAAATGCATTGAGACCAAAATTGCTTCAAATTTTTGACAAAATCATTTGTACGTGAAAAATATCTGTTGGAATCCCACATTCCTGAATATATGTTAGTACATGAAATTTTGCGTCAGTGTTTTATGACTTTTTGAAATTGTTCACGTCACTGTGGACCAACATTCAGAAAGAAGAGAGGTTCCCCCTGCTAAATAATAATCTGTCATCAAAACTCTCCTGGGAGCTTTGATATCATCATTTACTGGATCCTGAAAACAGCACAAAGTTGCCAGTGCTTATTATATTGGGTATCTTGTTTTAATAGTCCAGGGTTAAAAACAAAAGAATGCCTAGTGAATGGGGCCTGCAAAATTACCTCACAATATCAGATGTCTCGCTGTATCTTACTTTGTAATAACTAGATTGCACTGTAGTGGATAATGGGGCAGAGAGTATCAGCAACGTGTCCGTCATTCTTTCTTGCTTTGGGTGTATATTTTTTAAACATTCCAGAACTCGTTGAATGCAATGCAATGGCAGATGTTGACAAATAACCATCCCCTTTTTTTAGAATCACACTTTTTTGGATATCTCGGCCATTTCAAAACCAATTTTCATCAAATAAACATTGAATTCCTCATAGAATTACATGCTCTTTCATATTTTGCAAGAGGTTTCTCATAATATCACCAAAAAATGTTAGAAACCTGAAATCACGTCGCAACCAAGACTATATGTGACCGTGCACCTCAAAACGAACAAAAAGTCGCACACACTGATTTTGCGCGAGGACTGAAAATAAATGAAATGGCTCAACCTAGTCGAACTTGACTTTTTCATACTTTCTGAAAGAGCGGGTCTTCTTTTACATTATACTAAAATTTGGTATCATAAAACGGGAAGGAAAGTGTGTTGTTTTAGCAGTTTATCTCGAACATTTTTGGTAGAATAGTGTGATTAAGTGTGTCTCTAGAATCCCTTTTTCATTTCTGAAAAACCTTGTCCACACTGTTCACTTTCAACTCTAATAACTTTTGAAAGTATAATGCTACTGCTTTGAAAGTTGGCATTAATTATGGACAGAATATGTTGATGAGGCATGCTTAATTTCAGTTAAATCTGATAATCTCTTCATTGTTGTTACTCTGGTGGTTTATTTCCTGTTTTTTGTCCCATTCATCGCACAGCCAGCACGGTTTGGTAAAGATTAAGCGCTTGAATAGACACTGTACTTAAGAGCCTCTTTTCTCAGTAGTTCACACTTTTCCTGAGTTTGTGCTTTCTTTCCAATATTTAGATAGGTTAGGAGAGTCCATTTGATTTGAGTTATACATCATTTTAAAGCTTAAAGTCTGCTCTTTCCGAATATGGTCTTAACTAAAAATTCATGTATGGCGACTTTTTGTTTGTTTTGAGGTGCAAGGTCACATACGATCCCTTTGGTAATCAGAAAATAATTGGCAAAAACATTACCCACGTGTTACTGCCCGACACAGGCAAATGTGTAGAAGGCAAATACAGTCAACCTTGCCTAAGTCGATTCTATTTGGACTGAAGAAATTGCTTCATCTTATAGAAAATTCAACTTATGAGGGGTTAAAATCAATAAAATATGAAAAGAAAAGGACTTGAAAAGACCTTCGACTTAGGCGATTATTGGACTTTAACAAGGTTGACTGTAATCAACATGCCTCCTGTCCAACTTGTCGCTGGCATAATTGTGGTGGAAAGAAGATGCTCACACACTGGTGATATCAGTGGTCCCAACTTGGCATGACTAAGAGATAGCAAGATTCATACAGCGTGAACTCCATGTACCTACATAGCCTTTTGCAAAGGCAGCTCACAATGAACTCGCACACAGCAAGTGGCGGACTCACACACAGCTGGGTCGGAGCGAGCCCGCTATGCCCGCAGCTCGCCACTTGCGTGCTGTGTGTGCGAGTCCACTGCTCTCTGTGTGCATGTCCTCAAATCATAGTGAGCTGCCTTAATTGCAAAAGGCTAGTACCAGGTACCTACAGGGAAACCTCGATATAAAAAGCTTGCTTGCATTGAGGTACAGCTTTTAATGACGTGAATTCAGTGGTCCCGATTTTCCTTGACTATAATTAGCTGATCCCTTTTTTGAAGCACATTTTCAATGTCGTACCCATTGTAGTGAGGTAAAATCACTGATTATGGTGACTTTGTTAAAACAGACATTTCCTGTACATGAAATTTCTGATCCGGCAGAAAAAAAAAGGAATGCACTAATCGTCCACTGAGTTGTAGATCGTGTGCCAGGACACTTTGTTGGGGTCGCCCCACTTACATTCAGGGATTAAGGCACCACATGGTGCTCAGGCATGTGAAAAAGAGCGAATTAAAGAATTGTTGCTTTTTGGTTGCAGCAGATCTGGTTGAGGTCAGTACTACTGATATGATAGTGAAATGTGGTATTGTGCAGGTCTGTGTGGGGGACAGCTTATAACATGCACTCTCTGGTTGCAAAAATAGAAATGAGCATTTCTGCATTTTTCAGAATCTTTCCTCATGTGCCGGTAGACTACTGTACGATTGATCTCATCCATAGAAACTATTATTATATCAGGTGTACAAAGGTCGACTCATTTTTCTTGTTTTTGTTTTTGTTTTGTTTTTTGCACAAACTCCACATGACTGTATATGTGAGTGTATATGAAATGAAATGAAATGAAATGAGAGGTAAATATTCAATATCTTCAGCTGGCCTGAAGAGGCAAATGGCTTCTACATTTATGAAAAACAAAAACACTGTCTTTGTTTATGTGTTATGTCTTGTCATATCTGTGTGAAACCGGTCAGATCTTCCCCCCCCCCTCCCCCTTTCTGTTCAAAGTCTTGGTGTGCTAGATCTGGGAGGGGGAGGGGCTGGTTTCACAAACTCATCCGTGCATCTCTTGTGTGTGCCCAACCTCTGGTTCGTTCTCCTGCGGAGAATATGTAGTGGTTTCACGATGGGTCCAATATGATCAATGTCAGAAAGGAGATTTTTCTCTTGGCATCAGATATGTGTAATACCACAAGACAGATAGAGAATCATGTTGTCGATGGATTTATTATTTGTATTTGTTTATCCTTTTCCTTTCGTACCATATTGTTGTTGCTGTTGGTTTTTTGTTTTATGGTTTTTTTTTTTGTTTGGGGGGGGGGGGGGAGTTAATTCTTTAAATTTTGACACATACATGTATTTATGTATGTACTTGTATCACTGGCCATTTTAAGGTGAAGACCTGGGTGACATTCCATAAAAGATGGCAGGATAGCAACTCTTGCCGGAATGGCAATTTCAGATAGCCGCAGTCATTCAGGAAGCTTGATTCTTGTCGTTACCATGACAACTGCCATTCCGGCAAGAGTTGCTATCATATCAACTTTTTACGAAATGGAACCCTGCAGTTTTAAACTAATTTCTCTCCAGGTTTTTTATGTCTCTTACCCACTCCATTGTACCAGTACTCACCATATGCTGGCCTGACTGTATGTTTAGATACAGAAGTGAGGCGCAGAATTGTTTCAGTAAAAGTGCATGGAGTTTGGAGGAAGATGCTTTTAAGTTTCTTAAATAAATTTAAGTTCACCTTGCAAATCTGAAGCTCATAGCAGCAATATTAAAACAACCACAAAGACACTGCTATAAAGGTCTAGTCAAAGCCCAACACACATTTTTGCTAGCATATGTGTTGTAACTCCACCACGGCTGTAAAGAAAGCAAGCAAACCTCTTCATTCGCACACACCGTTTACTACACACAGTGTATCTTTCAACCGAAGCCATAGTGAAAGGTCTCAATGTAACGCTAACTCTGTTTTTGTTCAAGCACACATAATGATACACAATATCTTTGTGCTCTTAAAGCATGATCTTCTGTAAATGTACGATCTTCTCAATAGAATCAAAATAAGGCTCTTGACTCCCTTGACATATAGGGGAATTGCAGTGTGACTTGTCACCAAAGCAATTGAACATTTCATTCATGAATCTTTGTCAAGTGGTGAACAAAACAGGAAAAAAAAAAAGAAGAAAATGTTATGGAAAAACCCTTTTGATATTCAGGTGGTGGAGGATTTGGTGTTTTTGCAACAACTCCCAATATAAACAAATTCTGTAGTCTCTATCAACTCATTTCATACTTTGAGGTGCTAGTAGATTAGCAGTTTGGGGAATGTAGTGAATTCCGAAACAGAGATAATACATTTCCTTTCCTGTTCTTCTTGTAATTGCTGAACTGAAACAAGTGTTGGCACAGTACTTTACCATTGGAGACCCACAAGCGTTAAAATGCCGCACAAGTCACAGAGTTCAAGTTTGTTGCACCACATTACTATGGTGCAATTTTATTCGTAACAAACGAGAAGTACATTTCACTGCAATACTTCAACTTGCCATGATTTTCATTAGGGTCGTTTTTATTTCAGGGTAATACATTTCCTCTTTCACAACTTTATTTTTATACTCTTAAGACTTGTTTGCCATGTATCCCGTCTGTATTGTTGTGTTCTTTTATTTCAATCATACATTATTTATACATGTAAATGAAATATTTCAATAAATACTATAAAGTTCATGAAACTATGGTAAGCTTTCGTCTGAATATATCTGAGTCTTTGTGCATTGCATATTAAATAGGGTTTCATTTTTTTTTTTTTGTGGTGGTATACATGTAAATATCTTTTTAAAACTATTTGCACTTCACAAGCTTTTAAGAGTCTATTGCACTCTGTATGTCAAGCATATGTCCTTGAACAACCATTCAATTGTCATCATTTTACACCAAACTTTAACCCCCAAAATAATATATATATTCTCATTTCAGAAGCAAAGGGCTGTAAATGCTAGTGCCGCCATGGCTCAAAATCGCTCTCTGGTTCCCACAAAATGATGTGTAGCCAGAATTCTCTGAAACAAGCAACATCATGGCAGAAAAGTGAAAATGTACTCCTGAAACATCTGGATGGTAGTCTCACATGCTATTAAAACAAACAAGGAATTATCACTACATGTACTACGTCAAAACATGCCTTTCAGTTAAGGAAAGGAATTTTTTGACATCATCAGTGGAAAGAATGTACATGTATGAAACAAGGGAGGTTTGGTACATTTGGACTAAAGAAAGGAGTGCTGTATAGCACCATTAGATACATGTATCTTTATACCAAATTTACGTTGCTCACTACTACTGAGATACCACAACTCACACTCGCCAATTCAATTCATGTCAGCGGGCTTTCAGCAAGTTTTATTTATGGTAAAAGTAGGAATAAAACTTGTCCTCATTCTAATCTGCAGTTGTCTTTCAATCAAAAAATATTCCATTGATTTGATTAGATGATAGGAATAACTGAAGACACTGAAATCTCTGTTTGACATGACTCCAAATCTGAAGAACATTGCTGTTATGAATCCATTCCCTCTGCAAGGCCCCCTCGGGGATGGATTCTGATACAGTGTAACAACTTCTGTTCAGTTAGTTCTCCAATGGTGATCTGATAAAATTCTTCTGCTTCGTAGAAATGCTCCTAGAAAGTGATCTTCTACTTGTGTTGTCCATTTGCCTGGTTTTGTGAAAAATCCTGATTTTTCCAAAATGTATTACTGCAAACATCTATTGCAGGAGAGGTAAAAATACTATTTTTCCACCAAAAATACCTCAGAACACTGCAATTCATCCATGACATTAGCCTAAATCATTATAAATTTAAAGGACAAGTTCACCTTCATTAACATAAGGATTGAGAGAATGTAGCAAAATTAGTAGAACACATCATTGAAAGTTTGAGGAAAATCAGACAATCTGTTCAAAAGTTATGAATTTTGAAGTTTTTGTGCAGTCACAGCTGGATGAGAAGACTACTGTAGTGTATGATGTCACATGCGTACAACAATATAAGGAAAATATAAAGAGAATTTCACAAAATTTCATCTTTTGAAAAAAGTACACATTCCCTTGACTCGTTACTGACATATGTTATGGGTAATATTATTCCCATTGCCTTTAGAAAGAGGCAAGTCAAGTGCTCTTTTATTATGTGAAAAAAAGTGAAAATATGTTGAATTTTCTTTACATTTTCTTTATACTGTTGTACTCATATGACGTTACGAGCCTTAGTAGTCTCCTCATCCAGCGGTCCCAACACAAAAATAAAAAAAAATCATAACTTTTGCATCGATTGTCCAATTTTCCTCAAACTTTCACTGATGTGTTCTACTAATATTGTTGCATTCTCTCAATCCTTATGTTTATGAAGTTGAACTTGTCCTTTAACAGTAGTCACTACATTTTGTAGTGCACCAAAGCATGACATGCATGATATGACATCTTTCTTTTTTTTTCCAATTAAATCATTGCTACACTAAATGTTTGAAATCACTTGACAATATATACTGTATACGCCATATATTTCGTGAGTCTAAATTTACGTGAATCAGGACTTCCCAACAATTTCACGAGTGGTTAAATTCGCGATCGTGGGGTCCTGTACTGAATGGTGAAATTTATACGTGTACGTCACATTCATATCTGCATGAGAAGCAATATTTTTGTGCGTTTTTAATTTCGCGAATAGTAGCTGACTCGCAAAATTTGCGAAAATAAAAACCTCACGAAATAATTGGTGTATACAGTACATCACGTCAGACAGGATATTACTGTGTCGGGATTGAGCAAGGAATGACTACTAATTTTGCTTTGATTAGCTAGTACTGTCACAGAATGGCATGACAACTTTCAGAGTGACTACAAGAGTTCTTAACAGCTCTTGATTGTTCATGTCTGCCCCAGTGTCGCAGCAAATTGTAAGAGCAGAAATTTGATTCCATTGAATATACAATGCACATGATAGAATGGTGATCGAAGGAGGTAAGTTTGGCATTGGCATCGCAATCATGGTTTGATAATTTTGTGACATCAAGAAGCATGCACTTGTCATTATGAAGATGACTACTTGCCTTGGTTAAAGGGACTGTACAGTACTGATTGAGGTAGGGATTCATGTTTTGAACATTCCTAAATGAGATAATGAAAAGACTCTCATGAAATATGAAAGAGCATGTAATTTTAAGAAGGATTCAACATTTATTTGAAGAAAATTGGTTTTCAAATGGCTTAGATATCCAAAAAAGTGCTAATAATAAAAGGCGACATGCCCCAACTTTATTAGGATATCTTTGTTTCCCCTTGTTTTTGGATATCTCAGCCATTTCAAAACTGATTTTCATCGAATAAACTTTTGATACCCCTTAGAACTGCATGCTCTTTGACATATCATAAAGTAGTTTCTGAATATCTCGCAAAACGCTAAAAGCTAAATCTTCACCTCGACCAGAACTGTACACACTCTTTAAAGCTGGGTTTTCTAGAATGAAATATACTGTATACAAAGCCCTGAGAAGAATTGTGCACAAGAATTCAGACTATGTTTTAGAATAAAACCAGTGCATACCAAAGCATTGCAAATCATAAATATGAACCTTGATAATTTCTACAATACTGTAAAAGTGGAAATTTTCGCAAATTTGGTGCAATAAGAATCTCACGCGAGTACAAAAACATGCAATTTTTTTCTTCTTTTTTTTTTTTTACTTGTTGTATGCAACACAATTTCATGTTTTGATTCTGCCAAATTCTTCTTACCTGGCTGAGCGCGAAAAATTTCTCACGCAAAAATTTCCGCCTTTACAGTATCAAATATTATACAGTGAAACCCCGTTATAACGAGGTCCGTGGGACCGGCGATATTACCTCGTTATAACCGGTACCTCGTTATAACCGTACGCATCAAAAACAAAGAAAAACATAAGCACGACATCGGAATATACGTATACCCATCAATGAAAGAATAAAAACATCCTTTGCGTTGTTATTACACAATTATGGATCATTATTATTGAAATATAAGGGAAATTATTTTGTGAATTAGACGAAAAAGTAGGGGATGAAATGAGAATTCTTTATTGTAATTCTTGTTTGTTAATTTTTCCTAACACCAGCGCAAATAGAGTAAAATATAGGCGTTGTTTACCATAACTTGCGAGGTATTTTTACGCTGTTGGTGCCCAGCGGGAATGCGATGATTTCATGAATCATTTCGGCTGTAATCTTGTACAATATATGATCGTTGCGCTCGAAGGGATTAAAAATGTGTTGTTTATTTTCTTCCGAAAATCTCTTCGCGTTTTGTACATCCGTTCTTGAAAAATATGCGACAGGATTGAATGTGGAAGGTTACGTTGTGACCCTTTTTACGCAATCTGTACCTCATAGACCATTCTGAAAGAAAGAAAAATCTTCATTGTGAAATGTAGTGTTAAAATTGTGATAATGAACAAACCCAGACCTATTCAAACTAATAAATATGTTTGTTTCTTTTTCTGATTTAGGTTAACATGCGTTATTCAACTATTTTTTATGCTATACTGTCACCTGGCGAGAGATCTCGCAATAATTTCAGAGTAACATACATGCGTTGAGAGGTATTTTACGCTGTTGGAGCCCATCAGCGGGAATTCGATAATTTCATGAATCATTTCGGCTGTAATTTTATACAATGTATGATCGTTGCGTCCGACGGGATTAAAAATGCGTTCTTTATTTTCTTTCGAAAATCTCTTCGCGGTTTGTACATCCTTGAAGTGTTAAATGCGTTTGTTTCTTTTTCCGAACACCGATTAAGTAGGTTAACATGCGTTATTCAACTATTTTTACGCTACTGTCACCCGGTGAGATCGCGATGATTTCATCAATTATTTCGGCTTTAATCTTACACACTCATATTTAAATTATCATTTGTTAAATGATAATGACCAAATCCAGATCTATTCAAATTATAAATGCGCTTGTTTCTTTTTCTGAACACCGATTAAGTAGGTTAACATGCGTTATTCAACTATTTTTACGCTACTGTCACCCGATGAGATCGCGATGATTTCATTAATTATTTCGGCTTTAATCATACACACTCATATTTAAATTATCATTTGTTAAATGATAATGAACAAAGTCAGATCTATTCAAATTAATAAATGCGTTTGTTTCTTTTTCTGAACACCGATTAAGGAGGTTAACATGCGTTATTTAACTATTTTTACGCTACTGTCACCCGACGGGATCGCGATGATTTCATTAATTGTTTCGGCTTTAATCATCCACACTCATAAGCAGCAAAAGAACTGGAAGTCGGAACTAAAAATGGAAAGGATATAATAATGAGTTGCACACGCATTCCAATTGTCCATTTCTGGCCACAGGTGTTGCTACATGAAAAGTATTTGAATGCGTTATCTTTTTTTTTTTTTCTCGCTGCGGTGTGGTCTGCCCTAATATTAGTCCACTTCCTGGACTGTATTCGTAGTGTGCCCGCGTGTGTACGGACGTACGTTGATGGTGTCTGTATGTACACTGTATTACACAATTCACCCCTGTTTCGGGAGTACCAATTGGCGGAGTGTCGCAATCAGCGGTTGGGCGCATTGGGTGGGTGCCGAGTGTGTGGGGACTGCGGATGATAAAAATCGTCCAGTATCTGGACTACCCTAATATCACGCACGCCTATCTCGCGGAAAAGAAAATCGAATGATTATGTTTGATTTAGTAGGAACATCGGAAGGCATTCCTGTGTCTTATCGCGTGATTTAGAAGAAAACATGGAAAGAATGGTTCTCTGCAAAACGGAAAAAGACGTGGATAGCGTGAATTCGGTTTTCAGTGTTTCGTTTGTTGCGTGTTTGAAAGCGGCAATTTAGTCAAGAAATGGAACCTCGTTATATCCGATCAAATTGCTTATGTTTTTCTTTATCATGATGCACCGAAATTGTCCTCGTTATAACCGGAATCTCCTTATAACCGAACTCGTTATAACTGATTCGTTCTGCCATAGGTTTACACGCAAAGGAAAACGGGACCGACGCGATCACCTCGTTATAAGCGGTTCCTCGTTATAACCGAACTCGTTATAACGGGGTTTCACTGTACTACACTCCACATACCCAAATGCAAACAAACACATATTTATATACATATATATAATTATACTTTAAATATACAATTGTACACAGAGATAAATATACAAACATATATGCATACATAAATACACACTGTATCAAACTTAGTTCCTGCTAATCAGTGTTTGCTGTAGTTACATAATGTGACAAAGGAAATATTAAATATTTCATATCATTGAAAGGATAAATATCATTTCTGACTGGAATAAATCAGACATGATGAAGGAGTGAAGGCAAGACCATTAAGTCAATTGCAGATTAACAATAAATCTCTCCCAACATCACACGCATCAAAAATCAAGAAAATAAAATTGATGCGAAGGAGCAAGATGTCAAAATTAAACATGGGCTCCATCTCTATTTGGGTTTGAAAAAACTGTGCAAGGTGCTGGTGCCCGGTCCCGAATTATCTGTGCCGGGTCTCGCCTTCTTTGTGTTGTTCTTGGAACCGGGAGGTCTACCTCTTTTCTTCCCGATCCTGATCGGTGGTCCAGGCCTGGGCTTGGAATCGGTTGCACCAGCAGACGCAGATCTCCCTGCGGGTGTCCTGGCACCGGCTCTCTCGCTCTCTTGCAGTTCCAGGGCTACGTGATAGTCCACATGCTCGGGGTAGTCCCACACGGGGACTATCTCGTGGCACTTTTCACAACGGATCTCATCTTCGGTTGGCTGAGTGCGTTCCGCAGCTGTCCAGGTCGTAGATGCTGCAGGGCTGCCATCCTCCTGGATTTGGAAACTTGCACCATTTTGCTTGCTCTTCAGATCAGTTGAACTTTCTTCTGAGTAAGCTTCTGAAATATACCATTGACTGTGATGACCGCTGGCAGCATTTTTATTATTATTTCCCGAATATTTCCCTCCAACCACAAAGTCGTCATCACTCGATAAGTCCATGGGTTCTGGGGGTTCGTGATATCTCGTTTTGATTTCGTCTGCTCTAGCATGGTTAGCCTCTGTTAGACCCCCCTGGGGATTTGACAGGGCATCTGTAGTTGCAACCTTGCTGATATCCTGGGAAACACAATTTCCATGTCTCGTGCTCTCCTTATGAGCCTTCTCCCTTTCTTGTTTCTGCTTGAATCTGGCGAAAAATGACTTCCCTTTGACGGGCTCATCGTCATGAGATACCTTGTCTCCCGATGTGACGTTTTTACCGCAAAGACTGTTGGCTTGCACCGTGTCCCCACTCACCCTGCTCTTATCCATATTCAAATCTGACACATTGTTTGCCATGCCAAGACGCTCCTTACTTTCTCCATCATTGCTCTTCATATTGCCATCCTTAGAATTGAGTTTTGTTTTGCTGTCACTGCTATCGATCCCTTGATCTGTCCTTGGCGAGAAGAATGTCTTAATGCTACCTCGCCTTGGGCTTGCAGGCTTCCTTCCCTGCAATATTTCCCCGGCTGCATCCCTGGGAATCTCCGTTTCCGCCTCCCTGTCTTCTGGCTTGGGCTGGGTGAGGAACCTTTCGATGGAGCTCCATTTCCTTGATGATGCCTTGGACGCGGTTCCCTTCGGTTCTTCTGGCTGATCACTTGACCTGCTTGGGACGGCTTTAAGGAAAGTGTCAATGGATGCGGGTGCAGATTTTGAGCCGCGCAGGTCAATAAACTTTGATGCTGAGATCCCCAGGCATATAATGGCAGGTGACCTAAAATGTATTAAAAGACAGGAAAGGAAAATCACATACTGCCAAATGTCACCTGCAAACACAGAATATTTTACAGCATGGAATTTGTCACAAAATTTGCAGTCGACTGAACCATCACAGAAACAACAACATGCATAATTTTTATGAGATGTTTAAATAGATTTTGTATTGAACCACTCATCTGCAAAAGCACAAACCACAGCAAAGTGAACTGAAATTGACTCATATTGTGTATACGTTTTTACTGCTGTGGTATCATTAGCATAAGTTTTGAAACTTCTAGCAACACAGGGCAATAATGCAGTTCAAACAGTGAACTTCTTACAAGCATGATCATTGGTTCAGCAGTGATAATTCTACACTTAATTATGTGCCAAAACTTCAATTATTATTAGCATTTTGAGTGCAAAATGAGAATTACAGGGTTGAAAGCAGATAAGCTGCTGATGTTTCACAATGAAATAATTATGTATTGCGAGACTTTGGATACAGTTCGACCTTTCCTATCCGGACGTGTCCTGACCGGCGCTCATCTGGATAAGGGATTTGGCCAGATATGGGACTCATACATGCAGCTGCCTACCCAATGGTACGTAGCTACATGTACATGTATCAATTTTCCTTGAACATGTCATGTACTCATCAGCTCATCTGCATTCAGAATTTTCTGATAACTTGCTCAATGAACGATCGCCTGTATCGTGCCTTGCTTTAATGAAAAGTTCATGTTTTTGTGATTTTGGGGTAGTTAATGTCTAAATGTATGTTATCCAGATGAAAATTATGTTGGGAATGATTTGTAATTCATGTGAGATCGTGCAGGAATTTTGTCTGAGTTTGGAATCCCCCTTTTCCCCATGATTATAGATTTATAAAACAACAACAAACAAACAAACAAATAAACAAACAAATCATGACGAGATTGTATCTGGATAACAGAGAGATCCGGAAAAAGGGAGGCCGGACAGGAGAGGTCAGACTGTATTTGAGTCCAATTCAGCTCCACCACATGACTTGATCAGACAACACAATATCACAAATGCCTCAATTCCCCTCCAGTTAATTTCTTAGAACCATTCTTTTCGGACATTATTCTTTCAAGGAGCCCCCAAGGAAGAGGTCCCCCCACCACACACACACACATACACACACCCTTACCATGCAGCCTGATGATTACCCGCCTGGTTGAGGTTCTGAATGACCATGAAGCAGTCTCTAGCAATGGCCTCACTGCTGATATGGCAGATGGCGCATGAGCGACTAGCGGAAGTGGGAGGAGTGCCTGCCTGCCGCACATAAACTGCCAGGTGTTTGGCTCTGCGGTCATTCTGAAAGGGCAATTGTTATTGAATTGGAGTTTTAAAGAAATACAACGTGAAATACATTAAATTAACATTAAGTAATACAGTGCTACCATACCCTCACTTACGTTTCTGTTTCATTTTGAATGTAAACTGCCTTCAAACCTACAGATATTGTATGTAAATAACCACAACAGCGCTCTTCAGAATACTGTATGTGTCTAAAGGTTTGCCTTTTGACAAAACTCTGGTGTTTCTATGTGTATACAAGGGTGTGTCTTTGTCAGTCTGCCTTTCTGTCTTTTTTGACAAAAAAAAAATGCAGCCTTTGCATTTACACGAGGTGTAAAGTTGAATTTGTATTAAAAAAAAACTGATACTTCTGCTTGTAATTTGGGAGACTATCAGGATAGAGGAAATATGGTTCCCTGTCTATACTTACCAGTTCTTCTTCTCTTTGTAATCTGTGTTCCACTTCTTCAGCAAGGGATCTTAACCAGTACTTGACCTGTTGGTGGATTGAAAGTAAAAAGAAACCTTACATTAGAAGCTATACACACTTTCTGATTACCTTCTTTTTCTTTCCTTTCTTTCCTCAAACAAGTTGAAAACATAGAAATTGTTCATAAAAAAAACCCAGTATGACCCTTTCCAAAGAAAAAATATCCTGAAGTTTCGCAAAGTTTTCACAAAGCATAATTTTTGTCTCTATGTTTATGGCCATGCTTCTCAACCGGTGGGCCATGAATCTCTCGCAGGTGGGCCGCAATGTCAGCCAAAAATAAGATTTAAAAAATATATATATATAAGATTTTAAAAAAAAAATTATATTAGATCTAACTGGGCCTAAAAAAAAAAAAAAAAAAAAATCGCAGGAGGCAACGTGGGCCTCGAAAAAATTTGGAGGAGCTAAAGCGGGCCTCGAAAAAATTTGTAGGAGCCACAGTGGGTCCTGAAAAAAAAAAAAAAAAAATTGTAGGAGCCACGGCTTTTAAAAGGCTGAGAAGTGCCAGTTTATGGCAATGTAAGAATGACTGCCTGCGGCTCACTTTGTCTTTGGTGTCGAGGGCATTTTTGCCGGTGAAGTTCTTGCTGCAACCCGTAGACTTTGGCAGCTGCCTGGGTCTGACTGGCTCATCATCGACGCCTCTGCATATACCAAACAGCCAGGAACTAAATTGGGAGGGGGGAAAACATGAATATTAGCAGCACCATTATGCAGCACAAAGATTTTGCTCAATACTTGGACACTCTATTCCTTTGAACACCTTGTGGATACATCACATTGAACTCTTTAGGCTCAGGATTGGATCCTTTGAATGGCCCTCTACAAGTCTTTGACTTAGGCATTATCATAGGTAATGCAGGTAATGCAGGTAATTCAGATAATTCCACTTTTTGAAGGTCTAAAAGGAGTTTGCATCTCATAAATAGTTGAAATAACAGAGTGTGCGATGTTACAAAACTTTGAGATTACACATTTTGCTCCCACAGTACTCAATCGTTATTTGAGATAGATAAGCTCCTTAGTATGCAACATGTAAGCACCTTCTTCATCCGTCTTGATGAGTATCGAATCAAGGAAAACACTGCAACTCATCCTATATCTAGTATACATATATGACATGGTATGTCAGAATAAACTTGGGGAATTGAAAGATCAAAATCAAAGCTGGACACTGTCAATGACTTAATAAACTTCTAATGGAAAGCCTGTTTTACCCTGTTCCTTACCCTGTTTTTTCTCCATATCTCATCTGCAGTTGCTTCTCTGTGTACCGCAAAAGGTCACCCATATATTCCACGCCAAGATCCTCCGACAATGAGTGGCCAAGTTTCCCTCCAAGATTACGACTGCAGGACAAAATTTCATCACAGCCACATTTTGAATAATCAATCACATAATGTGCAAAATGAAAAATTCACACTCTGAAAAAAAACCCCAAAACAACAACTATGTACTCTTGTACATCTTTCTTCCATTTAAACGAAAATGGATGAAAGAATAGACTTGCTAACAAACAGTTTCACCTTTTTTTTTCACATTTTCTTGATAAAGGTTACTCCTGACAACCAGAAGCATGCCAAAACCTTGTTGAACAATTATAAAAACTGGATGCAGAGCATCGTAACATATTTCGTGATTATGAGTCGACTGAAATCTTTCTGCTACCAGATTCTGGAATGGGTAAAAGACCATGAATATTTTGAATGCCATGGTAAACTAAGGGCAGCAGAGCAGGAAGTACATCCTGTACATTACAAATTGGAAACAAATACAACAAGACTCACAATTTTCTGACAGGAACTGTTTTGAACACTCCCTCTAGAGCGGCTGGTGGTAGAACTGACTGTCGGTTGGGTTTGTGGAATCCACAAGCAATCTTGGCAAGCATCTAGATGGAAATATAAAGTATTTGTGAACTTCACAATATCAGTACATGACTTAGTAAAAATCAAGGAAAATCATGATCACCAATAATCACAAAGAAGTCACTAAATGAAGAAATATCGCTTCAGAGCCTATTATTCCTCATGAAGTTTCATTGTCAATAGCCATTTTCATGGGGATTGTACAGTGGACTGCCGTTGTAACAAAGTCCTTGTGACCGACAGTTTTCTATTGTTGTATTGAAATTTCGTTATAATCGAGTAAGTAAACAATACAATAACATAGGGAAGCTAATGTTGGGGCCTGAATTTTCATTTTGCTGTAACCGGAATTTCGTTGTAACCGTGTTCGTTATAACAGGAGTGCACTGTAATGCTACATAGAATACTGTATAAGCTGTTATTTTCGGGAGGGTTTCATTTTCACGAATTTCGCGAATCACAGTTGGAATGCGGATTTAATAACATGCGAAAATGTCACCATACGCTATGGTAGTAGTGTGCTTATGAAGGCCTCCCTGTCAATTTGCGAAAACAACATCTTGCGAAAATTTCCATGGCCTCCTCATTTGCGGAAATATCTGTACGCGAAAATAACAGGGTATACAGTATGTCTTTTTCTTGCAGGGTACTTACTTTTATCAGGAGTGAATTGTTCATAGACTTGGGGTGCACATGGTAGGGGATTTTCTTTTAGGCTGAAGCAAATTTCATTGTTGTGTTATGGGAATATAAAGTAAATTCCAGTGGTCAATCCCTTTAAATATACAAAAGCATCATCAGTCATATGAAAGGATCAGTTGTACAGAAAGCTGAGCTGCAATGCAAAACTTGTTCCCAAGCACAAAACAACAACAAAAAGAAACCACAAACCAAGGAAGCACACAAAACAAACATGGCAGGCATATTTCTTGTGATTTTGAAACTACATTAAGCAACTTCTATATTGATACACCACTTTGTGTTGATGAGGGGTAGCACTGATAAAGAATTATGCAAACCAAACCTCTGCTGAGCCCTTAGTGTTTCTAGTCCTTTTCTAGTACCTTGTTGTGAGAGATGCCAGCTGAGCAGTGGAATCCTGTCTCCTTCACAACAGCTGTTCTCATCTCTTCTGCTATCATGGCACCAACAGCCAGTTTTTTCATCTCAACATCATCCGTTTGCAGCCAAGTCTCAAGTCCTCTTCTTCTTACATCTGTAAAATCATCCAAAAGTAAATAATATCCAAAAAAAAATTTCTTTTTTTATTATGTCACTCTGCTTTAGACATTCTCCCAACACATGAACAGGAAAATAATGAAAAAAACAAACATACGAACACAAATCTGAACACAATTCACAGCCCTTTCCATCTTATAACACAAACAAATGAACATTTACCAGTAAACTTTCTACATGTGACTAGTGACTTCATACACCCTCAAACCAAGATTTGATCAATTTCAGGATCAATGCTTATATCGATCAAAATTTCAACACCAATGTTCTCAGAAAGATGACCCTACAGATAAGCGCATTATTTTCACTTCTGCAACTGCTCGTCCATGCGAAAAAAAATAAACAAAAAAATTCAACCAAACAAAGCTGAAAAAAAAAAGATGATGAAATAATTCCTAAATGTTCAATGTGTGTGACAAACTTTTGCCAAATCAATATTTCTAAATGAATGGGATGAGGTGTAATACGTTGTAACACCAGAAAACAAGATGCTTGTCCGTGTAAGACCAACTTCAGACTTGAAAAGAATGGCACATATCTACAAATCTCCTCCTGCCTATATGGTGGTTGTTGGTATGAAAGCAACATTGATCTGGAAGTGGACATCTGCCTCACCTTCAATGTCGACGCCTTCTTCAGCAGTGTCGTGGCCTTTGATAAATGTCTGTGGGAGACTGGATGCCTCGATACCCCGACCTTCCCCCATGCATGACAGCCTCTCCTGCACCTCCTCCGTGACATCCACGTAGGCCTCGTCCACGCTAGCCCTCTCCACGCTCTTGCTGTACTTGCACAGGACCGTGATCACTTCTGCCCCTGCTTCACGGTACCTGCAGAATTAAAAAAAAGTGGTGGGTAGGAAGGGGGTGGGTGATGATAATACCTGTATGTTAACGTACAGCGTGTGCGCGTGTGACAGCTTACACAGTTTTTTTTTTTTTTTAAAGAGGATGCAAACATGCCCATCCACAGAAATTTAAACAGCTAACAAATCAGGATGGAGCAGGACAGTCACTGTTATGAACTCTCCATGCTGTAAGCCCTATCATCCAGAATTGAAAGCTCACAGCTATTATGTCAGTCAAGGAACAATTTGGTTTCTTCCTTCCACTATGAATACTCCATCAAATATTTGGCTCTTCTTCCTTACACCTGTAACTCAGCAAAAAATGTTCACTCATTCTGATGTTCGTGTAGTATCTCCTTGACTGGCAACTGTTTCTGATTAGCTGTTGCTACATCTTCACTAAATCTACATTTTCAACAACTTTGGCATTAGATAAGGCATCACACAGAGACTATTCTCTAGGTTTTGATCTAGGTCTGCTATTAAAAGTCAGTACATGTATTTCATCATTTACTCTTGTCGAACTCACAGGCACCTATTCCTGTAAAAGGCTTGTTTAATACATACATGTAATCTCATTTTCTTATCAACTGCAAACACAGAGACTCAAAAGTGTAGTATACTTCAATCTATTCTGCAATATTATATCATTAAGAAATATCTTTGTATCATCACAAATAATCACTGATGATAAACTGTAATTCTTTCAATCAGCTGCTTAACAGAGAGATGGAGAAATTATAGCAAGAAGAAAAGAATCAAGAATGCTATTTGTCAATTTGATATCTGCAGTTATGTGTAGGCATCATGCAAAACTCACCTAGTCAAGTCTGCTTTCCCTCTACTCTCTGGCACCTTTACCAGCTGGATGTCGGGACACTTTTGACGCGCCTCATCTCCGCGCATCTGACGGGTTACACCAAATTTCCGGGCCTCGTAACTCACTGCAATAATCCTGTCACAAGGAGCAAACTTGCAGTAGACATCACTAACATTAAAAACATTCGACATTTCATACAAACCTTACACTACACCTTATTAATCACTTTGTCTGACACACATATATACATGGCACACATATTAAAGGATTTAGCATTCGCTATTGTACACACAGTGTAGTCTTTTATTTGTGTTTTCTTCTCTCTTTTTTTTTTTTTTTTTGTCTAGGCCTACCTAACGGTTAGCACTAGACCCCCTAACTATACACAGCCCTGTCTCTGTACACAAGTGTGTCGCGACAGGGCTGTACCACTGGACACTTAGTAATCTTATAATTTCGGGGCGCTGATTCTATTTTGAATTTACTGCACCATATTTGTTACTCAGACTACATAAGATGAAAACTTTATCTATTTAGCTACCGTCTTCAGCTATCGATACTGACATGGTACATATTTCACAACTTACCAAAAATGACAACTTTTTTAATCCTGTACGCCGCAGAAATCATAGAAATGGCAGAAATGATTCGAAATGTCGGCGCAGCACTGCAAAATGATGGGCAAAGGGGGCGCTGTCAACCATGCGGGCATACAAACTCTAGCAGCGCAATTTGCATCGTTCAAAGCTGGGAAAGATTTATTTTTGCAATCGCCCATTGATGATCACAGCATTCCGGGTTAAGATTGGACTTTTTGCTTTGTGCATAATGTTGCGCGAGGGCTCACTCACTATGCTATGGACTGATAATATACCATGCTCATATAGTCCAAGCATCTCAAGTCACGTGAGCTGAGTGATTCGTAAAATTTGTGTTAAGAATGAAGAAATTTTCAACAGTTTTGTTGTTGTGTGGCCGTGTTCGAGGGGTTTAGTAGATATGTATATCACACACCGTCAGGCGGGCTATAGATGTCTAACAGTGTTAGACCCCCTAACAGACACTCACCAGTAGTACTACAGACAGTATACAAATGTTGACAATGTCATGTGAGTGCTCAATTAATATGCCTTTTGGCTTTAACTCTTAACGTGCCATGGTCGCCGAACGGCGACCTTAAAGTCCTGACGTGCCATGGTCGCCGATCGGCGACCAAAAAGAGCGAGAAAAGCATTGATCATTTAAGTTCTTGTGGTACCATAATGTGTTACACCAAGAAACTGCCAATGATATGTTCTGGTAACTGATTAGCATAGCCATCGTTTTCACTAAAAATATGAGCATGCTTACATTGGAAAATTTTGAGTAAATACATGATTTTTCAGCTAGATGTATTTTTTTCGCGTCAGGAAAATCCGCAGCGAGCGCACCCTCTGCGAGATGTGTATGGATCAAAAGTCTCATTGGTAAACCACGCGTGTGTATGCTATTGAATCGGCGTGTATTGTCTAAGCTGTTCCACTCGCATTGTTCTGCTTGGATGCTGTCCTGCGGGAAGCTGCTTTCATTTTGTCCCTCAAAGAGGGTGAGCTTTCGTTTGTCGGTCAAGTCTTTCATCCTTTTGTTTTGGTGGACATCACTAATCGTCCCCACGCTAGCATAGGAATTGCGTGCGGACAAAGGCTTGCCGATTTCAATAGAGTACCCCCGCCCGCAGTCCGATTAGACAAAAGAAGGATTAGTAGATTCTTCCTTCTCAAGTGGACAAAAGACACTCTTCCAGGGCCCGGGACAATTACTTTAGTTTCAAATACAGGATCTGGGACTAAAGGACTCAGATTTGGGAATGAATTACTGAGGCAGAAAGAGAAATTGCTAAGACAAAACAAACTGTTTATCTTTGGAATCTTACATTTCTAAAAGACAATTTTGTTATCATTTGAAAGAGGAGATGTTGCTCTAAAACTTTCTCACAGAGTCAAGGGAGCGTTCTATTGAAGAAAAAACACGACTGACTCCTTTTTTCCGTACTACACAAAAATTTCTAATATTTCTTTTTGATATATGAATTATTTCTGCAATATTTCAGGTTCAGATAGACATTATGGCAAACTGAGTACATGACACGAAAGAACAAACATTTCTTGATATACAAGTGTAGAACTCAATTCAAAACAGCCAATAGTTTCAGAGATATGGCGATTTTAAATTTCATTGTCAGCCCAGTTTCGAAACGTTCTGACGTTAGGTAAAAACCTCTGGCTTGTTAGGGGTTTTAGGCCTGGCACATTAAGAGTTAACGTTAGCTCCTCAGATCCATCCCCCCCCCCCCATAGAAAAAGAAGAAATAAAACCAAAAACATCAAAACAGATAGGTCTAGAGTAAAATATCCCGTTTGCGGCAGTTTAAGCATTGTTAAGAGTTTTTTCAACTTGTAAACAAATCAGACACATTATTTTCAACCATTTCATATATCATAGACAAGATTATTCATTAATGCAATTGTTTTCATGAAAGAAATTTACCATTTACCAACGCAGTTTTCATGATTTACCAGGGCAAAACCCGGCACAATTTTCGCCGATAAGGGCGATATGCGACGTAGTATTTCTGCTTGCGGCACGATGTACAATCCCTATGCAATACGCGCGTGCTCCGCGATATTTAGCTGAACGCCTTCACATGTCTCGCGAACGTTGCGTAAGCGCCAATTCCCATTGCGAAAGCACGTGAAAATAGCGTGCGCACATGCATTGGCCGCAAACAAGATCGCACTTCTGGCGGTGTTGTTGATGTCTTTCTCGTGTTTTTCTCATTTTTTTCGATGGTAACATCCACTTTCTGAAAAAAATGGCGGCCCACATCGGCTCGCGAAAATTCTATTTTACGTGAGGATATGTTTTGAAAATCCATGAACTTCGAGAAAACGAAAAAAAAAAATCCAGTTTCGTGGACCATTGTTTCTTAACTGTTATGTTAAGAAGTACCGAAAATTTCATTTTGGATGCGATATGTTGTCATTTAGGTGAGAAAATTTCACTTTCGTCAGAGATCGTGCCCATTTTATCGTTTGGTTTTTGTTGATTGCTAGTGTGTTAGTATATGTGTAGTGTGCATGTAACAGTGCAATGCTGTGTTTAGCTGTATATTACCGTGTATGTTGTACCTGCCGCGAACGGCTGCACGGCCGCTTACTGACGCAGTTACTCTAGAGTCATAAATAATACTCATATTATAGGATCTAGACTAGGTCTAGTCTCGTTCTCTAGACTAGTCTAGCTAGAATTGTAGAACTCTAGATCTAGAGGTTCTACTGAAGCCCTACTACTATGCTATTACTAACTTCTAGACTAGTCTAAAAACAGTTCTATAAACATATGATAAATAGATAAACGTTTTACTTTAACTACATAACAAGTTAGGCCTAAATTTAAATTTAATTCAATTTTATTAACCGTAGGGTATTATTAACACCAAGAAGGTATTATCATACTGTCAATAGTGTAGTAAAAAACAAAATATAACGGGGATCTATCTAGATGTCTAACGTTACGAGTACACTTACTGTAGCACTACAAAATATTTTAGACCTTAACAGGCCTACTAAGTAAGGGTAAAAAATTAGGGGCCTATCGTGTTGGCGATTGAAATTGACGACACCAATTTCAACGCGTGGGACTATACCATTGTTCGGCATTCTTGGATCTTAATTTGGATGTAAATCATAAGTTCTCACCCTCCACCTTTCCAGGCATTATACTGGACAACTGCGGAAGGCTTTCCTTTGATGTGAGGATTATGTCGCTGCTCAACTTGTACGTAAAAGCAATCCATGTCAATCAGGATCACTACCCGAGGTTCTCGAGCCATCTTTGGACGTTTCGTAACTTCAATCTTGATTGAAATTGCCCGCCGCCGCCGCGCGCTCCTTGATTGTTCATCTTGTAGCGCGCGCTGCGCTGGTACATGGTTCATATCGTAGCCGCCGGTCGCATCAATGCGAATGTAAAAGTTACGAGCTGTATTTACATATCGCATACAGCTCTATGGAGCAACCTCACCCCCTCCCCGTGCCCCACGAGAGGGTTGCCGTGCCCAAAAGAGAACCTTGCGCATACAGTACAGAAAAGTAGCATCCATAACAACTGATTAATGGATGTATTGTGGAATTTATGCTACGTGCGTAGTACATGATGCAAAGGTACTCCTTATTTAATACCGTTATTGGCTTCTTCAATATTCTCTGAGCTGCTGTTTCTGCACTCATTTATTCATAATCATATATCATTAAAACGTTTGTAATCTATATGTTCTATTTGTTGTAGAGACATGACGTACTAGTACCACATTAAACTTCGGTTGCAATTGCTGATATTGTCAGCTTTCTGCTCGTTCCTTCTTCCTTCTCAATTTTGCTGTTTTATGTTGCTCTTTGATGATAGGGCCTCTACTTATAGGTCCGCCTTTGCTATGCTTGCACACACACACACACACACACACACACACACACACACACACACAAATCCACACCCGCAAACATACCCACATATGATAATCATGCAGACATGCATAATTTATTTGCATACAAATGTATGACTATGTATGTATACTGTGTATGTATGTACTAGTATGTATGCATGTACCTATGTATGTATCTCTCTCTCTCTCTCTCTCTTACTCCACTTTTCTACATACATGTAGTTCAAAAAGTAAGCTGTAAGCTGTAAAATGAGACATTAATTTGGGCCATCCTATCCCATTCAAAAAGTGATTGAAATGTGAGTTCGGAGGTGCAGTTTCATAGCAAAGGGAGAAATGTAGATTAAAGAGTACAGTATATGACTTGGGCATGCTGTGCAGAAGTATCAATGAAACTGTATTCTATTTCCTAGTGAGGGCATGCCTGTATAAAAATGAATGAATGAATAAATGAATGAATAAATGAATGAATAAATGAATGAATGAATGAATGAATGAATGAATGAATGAATTAATCAATTAATCAATTAATTAATACAAATTGTTTTTAAAAAATAAGTTTTGTTTCAAGCTGCCATGTTTTGACAGTACACATATATAGGTGGAAAAAAGATCGGTCAACCCTAATGACATATTTTGGTCCATCACAGTGAATCCCAATCTGCCACTTTATATCTGCACATATACCGTAATATAAATATACATAACAGTACCCTGTATATACTTTGTTCATGAAATAAAAATACAGTATATGTATGCATATCAAAATGCTCTTGTTGAAATGTATGATCTAGCTGCTTTGCAAAGATATGAGAATGTTAACATTTCTGTTTCCTCTCAGCAGATATAAGATGATAACAAAAACTTTAAAGTTAAAAAATCCTCTCATTCCTCATGAAAGAGATAATGAAAAAAAAAGAAAGAAAAAAGAAGGCACTTCAACGTTTCTGGACAAGTTTTTTCCAAATCAACTTCCTGGCCTGAACCATTGTACTATACATGCTGATATTTTGACGCACTGATATTTTCATGATCAGACATATTTGTGATTTGATAATTTTTGCATATTTTATATAATTTTTTTTGCAATAATAATAATAATGATATCATTATCATTATTATTATCATTATTATTATTATTACTATTATTATCATTATTATCATCATCATAATTATCATTGTTGTTCAAAAGAGAGAGTGACTTCTCAAACATACAGATTTATTATGCAAAGTAAAGCTGCGTTAAATTGCCACAGTGGTACTGCTAGTAGGTAGACTATGTCAGGGACTGTTATCAATAATTATGTCTATGGCATTAAGGCTCTATTACTGTATTTACTAGGAGTAATAGCTACTTGATATTACAATGCTAATGTGTTGGTCTGGGACAGTGCATGCAGGGCATTCTACAGTATTTTTGTTTTCATTTTTGTCAATACATGTATTTTTGCAATAGAGGACCTTTTTTGCCACGTTCCAGGTAAAAACTTCAGCGTAGCCGTAGGCAATATAAATGTATCATTTTTACTGACAGTCTAAATGCAAAATAAAGATAACATGTACACATTACAATGAACACATAAATATATTCATTTTATGGCACTCCTGACTGCACAATTTATTGTCTGATGGTTATCATGGATTCTCAGCTATATACATTACTCTGTACAGTACAACAATACATGGTGAAAATGCAACACATGGTGATGTGTATGACTTCCTACTTAAATTAATCTTTTCTGTGTCGGCAACTTTGGACAGTGTGTTACATTGCAGTGCAGTTTTCTGTGCCCATTGGCAAATGGTTCGCATCACAAAAGCTAACACGTGCGAAAGTGTACTGACACTGCCACACCTCAAACAAGTCCTCAAAGCTACCAGTGATGATTGGCAGATGCCGGGAGAATCATTAGATAATGAAAATCTCTCTCACATCAGCAAAACGGAAATAAAAAAAAAAAAAAGTTGTTTTAAGACATCGAATGAAAAGAGATAGGGTGACATATATGGCCTTCTACACTGCACGCAATTCTGCCATCTAGAAGCAGTACTTCAGACTTGGTACATATGTTTATCATTACTGCAATAAATACAGTTTCAAATATGATTTCATCCTTGATCTTGAACAGAAAAAAAGAAGCACAACTGATATGACTTGAAAAAAAGATTCTACCTAATAGTAAATGATTTTAGTTGTTTTTTTTTTCTTTTACTTCTTTTCAGGTAAAACAACTATGAATGGAATCATTCTACAAATAAAAGGATAAGAAATTCTCAAAAGTAATTGTCACAAAAACAATGTGAAAGAAGAGACAATTGCACTATCATCAGCGCACATCTGTCTCACAAATGAAATGTAACATCTCATATCTACACTTTTTATCCCTTCCCTAATTGCAAACAGAAAATATTCTTGAATATCTGTATACAAGTCCAACATGGAACACTGTCATATGGATAGATTATACTGATACTTCTTTCTTACTACGAGTGTTATCTGCAGTGCATACAATGCATTGACTAAGCCTGTACATATCTACATTCTCTACCTGCTCATAAAAAATAATGCCAAACATCTGATGTCTTTAAAACTAGAAAAAATATAGTTTATACCAAACATCTTTCTTGGTATTGCATGTACTTCAAAATCCTCACAAATTGAGCTCTTTCATTTCCCTTGATTGCATAAGATAGTGCATTTATATTTGTAAAAATGATCACCAAACATTTGATTCTGCAGATGTTATCATGATTAGCAATCTGATTTTCCTCAACTTGAGATCATTGCATAAAGTCTTTTCTTCATCACTGACAAATGTACCAAGAAAAAAAGGCACACAAAACAGGCAAATATTTTTCTTCCTGTGCCCTCCAAGAATCTCAGCGCACAAGGTCTGATCTTCATTGCTGATAAAATAAGTTGGCATTAAAACAAATTACATGATCCTATGATCCTTTACATGTAAAGAAAATGAATACTTCATTAGTGAAGTAAATATACTATGATATGTACAAAAATTTACAACTGTTCACCTTCCAGCATCAAAAGGAACCCTGCAATAGACAAAGTAGCCCAAAAGAAAATTAAGACAAATGATCATGGGGTTCTGCACACATTACAGTATGTGAAGAAATCCCCAGAGGTTGAGCTTCTGACCACAGCAGGAACGAATATATTGTCATATTGTTCTCCAGAACTCTGGCTGCAAAAGCGTGAATAAAGCCCTGTCACGTATTACATGGTACTGCCTTGTAATAGTATGTACAAAAAGCACTCTGCAAATGAATATCGCAATAATGGAGGCTTACAGCGTCCCCGCTGTCACTGTCTTCACAGCAATGCTAGGATAATGAAATAATCAAGTAAGCACATGCTATCATACATACACCACATAAAGCTTGAACATCCTTGGGACAGTCATTGTTGGCCCCCGTTTTACCTCCATTGTAGACAATAGTGTACAGAATCACTGCATATCATACCTGTCCGTACATTGGATTTTGTTGGGAAAACCATAGACACTGGATTCCTCTTCAATTGCTTAAAGGGGAAGGCTAGTAACTGATCAGTAGGAATCAGTGGAAATGCTGGGAGATGATTGTTCCAATCCTTATGGGATTCATTCAAGAGTTCATTGTATATCTATTGTTGTGTGAAAATGATTTGCTTCAGAACGGTTTCATATTCAAGTAATGTGCAGATTAATGCTCCGTCACTGACCAGGGACGCTAACCTGGAAGCATTAAACTGCACATTACTTGAATATGAGACCATTCTGAAGCAAATTATTTTCACACAACAATAGATATACAATGAACTCTTGAATGAATCCCATAAGGATTGGAACAATCATCTCCCAGCATTTCCACTGATTCCCACTGATCAGTTACTAGCCTTCCCCTTTAAAAAAAAAAACACAAAAAAGCATGTGCCAGAACACAACGAGCAGCAACTTGTGGCAGTCCATAAGGTAAATCTTTGCCATCATTGTTCTTCCATACTTTGACACAGCAGCACTACAGTGCAAGAAAGTCGTCTCAGCATATTTCAAAGAGTGATGCATCAACATGTGCATCACAAGCATCCCCGATACGTCAGCAGCATCCATGATTAGGAGCAAAGCATTCTACAAAGCAATGTCTTCTTTGCAGAGGGAGTGCAATGTAGCTCTTTGTTCAGATCAGCCGCAGACAGGTACATGCATGTACATCGTGTCCCTATTGGTCTATACATTTTTTTTTTTTTTTCCCAGAAGACTTCTATATTCACTCCACGGTGAGTTCAAACATTTCGATGTCATCAAACTCAGTGCTCATCTTCAGGGCCCAGGCTTCCTCCTCCTTTTGCTGGTATGGAGAAAAAAGAATTAAAATAAATGGCTATCAACAAGATGACATCATAGAGTGCATTGAACTACAGCTACAATTTCAATTAAAGGGGCATTCCAGATGATTTTAATCATTTCACATTTTGTAGTACATAAATCGATAGCTCCATGTATAGATTTGTGGAATTTATTGTGGTCCTTGAGCAGAGAAACAATACACTGAAATATCTTCAACAAATTACACTGAGCAGAGTATCGGAGCCTCATACATTCCAGAAATGTAGCAGTGTAATTCCATTACAATACCACATGCTTCACCTGTGTAAAATGTATTCATGCCTTCTTCTTTTGTTCTGCTTCCTTGAGCCCCAACTCATGCATCATCCTTGTTCATTGCAATTTGTTATAAAGTTTGAAAGCATTCTTATTCCTCATCCCAATCACTATAAATATTGAAACTCTGTACCCAGCAGTATGATCAATTTATAGTTGTTCACATGTAAAAGTCTGAAAATCATCCGGAGGGCTCCTTTATATAAAACAAGGTTGCTACTTATTCTAATAGTGGCCCTATGCATGCAAACCCACATAAAAGGCATCACAAACTTACCTTTCATCACAACAAATCTCTAAAAGCTAAAAGGGCATAAAGTTTAAAATATGAGGGTATGATATGAAGGCTAATGATATGTGACCCGCTACAACTAAAGGATCCTAAAGGATCCTGACGGGCGAGCCAAGCATGGACCAGAAAAAAATGCTATTTTCTGGCCTTTCCTTTGATCATTTAGCTTCGAAATTTCGGCAGATGATAGAAGATACATTAGACTACAAAATTATTTAAAATCAGAAATCCAAACGTTTTGACAGATTTTGGTGTTCTGACTTCAAACTTGATTTTCTCGGCTCACCCGTCAGCGACTTTAGGATCCTTTTGTTGTAGCGGGTCACATATGGATACATGGTAAAGTGGTTTACGTGTTTACCTGTGTCAAAAACAACAAGATTTCATTCGACTTTGCATAGAAATGTTGCACAGCACTTCAGTGCAGATATTCCTACTGTAAACCCAAATTTCCAACAGATTCCATGATCAAGACCCATGGATTATTTGTGAAGCAGAGTGGAAGAACTTTACAAAGACTGATACAGCCGGTTGACCTGAAGTACATACCTTCTTTTTCTGTGGTTTCCTCTTTTTCGAAGCTTTCTTCGGAGGACCTTCCTCATCGTCCTTTGGCACGAGGCCGGTCAAATCGATGTCCAGTCTCCTCTTCTGACTGACCCTCGATGGCTGCATTGAGGCTGACATGGAGGCGACGGAAGAATACATTGTGGACATCGACGATCTTGTGTCGTGATCAGGAGAGGGCGGCTCAGGGGATGGCGATAACCGGAGGACCAGGTCTGGTGAGGGTGATGGCGATGGTGACCGGTCCTCAATATCCAGCCGAGCCTTTGACGCAAACGTTTCACCCTTTTCGGCGGGGAAAGAAGGGGAGTCTGGTAGGACAGGGGAGAAGGGCAAGGCTGGCTGGGGAGAGAGGAGACCCTCAAAGCCAAAGCATGAGTCGTTGGCGTCCGACTTGCTGTCTGCTATTCCCGACAATGGGGTAGAGCTGTCTGAGCCATTGGGATTCGGAAACAGGTGCATCATTTCCGGCGAGGTGAGGAGCGCGGCAGTATTGGCAGGGATCGCAGGCTGGCCAACAGAATCCAGGCTTGCGGTGTCCCTTTTCAACTTACGGTGTCCACGCACCTTGACGTCTTTCTGACAGTGGGGTGCTGGACTGCATTGAAGGGAATCTTGCGCCAATGCTTTCTGACTTCTTTTCAGAAGTGCTGCTTTTTGAAGTTTCCCTGAATACAGGAGAAAATTTTGGTGAAACAAACAATGCAGTGTGTGCATTACACATCACATAAAGCATTTTCTTGCATATCACAATTCATGTGGGGAAATTTCATTTTTCTTGCTGTGATTTATCATGATTTTCCTTCCCTTCTAATGTCACTGTTCTCTGTGATACTGCCATTGTGCACCAATTTACTGAAAAATCTGAAGAATTAAGCTGACATTTCAAACTGCAAGTCTAGACCTCTTTTGAAATCTAAGCAACACATGCACAACACAATGTTATGAACCAAAGCTTTTCTTAAAGGCATAATTTACCATTTGCAGATGAAATAAAAACCCAGCATTAATGCTTCAAAATAGCTCCAAAATGTGAGTTTGGGATAGAAACAACCAATGTAAAAATTTGAATAAGTATAAGCAATGTTTAGTATTGTTAAATACACAAAATATGGACAGTGGTTATAATAAAAATGTTTCCAGACTAAACTGTCTACCGTTACGGTTTATTGAGAAAAATAGTGATATCTCCTTATATTTAAGGTTCTACTGCAAAATTCTTCTATGGTAGGATGTTTTGTGATACAACTGACCTACACATATGCATTAAATGTGATATCTTGAACATTTTTTAAATCACTGCTCCCAAAGGTAAACAGGCACTTTAAGAAGGAAGCTGGTAGAAAAACAGATGAAAAAAAAAAAATGAATGAGAAAAAAACATGAGATCAAATGCTGGAGCAACTTTACATGGCAGTTTACCTCTACTGCTGCTCTTCTCTTTCTTGTTGCTGCTTGGGTGCGCAGAGAGGACAGATCTGGAGTCAGCTACCTTGCTGAGGTGAGGTTGGGTCTGGCAGTCCATGTCACTACCAGCTGATGTCGCATCAAACTCACTGGTCTCAAAGTCTGCATCATAGCCATCGCAACCCTACATGCAATGAAATGTAAGTTTATTAGATCATTGCCTGAAAGTATCTCAATCCATCCCCAATGAAAACAAACAATTACCAAATACAACTTCATATCCTTGATTCATTTTCAAGGCTATGCTCTATGTTTTTTGCTATAAGATATTTGCACACAGTTAACACTTTCAATATGAAATTTTAAAAGCTAAAATACCATTTGTAAAGTACAAAAGTGTAAAATCAACAGTTGAAGGGAAATCTAGACTCCAAATCTGACATTCTAGATTGTCATCTTTTGAATGCCGAGACAGAAGCAATTCAGTAAGCATCACACAAGCGTTTCTTTTTTCTTTTTTTAAACACAACTAAAAAGATTACATGATCTCTCTGCCTCAGACGGGTAACGGTCATTTCAGTTTTGTTCTTTTTTTTTCTTAGTAAATATATCAACAAAACAATTGGACTTACATGTCTCTTGAAATTCTCCTTCTGCTCATGTTGCTCCACCTCAGTATCTGTGCTTGATTTCTGCAAGGACAAATGCCACAAAATAAATCCAACTGATTGACAAATTGCCCTACATCGACGTAAATAAGCACTGAATTGATCAGTGTTTTAGTAGTAGCCATGATAAAAAATCATGGGCGTACATACTCGAGCAGGATTCGAACCTACGACCTCCTGATCACATCCTGAACATCTCGACGGAAGAATTTCATAAATTTGAAAATAAATCCAGTTGAGAACAGTAATACAGACCTTTGTAATGAAAGCATGAAACACTGTCCAATTCTTCTTGCAAAATAAAAAACAAAATAAAACCCTCCCCCCCCCCCAAAAAAAAAAAGAACGAAATCATGCATATCTTATCAAAAAACTTCTTGCATGCACATACAATGTACATTGTATTATGAGTCAAGTTATATACACTACAATATACCTGGTAATGTATAACAGAACTTTAAAAAAAAAAAAAGTAAACTTGTCTCCTTTAACCCTTCCTGTACCAGTGAGTCAAATGCACACACATTTCACTCACAAACAATGGACCTATGGCCATGGACAGGAAATGAATATGGCACACAGAGAGTCAACAAACTTGAACATTGGGAGTGCACGTAAGCATGTGAATAGAACTCTGGTTCATACATGCGGAGTGTCTGAGTCTGACTCACCACCAGTCTCTTCTTGGCAAGCTTGTCTGTGAGATCACTGAGCTGCTTCAGTGATTTCTGACTCGTACAGGAAGGATGGGAATCCATATCTTCTGAAGAAACATCTGCATCAGTGGGGGAAGTATAAAAATGAAAATTAAGAAACAACACTTCAAAGGCAATCACTGAAAATAAAAGAGTCCTAGAGTACAATGTATAGGGCCTATAGAGACAGGATTAGGGTTGGGGTTGAAGTTTGGGTTTTACTATGTGATAAAGTCTAAGTCACATAAAGTAGCCCCCCCCCCCCCCCCCCCCCCCCCCCCTTGGTCAGGCTACACTTGTACTGATGCAGCAAGTGGGTCCACAAATCATGTCATCTCTCTCCATCACAAGTCATTGATCATGCTATCAACAATTGGCTATAGACTAACTTATACTAATACTAATAGTAATACTAAGTCATGCAATCGTTAATTAGTAAAATAGTATTTGGGCCAAATTTACACTGTGTTAGCAAGTACCGTACTAACGTTAAACCAAAACCTAAAATACCCAAAAGAATCTAAAGACAGCTGTTCAGATCGATCCCCTGTATACCACCAGTCCGGCATCCACATTCTTATAGCTGAGGCTGAGCTAACCGCACCAGCGACCCCAACATGTTCGTGTCGGGGTCACAGGGCAACCCCATCGTTTTTTTGTGTATCTCCTGATATGGCTTTTTTTGTACCAGGGTGACCACAGACCAAAATACAGGGTTTTATACTAAAATTTGTAACTGTAATGTTAGATAAGATACTTACAACCATTAGTGAGGGGATCGATCTACAATATGATCTGCTATAAGAGCCCAGCCCAGTGAAAGATTTTATCAGTCTTTCAGTCCTTAAGCACTTCCTTTTGTTGAACTGGTTACACGGCGCATGTGTGAACAGCCCAGTTGTTGTCGATCATGCACTTAGCATGCATATGGACTGACAGAAAGTATGGATAAAACGTAGCACAAATTATTAATATTATACCAGTATACGTACGTATGGAAAAAACATGTAGTTGAATATTCTTTTGTAATTCTTACTAAAATGGCGTATTGGTTGAGAATGGGTATCCCGCAGACTGTCTCAAAGGTGATGACAGTTCAACTTGTTTTTGAAGGTAATAGTAATAAATTACTAGAAAATACATTCAAAACCATATGCTATAGAAAGACTAACATCTAATAATATATAATGCAGCGTTTGGTCACATTTGAACGATGAATGATCGAAAGAGTTGCAAGCGTCGCAAAGCATTCAACAAACTGCACGCAAGTCATGTCGGGGCGCTGTTACGACTGGTTACAGCGCCCCGGCCCCAGGGTTTACCCCTGGGGCACTCCTAAGCTCCTTGATCTTTAACGTTAGTTGTAGTGTTCTAACGTTAGATCTATGTAAAATTAGATTCTAACTGTTAGTGTTACCATTATACTAGAATCCACTGTGGGTTCGGGCTGGTCGCAGTTTACCCGGGGAAGGCTGCGGCTGAGCATGCATGCATTTTAATTTTAATCATTATAATGACCATATCAAAGCATGTGTGCCGGGGCCACCACCAGCCTAGCCCGACCAGACGCCGTGCACTACCACTAGCACAGCCACAGGCAGGGCTGGCTGTAGTCCAGATACTGGACGATTTTAATCGTCCGCATTCGCTCGAACACACGCATACACATGCATGCACCCACACAATGCGCCCAACTGCTGATTGCGACACTCCACCAATTGGTACTCCCGAAAAAAATCAGGAGGGGTGAATTGTGTAATACAGTGTACATACAGACACCATCAACGTACGTACGCGGGTACACTGCATACGAATACAGTCCAGGAAGTGGACTAGGCAATAAGGCTGGCTGTGTCTACCACCACCATGACCACTAGAATCTACTGCCACCACTTAAATTACCAGCCATGCTACTATTGCTAGCCAGTCTGATTTTGCTAAGTAGGTAACCTAATGATTGATTAGATCTATGTTTTCATAATACCACACACACGTCACAGTTTCACTATGCACTAGACACCTCTAATCCATCGGAAGGCCTGACCGCTTTTTAAGAGTAAGACAAAACTATAAACCATACATACTAACGGCATACCTAGTTAATGGGACCGACTAACGTTAGTCTAGTGATACGTTATTTGTCATCTTTTGAACTTCAACCCTATCCATGCTAACGTTAGCGTTAGAAGTTTATTTACAGTGTGCTTATCTTGCAGATAACTTGAAAAAAGGAGAGTCTCACCTTTACTGCGGCTTTGTCTCCCACGTCCTTTCCCTTTCTGTCGTCTTTTCGTTGGCATAATTATAGTTTGTTAGTGGGTTTTTGTCAGAACTTCAGGCTGCTGAACGGTCCAGACTGCGCCGTGTGTACGTACAATACGTACGTACGTACGTGTACGTGACGTGTATATAGACGTACACAATGCACGAGTAGACACAACTATGCGAAACCCAATCAAACCGAACCGCCTTTCACCGATGTCTATTTTTAATTGGTCGTTGAGGGCGTTGCTTCTCTAATTGATTGGGCAGTTGTGGTTTCGCGAGAGCGGTTGGAATTTCAGTACCGCATCGAGGGGGCGAATATTCTTCTTTTTCTTCTTCTTCTTCTTCTCCTGCAGTTATTTCACGACTGAAAAACTCGTATGCAGCAGCTAGTGACTATGTTTTTTTTTTTTTTTTTTCACTGACAGAATTCTGAAAGTATGGTCTTTATAGAATACATGCTGGGATTTGCATCTGAAAAATCGTCCACTGCCGTATCCTGTTCGTCATCTCGACATCAACGATTATAAACGTAAGATTAAAAAAGTTGGCCTATAGACAAACTGAGTAGAAACACATATCTTCAATTGATTAATTTTCAATACACACAAGTAACGGTTAACAACTTCCACTTTGGGAAAGCTGATTTTCCTTGAGGTCTAGAGAGACCTAAAAATGATTGTCAGCCCATGCTTTGACTTTGATTTCATGTCAATTTCAAATATTCTACACCATGATCATTTTGCGTCGCTTCTTAAAGAATTTATTTACATTTAAATTTCTTTTTTATTATTGATAACATAGACGGCAAGTTCTGAAAACGTTAACATCGTTTCGTATATGGCAAATCCTTTGATATTCAAAGTCTCTTTAAACGCAGACACATCATTCCCTTCTGATTCACTACAATAGCATAACTGTAAGGTTGATGGATTATGGCAAACTCTGGCGGTCGTGAAGTATGCTATACTATGCAGAGAGGCTTTGAGATTATACACGACATTATAACACACAAACACACACAATAACACACAAAGAAAAGACACACACACACACAACACACATACACACTTAACATAAACACATGCATGCTCACAACCACTTAATACCAGAGGTACTAGTATTCATACGACCACTCTGATCACATCCATACAATACGTTCAAATTGATTTCTAGTAATGATAAAAGCACACTTCATTGCACTTAATGCACTTAATTCACTGCTCTGCACGTGTCGCTTTTTCTTTTTCCTTTCTTTTTCCCCACTGGCGTCCCTTTGCGGACGCCACAAAGCTAGCACAAAACATTTCAATGGGAAATCGCCCATTTTGTATATGTATTATCATGTTTCTTATTTCCTTTTTGAGACTCTGAGGCTGCCATCACTATCATGCACGCTAATGCTCCTGCATTTTTTTTCTTCCTCTTTACCTGGAAACAAGCGTATCGTCGATTCCTTTGATCTCATTGCCGTTTTGTTTAAACTTTAAAGATTGTGATTATCATACTTTGAATGTAATATTATTTTTTCCTATCCTGTTCAGTTTCAGTTTAGTTTATTTCCACAAGTTCAGTTAAAAAACATACATATACAATCAATCAACTCAAACATATTATACAAACAAAAAATGTCAGATACACGTGTTGTTATTTTCATATATGATTTCCTTGAACAAAATGCAAAAATAAAATCGAACTGAACTGAAGTGAACTGCTGTGTTTGCCTTTCCTGCGAGCTTTTATTTCTAACGAAGATGAAAAACAAAATGACGGGGGGGGGTGGATCCAAAGGAGAAGTTTACAAACGTCAGAGCAGAGTTGAATGAGATTGGAGAGAGAAAGAGAGAGAGAGAGAGATAGAGAGAGAGAGAGAGAGAGAGAGACAAGGACTGTGTGTGTCTGTGCTTTGTCTATCTCCCCCCCCCCATTATATCCACTTGTAGTCGATGTCAGGAGCGATGTTTTACAATTATTGAAGTCAATAAATCATGCAATTCCATGGCATTCCAGTGTCCACAATACAGTCTGCATTCTTCGTCATTTCTCTCAAAACAACCTGTCCATCACATGGCTTTTGAAAACATTTTTATCTAATCGAAATGACATGAGGTCAAAAGGTCATTACCTTAAAAGAGTAGAGACGCTCTTGTAGGTCTACTGTAGCGGTGAGATTAGATCGGACACCAGTCTGGAAGGCGCACCTCATTTGGGAGGGAAAACCCCTAAGGGAAGCCTCACTCAGACGTTCAAGTTAGCCTTAAAGGGAAGGTAAACCCAAAGAGCAATGTGGATTGAGTGAAAGCAGCAACATTAGTAGAACACATCAGTGAAAGTTTGAAGAAAATCGGACAATCGATGCAAAAGTTATGAATTTTTAAAGTTTTGGTGTTGGAACCGCTGGAATAGGAGACTACTAGAGGTTATGACGTATGAGAGGACAACAATATAAAGGAAATATAAAGAAATTTTTCACAAAATTCATTTTTCATGAAAACCACAAATTCCATCAACTTGATACTGACATATGTTAAGGGTAGCAATTATTCCCCCTGCTTTCTGAAAGCGGTTAGTCAAGTGCTCTTTCATGATGCTAGAAAAGTGAATTTTTGTTGATTTTCCTTTATATTTTACATATGTTTCAGAAAAAACGGACAATTGATGCAAAAGTTATGAATTTTTAAAGTTTTGGTGTTGGAACCACTGGATGAGGAGACTATTTGAGGTTATGGCGTCATGTGTGGACAAAAATATGAAGAAAATATAAAGGGAATTCCACACACACACACACACACACACACACGCAAAATAATTTTTCATGAAAATTACACATTCCATCAACTTGATACTGACATAATATGTTAAGGGTAACAATAATTATCATATTCCCCTGCTTTCTTTAAAAACTTTAAAAATTCTCATGAACTTTTGCAACGATTGTCGATTTCCTCTAACTTTCACTGATGTGTTCTACTAATGTTGCTGTTTTCACTCAGTCTATACATTTCTCTTCGGGTTTTGGTTTCCTTGAAGGGGGAATTTCAGAGAGAAGATTTGTAGACAAGAGAGTCGAACGCGAAGCGATGACGATTCTGGAGTGGCATCGACAGATCGTTCTTTCTTCTTCTTTGCCCCTTATTCTTTCCTTTTTGTTCTTCGTTGTTTATATACCGATGTCATTGTATTCTCTCTTACCAGTTCTTGGTAAATGTTGCGTCTTTTATGCATGTGTGCATGTGGCATGCGTTTTTACAAGGTGTGTAGGAAATTGTCTATGTGTGTATGTATTATGATATTGCTTTTGACACCATACATATTGCATGGACATAAACTATAATTAAACTGAATTCAATTGATGACCCCATCATCAATAATAACCGATATATGTTACTAAAATATGTGAAACGATAACTTCCATATGACTTTCCTACTCACTTCCAATCTTAAAGTCCCGTTTATATTAATTTCTTCGACTTATTAATGAGCCTACACTTGAACATGAATTGGATTTTCATTTCAAGGTTCTGGAAGCGAATTGGTACAAGAACAACAACCGCCAAAGACAGTCACGTGAGGTGCTGGTATCCGCACCTCGTGATGTATAGCGACCGATACAACGTGCATCACTATTTTTATGAAGACACGTGAAACCTTGATTAGGCACAAGTTTCATTTCCAGCTGGATAACATATTGTCATGTTTATTTGACTTTATTTCAAATTTCCAAATGCTGGAACATTCTTGAGCCAAAAAAAAAGTATCCAAAATCAAGAGTGTTCCTACCTTTACATGAATTTTCGAAGGCAATCTGAAAATGTTACGGCTGAACTACCGCCTAGACGGTTCTTTTTAGGCTCTGTTTTGTCTTATCATCTCTATAAACTTGAACTGCATGGCAGGTTGAAGATGAACCCCAGCATGTCAATTTTGAGAATAATGGTGATTTCTTATGTACACCTCGTGAGAGGCTGTACCCACCTTTAACAATAAATTATTATTACTGCATGTACTCGCATGCGCGATAATGTTGTCAATTAATCTTTCATATCTGGTGTCTGGGTGCTTCTTTAGTGTGGTTATCTTTTTTAATTCTTTCTATGACTCTCTCCAACCCCCAACCCCTCTTTCTTGTGATATAAGCAAATAGCAGCCCACTCACGATCTGAACATTACACGTAAGCGAATCACTTCAACTATAAACTTTCTCAGTTCAAATACATCTATTCCATTCAGATCAGATCCAGTCACAAAGATACATTTACATGGAATGCGGTAGCTATACAGAGATCTGATGAGGACATGTCCCGAGAAGATACACGGATATAGGTATTTTGCGATGGGATTTCCTTATATTATAAAGTGTGAATAATAATAAAAAATGAAAAAAAAAGTTAGTCATAATGAAGGTTCGTAGATATTTTGAATTATAAAATAAGTTTCATAATTCCGATAACAGTGGGCACCTTTTGTCCTTTCCCGATTGACAAGCCTTCGGAATAAAGCCACAATGGTTTGGATTAACGAACTTAATCCGAAAATGATTTTCGGATTAATTAACGAGCCTTCGGAATGACGACCCTTTGGAATCACCTGTCATTTTACGAGACGTGTTTTTGTTTTTTTTTTTTTTTTTTTTTTTTTTTTTTTTTTAAATCGCACTCCGCCAGTCTGCCCGTGTGTGAAGACAGAGACTGAGACCCTACACATGAAGTTGAGCGGTATCGTATCTACAGCTGATCAGGAGTATGGTTGTATCTGCACCATGCTTGGTATAAGAACGAGTGCGCCGGAAAAGTTACAGCCTGGCTAGAATGTTTCCGCTTCTTAGAGATATAGGGCAGATATAAAGAGTGCTGGGTGGAAACTGGTAACCACAGTGATAGGCTCCTACTGTCGAATGAAAAGCTGGATGTTGATTCCAGACTTCGTGAGTTGTCAATGCCTTTCTCGCTCTACGCTCTAAGCTGAATATGCGTTAAACACAACGCTTTGAACATCACACCATACACGAGGAGGAAATGGGCCACGCAAAAATAGCACCACACTGTAGTGTTTTGTTTTTATCTATTTTGATGCATCGTTGGTTATGTTTGTTTTTCCGCTTTGTAGTTAATCATGAATCTATTGCATGTACTTGAAAAGTTACGACGTAGAGTTCTCAGGAGTGGTGTGCAGTGTAATGACGTCTTCGGGATCAACTAACCAACGTAATTATTGGTATAATTTTGTGGTAATGTTGATACATATCTATGATTATTATGCGTTATACTTTACAAAACGTTATGGACTCCTAAGGTTTGGTGACGCCATTAATACGAAAATTTCTGAAAAAATACCTAAATGAGTGTTTAATCCTGCTTGTATCTTAACATTATCATTTATTTCTACCTTCTGTGAGGTGACATGAATACAAAGTAGGGCCTAACCATAAACATTATTTTACAGTGAATCTCTATCAGTCTGGGATCGTTATTGTTTGCAAGGTGGAGGATTTATTGTAATATCAAGTGAAATAGTTGATCACACAACTTTAACTAATAGTTGGAATACATCTTTGCACCCAGATTTCTGTTGAAATTGTTGCTGCTGTTAATGCGGCGCTGCTGTTCTTAAACAAAACTTTCTAAGTGATAAAAGAACCCAGTCAAAGTAACACACTTGTAAGGAGAAGCTATACAATGAGTTAATCTTTATCAAGGCTAACTCTAATACTTGTCAGTATCATCCCGGACGAACTGTGTGTATGCACAGGTACGAGGTTTCATCCGCCAAAGTAAACAAAAGGTCACACTGATGGCAACACGTATGATATCATCGCCCATCCAGTCTCGAAAATACTTGTGCAGACACACACTCATTGGTTCACACACACACACACACACACACAACTAGTCCAAACACAGCCTTTACACATGACTTGTATTATTACCCATACAGTATGTAGACGCACACACGCGAGCGTATATGCGGCTTCTGAGCTGCAATCTTAAGTACTCAGTATACCGGTCGCGGTATCAGAGCAATTTTCATTTTGGAGTGCGACAGGCTCAACCTTGTGGTCTGGTAGTGAAGCCCATACAGTTCTCAAAGCCTGTATAAAGTCCCAACTTTGCAGGAGCAGAGACAGTTTGTCCCAGGAGGTTCACAAAACACGATGTTCTTCCTCTTTTAACACTGAGTAATAATGTTTTGTATTTGCTTTGACGACTCTGCCTTGAGCTTCCGAATACTGTAATAACTTCCCCCAAAAGTCAACCAGAATGGCACTACTCGATCTGCCGTTGGTACCAATGCTCTTGTTGGTGGCAACTTTTATCACGCCAAACTTCAGCGAGCACTCGGGTCACGACAGACCTCGCCGGTCTCACGGCTCTGGCAACGCCATATTCCAGCAGCTCCTCGAATCGGTAGGCGATCAGGTGATTCGTCAACGACCGGCAAACGCTCTCGGGGAGTTGGACGATCACGCTCTTGATCCATCACCTGATCGGGACGTTTCCAGGCGGCTGGCCAACCTCGAAGCGAACGTCGACCAGCTTTTGAAGCAAAATGATATCCTTCGTCGGCAGCTGGCGGAAAGCGAAAGCCGCAGTCAGAGACTGGGTGCTCTTGTGGAGAAACTAGAGCAGATCTTCGGGGGCGATCTCAATGAAAATGTTGTCAAGGGCAACGTTAGGGACGAAAACGGACATGGGGACAGTGGTGGAAAATATGACAAGGAGCAGATGCAAATAAACTCCCTTTTGGAGTATCTTGGAAACAGGTAACAAAACTAGTTTATTGACGTGATGCTTTGTCATACTTTTTTTTACTGCATGAAACATGAAAAGTTATACATTCTTATGCGTATATACCCTTGATAATGAATGGCATGAAATGATTGATTGAAAAGAAAAAAAAAGGAATCATGTTTCAACCTGCCGTCACCTTTTGGAGACTAATATTCAATGATTTCAAAGCCAAATCAAAAGGACAAGTCGTGCATTATTTAAGCTTCTTCCATCACATAGCCTATGTCTTATATTTTTAGGACATTTGCTGAAAGGCTAAGAGCTTTAACGCAATATTTAGTTTTCGTGTATAAAATATAATAGAATACATGTAATATATATACATATATATATATATGTATGTATATATATATATATATATATATATATATCATAAACGTATATAGGATATAAAATGCAGATGAATACTTGCAGAAGGCTTATGTATAGGAAAGACCGAAAAATGTAATTTTGTTTGACCGTGCAATAGACTGCAACTGACAACTGTGCATAAGATTTCATGCTCAGTGATGTCGAAAACTGGTCTCTTCTTTCGTGCTGTGTAAATACTTTTTTTTTTCGCTTGTGCTCTGTACTGAATAGATTTGCAGCTGGACTGAGAAAAAGAACTTACTCTACTCTGACGGCTTCATTTTCTTTTCCCTGGTTTGGGTGATTGATGTCTTATCAATCTGAGTGCTTATCAGTCTCTCACCCCATGGACCTACACGTAGGTCCATGCTCACACAAAGGACGGAAAATACAGAGGAACGACATTTTTCTGATTTTTACTTTAGTTATTTACAATATACGTCTCATCTTTCCATACGTTCTTTTCAGAATTGACAACGTGAACCAAGCAAAAATCTCACGCAGGACCTGAAAGGGGGAGGGGGAGGAGGGAGAAAAAAAAATTAACCCCAAAGGGCGAGAGAGTTTGAAAGGATTATGTAAAATGTATGAATAAACAAAATCGCTCTCAAAGATCAGGCCACGACGCAAACAAGTGGCAAAACCTTCTATATTGTACCGTGAGCATGCCGACACGTCGTAAAAGCAAGGGCGCGAGTATTTTAAGAGGATCTTCCATACTGTGTTTAGTCACGATGAATTTGCCATAATCCGTCTCGGCGCATGTTGAATCCTTTCTTTGCCAAGGACTTTGGACAGTATGTACAACTCTATGGGGTTTTTCTGTGCCAATCGGCACCCAAAGCACCCAAATGGATAAAATGAATACCAGGTGACAATGATGTATAAGTGAATTAATATAAGCCTCGCTTATTATGCCCGGTAGCTCATGAAACATTCTCCTAAATTCAGGGCCCGTTGCATAAACTGTGGATGACAACGTCACACTTCATGGCAACTCTGCAATCAATAGTATAACAATCAGTGATTTCTTGACTTTGATTGGCTCCGGAAAAGAGTTGCTATGGTACACAATATAATCATAGTTTTATGCAACGGGACCATGATGTTGGACCAGAGTTCATAACTGCATGGCTTTGATCAAAGTTTACCCATGTTGTCACAAATGTACACACAAGTAGTTATGTACATGTATCAAGCCTGTATGCATGGTTGTTTTAATGTGTACATTGTATGTACACAGGGTGACCAGATTAATGTAGAACCTTCTCTATGATATTAGATATAGTACATACAGGCTGACCAGATCAGTGGAGAATTTTCTACATGGTATACAATGAAGCTACAGTACATGTATGCATCTGACAGGAAATACATTATAGCTCACTCAATCTAGAATGATTTAACCCATTCCAGAAAATTCTGGGAAGTGCTGGCTGAGTGAGGCACTGCCCTTGTAGCCCAATGTGATTGGTAGTTAATTTTGGCAATGATGTTATGCACATATTAGGCAGTGAGTCATCCAGGATTCCTGGAATTTGGACTTGCTAGTATGTTCAGGTATGTAGCCCCAGGTTGGAGAAAATTACAGAATGTACTAGAAAGGGGTGAATGGATAGTATATAAGCAGGAGGAATTCTGAGGTAGGCAGAGTACCCAACACCTCTGCTCTGGAGAGTTACGTCACTTCTGGCTCTGAAGCGACTTGTTATAGTCAGTCCTGTGTTACCTGCTGACCTGCTATACAAACTGTATTTGTGGAGATAAGGCCTGGGAGACATTTTGCCTGCAGAGAATTAATTTGCCTACGTTGGAGATAGACTCCATATTTTAGTGTCAACGGACATTATTACGGCAAAGCTGTGACGGGTTGGATTCCTTGCTGGACAATGTAAAGTGAATCATCATTCAACGCATCGACTGGACGTGGTCGTCATAACGTTTGGATTCTGCACGTTTCGCTGTGGACGTATATCCTGGATTTTTACCCCGGATTAATAACAAGGATTATCACAACTTGCGCCTCTGGATTACGTCTGAGGTATCATTCATCGGTGCATCGCGGATCATTCATCTGTGCATCGAACATCGTATCTGGACACTGTCAAAGGGTTACTTGCTTTCAAATTTTGGACTGTAATGCACGTAAGTGATTCTATTACCGATTTGTAATTGTTTGTATTGATCGTTATTGTACTGATGTGAAAACCGATTACGAGTCTGTACCCACAATATCACTGTTAATAAACCGCCTGAACATTAGTTGATGGTTTCTTTTGTGCGATCATTCTCAGAGTGATTGTGGTCGTAACAAAATTGGGGGCTTGTGTCAGAGAAGTGAATTTAAAGCCAAAACTTAGAATTTGGAACGTTCCGGAATCCAGAATATTGGTACAGACAAAATACTAGTGAGTTGATTGTTCAATTGTACATTGTGTGTAATACATTGTGACAATGTCAATCAGTACAATGGATGTTCAGGCATTTGTTCAGAGGACAGATTTGTCCCTCAAAGATTTGCAAAGGTTACGCAAATGTGATTTGACTGCTATTGCACAGCATTTAAATGTTGATGTTCCACAAGGTGTAAGAAAGGCAGAGATTCTTGACTTAGTAGCTGGTCACATGGAGCTCAAAGAAGAAATTGACACTTCAGATCAAGCTCAAATGTCAGATCAAACACGGCTTGAGCTTGCTAAATTAGAAATGAAGGAGAGAGAAAGAGCAAGGGAAGTAGAACTGGAAAAAGAGAAGATGAGATTAGAAAGAGAGAGGGAAAGAGAACAAAGAGAAATTGAAATGAAGAAACTTGAAATGGAACAGAAGAAATTTGAGGTGGAGCAACAAGTGAAATTGCGTGAGATGGAAATGGCTCATGCACAGACTGTTGGAAATCGTGAAAGGGCTCCCTCTGAATTTGATTTGGCTAGGAACATTCGATTGGTGCCAAAGTTTGAAGAAAACAGAGTTGATGCATATTTTGTGTCATTTGAGAAGGTGGCTAACAGTTTGAATTGGCCACAGGAATTTTGGCCCTTGCTCCTTCAAAGTGTGTTTGTCGGCAAAGCAGCCGATGTGTACTCATCTCTCTCTGAAGAGCAATCACGTGACTATGCTACAGTCAAGAAAGCAGTGTTGAATGCTTATGAGTTGGTGCCAGAGGCTTACAGACATAAGTTCAGAAATTCGTACCGCAAACCAGGCCAGACACATGTTGAGTTTGCTCGTGAAAAAGAAATGACGTTTGATAGGTGGTACCGATCCCTGAAAGTGGATCAGGATTTTGATAACCTACGTGAGGTTGTTCTTTTGGAAGAATTCAAAAAGAGTGTTGCTTTCAGTGTGAGGTTGCATCTGGAAGATCACAAAGTGACAAGTTTGCATGAAGCAGCCTTTATGGCTGACGAGTATGAGCTAACTCACAGACATGAAAACAGACCACCTTTCAGAAATTACTCTGGAAATAGGAGAGACAAAAATCAGTCGAGCAACCAACAGAATGCTGGTTCAGGAATGCTGTCTGCACCACAGCCTCAATCTGACAAAGGGTCCAGTACAAGTGCAAATGTCATCAGATGTTTTCATTGTCACAAGAAAGGGCACATAAAGTCGCAATGTTGGAGGTTGCAAAATGGTGCAACGAAGGAGGTGGGATTTGTCATGTTAAAAAGTGTCCTACCCGAAAATAGTGTCCCTTTCAGTGAAACACAGGCCATTGAAAGTCGATCTCCCAAATTCAAAGATAGGACTAAGCAGGTGGATGAGAGCTATCGTAGCTTTTTGTTTGATGGTGAGGTGACCCCATGTACTTCTGGTGAGGCAGGTAAACCAGTAGTCATCCTGCGGGATACGGGGGCCTCTCAATCGTTGATGGTGGATGGTGGTATGACTTTTCCACCAGATAGTGCAGTGAATGCAAAAGTCTTGATTCAGACTGTTGATGGCAGTTATATGTCAGTACCACTGTATAGAGTGGATTTGAAGTGTGACCTAGTTTCTGGTCCTGTCACTGTTGGAGTTGTTCCTGAGTTGCCCATGGCAGGCATTGACTTTTTGTTGGGGAATGACTTGGCTGGGGACAAGGTGGTTGCGTCTCCAGTTGTTTCGGATAAACCAGTGGTGGTTGCTGAAACTGAGCAGTTGCAGGAGGAGTTTCCTGGGATTTTCCCAGATTGTGTTGTGACTAGGTCTCAGACTCGTAGAGCTGTTCAAGATGATGCGGATTCTGTTGATGTGGAGGAGAATTCCGGTGTTTGGTTGGCAGAAACCTTTTTCAAGGATTTGAATGATGGGGTTGCTGTATTAGGCTCCGAGGCTAACAGTGATGGGCTGTTTAGCAAGTCTTCCTTGGTTGAAGCACAGCAGGCAGACTCTGAGTTGAAAGGCTTGTCTCAGACGGCGTGTTCTGAGGCTGAGGCTGAAAAGGTCCCTGAGTGCTATTATGTCAAAGATGGCATTTTGATGAGGAAGTGGAGACCTCCCCATAGGCCAGCTGATGAGGATTGGACGGTGGTCCGTCAAGTTGTTGTCCCTCCCAGTTACCGCAGTGAGATCTTGAGGATTGCTCACGAGTTACCTGTTGGCGGCCATTTAGGCGTCAGAAAGACAAAGGATCGGATCATGAGGCAGTTCTATTGGCCAGGGTTGAATGTGGATGTGGCTGAGTTCTGTAAGACTTGTCACACATGTCAGGTGGCTGGTAAACCACAGCATTCAGTGAAGCCGGCGCCATTGATTCCGATACCTGCGTTTGAAGAACCATTCAGTCGGGTTCTAGTTGACTGTGTTGGACCTTTGCCTAGGACTAGGTCGGGTCATAAGTACCTCTTGACAATCATGGATATGTCTACACGGTTTCCAGAGGCTATCCCATTGAGAAATATCACTGCCAAGACTGTGGTAGATGCTCTAGTGCAGTTTTTCACTAGGTATGGGTTGCCCAAGGAAGTGCAGTCTGACCAAGGGTCAAATTTCATGTCAGGCATATTTCAAGAGGTGATGTATCGTTTGGGTGTGAAGCAGCTGAAGTCGTCAGCTTATCATCCCCAATCCCAAGGTGCGTTGGAGCGCTACCACCAGACCCTAAAGACAATGATTAGGGCATTTTGTGAGGAGTATCCCGAGGATTGGGATAAGGGCATCCCTTTCCTGCTGTTCGCCACGAGGGACTCCCCAAATGAGTCGACGGGTTTCAGCCCATTTGAGTTGGTGTACGGTCATGAAGTTAGGGGCCCACTGAAGCTCATCAAAGAGAAATTCATGACTGAGGATGATGAGGTCCACCTACTTGACTATGTGTCAAAGTTTCGTGAAAGGCTTTCAAAGGCTTGTGAGGTAGCTAGGGAACACTTGAAAGTGTCACAAGACTCTATGAAGAGAAAGGCAGACAAAAATGCCAAAGCCCGAACCTTCAAACCAGGTGACAAAGTTCTTGTACTGCTGCCCATACGAGGTGAACCACTGAAAGCCAAGTTCAGTGGCCCATACTGTGTCAAAAAGAAACTCAATGACGTGAACTACGTAGTCAGTACACCAGACAGACGAAAAGAACAGAGAATGTGTCATGTCAACATGTTGAAAGAGTGCTATGACAGAAAGTCGGTTGGTGTGACATAGGTAGTAAATAGCACAGTAGAAGTTATCACTTATCACATATCACTTACAGTGTATGTGTTCAGCATATTCATTAATGTATGCAAAACAATTTGACATGATTGTATAAGCTTCAAGAATCCAAGCAATATCAATGTAAATGGTATCCATGAAAAGAGAACATGGAAGTAATGAGGCTATTTAAAAGGCCTGTGATAGTATGTGATTATGGTTGCTTGATTTGGATTTTACCTCACATTCATTGCAAATAACAATGAGAAATTGTAAAGGTAAAAGAAACCCTTGCTACGGCAAGGCTTTCTTTTTCCCATGGGGGATGGTGTCACAAATGTACACACAAGTAGTTATGTACATGTATCAAGCCTGTATGCATGGTTGTTTTAATGTGTACATTGTATGTACACAGGGTGACCAGATTAATGTAGAACCTTCTCTATGATATTAGATATAGTACATACAGGCTGACCAGATCAGTGGAGAATTTTCTACATGGTATACAATGAAGCTACAGTACATGTATGCATCTGACAGGAAATACATTATAGCTCACTCAATCTAGAATGATTTAACCCATTCCAGAAAATTCTGGGAAGTGCTGGCTGAGTGAGGCACTGCCCTTGTAGCCCAATGTGATTGGTAGTTAATTTTGGCAATGATGTTATGCACATATTAGGCAGTGAGTCATCCAGGATTCCTGGAATTTGGACTTGCTAGTATGTTCAGGTATGTAGCCCCAGGTTGGAGAAAATTACAGAATGTACTAGAAAGGGGTGAATGGATAGTATATAAGCAGGAGGAATTCTGAGGTAGGCAGAGTACCCAACACCTCTGCTCTGGAGAGTTACGTCACTTCTGGCTCTGAAGCGACTTGTTATAGTCAGTCCTGTGTTACCTGCTGACCTGCTATACAAACTGTATTTGTGGAGATAAGGCCTGGGAGACATTTTGCCTGCAGAGAATTAATTTGCCTACGTTGGAGATAGACTCCATATTTTAGTGTCAACGGACATTATTACGGCAAAGCTGTGACGGGTTGGATTCCTTGCTGGACAATATAAAGTGAATCATCATTCAACGCATCGACTGGACGTGGTCGTCATAACGTTTGGATTCTGCACGTTTCGCTGTGGACGTATATCCTGGATTTTTACCCCGGATTAATAACAAGGATTATCACAACCTGCGCCTCTGGATTACGTCTGAGGTATCATTCATCGGTGCATCGCGGATCATTCATCTGTGCATCGAACATCGTATCTGGACACTGTCAAAGGGTTACTTGCTTTCAAATTTTGGACTGTAATGCACGTAAGTGATTCTATTACCGATTTGTAATTGTTTGTATTGATCGTTATTGTACTGATGTGAAAACCGATTACGAGTCTGTACCCACAATATCACTGTTAATAAACCGCCTGAACATTAGTTGATGGTTTCTTTTGTGCGTTCATTCTCAGAGTGATTGTGGTCGTAACAATGTTCATAAGGATGCGTGTCACGAGTTCGACACCCACAAATCATTCAGCTCACGAGTCATAAAGCCATTGAGTTCGACACTAAGCAAACAAGGCCCATGAGACCAACACATTGTAGGCCCCCATGTTGTAATGTCGAACTCGTAGGCTGAATAGTGTCGAACTCAGGGCTGTGTGATTCGTGAGCTGTATGACTCGTGGACATTTTTTCATTTCAAATTCGAACTCATGGGCTTGTATGACTCGTGGGTGTTGGTTTCGTATGACCCCGTTCATATACCACATGGCGGCTTATAGGGAACAGTTTTATGCGTAGCTTGTAACTATAATAAGTGAATAGCGATATACATCTCTTTGCCCTTAAAAAAAAATCAACACAGTCTACGATCAAAACAAAAACCTCTCTGAAGATTTAAATGTGGCATTAGGTCATGAGAACAATGCTGCCTACGCCAAAAACACGGATAAATTTCCATGTGCTATATCTCTGCAGTGCTTCAGTTAAGATTAGTATTTCTCTCATTTGTTGAGGTCTAATTGTCATCATCTTAATGTCGCCTTGTTCTAATTAGAACTGGATGGTTGTAGTAAAGAGAATTCTGTTGCCTATACACCAGTCCATACCATAGTTTCGGTCACCTTTGGCCGAGACTCACGCGGGTTTTTATCAAGCAATTACTTCTTATACACATTACTTATAATTTTTTATTCAGTTGATTTTATCAATTTTCGTATCCATTCATTCGTTCATTTACGCTTGGTTCAGGGAAGCCGAATTGGTAGCCTACAGTCCAGGACATTACTTGACATCAAATCAGACTTCAACGGTAGACGACCTTCGGGAGGAACTTTCGAATGGCGCCCGAAAAACTCTTGATCTCCTGGGCAGGAGTCTAGTCCAGCTGAGTGAAAAAGCTGATTTGATAGAAAACGATGTCAGGAGCGTACAGTCTCAGGTAAGGTTTTTAAGCTTGACCATTTTATTTGAAGAATAGTATAAAAATCAGCCATAATGACGAGTGTCATAATAGGCACAACACCAATAACTAACGTAAATTGTATGGGAAAAACAACGATAACTTCTATCAAACATGAAAATACTTATCATGATGATACGCATAATTTACTATTCTCATTGAGTTTTATCTGAAGCAACAAATACGCCATTACCCCCGTTATTCATGTGATGATGATTTTCATCCATTACTAATAACATAGCCAGCATTATTTACTTGGTCTTTTATAGATTTCTACTATTTCCACTAAATTGAAATAAGGACGTGAGATAGAGCTAAGTTTTAGAACGTTTTGACGTTTGATCTTTGGGGGACAGATATTCACACTGCCGCCTTTCATCAGCACCAAAAATGGAACCCAGAAGATGAAAATGACATATATGTCGAAATTTCTGAAAACAGCACCAGTCAGAGAGATTTCCGGAGGATAAAAGGTCTATGAAACGTATAAGGGGTGCTATTTATTCTGTAAAAGCGCTGCATACATACTTTTAACTTTTCAAGAAAAAGCAACAACAACTCGATGATTATAAACGATGTTGTGTCCATAACCCCCTTTCGGATATGGGAGAACATAATGCATGCTTTAACATTGCCGTATAAGGATGGAGTAGACAACGTGCTTAATTACGTAACCAAGAAACAAAAAGCAACGACTCTTAAACACTCTGACAGCCACACCAATACCTTGTAAATTTTATGTTTTGTTGAATACACAACAGATATGTTTGGTACAATATGTGCCACGTGTATTTCTTGCGTACACTAGAGGCAATTGTTTCTACGTGCTCTATCTAAATTCCAGCTCGAGTTTATATGTCAACCTTGTTGACCTCTCACAGTTGGACATCTCGCAAATTTACATTTTTGAAATTCTTTCCAAATGTCAAGTACAGATGGAGCAAAGGGGTGCTGCGAACTCAATTGCTGCCGAGGTTCCACGTCGCTCAAACACGATAAAGACAACAGCGGAGCAACCTTTTGTCAACATAACAGAATGTAATGACTCTCTTACTATCAGTACCGCGTTTGTTGAAATAAACTTACTGATCACAACCATTATTTTCATGCATGGTTTGCTTCTTTATCGCCATCAACATTGCCATGCTTTCCTTATATTCTCGTCTTGAGATGTATGTTTATATATTAACACAGGCAAACAGAAGGAAACTGACCAGAAATGAATATAATTTATTAATGGAAAAATGAGCAAAGAAAATGGGATTCCATCGGGATACGAACCCGAGACCTCCAGATTGCTAGCCCGGTGCTCTACCGACTGAGCTACAGAAAGCCCTAGTACAGTGTTCGTAACAGTTAAAGGAGACCTCCGTATGATCTTCAGATTTTTACATTTGAACAACTATAAATTAGTTAAATTGAGGACAGGGTTTCAGAATTTGTGATGATTGGGATGAAGAATAAGAATATTTTCAAAATTTAGAACAAATTGCAATGAACAAGGATGATGACATGGCAGAGTCACTATAAGAATGCATGAGTTGGGGCTCCAGGAAGCAGAACAAAAGAAGAAGGCATGCATATATTATACACAGGTGAACTCGCAAGCAAACAGTATTGTAATGGAATTACACTGCTACATTTCTGAAATATGTGAACCTCCTATGTCATCATCCTTGTTCAGTGTAATTTGTTTAAGGTTTTTCAAAGTATTGTTTCTCTGCTCAAGAACCATGATAGATTCCAGAGATCTATACATGGAGTTGTCGATTTATGTACTACATGATGTGAAATTATGAAAATCGTCTGGAATGTCCCTTTAATGCTAGAATGGTCAGAAGCTATATCAGTGTGTATGTGTGTGACACACACGCACACTAGTAAACCCGAAGGATAATTCAACTTGGGGATAAATGCGAGGGATCAACGAAGTGACGCAGCTTTTTGAACGTAATATGTAACAAAAGCAAACAGAAGGAAACTGACCCCATTCTCTTTTTTTCCACTAATGATTTATATATTTAAAATTACATTGATTTGTTGTAACTTTTACATCTGAGAGAATTTTTAATCTAGGAAATAAGATTTGATTTTAATTTGATTTAATCAAAGGCATCTAATCTTGTTACATGTGTTCTTATTTGCGATGATTTTTTGAACAATTTTGAAGACCTCACGGTATTCATTTCACCCCTAGACTGATTTACCATGATGATCTCAACAAATCTAGCAAATTGACATTGCTGACCAAAAATCACTGGTGTATAATGATCTGAATACTTCAGTGACTATTGACAGGGGAACAAAGATATATACACGTACAATAAATTTCCAGTTTAACGCCTTATACATTGTATAAAGTACAGGGCCCTGTTTTATCAAAAGATATAATCGATTTTAAATTTCCGTAATACACAAGCTGCCATAGACTTATGATACAAATCAACTTTATAATCACTTTTAACCTTTTATAAAACAAGGCCCAGTTCTTGTTAATAGACATTGATTTCTGCAGAAATTGGCTGAATTGTATATCATACTGCTTGAGTACTACAATCTTACACCGCGAGGGGTTTTTCCTGTCATAAGATAGTGAAACTAATATTGAATCATGAAATTGAATGAAATTGTCTTGAGGACAAAAATTTACTGACAATATTGATGTATTTGAATGCCATAGGTATCTTTTGATGATATAAGATATAAAGATATAATCGATTTTAAATTTCCGTAATACACAAGCTGCCATAGACTTATGATACAAATCAACTTTATAATCACTTTTAACCTTTTATAAAACAAGGCCCAGTTCTTGTTAATAGACATTGATTTCTGCAGAAATTGGCTGAATTGTATATCATACTGCTTGAGTACTATAATCTTGCACCGCGAGGGGTTTTTCCTGTCATAAGATAGTGAAACTAATATTGAATCATGAAATTAAATGAAATTGTCTTGAGGACAAAAATTTACTGACAATATTTATGTATTTGAATGCCATAGGTATCTTTTGATGCCAAAAAACTACAAAGTATAACTTCAAATTTGATTGCCAATTTTTTTTTTTGAATGATAAATCTCTCACTACTAAATCTGATTGGCATGTATACTGTAATATGTATGTAGTGCTTTGAAATGTCCTCCTGAGGTCTGATCGTGTGGGAAACGCGATATCATTATTATTTTTTATATCTTGGAGGGTTTTAAAGGTTGCATTATACCCGGAATCCACTGGAAACTTCCCACACGAGTGATAGTGGAGGAAAGTGATAGTATCAAAATGATCCTTGAGAAAAGTTCCAGGTGGTAGCAAGCACTGCATCCATACAGGATGCGTCTCACCTTTCCCATGATTTATGTCGGCCTCTTCGACAGATTTTCGTTTTGAGGACACAAGAATACCCTCAATAATTAATCTTATCCTTCTTTTGTCTGGCAAAAGCTAGAGCACACACACACACACACACACACACACACACGGACACACACAGACACACATAATCATAAGCACAAACGCATGCTTGATATACTACATAATAATATTTATGAATATTCATAGCAGAAGTCTAAGTAAATATACATTATGTGTATAAGAACATTATTTTGTGTATTTGTAAGTTCAAAATTCAATTTATTCAGTATTTTCTGTATTGAACGTATATTACAAATGAAATAGTCATTTTTTTTCTTAAAAAATCAGTACACATTCGGACATAACTAAAATTTATGTGTACAATAAACTGATAACAGAATAAAAAAAAACACGTTGATTTTTAGCTATTCAGGAAAAAATTATGCGCTTGTATTTTCCATTAAAGGGACATTCCAGACGATTTTTATAATTTCACATCATGTCGTACATAAATCGACAACTCCATGTATAGATTGGTGGAATTTATTGTGGTTCTTGAGCAGAGAAACGATATTTTGAAAAACCTTAAACAAATTACACTGAACAAGGATGATGACATAGGAGGTTCACATATTTCAGAAATGTAGCAGTGTAATTCCATTGCAATGCCGCTTGCTTGCGAGTTCACCTGTGTATAATCTATGCATGCCTTCTTCTTTTGTTCTGCTTCCTTGAGCCCCAACTCATACATTCTTATGGTGACTCTGCCATGTCATCATCCTAGTTCATTGCAATTTGTTCTTAATTTTGAAAATATTCTTATTCTTCATCCCATTTATTACAAATTCTGAAACTCTGTCCTCAGTATGAATAATTTATAGTTGGTCAAATGTAAAAATCTGAAAATCATCCGGAGGTCTCCTTTAAGGGCCCGCTTTCACAGCGCAGAGTTTTATGATAATTTTTGATTGGTGTTTTTCTTTTTGGTTGTAATAAATGATAGAAACATTTACTGGTAGGTTACTGGTTTTTTCAAAGATCTTACTAGTTGTTTTTTTTTTCTGTAACAGCCTATCTATGTATCTATGACATTCTATGGTTTTACGTTTCAGTGGATGCTTCCAGAAAAGTTGCCTTCTCGGTGGCAGCAACCCGGTCGCAGTATGGAACAAGTGGCGGGCCGCAAGTAGTCCAGTTCCAGGATGTGATGGAAAACAAGGGCGGTTACTACGTGGCATCCAACTACACCTTCGTGTGTGCCGTGCCTGGCTGGTACTACTTCACAGTTAGGTAATGAAATCATATCAAAATGTATTATGGGCATGAAATTGCTTGTTGATTGCTTGCAAAATGGACCTGTTTCATAAAGAGTTGCGATTGATTTACGACTACGCTCGTTTTATGGACATGATTGAGCGTAGGCCTAAGTCCTGTTTCATAGGAATTATGGCTCGGTCACAAATATCATTAAGAACTGCTACGAACGCCGTACGAACGATTTTAGAGAATTTTGTAAGATCTTCTTATGAAGGCCGTATGAAACCAGCGTTCGTGGACCGTTCGTAGACCGTTCGCAAGTTCGTAGCCGGGTCGATGGTCTTGTCCAAGATCTTTTTTTTTTTTTTTTTAACCTCGTACGAAACCATTCTTCGTAAGTCGGCCGTACGAGCGTCGTACGAACATCGTAAGAACTACGCAAGATTTTGTAGGGTCGACAGACAAATCTAGAAGCCTTAAATTCTTACGATGATTGTAAGAACGCCTTAAGTTTTTCATAGAGGGCTCTTACGTCTTTCGTAAGAATGCCTTACGAACGGAGATTCGTACGGCGTTTTGACGAACAACTCTTCGAGTGTGCAAGGCGTTCGTAAGGGACTCGTAAGGCGTAGGTACACAATTTGTGCAACTGTTGAGTTTTAGGGGGTATGAAGCCAAACGCGCGAAGTTCAAATCCTCATTCTGTTATAGGTGTTCGACCAGAAAGCATCTCTGTTAGATATGGGACCAAAAGGGAAGACAATCAAAGGGAAAAGGGGAAGGGGAAGAAAAGAAATGAGGGAGATGAGGAGGAATCTTCTTCTTCTTCCTCCTCCTCTACTTGCAGATGCAGCTGCAGTTGTAGTCTCCTTGACACTACTGCCATCTTGAAGTATAAAACTTTCAACTGTTACAGAATTTTCGACAGGACACGGCAGCGTCTTTTTAAACAACCCGACAAAATATACCCCCCCCCAAAAAAAAAAAATAAAATCGTAAAATCTTCTTACGAATGACATGAGAGTGCCGTGAGTTGCAAGTACGACCATCTTACGACAAAAAGAAATCGTAAGATGGCCGTAAGTCTGAAAAACGTACGAATTCTAGGGCCATTGTATAACTGAAAATCATTTCGTTTCTCTAAAAGGTCGTAAGTTCTTCTTGCGAATTAAACAGCGTTCGTACGAAATTCGTAAGAAGGCCGTTAGAATCTGTGCCCCATCTACGAATCTCTACGAACTCCAGAATTCGTACGAACAGTGACATTCGTACGAACACATCGTTCGTACGAACCTTTATGACCGTAGCTTTATACGCTTGATCTCACTAAAAATCAAGCGCAACTTTCAGTAGATTGAGCGTTACTTGGCATGCGATGCGACTTGCTTATGAAACGCACTTTGCGTTTGATTGCAACTTACGCTCAATTTTTATGAAACAGGCCAAAGAACAATCATACTATAATACGTAATATGTTTTGTTATGTATGTAATTACAATCGTGTTCATGACAACTCTATCATAAATAAATATATGATAAATGACGTGTCACTGGTGCGCGCTGCGTGTGCGTGTGTGTGAGTCTCCATGCGTGGGCTTCCATAATCGACACTAACTTTGGAATGTATATAATGGGCATTGTAAACACATTGCATAGAGATTCTGTAAACCATAACAGGTAAAGTATCGGGCTAATGGTTAATTGCATGAAGTGCAAACTATAGCAAGCATAATTTTATGGGTGCCAAGCGACATTCCAACCTCACCTATGTTTTCCCTCTCTTCAATGATGATCACACTTGGCAAGAGCCGATATCATTTCGATTTGATTTCATATTTTTAGGTACCAGTTTTTCATAATGCTGATATACATAAATATACACTTATTTAAAAGAATATCACACATCATGAGTGCATGTACTTGTGTGTGCCTGTGCATACAATTATTTGGAGATAAGGCCTTGAGGAAATAATTTTCTGTAGTATGTATTCTGTGTACCGCAGTTTCCTCAAGGAAAATTCTAAACGGACGAAATTCAATAAAAGGTGCATGCCTCCATTCTATAGGATTTTCTGCTCTATACAGCAGTGCTATCCACTCTCCCATTGTACTCATGGGAGTCGGCATTCTTGAAACACCATTCCCAGTATACGGAGGCATTGTTTGTTATTCAGTCGATAGGTAGAGAAGAATGCAATGTTTTATCTCATTACAGGCTAAGGCTTTCTTGGGGTAGAGATATGATTCATTGAAATCAAACGGACTTGTAATGAGACTAATGCTCCAATAGACGCACGTGAGTCATCGTATCCGCGTGATGCTATTTGTACCACCAGGGGTCGTATGGGTCAATGCACCCTTGGAAGGGCATTGGAATGGTTCGTATTGATAGAAAACAGTATGTTTATTTGAATAATAATACCTCTATGCGTAATCTTTCATGTGGAGTGCCTCATGAAAGCCTCCTTGGCCCAGTATTGTTTTTTAATAAACATTAATGATATGCAATATTCTCGCGCGAAAGCTTTCACTTGTTTTGTAACAAATAAATTATCTTTAAACGTGCAAAAAGGAGACCTAAATATATGTTATTTAGTAACACTATTACTACTCGTTCAAATGACATTTGCTTAATTTTCTACTTAACTAAGTGAATTTTACCAAATTATGTTTGATAACTAAATATGACTTGCGACTATACGACTGACAGTCTTTGGATCCGAAATGAATCACAAGTATAGGGCTCACACCCGTAAATACAATGGACCGTCCCAGACCCCTTCACAAATTCGTACCAAAGATACCAAAATAAATGAAAAAAAAATAATTAAAAATCAATGATGTAGTTTGGCAAAAAACTGAATAGCTGTAGATATTGAGTATGAATTCCTCTACAAATTGCATTTTGGTTGGAAGATGAAAGCTTTTCTGGTGGAATTTGAGGGGACTATATTTCATTGGGTACGTGTACGGAAAATGGGTGATATTTTGAGTGACAAGAACTCGTAGTCTGGCTTTGCGGACCCCTGGACAGAGTTTGAACTGAATTATCCACCCTGAGAATTTGATGGATGAAAGGGTATATCTAACTTATCCAGGTTAGTGAAGCTGAAACACCTCATTTCTCCCAGCTATTTTACAGAATTTTTTGAAATTTGATTTTTAACACACATCCCTATGGGGAAATATTTATGGGTGTGAGCCCTATAGCCTAAGAATAAGCACGTTTGTTTATTTCAGATCCAAAGTCTGTCAGTCGTATAGTGGTGAGACGTGGGACCACCGACTGAAAGTCAAGACTCCTATTCGCTATATACCACGGTACCCCCGCTATGAAAATGAAAAAGCTATAGATCCGGGTTATATGAACGGGAGGGGGGTGTTAACTGTCAGGTGTCGTTGCTACCAATTATACCCCCCCCCCCCATACACACACACACACACAGAGGTCTACACACTATTCGATACCCATTACACTCCCGCACAACTGCCCCTTACTGGTCCTAACGTTTTTTTTTTTTTTTTTTTTTTATGGTGGTTTTTTTTTTAACTTCTTACCACAGCACAACTGTCTTTTCGGGGGATAACTTGCCCTTTCAAAAGTAAATGCTCCAAGTTATAAGGTGGCCGTATTTTCCTCGTCATATCTCTTGCAGTTTGCGTACAGTGGACAACAAGTACCTTGGCGTTCTTATGATGAAAAACGACGACTATCTAGTGGGCGTGTCCACCGATGCAGGTGCCCGCAACACCATGGAGTCGCAGAGCACGATTGTGGAGCTACAGGCAGGCGACGCGGTGTGGCTCCGGCTGGCACCTGGAGATAAATACGGCATTTTCAGCGACATCTACAGATACTCCACGTTTTCCGGCTTCCTCCTCTTCAAATCGTAATCAACTGTTGATGGGATCTTTAGTCGTTTACTCTCGTTTCTTTCCAAATATCCGTCTTAATAAGAGGGTTGGGTGAGGGAGGAATGGGGAAAGGGAGCTCTGACGTTACACTGCAAAATGCAGCGCACTTTTTTGACCCTTTGTTGATTGAGTATATATACTATTATGTAGCTTTCTCGCATCAGAGTGTGTTCCTGTCTTTCTTTCTTTCTTTCTTTCTTTCTTTCTTTCTTTCTTTCCAATGATCAGTTTTCCATTCTAAACGATCCTTTCATGGCTTGCTGTACTATACAGCTCGGCTGAATTAGCAGATTGTTTCGTGCTTCCATATTGACAAAAAATATATATATATTTAAGAAATCTAGAGAGACGGACAGACAGACAGTCAGTGCCAGCGAGACAGACAAATGTAAAACGCAAACGAAAACTCATATAATCCAACTTTGAAAATATCAACCCAGTCTTTTCAAGGAATTAACGCTAAATCTATGTTGGGAAGCGTATACGAATTATTTTCTATTAAACGTAAAAACAAAAACAATAACTGTGAACAAGACAGTTTATGAGGCTATGAATATAGAGATGTAGAAGATTAACATCCGGGTCATCGAAGAAAAAACAAAACAACAACAGTAAACATTGCTTCATTTGGACAAGGACGTCCATCCAACTCTGGGCGAGGAGTGTAATTCTTACCTGTAGGCAATGCGTTATTCTTTCCTTTTCTACCTCTCTCTTCCGTTCCTAATCCTTTTCAAGTGAGGTGAAAGAACACGACAAAAGGAACTTTTCAATCCTTTAATGGGATAATGTATTTCATAATGAAATTTGAAGCTTTTTATGAAGCGTATAAATCCTGAACCCGACAGATTGTCCTACAGTTTAGAAATCTTTACTCTTGTCGTGACTTGTGTCTCAAGTGAACGACATAGAAATGAAAAAAAAAAGAGTTAATAATCAGACGTGAATTTGGGGCAAGATTATTTGTCTTGGATACATGTAAAGTGACGGTGCATTAATTCTATGACTTTTGAGGTGCTGTTCATACAAAAAAAAAAAAACCGCCTGATTCAAGTGCCTTAAACAGAGGAATAACAAAATAAAAGATGTGGTGTTTTACATCAAGAATGATTCTATCTATACATCACAAGACAGTTTTCATAAGTTCATCTGAATGTAGTCTAGTCTAGATGATTGAGTATACTAGTAGTATATCGAGCTCCACTGCATCAAGCTGGACAGGTCAAAGGGTAAAGAGGCCAGACTAAAAATGATCAGTGGTCCTCCACGTTAAGGAATTAGGCTCAGGGTTGACAACCATGTCTCGTAAAAAGACTCTTGTTTTAAAGGAAACAACAACTGCATTACTTACTCATTGTTAAAATGGTAGCATGTTATAAGCTCATGGTTTCGGTAGGTTTGTCGCATGTCCTGATAATAAAATCTGAAATGTATCATGGATAGTGCCAATGACAACTCATGATTCCATCATAAAAACCCAAAACATAAAGTTCGAACGGGATAAGCGCGAGAAGAATCTGCCTGATGAACAGGGTTTGAATTATTATGGATATGAGAGGGGAATATTTTCTAATGCAAAGTTTGTAAGAACAAGCCCTTCCTCTAAAGTTACTTATAGATATTTTTTCATGATGTTGATATCGAACGTACAATGAAATTGAAGATAAACAGACAATGTAAGCAAGCATATCATACACGTAAAGAAGCAAATAGGGGAAATCTCGACTTCTGGAGCACATAATGGCACTGAAAGAATTATGACGAGAGCTACGTCAAAGACGAAAATATTATAAATCATACCAAATCAAGCGAAATCATAACGACGTTGAAAAGGTAGTACCAAAGCTTCCTCTATACATGCCTGAGCATCCGACCAGTTGACGTGATTATGATATTCTCGTTGTCCTTTCGGTCCCAGTGAGGTCGAATCTTATGCGTGAATTATCAAATGATATTAAGAATTCCCCAATCCCCTCCATGATTTCCAGTCCCAACGTACAGCAAAATTTAATCAAAATGAATATTATTGTTGAAGCAGGCGTAAGACATAAGTGCACAATTTTAGTGTAATCATGAATGTACATTCCCTTTATTGAATGTGTCTCCGGAGCATGTTGTATGTGCCAGTTCTACTATGAAATCTATAAGGAATAGGACCTGTTGTACCTTCTTATGTCAGAGCTTACAGGGATCACACGCTAAACTTTTAAGGGTCTAAACTCTGACTGATTTATATTTTTCAGTTCTAAAATGCAAAAACAAAGTTCCGACAACATAAATTCACAAAATGTATACGCAATTTTTTTGTATGCAACATGTTTGTGTGTATATATATATAATGATATAGCTTTAATGAGAAAAAAATAAATTATATGACATGTATGGATTTCTAAATGTTATTATGTATGTTTTGTCTACCTTTCAATTGTGCAAGTCCATAAGCCCTACAATGTGATACGATTTTCTCCTTGTATACAATGTTCCAAATGGCGTACCATACTCAGATATTCGAGTATTACACTTCCGATTTTATGAAATGAAGGGCGGCCCAAAAGATCAAGGACCTTTCACGAAGGCCGGCCTTATAAGCGGTTTACCACGACTGCCTTTCCTGTGCTACTTACCCTTATTTTAATGAAATCTGAACACACTCCTGTTTCCCAGAATACGGCTATGCTACTTTGGTGTTGTTGTCATAATTTATGTTCTTTTCCTTTCTCTTTGTGTGGTTCATTAAATTCACATTCACATGTGGAAAATAAGCTGAAGTGATGAAGAAATTACACGAATGTTATGATATTGACTACAGTTTGACTGTTAAAGCCTCGTTAAGATATTTCTCTTCCACAGGCATGCTGACGACCCTGACGTGCTCATACAGAAGAATTGCTAAGTTTTAGTGAATTGCTTGGCCAAGAATATTAATAAAACTTCCCAGTCCGCGTGTTTTCAATTAAGAACTATCTTTTATATTTATGTGATTTTAATCATTTCTTAACTGTGAGATTCTATTTCCTGAATAGAACTATCAATACTTGAGCTGATTTCATAAAAAAAAGCTGACTTCATAAAAACTTGTACAGAAAAAAAAATACAGCATTAACCGCCATCATTATGATTTCTTATACTTTGTTTCACTTTTCAAAACTGAAATGAATTTAGAAAGATTCAAAAATCCATATATCAATAATTTTTCGTACGTGTAGTGATTTTTCATTTGGGTAGTGATATAAACAGTCGACCTAATTGGTATTAGCATTAGCAAATGATCGTTCATTACACATAAAGCACGTGTCTTTGCTTTATAGTCCTGATAAAGATTGTAATGAATATCCGCACATAAACACACGCGGGCGCGCGTATACACAAACACACGCACACCACTTTTCGTGATATTCCTATATTTGCATTTCGTTCGATATCAGCATCATATTCACAATGAAACGAAAATTAACAATAAGGGTTACTAGTATCTTCTCACTTTTTCGCTTAATCACTTTTTTTTTCATGCAGAGAAATAACATTGAGGTTCATATCTACAAATGAAAAAAGAGACTTAAACACAAACCATTGATGCAAAAGAGATTAATTATTCGACATAAATCTTACAATACAAAAATTAACCCTTATAAGCTTGATCAAACTCATCAATATCTGATTGATTGTACAATATACACACATGAAAAGACAGCATGACGCAAAAGCTCGCAGTAAACTAAAATTTCATGAATCATAATTCAATTTAACGTATTTCCAACACATCATCCTATCCCTTTATATTACTAGCCTGATTTTATTGTGCAAAACCAAATCAATCATCACGTGTGTGTGTGTGTGTGTGTGTGTGTGCATCTAATTACACACACACACACACACACATTCGCACACCACATAAGTGCACACACCACATAAGTGCATCACAACATAATATATGCATTACACTTCAAGATATCGCTTTTTATTTTTCTTCTTCCGACCTTTCAACAAAGCTCTTAAATCCCATTAAGGTGGTGACCACCAAAATGATTAACACACCGTGGTGGAGGGTCTCGTTGACTGAGGGCGCCAGTCCATAATGCATCCTCCCATGGACGTGTTCTTCCTGTCCGCCTCACTCATCCCCAACTTCGCACGGAGGTTTTCAAATGAAGCAAAACCCATCGATCGATATTCCTCCCTGTTTATAACCCATATGGCTCCATCAAACGCTATTGCGGGATATTATTCTAAGCTGCCCGCACCGACCATTGCATCTCGGAAGCTCCTCCGCAAAGACAATTTTTGACGTCGCAAGATCATCGATCGAGTAGCGGAGAGGATAACTTGTGTGTATACGTGCTTTGTGTGCGAGTGTGTCCGTGCCTTATGTATGGTGTTTGAGTGTATGTGAATTCGCGTGTATGCCAGTAGGCGCCAAGTATACATACTTTCACTATGCGCGTGAACCCTGACATAATGCAATCGTAGGCACGGGGGTTCTCCTAGATCGTCCGCCGTGCAACTTAGCGTACCTCTTCACGTTGCTGCAGGCATCAGTGGAATTGTCATCGCGAGATTGTAGGCGGAAGGTGGACTTGACAAGAGCAATCTGCCCGCTTTATTGAGACAAGGTGACGAGAGCTTACCGGCATCTTACGATGTATCTGAGACTGGCCCTGCTGCTTTTAATATCCGGTGAGTAGATGACTGTTAAGGACAGCACTCTCGTATCTTTGAAACCAATTGGACAGAATGTCGTGTTCCATACGGTAAAGGAATTTTGTATGGTCACTGTAAAGGTTAGCATCGAACCATCGATGTCTAGCCACGTACCTTTAAGTTAGGAACGAACGACCCACGCACTTGATTAAAAATGTGAATGAGAATCACACCTCATTTTGTGTGTGGGAAGAGAGCTAGAGACAGAGAGAGATAGAAAGAGAGATAGGGAGAGAGGGAGATAGCATAGCTAGCTATCATTTTGAATGTCAGAAATATTCGGGGGCACGTGTACTATGAAAATGATTTAGCGAGTAAATTCCAGCATTGCTGCATTATTTGATAAATTTGGATTGATGATTCGTGGATTCGTTGACTCCCTGAATACTTTCTCCTTGTCTCTATAAAAAAAAAAAAAAAACCCTGCCCAGTGCTTGCAGGGTTTCGAAGAACGATCTAGACTGTTTGTACGCCAAAAGCAAACATGGCGGTAGTATCGAAGGCATTCCTCCACACCATTTGCCGGAATGAGTGTAATTGAAGGGATTCTCTGCTCCGTATTCAAATTGATCCGGGAATAAAAATGAATTTCGTCAAGCAAACGGCAGTACAAAGGGGGTATGAATAGAATAGAAAATCAAATTCCACACCAGTTAGTATTATTATGCAAAATTTACAAACATGATTTGGGTTACTAATCATTCAACCATAGCTATTCAGGTAATATGCAACTCAAGAATCCCTCATTTTCTGTATTTTTGTTGATAATTATTGTTTTCTATGAGTGCTTTGAAATCCATGTGTTAAAGCCTAGATCATGAGAGACCTTTAAGCACCACTAAAGAGACACCACTAAATCATGATGATGACATACCGCCTAGTTCATGAAAACATGAAATCATTTTAAATTCGATATCTTTTACTTACTGATTATTGATACTGCTCCACTTGATGCTCTATTCTTCGAACTTTTCTTCATCATGGTGTGCGATTCACCATTATTGCGAGCCGTTTGTCAACAAGAAGAGGATAAAGAACTATAGCCATTTTGGTATAGCTGATGAGTCATTATAGCACGATCTCTCCTTATTTCGTAGTCCTTTCGTGTAGCTATCCAACAAATCAAGGGGACCTAAAAGAAGAGACGAAGATGGTTTTAATAAGCACACTACCTGCCTTCCATGTAGAATATTGATTCATACTAACATAAAAATGTATGACAACTGGGAACACATCACACAATTGGAATTGTATGTATTTGTATAATCTTTATTGTTTGAGCGCATAGGGCAATGTACTCTGTGTTATGCGCTATAAGCACTGTCAATTATCATTATTATTATTATTATTATTATTATTATTATTATTATTATTATCATTATTATTATTATTATTATTAGATTAAACACACAATGTCATGTATGCACACACGTATATATATATATATATATATATATATATATATATATATATATAATATACACAGACGTATGCGGATATACATATCACGTGCGTGTACTTTGTGTGTGTGTGTGATTGTGTGCTTTAGTTCATGTATGATATTAAATGGACACCTACATGATTATCATCCGTGATCATATTATCAATGATTACCTTCGAGTATTCTCATTCTTTGTGGGCAGGTCACCACAACACCTCTCTTTATGAGACGATTACACTACATAATATACTGTATATTACACTCATAGGAGCTCAGACTAATCATTCCGTCTTAGTATCCTTACATTTTCCACAGACATCTTTTTTTTCCCCACAGTTTAAACGAAAATGTAAATAATAATTAATATGTATACGTGTATTTTGTAATCATTTGGATTGGGTGTTCCTTTTGGTGTATGCTTCTGTGGTTGTTGATATATGCGTGTTCCTGCGTTTGAAGGAACGAAATGAGATGCAGTGTCTCTACATGTACTGTATAGGCCTACATGATATACAGCATTCAAAACAAATGGACTATAAAACCACTATAATTGACAACGTGGTGACACAGTGCATCTTTATCATAAATTACTCTGATCCCTCTTACATATACAAAATAAGAAGGTGTTTCTTTGTGTTTCTGTATTTGCCTTGTGGATTATGTATAATATCCGTATGCAAATCCACACATCAAGTGACATGCGTGTGTACAGATATTTTGTGTAAACACAATGCAACTGTGCATATTGTATACATAGTATAACCTAATATGTATACAAATACATACATACATGCATGCATGCATTCATAATATGAAGGCATTTGTATATATACATTTTATCTCTATACACTGAGAGTACGTACGTGTGTAGAATAATCGTAGAACTAGGACATAACGAGAATCATAACCATTCCAGCGCACTGTACCGTATGTCCCCCCCCCCAAAAAAAAAAAAAAAATGACAACGGGAGCTCCGCAATGATATCTTTAGAAATAGAGAATCAATCTAAATACAAATTCAGGGTATGAAACTATAACTCATTGCCCACATCTTACAGAAAACCTCATTCGATTTGCTTCAGTGGTCAAAGAGAAATGAGGAATTTTGTAGAGGATGTCAGGAATCTCTTCCCTCCAAGTTTTGTCTATTGTATTCACACACAAGAGCATCGAAGTGCTAAACTTGGAAGAATCAGACTCATGACATGCTTTTGCAACAATCCACATTTCTCTGTGACCGCTTTACCAAATCGAATGGGGTTTTCTGCAAAATAGAGCTAAGATGTTATATTTTAAGACCTTGAAGTAGCATTTAGACAGTTTAATCATATTGGGTGCTATCAATGCGAAAATCTGATTGTATTTTTTTTTTAGGGGATAATGAGATAACTTATCAATTATACACCCACATGTCTCCAGCGTCGTTGGACATTTTCCCACTGCGGTGTGTTGTATAGGCGCAATTGTAATGGAATTAAACTTCCCTCGAAGCAGTTTGACAGTATGCCCAATGAAAAAAAATTCATTTCCGGCGATATTTCCATACAAAGAAGATCAAAAAAAAAATGCACACTGTAACGTTTCCTGTACAGTTCTATACACCGGATTTTGCTGACGCCACCGATGCACTGACGCTCGTGGGCGAGCGCGTAGACATCGCTCACCAATTATTCGCGGAAGAGATATTCACTTTGGTGAGGAAAGAAAGGGAGAATGCAGAGACGGAGAGGGGGAGTAAGAGAGAAAGCGAGAGAGTGATATAACCTATATTCATTGGGAGAGACGGTGCGAAGGGAGGAGAGGGTTCTGAGTCCGATTTATTGACACAACGTAGCATTAATTGACAGGCTCCTATTAATCACATAGAGATATTATTTACTCAGAAAACTAGAAGATGGTATGCCCCGATCTATCACTGTTTCAAATTCAGTGGTTTAGTATATCTCGTTTCCACGACTGTGTGTCTATGGAATTTAGCGTGTCCGATACTACTGAAGCCAAACGTTATGGAAATTATGTGTCAGGTAGGACAAGGCATTATGTTTATACATAATATATATATATATATATATATATATATATATATATATATATATATATATATATATATAATACACTCACACACACACATGCATATATATATATATATATATATATATATATATATATATATATATGTATGTATCATAGTATTGTTACTTTCTGATAATTTTTTTTGTTATTTGAAATGAAATAGATGAAATGAAATGAAATGAAAATATATACTAATATACAAGTATTTATTGCCTGAATTCTATATTCCGTTAAAGCAAAATATGCATTTGATTTGTTACATGGTATGTTAGGTGATACAGTTAGGATTAACACAATGAACAAAATTTTATATCTATAATCACCTACAGTTCAGCCTGTGCCACACTTCATAAATCTCCCGAATAGCAAATAGTGACTTGTGTCTTTTAAAACCACCCAAGTTTTTCCTTGCATACTTAGTAGCATTACTGTCGTGATAGGAAATACGTAGCGGTGTTTTCCCATTGTGCCGTACGCGCATGTAAAATCCTGCTCTTGGCATTATATATGTTCATGAAAATAGGGTACAAATCTTATCCTTATAGTCAGCCCAGTCAAGCCTTCGTCAAAACCGAAATCATAATGATAATGTATGAACATAAAAAAAAAATCTATCCAAGTGAAAGAAATAACTTTGATCTATTATACTAGGAGATGGATGTATCATTTTTTTTAACGGTTAAATGGAAAATGTAGGTATGTGCTAATATCTTGACGCTGCTCTGTGCGATTATTTATTTTCTCAGAGCATGTGTTGATATTATATGTGTACATATATATATATATATATATATATATATATATATATATATATATATACAACAAGGCGAGTGTGCTCTCTTTTTGGGATTCCACAGTGTGTCACAAATTGCTGTGAATATATGTTCACTACGGGCTCTGAAACGGTAATTTTATTAAAGTACACAGCATAACACGCAGGTAGGCCTATCTAAATCTGTCAATGTAAGTAAGGAAGGGAAGGGAAAAAAGAACGAAGGGAAACTCTTGACCTTTTGATGTGGGACCGAGCAAACCTCACGTCACTTGTTCCAAGATTACCAACCCTTAAACTGACGATTTCAGTACTTGTGGGTGCTTCATGGCGTCAGCGAAGATGCACTGGAGTATATAAGAAGACGCATGAATAATCCTATTCTGTGGTTGATGTTACGCCCGTAACCGAGGGGAGGGGAGATTGGGTAATAATAAGAGAGAAAAATAATGATAGAATGGATGTGATGGAACAGTCACGTCATTCCGGCTTAATAATTACATGGGTGTGGCTCCCCTTTTTTAATCGTGTGATGTTTACGTGAATATAAATAGAGAGGCGATATCATTATTGTTATTTGATATTTTATCACGCATTTTACTTCTCGATTTAAAGTCAGGATGATTATGCAGATCCCCGTCCATTTTTATTTAAAAGGAGGTTTGATTTTATTTGATTTGTAATTAAAGTTGACCCTGAAATTTTTGAGGGTATATATTCGTTTACGTTTGCTTTGCCTATATCAACGTTTACAAAACATTTCGCTTGTGACACGACGTAAAACTTACTTGACAATGCTTGATACATTATCACTGTGTTGTGTCTTCATAATTTATTAGCACAGTCGCTGCACACAAAACCTGTTTACGTTAACTTTATTTTGTTTTTACTTTCGTTTTAATCATCATGTAGCGTATCAGATCTGCCACTGACGGGTCTAGGGCAATTACCCCCTGGGCAATTACCCCGCACCCTTCCCCTGGCCCTAATCGTAATCCTAATCCTGAACCTAACCCTAACCCTAACCCAAACTCCTAACCCTAAACCTAACCCTAACCCTAATCTCTACTCTAACCTTACCACCAACCAGTAATTGGCCGGGGGGTAATTGCCCTCTCGGGGTAATTGCCCGGATACGCCACTGACATAAGCGCGTTTAAAGCAAAGTTCATTCTGAGTAAGGTCAGTTTGGGGAATCAAGGATTAAAACATGATGAATGTGATGAATGTGGGTTCCTACAGTAAAGTTTGTTACCCCTCCCAATTTTGTCTGATAACATAACTAACATGATGCAACTTACAAACGAACCTCCTCTTTGAAGGCTTTTTTGTTTCGCAGCGGGGAAAGTGGTCATCAGGAGGTTATCCGTTTAAAATCATGAAGAATCAATCTTTTCTTGACAATTCAACAAAATTGACCCTCTCTCCCGCCTACCGTTTCACTGCTAAATCATTACAAATGTCAAACAATCTAATATACAGGATATGATTCTTCTTAAATTTCTTTGAGAGAGTATAAAGTATATCTCTGCAGGAAAGAACACAGCAGTGTCTCATTATGTGTCACATATAGTCGACTGTGTGAAAATCCTCAAATTTAACAGTGTGGAGATGATTTCACACTGTGGTTTTTTTTTTTTTTTTGTTAAAGAGAATTCACATAGTTATGTTATTTTTCTGTATCAAACCTTGAATTGATGACTCACAATGTGCTCACATTGTTAAAACCCTCAAAATTCCACAGTGTGAAGAGATTTCACACTGTGTTCACAGTGTGTTCCACATTGTGTATCCCACTGTGGGGCACTGTGTTCTTTCCAACAAGGATATCTTGCGAAGTGCAATTGAATGGGGAACATAATTATGAGGCTAATTCAGGGCATTTCCTCGTAAAAATTATGATTATCATGAAAATTTAAACTTACGTAGTGCTTAATATATTACATTAGTCTGACGAATGTTGAGTTGTACACTTTATGATGAAACGTTGTTGAGTAGTGTCGCGTAGATGTCTATGGTACTTTGGGGATGGCCATATCAATTTTTCTTCTTTTTTGGGGGGGGGGGGGGATGGGGTGGGAAGTGGGGGAGGGTGGACTGATCAGATGCGTTGGGCAAGTACCTAGTGAAGATCCGAGGGAGAGGAAGAACGCATGGTTGAGGAAAACAGGATGTTGACGTCTTGTTTTGTATTCAGGAATATTCAATCAAGTAGGTAGTGACATTTTAACAAAGTCGGTGGGATAGCATTCGACACCACGATGAGTGTTGGCAAAATGGTTACTAATTAGGTAATATCACTGACGATAAAACGTGACGATCCCCAAATTACAGTTCTTTCATGTGATTTCACATTCTCTGCGCACAATAAACATAAAAGTGATCTTCCCTGAATACGCTCATATATGCAATGTATACATGTATCTATAATGTTATATATATATATACATTAGTGTATGTGTGTGTGTGAGTGTGTGTGAGTGTATATATATATATATATATATATATATATATATACAAGTGTATGTGTGTGTGTGTGAGTGTGTGTGAGTGTATATATATATATATATATATATATATATATATATATATATTTATTTATATATATATAAGTTTCCGACAAGCAAAAAGAACGATCACTGATATAGATTATGTAGAAAACACCTATACTCGTCTAAAGTCCTATACTCGTCTCCAGACCTACATTTTCAATTAAATTGACCATACCTGTATGTATATGTGAACGTATATATTGTTTGTTGGTTTATTGTCTTATCATTTTCTGTGATACTCTGGTAACGTGACACAATTATGTACTCTGTTCTATGTATAGCGCCTTGAGTATCTTTTTTTAGGTACAAATGAGCGCTTTATAAGAGTCTCACTATTATTATTATTATTATTATTAAAGTTGACTGAAAGGCTTTAGCTCTGAAAAAAAAAAAACGTCAAAATTGCCACGCCCACAGGAATAAGTATTGTCTGCTCAACTATATACAGACATTGCAACTTTGTATCCTTTTGTGTTGTTTTTTTTCTCTGCAACTTTTCAAGAAATCAATATACAAACGAAACTAAAACAGTAGCAATGATAATAAGTATATATTTTGTGAAAATCAAGTTTTATCAAAAAGTTAATAGAAATTATATTGAAGAAATTTTCAGATGCAAGATAACAAGTGTAACCGTTCTAAATACTACATGATATTTTAATACTGCTTTTTAATTGATTGAATTATTCATTTCATGAGTAATCTACCATCTAATGTATCTATCTATTTGTCGCAATTTCTTTGAATTTTTTTCGTAAAAGTTTTCCAAAGAAAGATGTAATTGATGATAGATTGATAGATGTTAAAAGATTTGGAAGAGCACTCCATATACATCAGGTCCATATTGTCTTAATGATTTGTGAGCTGATAGAATTTTTGGGTGAATGTAGTTGTGAGTATATTATTGGGCAAGAATAAATTACATTTTGAAACATAAGGTAGCCAGTTTGTTGTTATTGTTGTTGTTGTTTTACTTAAACATTGCTCTTTAAGGAAAAAGCGAGTTTAATGCATTTCTGTATCACAGGGATCTTGTAAATATTTATCTAGTTCAAGTTCAAGTTCAAGTTCAAATTGATTAACTTCATTGATAAGATAAAAATATTGATAAAATCAAAATCGCCATAAAAGAAGCATGGATTATCTTTTAAAGGCATTATTTACCATTTGCAGATGAAATAAAAACCAATTTTTAGTGCTTCAAAATACTTCGAAAATGTGAGTTTGGGATAAGAACAACCAATGTAAAAATTTTAGTCATTATAATCAATGTTAAGTATTGCTAAATAAACTAAATGTGAACAATAGTTATGATTACATTGTTTCTAGACTAAACCGTCTACAGTTGTGGTTTAGTGAGAAAAATAGTGACATCTCCTTATATTTTGGGCTCTATTGCGAAATTTGTATATGGTAGGATGTTTTGTGATAAAACTGACCTACAACACACTGCCATATGCATCAAATCTGATAAGTGGAAATCACTGCTCCCAACGGTAAACGATACCTTAAGATGGATAATAATCAACTATAGATCTGTACTGCAATGCCAGTCTTTGTTTGAAATTGACTTCTGTCATTCTCCTCCTGTTGCAGCTGGCGTACAATGCCAGGCTCCCTCAGCGTCGGAGGACAATGAAGAGTCCGACATCGGCCAAGAGGACTTTGGCCCGCCGTTCCTGGACCCTGAGACTGGAGCCGTTGAAACAGCTCCAAGTAGCGAGGTATAAATTCCAGTGATATCGTGGATATGATACATGAGGATTTTGATGTTGCTGTTATGTTGTGCGTTTGTTTGTCTATTGCGATTTTCAGTTGTGTGTTCGTTGCTTTGGATTCCATCAATCATGTACCGAGCCCTTACAAAGAAGGAACCAATTGGATTAATTTTCTGCATCTCCATTAATTTCTTGTCCATTTAGGTGTATGTGTGAAATTTGAGCATATCTCACTTTTAGGGCACGAGAAGAGTTAAATAGACGAAATGTTGGCAAGAATAAGTCAAGTACACAACGTATCCTTCCCTATAAAATTGACGTACAGTGTAAATGATGCTAAGCACAGAGGAGACACCTCTCTTCATCACCACGTGTTTTCTAAAACTATAACTTGTATCGCTTATAACTCTCTATACTATAGATACTATAGAAACCCGCTGCAAATGAAAAACGTTCAAGATAGCTTCGGGCTTTTTTTTTTTTCTTTTTTTTTCTTTTTTTTTACTTTACTTCTGTTTTTTTTTTTTTCTCAAGATGTGATGGAAAGTTATACATTGGATTATCTACTTGCCTGGCAGGTATACAAAGGAAATTTATTCTCTAAAACACAATTACATTTAAGCTCCAGACTTGCCTTCAGGCTTCCCAGCCAATTGAGATTGTAAGCATCAAATTATTGAGTAGTCAGCGATAGATAAGGGTCCCTTTCCTAATTTGTTAACGAATTCTTTTGAATATTACGCTAGTTTGATTTGATTTTAGCGTATCATGTTGCTCCATTTCACGAGGAGAGGATGAGAAATCCTGTTACTTTTCGTAGTGCAATAAATGTAGGGCTCTTCTTCATACGTTTTTGCAAATAAAGCCAATGCCCCTCCCCTTAACACGCAAACACACACACACACACACACACACACACACCCATAAACATAAACACACAGACACACTCGTCACGGGACATCGGTCAAGTCGCAGATACTACGAGGCGGATGTCTCTCAATAACTCTTTCAGAAAGTCTTCCTTAACCCCCCCCCTCCCTCCAAGAAAAGACGACCCCATTTCCCGAGAAGAGGAATACGCAGACGATGCAAACAATCCGAACATGATAACTATGTTAGGCACACCAGCATCTGGCTCTAATGTTTTCTTTCCAATGAGACAAGCCCCTTACCCAAATCTCTCAGTGTGTGTCTGATGATGCGATTGTCCCTTTCGTTTCTCAACTGAATCCATCACAATCAAACATAACAACCTGAAACAACTCAGCCACTCAAGAAAACGGACGTCAGGAGTTATAGTGCTACCACTTCTGGCAAAGAAGCATGTACGTTAAAGAGCGTAGGTAGTCTGAAGAGTTCAACGCAATAAAATCTCTCGTTATGGATCTGACCGTAATTGGAATTCTGTCATTAGTATAGTTTAAGCTGCAACCCTTTAACGACCGTGACGACTGCATACTGCCAGGTTCAGTTTGAAAATGGACACTGCAAACTGTAGAAACCTTAACGCTGCATTATTTTAAGAAACGTTCATAATATATATATATATATATATATATATATATATATATATACATACATACACACACATAAATATATATATATATATATATATATATATATATATATATATATATATATATTATATATGACCTATTATCATAATGTATATACACACTATATAGAGGCAAGTGTTGTTGTTTTTTTAAGATCTCAGGACGTTTGGAATAATATCTAAGAGATGCTGACATTAATTTGCTTTGGAATACAATGCATTTTGCTGGTGTCATAGGCATAATCATACTCATGCAACATACTGTAGGGAAATGATAAACACTGAAGTAAGAAGTGCTGAGACATTATATTGATGTCTTTGTTAATTCAAAATCCTTCTATTTTCTTTATTATACCACAATTGCCTGCACATTGAACACTTCAAAAAATGCTGTGATTAAAGTTGCATTCTATATATTATGTTGATAAGGGAGAAGCTTGTTATCAAAGAGATAGTAATGTTTTGGCTACTTAATAGTAGGCTCAGGTTTCTTATAAGAAGGAAAAATTCTTTTTAATACATAATCAGTGCATTAGTGACAAAAAATAACAATGTAGACCTTTTTTTTTTTCCTATGGCGCCACATGGCGTGTGGCCGGTTTGAATGCAACGCAAGTTAAAATATCTTTCTACCATCATTTTGTGATACATTTTCTAGCCTGCTACATTTCAGGCAAAAAAACAAAACAAAACAAAACAAAACAAAACCCACCCAAAACAACAACAACAACAACCAAAATGTATTCAACTCAACAAAATAATGTAATAGTAAATCCTGCTGTACTCATGCGTCAATAAAAGTAGATACATTTAGCAATATGAACGTTATGCTTCATTGTTACAAGACATTCCACTTTCTGTCTGAATATACCAGAATGAATTAATAAGATTTGTTTACATATTGGTCCAGAAAGAAGCCGACTGTTTAACATTTGAAAATTATATATTTGAAATTGTACAAACAAGTTCAATTTGTTGCTAAAAATGTTTCCGAGTATACTGACTGATATTTGACCTCCGCTGCAAAGCGTTTGACAATGGTCATAAAAATCGCTCTTTTTCGGGCCCTCTGTAATATTCGTGAAGTAAACTACTTTATCATACCATCACTTGAAGAAAAAAGTAACGTTATTTCTCAAGCAGTCATTTTGAAATATCCACGTTGTTCTTATTGTTGAAAAAAAATGTTCATGGTGTTTCGATCATTTTGCAATTGATGACGTATATCAATTCATAAGCCAGTTTAAAAAAATTATTGTGTTTCTGCCGGTAACGATTTATATTTCATTACACGTGTAACAAAATGATTGTAATTAAAGCAAAAAATCTCAGTACATAATCAAAATTAAAAACGACAACGCAAGCTGGATGAAACATTACTCAGAGAGGGGAATGGAATGTGACCTTTTCTAGTGGATACATGGTGCATGGGCGGAAAGAAAAAGAATTGGATGGATCAAACTTTTGAATGAGCTTAGTTCAACTATTTAATTGAATTTTTAAAGTTGAAGAACACCTCTGACTACTGTGCAGACTCTCAGAATCTGTAGTGTAACAACAATGGTTTAATTACATATTGCGAGGTAATAGAAATCCCTTCATCAAGTGTTATCTACAAGAAATGTTGGAAATGCTATAACATGAATTGCAACAGACTTTTACCGCAAGGTAGACAAGCAATATATTTTGCATTTTTCTTTTTTTTTATATTTAAGTTTAAAAACCTATCTTTTTAAGCTTTTTAAGTTCAGCAAACAACCGTGATTGCTTGTTCCAATTACACATATGTGTCTTGGTGTGCGTCATTTGAAGATATGGCAGTATAGAGCTCCTTTTCCATAACATTGTTTTTGTCCACCCAGTAAACTGACTTTATCTCGATAGTAACCAATTTGCTACCTTTTGTTTCTTGTTTTCTTTCTATAATTATTTTACCTTTTCACTGCAGGCACCCCAGTCTGTACCTGAACCGCTGAACTACAGCATTGTGACACAAGCAACCACAATAGCGCCCTCTCACGCCGAGATAGCTAACTTTACTGTTCGGGATGGTGAAGGGAACGCCTGTATTCGCGCGTGCTTCTCAGCTGTGCTCAATATATTTTACAGCAACAAAGAGGTTAGTTTAATAGAGAGAGAGAGAGAGAGAGAAGGCGACCACTCTTTGAATGCAAACAAGATAAAAGTGTGATCACAAAATGTGTTAATTCCACTTTTGTCAACTTGAGAAATTCATAACCGCGAAAAGATAAGGACAAATTAAATGATAGTAAAATGTTTGGTATTTTCAATAACTTAACAATATTTCTTTTTATGCAACAGGTGAAATATCAGTCAAAATGTTTTATGTTGTTTTGCGCTCAATCCATTTTGCGATCAAACTCTTCAAGTAATGTTCAATTTTCAGACGTCCCTTTGCAGCCGTCTTTCGATTAACTCCAGTTAGCGCGAACTGTTAGCTTGTAACAGTACAGTAATAGTGTGGAAGATGCAGATACCTAGCTCTTGAATAGCTTTCCTCGCATTGTGAAAATCTTGTTGTGAGGATATGTGAAAATGAGTTATGTATACTAGACTGAAAAAGAAGAAAAACCGACGTTTAAAGCACATTTAATTCAACGACATGAGTAGTTCAAAATAAGATAGATATTACTATCATTATTATTATTATTATTATTATCATAATATTCATGATCATCATCATAACCTCGCTTACAGGCAAAACCCACTAATTCTCTTTCTCTCCTTTTAAAATGGTCTTTGTACGGAAATTAGCCGCTCTACATAGGCAAAACTATAATGATTCCTCAGTCTTTATGAAATTATGATTTTGTTGTAGAGCGAAGAGGAGGAGGTTACCGTCCCCCTGCCACGTAAAGCCACCGCCACTGGGTCCTGCGGGTCGGCCGCCCTACCCGCCTTGCTGTCAATCCAGTGGAGCGAGGGAAAATACAACCTTAAGTTTACCTTCGAGAACGTAAGACAGATCTCTCCTCTTCCTGAAAAGACGCTTTATGTATATTATGTTATGCACCATTTATATCTACGTATAATAATATTGAATCCTAGTATGAGAACACTTGGCCATAATATGGTACAACAATGCACAATTATACAATTCAGAATGTGGTAATGCCACGAATTCTGTCAGAGTGAGAGTCGCAAATCACGTTGAAAATATACATAATACATAAAATACCAGCCAATTCATAGATACATTGTATCAAGGTGAGAAAGATGATGATATTAGCTGCTTAACATTTTTTTAATTTTTTTTTTAATTTTTTAATTTTTTAATTTTTCATTTATTTATTTATTTATTTATTTATTTATTTATTTTTTTTTTTTTGGGGGGGGGGGCATTTCGGCCCAGTTGAAAGTATAAAAGTTACACACCAACATATCCCTCATCCCTGCAAATGCAAATTATGCATCACTCATTTATTGAACAAATCATGCTATGACTGCTATGAATCGAGAATATCTGTAAAACATTGTGAAGAATTCGTGACCTTAGGACAAAAGTTGTCATTTTGCATTAAAACAAACAACAGCAACCGAATGGAATATTCTGAAATGTTCGAAGACAAGAAATATGAAATTCTACCACTATCATATACAGTATACTGACCTGGAAGTGAAAGGGTAGAATGTGGTTTACAATTTTCAAATTCAACAGATTTAAGTACGTACATATAATTTAGATTCAATTTGACTCAATTGTTGTAACTTCAAAACAGTGCAATACAGTACCGACAATCAATTTAATAGAAATTAGAACGGAATGACAAAATAAACATTCTGTAGATGATTTGATTTAAACATTTTGGAGTCTGTAACATATACTTGTATATTGAACCTTTTTACTAACACCAACAGTAAAAAAAAAAAAAAAATCGAAGCTCGCTTGTCAAGTAAGTTAAAAGTACATATTCAAGTGAGTTAACATTAAAAATATAAATTGCTATCATTTTTTTTTTTGTCTTTTGGGCCTGATGTTACCATCATGATGAGAGGTGGCCCTAGATTACCAAATTGTAAACCATAATCAAAATAACTTATACACTGTATGCATATACAAAATAACAAAAATCATTTCTTACAACAAACTAATTAAATACGAATTAACACAATTCTTAAATCTGTCCATGTTTGGAGCTAGAGGAAATATGTTGGTGGGAAGTGAGTTCCATAACCGAGTCGTCCTTGGTATGTCGGAAGACTGATGGAGATACGTGTATAATCTGCAAAAGTGATTCAAAGCTGTAGCATGTAGAATCGTTTTCAAATATCAGTAAGAATATAAACACCGTGGATGATTGCAAAAGACATTTAGAATACAAGGTTAAAAAAAAAGTGATTGTTATCACGTCTCAAAGATTATTCATGAATTTTTTTATATTTTATTCGAATTCAATTCAGTGCCATAGAATTCACATTCACAAAACAATACAAAACATTATACAAAGACAACAACATTGCATTGATCGCACGAATGCACAGCACACGTACACACGCACACACACACACACACACACACACTCATTCTCTCTCAAGATCTGTTTGAGATTAGTGTAAAATGTGTAAGCATGGAGATAGCTCCATGGTGTAAGTGTTAAATGAAGCATGATCATACTTGCAGCAATTGATCTTTTCCCCAAGACTTTGGCAACGGAGCAAAACAAACAAAACCAATAAATCAATGTTATGCCACCTGCTGCTATCGATGTGATTTATTCGCAGACGACAGCCGATGGTAAGGAATCTTGGAAGGCGCGAAAAGTGCAGTTCACGTATAACATGAGCGACCCTACATACTTCAAGAACCCGGCAAGAGGTAAGAGTGATGTCGCAGCAAATTTGTATGTTTTGTAGGAGCTTTCTCATAAAAAAAAAAAAAAGTGAAAGGTAAAGGACAATTGGCTAAAACGAAATTGTCTTGGTACAAACATGGACCTACTAGGTCCATGGTACAAACATGACAAAATGTTTCATTCCTCTCTGTTTATTAAAGTCATAGTCATTTTTAGCAGCGGATCGGGGGGAGGGGGGCATGGGGCGCGCGCCCCTCTTTATATTTTGTTGAAACAAAAGAAATAAAAAGAACAAATGGGGGCGCGCGTGCGTCCCTCTTTAATTCTGTTAAGGCTCCGCCCCCCTTTCACGGAATTCCTGGATCCGCCCCTGATTTTATGCTAATGTGACTTTTCGGGTTTCCCGCATTGTTCACATTTCGTTTAACTATCGACACATAGTTCTCACACGAAATGATTGGCGTATAGAGATGCTCTTATATATAACAGCGCAATATTGGAATTTGGAAAATGGGACCATCGCAATTTATGTGAAACAAAAAAAAAATGCATGCCAGTGAATTTGATATGCCATTTAAAAAAAAAAGATATTACTTGATGGATGCATCAAAAGAAATACTGGACAATAATGAGATCGATAACCTTATGCTGATTTGCATAATACTTTTTTTTTAATTGGACGACAAGCTGGCTTTCTAAAACCAAAATGCCTATATTTATCTCTTAAATAGTCTCAAACTAACTGTTATCACCGATATCCATTATCGTATGATGTTTACACATAAGCGGTATAACCTTCCTTTCCATGAAGCAAGGGCAACACGAAAAAAAAAGAAAAAAGTACCAGACAGTCTGCAATAATGATATTTTATTCCATACGCCTACATTTGATTTCGAAGTAAACTAACTTGTTAACAGGGAAAAAGCGTTAAGACACTTGTAGGGTGAGTGTTGTATGAGTCAAATTAGACTCCAATAATGTCTTTCATTGCTAAATATAAATATGTCAGGATACATTTCTGTTTGAGTATAACGTTTCGAACGAGGTTCCGTGTTTAATCCTGCAAAGTGCTTTCGTCCTTGGACAAGATGTTTTTCCCCGTGATGTCCCCCTCGACTTGGTTACCTGGCAATCCTGGGATAATGAATAATAATGTCAGAGCCCTCTTGCCAGCTTGCAGAGCAATGCCAACACTGAAGAGGCTCCCTTGGACATCAAACCATTTTCATTATCATTGTCAGATTTTTGGATGCCATGCAGATACGTTATACATTACAGATGGATTCCGAGTATTTAACTATCCGAGGATTTAAGTTGTAGCTTTGATATAATTTCAGGGAATGACGGTCATGCAGGCCCAGTAAATACAACATTATTATGTTGCCCTCCTCATAAATCCCCATTTTGTACCTGTATGACTGCATGTTTAAGTTACTGAGACTGATACAATGTAAGTGCTATTTTATGTACAGATTTCGACATAGTTGATGGGGTGTGTGGTAGAAGACGTGTGGGTCATGGCAATTAAGTTTACCTTTTCCTGCCCCTGGCAGCCCTAGCTGTTTTCTATGTCACAATCTAGCCTTTTTTTTTTCTTTCTCATTTGTGCTTTGTTTCTGTCCTATAATTCATCTTATCTTTGTTATGCTTAATCAAATGTGTTTTGTGTTTACCCATGTACACATGTCAGAAATGCCAAGTAAATAATAATGATAATAATAATGATAATAATAATAATAATAATAATAATAATAATAATAATAATAATAATAATAACACTAATACTAATGATACCAATAATAATAATAGTATTGGCTTGAGGCATCACAGTCATCAGTAGCGTAATTGTTCAACACCGTACAACACTGTTGTTGTTGCTGTAGTTTTGACAGTTGCTATATAACAGCACCGCTGATCATCACTATTGTTCTCTCTTTCAAAATGTCGCCCCCAACAGCTGGTGTCCACACGGTGCGCAGTGAATCCGACGATTCGTTCTTCAAGACCCCTGCCAAAAAGTCGAGAAAGTGCGATGCCGAGAGCGATATTCAACTACTCGGCGGAAGCAATAATGACACCTTCAAAGTCCTGCTAGAGTTACGTAATTTACAACTCCAACCTTACAACGTGATGCATGATTCATTTAGTGAAGGTAAGACAACATTCCACATTTCTTTTTGACAGACTTGTAATCTTTTTACATTGAAAAAAATAAGTAAAAAACAGGTCATTAAAAGGAGATAAACTGAAAATGATTACATGCAAAAATGTTTCTCGAAATGGCAGGTTGACGGGATACTGGGTATTTATTGTTAGCTTTTTGTTGTTGTTTTTTCTCGTCTCTATCACAACACGTTCATAAATGGCCGATTTTTCTTTTTTTCAGCATAGTATTTTTGTCTACAGTTATATTTTTAGTTGAAAATGAAAGTGAATAAATGGAATAAAATGAAGTGAAATGGCTGTTCAGGACACAGAGATCTAAAATCGGTATTTGAAGGATAAATCTTCCGTATCCCCAATAACTACCATTTCCAAAGGACTCTTTTTACGACTTCATTGCTTCCTTTTAAATAACATGAAAGGTATTTCAATAACAGCCTGCCGAAACTCGGTTGCTATTATTTACATGAAAAGAAGAAATGCTTAAAAGAAAACTGTATTGACAATTTCTAATTGTCTGATAATTCTAATCTACATTTTTTGATGCCTACAACTGGAAAGAGAGGATTCTAAAACCCAGGATAAGCCTGTAATGATTTTTTGAAAAAAAAAAATGAAAACGAGCAAGCCAAGGAACGATCCACACAATTTGGCATACGTCACAGGTGCCACCCTCCGACTTTAGCAAAACGAACTACACATGTCAATTTACTGATGAAATCTCACATGAAGTACTGCAAAAATTGTTATTTAATAAAATTGCATTATGGAGCTGAAATTAACATGTTGAACAATATCAATTAATTTTTAAAAGGAATCTCTTCAAAAGCTTTTTATTTAGATAAAATTTGTGGGGAATATTCCAGATATGCAAAATGAAATTGGCATCATTGTCCGAACGTGCTGCCCATAGAAAACTGTAAGTAAACGTTGCACTAACTATACTATGCATTGATGATATACATGGTTCGACAGTTCAAATTTATCTAACGAAGATGAGGACTGAATGATAGTCAACGGCAATCACGGTTTACGCCTAGTTAGAAGAAAACGGCACCAAGTACACATAGACTCTAGACTAGAACTAGGACTAGTGAGCAGTCAAGGACCGAGTAGATTCTAACGTTACGTGGCAGTTCAAGTCTTGATGAGTAGGCCCCTACACTCACTCGCCGCCCCGTCGACAGCTGTACGTGCACATTGGCACAGCGCTAATAGGCACAGCGTATTACGACTATAGTATACATAGGGCCTACCCCTGCTGCCAGAACTTGAAAAAAGTCCAGACGAAAGTCCAGACTCCAAGGTCTAGCGTTGCCGTTAGATCTAGGCCCTTGTGCTGAAGGCCCTGTTGTTTCTGTGCTGAATTTTGCAGGTAAGGTATCTGCTTTATGGATTTTCAATGTTTTTGTAGTCGAGATTCAAATCTCATGGTGGTCGTATTAACACCAAGGACTAGATCTAGATCTAGTTTAGCTTTAGTAGGACCCATACCTCGGAAGAGTGGCCTGACCACGTAGATACTAACACAGTGCCACCGCTTCGCGATCCAAGCGCTGGTAGGTATAGTGCTAGCGTACTTCCATATCCATGTAGATATCTCAAAATTCACTTAACCAAATTGCACCAAAATCACAGGAAATACTTTATGACTCATGTCCACTTGCTCACGCTAATTGGAACAAAATCGCAAGTCGGGAAGCGTTAGTGAAGTTGTCGACTTTCCTGTCGTCGCTAAAAATAATCTGCTCTGTACGACTAGAAACAAGAGTGATCGCGGCATAGGCCCTATTACCTGCCTGCGCACGCACAGACTGATGTTAGCCATGTAATATGATGAGACAAATCTTTCAAGTAATCGGGAGCAAAAAATCAATTTACAAATTATTTGAGCTAAGACGAATGAAAAATATAGTTCGTAAATCACACAAATCGCCAAAATCATGACATTTTTTAGTTTAGTTCCCGCGTAAATTCCCCGTTCGCAAAGTACTAGTCGGCTAACTTCAGTTCTAGATTGTGCATGTCGCGTTTACCATGATCTCTCGCGAAGAGTGAGTTTTTTTGAGTGACGACTTGAAAGTCGGCGTCAATATTGATACTTCTCGATTACCGATTTCGTTCAAATATAAGTTAGTATTTTAAAATATGCTTAGAAGTTTTGCTTAGAATGCTTAGAAATTTGAGACAGCTGCATGAATAGGACAGTACACAAGTGCCGCCTGCTAGCTAAATTGGGCCTAAGCGTCGTCTGCTACTCGGTACGATTTAACGCACGCGTATGCGAGAGCTTGTAATCAGTGATATAGTTGGCACCTGTGACGTCACGACATCCGGGCTCGTCAGCTCATTAGCATAATTCTCACCCCAAAAGTTCAATTTTTAACATGAAATTACGGGCTAAATCGTTATGAAATTTTGATTCTGTTTGCACCGCTGGGTCTTTTAGAATTAAAAGAACAACATATAAAAAAAAAACGGTACAATGCCCTTTTAAGCATTCCCTCTCAAAGCCGTAGAATGCTTACATTTAGAATAAGAAAAGATATTCATTTGCTTTGCAAGGTACTATCTGTAAATAATTCTGAGCGATAAGCTAATTGTTCTGTTACAATCGCGTACTGATCTTGTGTGTGAGTGTGTGTGTGTGAGTTGTGTGTGTGTGTGTTTGTGTGCGTGTTGATGAAAGAAATGAAATACGTTTGCAACTGAAAGAAAGTGATCGTCATTCTATGGATGGTGAAAATGTTTATCGATTTGATTTGAACTGATTTTACTTTTATACACATGAACACTGTTGAAATCATACTAGTTCACACAAAATGATAAATAGTATTATATGAAGAGAAACCAAAATTTATAACACAAATATCATATCACGCAGGCACAGTCTCCGTGCTTTAGATGTGACCCTTAGTTATATAACATTTATTATTTGTATATACATCGAAAGTATATGATAAACATATATACATATATGAATATATATGCATATAATTTACATATTTATATTATATACTTGTACGTATGTATAAGAGGATATTAGATAATTATGACGATATGCCCTAGACAAAAGAATAAATGAAAGATCAAAAGCAACAGTAAGAAAAGAGAGAAGAGGAAAAGAAAAAAAAAAAGAGACAGCAGTAAGCTAACCACGTCAAAGTGTCACCGCAATTTAGCCACATAATATTGTGTATTGGCAATGAACAGTTTGATGCATATTTTACACATGTTGAAGGTATATGTATTTGCTGTCGTATGCTTCTTTCCGTTGTTATCAAAATTGGGAATGATCATATACGAAAGTATTATTTATGTGGTTTGCACTTCATCATTGGATGAAGAATGGTGTACTTGTAATCAACATGAGTCAGTATGAATCAGTATGAAGATTTTTAGAGTATTATTATCGTGGGGGGGGGGGCAAGTATAGAATTCTATAATATGGTCAGTGTTTGCCTATGGGATATTTGAACATAACATCCCAACTTTTTGATGTGAGATGAAAGAATGTCTATAAATTTTATACGCTAGTATAAAACACGTCATTAAGCATCATAAAATCAGACAATTTATGACAATCCATGTCTTACCATATATCATACTGACATGACTCATTTATTTTTTAGTCGTTATAAGTATTGTATTCTCAAATTGGATCTTCTGAAATTGATGTACCTATGATTTAATGTCTTTAACAGTTTCATGCTAATGTACATCACCGATGGACAGCTACATTATGAGCTTTTATCTGCACAACTTTCTGTTCAGTGAAGGACGGGTACAACATTACTGCGGCCACGCGTATGGAAATAAAGAACTAAAAGCATTAGTCATCTCCAGCAAATGTTTTACTATTGAGCATACATTATATAAAGTGTTTCTCATTGTGCAGGCAACGGAGCTGTCATATTAGTGATATTAACAAGGCCTTCAGCACAATGATCACGATTAGGCTCTTTTACCTGCTAATATTTGCCTTACTTTTCCTCACATCATAATCGTTTTCACAGCACAAAGAACACGGAGTAGATATGCCAATAACTGCATAATATTTGCTCCGTTTGAGCGCGAGTAATTAGCTAAAAAGCGACGCCGGGGATGCCGGCCATGTAGCATGCTAGTCTTGAACCAATGACATTTTACAAGAATTCGGAGAGTAAAAGCAAAGCTCATTAATAATGAAAGTGGTATATAGAATTCGAATGAAGCATAGGCGGCTATTTTAATTTATATCAAGTAAAGGAAAGATGTGGGACGACCCCATTATTTCCATGCATTGTTTGAGTGAAATATAGATTTTCCATTCATTTCTTTGGTCTGTTGTATTTTTTTCTCTTTGTCGCGGGGGGGGGGGGGATTTTATTTTCTCAAAACGTAGACTACGCGCCACGAGAAGTCGTTTTTAATGGATCATCACTGAGCCCGCGTACGCCATGTGTAACCATGGCAACGCATAAATATTTGTGATCTCCTATCAGATTGCATTTCTTGGAGTCCCCGCACTTGATGCACAACAATTTGCGCGATGTAATTCATATTGAACCTTCTTTCTAAATTTGGGATTGTAATGTCAATATCAGAATATAATCTGATGAATGGCTCTGCCGCTGTGATCTTCATTTCAAGTTGTCAAAAACAAAGGGCGTGTTCCATCTCAGGTAGCTTACACACCTAGGAAATGTATTAAAACGATATATACACGTACATATATGATTACAGTGGAATATCTAGAAGAGCGTAACCAAAATAATTGAAAGCCGTGGCTACTTACTCAATGGACTAACTTCAAACTTAATTACACCTATGTATCTACATGATTTATATCGTAAGCAGTCCATTAGTTAATGAAGCATTTTGGATAAGCATGAAGTTGCTTCCTGCAAATACACAATTCAATTCCAAAGGAGTTGGACGACGTGACTCGTTGTGTACTCGTTGTGTTGTGCATGGGAAATATCATTGAAAAAGAGTATTCTACCTCGACCACCACCCCCCCCCCCCCCCCCCCCCCCGGTCGTCGATGATTCTTAATTATATACAGTATGATACCACTTTGAGGCAACGTAGGGAGTTTTCACTTTTTTTTCTCGTCTTTTTAGCCGAGGTTTGCAAGAACGACAAGACCGCGGAAGGGACGAACATGGCGTCGATAGCAGTTGGCGCCACGCTAGCCCTGGTCATTCTAGTGGTCATCGCCGGTTACGCAATAGGCCGAAGGATGGGTGCCATTACGGACAGGACTTCTTACAGTTCAATGGATTAATTTTTTTCCCCTTTTCCCTCGCTATCTTTTTTTTCCGCTGAGGCTTTTAGTTTGATTAAACATACCCTCATACTAAATGACTTTCCAGGGTTGTATGGTCAATTATGAATGAAAAACAAAGAAGCAAATAACACTTCAACCTTTCTGTGTATTTGGCAATTACTCCGTGGGCACAGTAATCTCAGTCTGACCAGGGGTGTGTTTAATCAAACTGCACACTGCCCGTAATTTCCCGTAGACGCGAATGGAGAAAGGAGGTCAACAATTTGACTCGCCCCCACGCTGTAGTGATGGGCACGCAGACAATCTGGCAGATGTGTTGCTTCGGGGTGCGAAACCAGTTTTCTCGCACTGTGCCTATCACGAACAGCAGTTAAAAAAGAAAAGAAAAGAAAAGAAGAATAATGCCTACGGCTTCCGTCATTCTACATTTTCATGAGATTCTTGATTGTTATCTCCCTAAGAAAAAAATGCACTATTTGGCGAATGATTTTTACATCTCAACTTGGGATCGAGGGTAGATTTATAAAGAGAGTGCATTGCAAAACAAGAGTAGGTTTAATCAGATGATTTATAAAGTTAATGTTTTTAGAGCCTTCGGAAAGACCATGAAGTCAATGTCAAGTTTTCATAATTTGTGCAACGTCCTCCTTACGTCATGATATACCGACATACGAGAATCATCCCTTTGCAACGGTCTGTAACCGGCCTTCAACGTAGCTGACAACTTGATAGCATCTATTACATTTTCTACTAAAATTTACAAATAAACATGTTAAAAAGAAACATCGATTCAGTTATACTCTGAGACAGCATTCATCGATTTGAAGAAAAAAGCACATTAAAGTGTCTGTAGAGAAGTTGTTTTTTTTTTCTTCTCATCAGCAGGAAAATCATGGGTCAGAGAAAGAAGATTACAGAACTCACGTACCCCAAGCCTATTACGATCGCCAAGATTATCGCCTTGTTGGTTGGCGATTTGGGGCTCTTGAAGTAGCACTTCCTTTGTAAGAAAACACTTAGTGTCAATGTCAACACCTGGTGTAATTTGTGTCTCTATTACTTCGGCAGTGTGATAGAATTTTACCATTGTGCGTCAAGTTGTAGGTCAAGATAACATTTTATGATACACTCTGGCTAGAGTGTTACAACATGATGCTCTTCACCAAACCAATACTGATATAGTGGGGGCAGCTTCTAATGTGAACGTTGTTCTTCACTTTGCCTCACAGGTCTGACACTTTACACTGTGTGATGCAGTGCTGTACACTTTGAGAGAATCTCAAATGTGAATCAAAGCGTGGAATCTTCACACTTTCTTTTGTAATGAGTGTGACTGAAATGTCTTGTGTGGTCTAACCATGTGCTTGTAACGGTGTATTTGTAGACATTCGCTTCCATATGGTGTATCATACATTTGGTTATACATTGGTTATACAATTTACTCTGTCCAGAAAGTTACACTCCTATCCTATATAATACCCTTATTATGCCAGTTCGCACTGCCTGCACAATCTGCAGACAAATTGACTCCTGAAAACTCTTTGTATCCACCTCGGGTAGCAGGTGTGTCAAATACATTTCAAGCCAAGGCCGGTGATTCCAACATTCATTATTCGCTTTACTCAATTATTTCCATTCGTTTAACAGACCTGTGCCTGCCACACTCGTCAACACGCCTGCTGATGAAAACACCTCTATACACATTTTGAGTAACTGTACACTTCAGTATCCGTATGACGTTTTGCAAAACAAAAGACCTCGTTGTAACGTATACACATACTGCATGCAACAGGTTAGCAATTTCGTTTTACTTATTGCTATAGATCCATACATATTTACCCGGCCATATTGCTGATGTTGATATACGCGGTGCTGAATGAAAGGCAATCAAATAACCCACTACTACCAGGTTTAGTTATTGACGGACACCATGGTGAAACGCCTATGTAATGCATTTCAAAGCAGACTCCAACCAAGGTCAAAGCGATGCGGCGATAATAGATAGATGACGCTATCTTGCCAGTTCATACACGGGTACCTCCCCATCCCCAAACATAATAATATGGCCTTCGTGTTTCTGCTCTGTATTGTGATTGTCATGGAGTGAACGCGACCTTTTTACGTGAATTACTGGCCTCTGAATTTCAAAATCGATTAAAAACGGGCGACCGATGACTTTCGATCGGTGCGCGCAATTTGGTGTATTTTTAATTCGTTGATGGCCAATATCTTCTGGCTGGAGGTTTCATAAAATTTCAGAAAAGTAAACCAATGTAACATACAACAAGGGGAGTATTTTATATAATGATGATGATAAAGATGATTAATGCGATGTCAAAATGAGAAGCATTCTGTGCTTGCAACAACAAATATATTCACACACTCTATACTTATACTCTATAACACGCACGCACACACACACACACACACACACACATTCAAACAGACAAACATAATATTTTATAATTTAGCGTACACGGTCCATGCACTTTTCTCTTGAAATTTCACAGATAGAGTAAAGCATCGAATATGGCTTCAAGGAACAAACGCTTAAACACAGCACGCAGGTTGCCTTTTTTTTTTTAATTCTCTAATTTCCCTGAGACACACACACACACACACACACACACACATGTATTCATGCAGTGTGAATGCACTGTTTCCTTTTCGTCACACTTTTTGCGTGTAATATATTCTTTTTTTTTTCATCTTGCTAATACAAAATTTTATATTATTTCATTATTCTGAAAATGGGTAGTGTATATGCATCCAAGGCCGTCAGATCACAAGGACAAAATTATTAGATACATACCTACTTTTCATAATGGTTCTCAGTCAATCACAGCTTCCACTGCAAACGCACACACACACACACACACACACGCACACACACACACAAACACAAAGACGAGATATTTCCATCAACAAGAATTCAGTCAACAACAGCAAAAAACCAAGCAAAAAAAACAAAAAAAAAAACAAGCAACACACACACACACACACACACACATACGCAAATACCTACAGCTACTTTAATGGATTACTTTCGTTTTGCAAAGTGGCGAAGAGCGGTATTGGTATACATTACACTGTTGAGTCAGTTCTAGTTTTCCCGTCATATACTGCAGCAGTATTTTCAGGCAATAGAGCACGTGTTCTAAAATTGAAATGTAACCTAGATTTTGTTCTCTTTTAACGCTATGAAATAATTTAGAAATAATATGTGCAGGGAAGCATGTTCGTCCACGTCGCGCGCCAAGTGTAACAGATTTGTTGTTTTAAGAAAAACTGTTATACGTGAAGTTCACCAAATTTTCAAGTCGTCGACAGGCAATTGAAAAAAAAAATCTAATGTATTGAAAATCAGAGGTATAGACAGTTTTTCTTTAAAAGACCAAATAAAAAGCACTTTTTACAAATGCTGCACACTTTAGATATTAGAAGTGAACAGCAGCGTAATGTAAAGAGCACAAACTGGCAAGAGTAGCATTTTAAGTGCTTTTTGATTACTGCATGTCGTTAACACATGCTATTGCCATCATTAACGATGCTCTTGTTGTAACATGTATTACGATAACTTTTTTTTTTCGCTATCACCAATACCTTTCTACTTATTGTACTAGTATTGTTATCATCACTATCATAATTCGATCATTTTTTTTTCCTTCATCATGTCATAATGTTCACTATTGTAATCTTTATTCTGTATTCGTCTTATAGATAATGTTCATCTCGTAGTGACATTTGGGTTAACCCTTTATCGTGCCATGCAATATATTTAAGTCGATCTGAAATTGGTGGATCTGGTTTGCGGATCACCTTGCACAATCTAAAAGACCAGGGCCCTGTTGCATAAAAGTTATGATCAAACGCAAGTCAAGAAAATCATACGCAACTTGATTTTCAACCAATCAGAATGGAGCATTTGGGACTAACGTTTGATCTTCTTGACTTGCGTTTGATCGTAACTCTTATGCAACAGGGCCCTGAGGACTTTGTTGCTACAAAAAAAATAGTTTTGAATTCCCAAAGATCAAAGGGAATACCGCTTTTTTCTTCACGGAAGCCTGTTTCTGATTCAATCGTATTGAAATCAAAACACGCATGCGTGCATGCGTCTTACTTTGTTGGTGAGTGTGATAGGTATATTTCACTGAACTAGGAAAAGATAATTGTGTCATCACCTTTTCTGTCAATAATTAGACTCTATATAGATTGTTAGATAGACATAATAACACAAGTTTTGATTCCATCCATGTTTGTACAGTATATAGACATCATGCTTATAATTCTTGTGAAGTTTTAGTTTTCTAGTTGAATGTGCAATATTTTTTTTTTGTAGACTGTTTAGAGCTATTTATGATACATACAGCATTATATTATAGTTGTAACAATGACGTTCTCCACAACTCAGTACAGATGTCGCTTTTATCTTGATAAGATAGTTGTCGCGTAAACCGGGATCAATGTGTCTTGTTCATTTTTGACGACGCGAAACTACTATCACACATGTATAATGTGTACCATAGTTAATGTGTGAATTATTATGAGTGTATTCATTCCATTGCAACCTTGTCATACTTGTACATGTAGACTTTTCATAGAAATGGTAATTGTATTTAATTCATGGAAAGAATATCATTGTATTGCATTTTCAGATTTATGACAATATCATTGTCTTACGAAGTATATATTATTCACTTCCTGTTTCTGTCTCATCTTTTTCTCTGTACCTCTCTCTAACCCTTCCCTTCCGTGTCTTTTCATTTTCCTGTCTATCACCTACAGTATCATCTTTTTCTGTTTATCTTTCTTTCTGTCTGCACTCTTTTTTGAATCCCTCTGTAGTCGTGAAATAAATAGTTCTATTATTAGAAATATCCACAACTTTTCGACTTTGCCACGTTTCTTTTTATTCTTGAAGACCTCAGTCTCGGAAATTGTGCTTTTGCTCTCGGTCGTTAGACGGTGATTGCTTGAATGCTTGTTTGTGTAGGGATTCACAGTTTATATATATATATATATATATATATATATATATATATATATATATATATATAATATGTATATATGTGTATATATATATATATATATATATATATATATATATATATTAATATGTATATATGTGTATATATTATATAAATATATATGTATAACGTGAGTGTGTGTGTTTGTGTGTGTGCGCGCGCGTGTGTATGATAAATGTATTTATTCGTATATAGGGACTTGCATAGAACCTAACTGATCAGAGATAAGAAATGACATGACCGTGATATTGATGAGGATGCGAATCCAGTTGTGTGCTTGGAATCAAATTTTCTCGTATAACCATTATTATTACATTACATTTCAACCAACATACGTAGTAATCATGATCCTCTGCGGGCTTCGTACCATATACATATATATATATATATATATATATATATATATATATGTGTGTGTGTGTGTGTGTGTGTGTGTGTGTGTGTTACAACCACTATTTAACATTGGAAGTACACCATTGGAAGTAATTAAAAAAGCTGTTCAAATTATAACATTTGCTGCATATGTATAGATCTCTTGTATCACAAAACACCATAAACCGCACAAAAATTTCGCATTAAAGCCGCAATTATAAGAAGATACATGTATAACTAGTTTTCTAGATAAATAAACCATAACTGTACACAATTTATTCCGATAACTGTTTTTAATTAAAGTGTTGTTTACATTTTATATACTTAACAATTGCTAACATTGTTGTACTGATTAACATTTTCACTTTGGTTATTTTTATCCCTAACTCACATTTTTGAACCATTTTGAAACACTAAAGCTTTTTATTCAATCAAGAAATGTTAGCATAAGGCTTTAAGTAATTCGTAAGTCTTTTTGATATATTTATGTATATATAATATATATATATACATATATACATGTATATATATATATACATATATATATATATATTGTATGTGAATATATGTGTGTGTGTGTGTGTGTGCGTAGCTGTATGTATATAGGTTCGATCGCACAACTAACAAGTGGGGAAAAGACACGAGCATTATCTGTTAATAGACATTGCACATTAGTCGCTGCAGGGTGTATAGACCTTAATCAGCCCAATGGTAAGAGCACCATATTAAATTAACGTCGCCACTTTATGACCGATGTGATGTTGATGGGTGGGAGACAGTTAATATCCAGTCGCTTTTTGCCTGCTGCTCTTTTCATACTCGGGTTTAAATTGATCGTGTTCAAGAACGGGTTGATTCCTTGAAAAAAAAAATCCTATATTTTCAACAGTTTACATTACGTTATTGTCCAAATCTTAAGATATATTTAAAAAAGAATAACGCATATTTTGTTGATTGTTTTCTCCTAGAAAGAGTGTGTGTGTGGGGGGGGGGGGGCGAATGAGAATTCCGTTAACTTTACTAATACTCAACTGTCTGTTTTGATCAGTACTCATGATATCAATACTCGCTGCTTTGATCATCCTTCTCACAAAAAAAGAAAAAGAAAAAAAGAAGCTAATCTTTAGCATTCAGGAGTTTCTTACGTGAGTCCTTTTGGGTGATCTGCTTGCATTCTCGGTATATTTCCTGGACACTAGCTCATTTGATAATGATAATTACAAGAAACCATTTTAATTTAGCGTGTATCCGGAAAAAAAAGAAGAAGATAAATTAACTTCTCTAGGTACGATATGCTCATTGAAGGAGGAAAAATATGAACAAGGAACGAAAAAGACATAAATGAGAGATAGAGTGAGAGAGAGAGAGAGAGATAGAGAGAGAAGGGTAGACAAGTTGAGATGAAAAGTGACAAAATTTTGACAAGGAACACAAAGCTTCATCCAGGAAGTTAAAGACATGTGGTTTTCAAAAGATTCTTAAAGCATCTATACTATGTCAGCATGTTTGCTAAGGTAATTTGTTGCATATTCTATATCGGTTGGAAATATCTTGCACAGTCAAAGAAAGAGACTTGTTGATACTGTGGGTGGCTAAAATTTTTAACTGAGAGGAAACGTTTCTCGCCGACTGTGAAAATCTTAAAGTCAATACGCTGCTTGACAGGGCAGCCGGAGCAATTTTTTCAAGAGTGGATTTACATGCTCGTAAGGTGTGTATTAAAGGAACCTGGCAGCAGTATTTTGTATTCATTGCCATGCACTTGTGGATTTTATTGTTTGGTATATCGTATAAAATACCACTACCATGTCTGCCTTACTGGTAGAACTGAGCTTCGTTAGTGTCCAATTATATATATATATATATATATATATATATATATTATTATTATTATTATTATTATTATTATATACATATACACATATTTTATCCAATACAGGCTGATGTAGTTAACTGTGTGGAGTTCTGAATTGTAATTATTTTACTCTACGTTCATTTTTTTTTTGATTAAACGATGAGTATCACAGGAGTTATTCATTAAAGTAACACGTGGTAAAGGAATAAGACAGTTTTTGTCCAAGAAACAGATGAAACTCATGCTCAGGTTGACTTAAAGGGAGTGAAACAAATAGTCCGAAAGGTAAAAATATTTTTTAGAGATAAACTTGAAATAACGAAGGTAAAAAATTATATATATATATATATATATATATATATATATATATTCAAGATTCAAGATTCAACAATACATGTTCTATTTCACAATCAGCACCAAATTGCACATGCTGGTAAAATAATGTCTGACTAAAGATAATCTAGCAGAGGAAAATGTATATCACATTATCTTATAATTATGTACATAATGATTTATCCATTAATTCATTCCCTGTCGGTAAAATGTAATGATTTACAAGGGATCCATGCATAAAGAACAGCACATTATTCAACATAATCTATTCACAGTTTTAATAATTTGAGAATAAATCTTGTGTGCAAGCCAATGACACCTTCAGGAAGCATGACAACAGAACCTATATAAATTTAATTGCATATGTTATTTTCCACAATATTGCAAATTCCGGATTATCAAAATTCAATGATTTTATATTCTTCTTCTTCTTCTTTTTTTAAATGGCCTTTACGGATTTTTTTTTCTCTCTTCTGTTTTGTCGACTTTACATAATTAGCACGGTAAATTTTAACGTAGATTGGTAAGACATTTTAGAGGAAAAAAAAAAGAAAGAAATAATGATGGTAATGATGATACCGGTCCTTTTATTTTTACGACTGCAATTGCTAATGATAACAATAACAGTGCTTCAAATACGAATAATATAACAAACCATAACAAAAGTAACGGGAGGTCTAAGATGACGATGACACAATACAGATACATGTTTTTGTACATGTAAGGATGAAAATAAATGACTGAGTAAAACAGTCTTGAAGTTAGGCTAAAGCTCCATGAACTATGCATGCACGCCTCATATCACGGACAATAAATCATCGGGTACGCTTGCTTTGACGCACCTGCAACACGCATTGCGTTTGCTGCGAAAGCTCATAACCACAAATATTTGAAATCCATAACAAAATACAAACAGCCATACGTCATAGACCGGCTATAAGGTCTTTTTTTTTCAGGCGAGCAAAATCGGCATAAAGAAATTAATTTAGCACAAAGCATTATCTTCATCACGTACCAAAACCCATGCCATATGCTTATCAAGTTTGCTGCTTTGGAGGGCATTGTTGCACGCGATTCAAAAATGAATGGGGGGGGGGGGGGGGTGGCGGTTGGGAAACACAAAGAGAGTCAATTTGATTTGATTTGATTTTTTCACATTTTCTTGACAAATGATAAAAAATTGCCTAGTGTGAAAACGTATGTGATATATGAATACAGTGGAACCGGTCTATTTTTTAAAACTGCTCATTCAGAAAATTTGTACACTATTTCATACAAAAATGTATACATACACATAGTGAAGCCTCCTCGGTCCGTTATTCTTAATATTCATTAATGATACATATATAACATTTTTTAAGAAATCCTTTCCTTTGTTAAGGTTGTTGATGATTTGAATATACTTTTATGTCATTCTGACTCCCCTCCCCCCCCCCCAAAAAAACCCAACAACAACAACAAAATACAATAAGCTGAAGAACTAACAATATACTTCAAATTGCACAAATCCAAACACATATAATTCAGTAATATCATTACCACACTCCCAAGCATTAATACGCGATCAAGTAAATTCCACTAAATTCCTACGAGTAACATTATTGTTAATAAATTCTCATTGCAAGAACATTTCTGATAATATTACAAAATCACATCTACAAACTCTGGAGTTGTATTTCCTTGACCTGTCTAAACCTTATTCTACTTTGATTCTTCTTTATTTAAAATTGTGGACTTTTGGCTTAGGGTATAATTAAGGCAAACATTTGATTGACAAAAAGACAAGATTCTCTGTGTCATTTGTAACACTGACTTTTATTCACTTACCAACCCTTTGTTTTGTGATAAAAAAAATCGTAAAGTTCAAGACTTGCATAACTTTGATTTATGGAAAATCATGTATAAATTCAATTTCAATGACCTTGCAACAATATCATTAAAAAAGTTTACGAAAAAAAGGTCGGTTCATAATCTACCATCAACACTGTGTAATTCACTGCACTTGCCTTGAAATAGGACGTGATTTACCAACAAAATTTTAACATTCACCGGATGTAAAATTTAATGAACCCAAATTCAAAAGAATTATCAAGTCTGATTAGTTTTAAGACGCACTTCAGGAATAGATTCCTGCAAAGATATTTTATTTTAAATGATCAATTCCCCTGATTGTTCTACCCTCACCTTTCCATATCAGAATGTCTTGTCTATTCCCTTTATTTCTTATACTCTCTCTTTTTAATCTAAATTGTTAACGTATATATCTTGTAATGCGTTAATTTTTCGTCGGGACTAGGTCTTCTTCTTCTACTACTTTTTCTCGAGTCACTACACTCCATCCATCCAGTACTCCACACAGGTTCTGCCTTAGTTGTTGAGGACATCCAGGTTTTTACAAGCTGTGTTTTTAATTCAGAACACCCCTTCCACTTTCACTTTGTATTACCTTTTGTTGTTATAATGAGTACCGGTAAGTTTATGTTTTACCTCAAAAAACAAAACAAAACAAAACAAAAACAAAACAAAACACCATGTCATTGTATTGTAACTATCATTGTAATTCAGTCAGTCTTGTTTTTTTCTTCGTTGTTGTGAACACAGAGTTGAAATGAATTCAATCAACCAATCAATTAATCAACTAATCAATCAATCAATCAATCAATCAATCAATCAATCAATCAATCAATCAATCAATCAATCAATCAAATTCTGTTTTGGCTTAACAAATCTTCCTTTCGGTTACACAGAAATGTTTACAAAATGTATAATAATATAAGCCTAAATGACATGAAGTTGAGACAAATAAATCCAACTTTCACTTCAAAAATATTTTTTATAGAGGTTTAATGATTTAGTTACGACGGCTCTGTGAAGAGGGTTATATACTTTGATTAAAGGTACTGCTTACCATTGGGATCAGCGATTCAAAAAATGTTCGAGATATCACATTGATGCATATGTGTATATAAGTCACTTGTATCACAAAGCACCCTACCATATAAAAACAATCGTTGTAAATCTTAAAACATAAGGAGATATCACTATTTTCCCGCTAAACCATAAGTGTACACGCTTTAGTCTAAAAACTTCTTTTATTTTAACTTTTGTTCACATTTTATATATTCAACAATACTTAACATTGATTGTACTGATTTAAACTTTTGCATCGCTTGTTTCTATCCCTAACTCACATTTTAGAACTATTTTGAAGCACCAAAGCTGAGGTTTTGTTTCAGCTGCAAATAGTAAATCATGCCTTTAACTAGTCATCAAATTGGTAATTGTATGATTCCATGAACTTGCAAGTAGGAGAGTCTGGAGGTGATGACATCATTTTGTCTAATTTGAATACGCGATCTTGACAGATCGCACTGCTTTCGTGAAAATTTTCCAAGACTTCCTTTTTTTGACCAGTTAGATGAAACTTTGTCACCTTTCGGTTCAATTCAATTTCAGTTTCAAAGTTTATTTCATTTTTCGACAAAACTGAATATACATTTCACTTTCTTTGATAACAGAGAATAAGGTAAACAGAACATTGTAGAATGAAAAGACTATACAATAATTGAGGAAACTTATAATAATCATTTCATTTCATTTATTTTCATATTTCTCAATGAATAATAAAAAGTACATCAAAATGTAACAAAACTGAATAATACATGATGTCCAGCTAGGAGACATACATAGAATACTGTAAACATATAACACATAGTGGTCGATCTATAAAAATTGGAATATGGGAATGAATGCTAAAGAAATATGAAGGAACCTACTAAAAAGAAAGCTTGTGGAGCGTAGGTCCCAATTTAATTCGAGCTACAGATTGAGATGAGGAGCACGGGTACAACAGATGACCGAAACATAGAGAAAAAAATACACACACACACACACAAAAAAAAAAATACAAATGTACAGGGATATTCCATATTTGTCTGGATTTGCAAGTGCATAACTGTTCTCTTTTCTGTATTTCCCCGTCTCTTCTGAAAACACGAAATGTATGATTTTCTAAAACTGTTTAAACCGTATACCATTGTCATTATACATTGATTCACATTTTGTTATTACTGCCAAAATGATAACGGCTCATCCGTTTACAACATGTGGCTTATCCGACCCCCAGCCCTGCATGAGAGAAGAATATGATGATTATACATTGTGAAACTTAAAATAATTATATATTGCGATAGTTGGTACGATTTTACTCTATTTACTGAAGTCCATAGACTGGATCTTTACTTTAACGGAATTGCGCTTAATCTGCGACAAAAGATTCTCCACAAAGTGTGTGGATTTTATTTTTAGATATTCATATAACGGAGACAATGTGTGATGCGCTCGATGATTTTGACGAAAGCAACAAACGTCATGGTTCGGAATTGAATGGAAGAGCAAAACCGTATAGTTTGCCAAAGTTAAGTATACCATGTCCGTTATAATTACAAATGCACTTTTAGACAATGGTTACCAGGGTTGAGTTCTGAGTGCACCTGCGACTTTGCCTTCTCTTCGGCATTATATGCACACATGATTATACATACATCCTCCCACAAACAGACACATTATGGAATGCATTTACACAGATCCAGCTTTGAGAAATCGGCGCATAAAATACCCACCTGCCACGCCTTTAACTTGCACTTTCCATTTGCATCAGGTTTGCGATATTCACACACTGCGTCGAGCATCATCTTTCCCTCTCTCCCTCTCCCTCTCTCTCTTTCTCACATGGTGTGACATTTTCGCGGTATTGAGCAACAAGTTGATGATGTCGTCTGCTCACTATGGGATTGTATGACATTTCCCTGATTGGCGTCTGGCTGCCATCAGAGGACACTGGTTTAGAGCGGATTATTATAATGTAACATTTGTGATTTTGCAAGGCCCAGTTGACAAGGTTACCCGGCTAACCATAATCTCCGCAGAAGACGTACACAACACATGTGATAGTTGTTGTTGCTGTTGTTGTTGTTTTTTTCTCTCTCTGATTGGATGATAGCAGAGGACATTAATACTGAGCGGGTCGCATGCCAAGCTGTGATTCGAAAGGACTGGTTACCTAGGTTACAAGTTAACCATAATCCACGCTTAGATAGAAACACGATCAAAGAAGACAAATGCCGTTTTCTTTCCATGCTTTCCTTTTCTTGTTACTGAACAAAACTTGGACAGTTTTCTGTCATAGCGAGCATTAATGATAATAGAGAAAAGAGGATGGAGGAGGATGGGGGGGGGGGGGGGGGGGTGGAGAAGGGGGGAGTTCGGTTCCGAACAGACATTTGATTATGTTCCTGAATATCAATCCATTGTGCAGTTTACATCATATGATAACCTTCAATTCTGCGCTGCGTGTGAGCTAATATTATACACAGTGTATTGTTCCGTATCTTTTTACCGTATGTTTTACTGTATCTTCCCGAGCTGTTACCACGTTATCTTGAGAAACTCGCATAATTATCATGTTCAGCTTACTCAAAGATTCAGTTGAGTTTTTGTTCACAAAATGAAAGATTTTTGACCTGAAGTAATCTCCTGTCCGAATTTAAAATCTTGAAATGATGGGAGATATGAACAGTATATGCCTTCAACGTTTGTGTGTATGTGGTCTGGTAAGAAGTTCGACCAAAGTAGGAGAAAAAGAAATCACGAAAAAATATCGAAGGCAATAGCAAATCCAATCTAAAACAAACAAACAAACAAACAAACAAACAAACAAACAAACAAACAAACACTAAAATTCTCTCTCTCTCCACACACGCTCGCACGTATATGTTTGTGTGTGTGTTTGTGTGTGTGTGTGTGCGTATAAGCGTGTTTTTGTTCTGTTCTGTCTAATTGAATCATGTTTATTGATTTATTTGTTTCATTTCTCTTTTTTGGTGAAATTCGATTCTTATGCCATCATCAGAATTTCAGATCCCTCAATTCAAAATTGGTGCAAAAACCAAAACGATTAGTTTCTATTTTGTCAGATTGAAACACTGAAAACTGATGATGTGATAAGAATTCAAGTTCGCACTGGCCAAGGTCTATACCGCGTCCATGACTTTGTGTTTCAAGCAGGTGCGCTGTTCTCAATCCCGTCTTCAATATTTGATAACGTCTTACGTTATTCATGCAGTGTTAAATGTCACGTGAGTGATGCAAACCAGTTACTATGGGTAAGTATACCAGAGTCGTTGCTGAAGTGCATATAATACTATTCATGATTTCATTGCATTCAATCTGAATTCACACGAACATCGTACAATATTCTATGAAAGGCCGAAGCTGAATCTTTTTTTTTAAAATATAGAAAGGATATAGCACGATATGACTACATAACTGATTGTTGGCCTTTAGATTCGGAAGAGACATAATTTCTACCTATGGAAATCAGAAAGAGTGTGGTACTACTATTATTATGCCTTTTTGTTGTTGTTGTTGTTTTTTTTTTTTTCGTTATGTCATTTACCGTTCTTACATATAAACGTATAGAATCCGCACAATTTCAGAAGTGGCTTTATGTTAAATCCATAACCTGATAACTCATCAGGCCCTTATACTCGCTAATATCGACCAAAGGGCTTAACAGAATAAGTATCGGATCTGTGCTTTACAGTAGTTGATTCAATCGTTTACTTCAGCATTCAGCTCTGATCCGTTATTGGAATGACACTGTAATTATGTGTGTATTACGAGGTTGTTATAGCAATATCTCCGGTAATTTTCATGACTACATCCCACGGTAGAGGCAAGGCTCGTGTCTTTTAAAGTATATTAATATATAACTTTGCTAATCTGGGTTGAAAACAAATTATACATAACGTTGACGACATGCACTATTAAATCCGCGATTGAATCCGCGATTTTATGTTCGTATTTTTCTCTGAAATTCCTTTCAAATACGGGAATTACGCATAAAAGAAATCATAATCCGGATCCCCCCCCCCCCCCCCCCCCCCCCACACGTTGGAAATACAATCTACTTTCCTGATCTCCAGCTTACTTTTGATCAATCAAAAACTGAAAAAAAGAAAAGAAAATGTCGTTCGATTTAGATTCACAATAAAGATACGCAATAGACCGTACAGAGACAGGAGCCTTAATTGTCCGGTAACATATCGACTATGTCGTTCCGAAAGGCTATAATATTCCTCATTCCAGGAATCGAGCAGTCCTACAACTCCGAGATATTAATGGTCGTAACATTCATGTCTACCAGACGCTAATGGGCGAGATGCTGGTTGTTAGTTTTCAGTTACATCCATTCCATTCCAGTGATGAAGTTCAACACATTACAAATTTAGGATTTTGTTTGATCGTGATATTAATACACATCAGTGTTGTTGTTGTTTTTTTATTTAATTCGAATTTATTTTGATAGATCCACTAAGCTCCATGCACCCACAACAAATTAAAAAAGAATAGATTGAATAAATCTCTCTGATATTTGTTTGATTAGAAATTTATAATCTGCGATTTGCAGACGTAATTGCACAGTAGATGTCAATATGCAACGACTGTCAAGGGAGCTTTGATTAATAAATGTTTATATGCATGCGGGGTAACGGGGATTTGATCATGTTTTTCATGTTCATGAAAGTATTTCTGCTGTCATGGCTGTAGCGACATAGCTACGAACTGGCTGTAGAGATATCCTCAAATATTGCATAAACAATCCTTGTATGCGCCAGTTGCTAAGCAACACGTGCATCTTGTTCAGTAAGCCGAAAAGCGGACTTCCCTATTGAGTGAATTGACAGGGGGACTGAATGTGTTCTCTGCAGCCAGATGGATTCGGCGCGGCGGCGATGAAAGGAAATCAAAACAAACATAAACCGTAAGTCTGTTTGTAATAGTTGTGTACACTGCAAGCTAACCGTGTTCGATTTGACCATCTTTCCCTTCTGCCTTCGCCCTCCACTTTTTTGAATCTCTCGGTCACTCCTCCTCCTCTCTCCCTCCCTCCCTCCCTCTCTCTCTCTCTCTCTCTATCTCTCTCTCTCTCTCTATCCTCTGTCATCTCTCAAATGCTCTTCTTTCTTCTATGTTTCTACCCTTCCTCGCTTGTGTTTCTATAGCATCCCCTCATTTCGTATAATTAATTTGCGGCGATGATTCAACGTCGAATCGTTGGATTGCGCTCCATTATACCTGCCAGCATTTAGGCGACTTTGAATAACCGTCGTGCAATCTCACAGATGATGAGCTTATCGAGATATGGGGAAGGGGAGCTAGGGGGACGGTAGCCATGGCAATCCCGCTTTCTTTTCCAGCCTATTATAATTTCTGGCTTGCCCCGACACTTGATTCCGCAATAACAGTCTTCCGCCTGCGCAGGTATACTGTATTCCTGTATTATTTGTTGTATTGTGTCAGAAGACGGAAAGTGAAACATAATAGTATTGAGTGTTTGATGATTTTCCCCTCCCTCCCCGAAGTCATATTTGCACCTGTGAACAGCGTTTGAAGCCTTAATTACATTACGGAACTTTTTTTTACTTTCTAAACTCGTGTTTCCATTGACTACTAAACATGCCTCGTAAAAAAAAAAAAAAAAAAAAAGAAGCTCCTTGTACTTTTATAGCTCTTTTCAAATTTACATTAAAAAAAGACGTAAGAGCCTACCAGCTGTAAGAAGGAGCTTGTTCTCCTTGTTTAAGGACGGTTTCCATGACGACGAGGTAACTATGCCACGTCATCTCGAAGCATATCGCTCAATCTGTCAATGCTTCAGATTTCTCACACGGTCCATTATGTTCAATGACCGCGCAGTCCCGCATTTTGATTGGTCAGTGTTGCCAGTACTACGGCGGATGACTACTGAATGGAATTTAAAACTGAGTCAATATCGACCTAAACTATCGATCATAACAGAATCTCCGTCAGAGGCAAAGTGACAAACATGAAAAGTGAACATACACTTAACTCAATTTGACTCCAATGGCTTGATATTTTCCGAATATAATTTCATGACTTTAGCTGTTTTTTGGTTCTTAGGAAGAAACCGCGTTAGTTAAAATCGAACCCGAAACTGTTGTTCTCGAAATCTCAAATCATTGAAAGAGTTGTATAATCAACATGCTGGTTTTGATAGTATAATTTTATGTCTCCTGAAATTTTCCCCTCCAAATAAGTGCTGTAACAGAAACCATGTTTTTAGTAATGTGTGGGAAAATGCCACATGACATATTAATCGGGTTCTCACAGCTGTACATAGCTTTTGAATGTTGTGCCCACCACACGTAAGATTCGAACCTCATCTTTTTGACGACGGGCCACTGATTATTGCAGAAGACCGCAGTGATGTTTAACGTGGATATTTTGGCTTTGGATGCAAAAATGAGGATCAGTCATTGCTGATGTTGTGATTTGGCAGTCTGAATCATTTCTTACCAATCTTCTGCACTTTTGATTTAAAAGCGTTTGTCCGCTTTTTTTCTTTAATATATACTTTCAACGTCAAAATCACAACGACAGCTCCAGTGAATTCAGTTGCGATGTTGGATTCTCTTTCTTTTATTCGGGGGCATTTATCCTTGATGAAAAATTAATATTTTAATAAATCGACCGAAACTGAAATTGGTTTCCTCTACGTCAAGAAAATTTGAGCACAATCAGCCATGCAAGGCGTATAAGGGATAGTGATACTAAAGCGGAATAATTGCTTTATACTCCAAAGGCAAATGCCATTACTGAATTGCTCGGGGCAAGCTTGAAGGCAAGTTATCTTCTCCCTGCAATGATGCTTGAACGAAAGTGACAAGGAGAAACAAACAAAAATACAGGGAAAGACGTTGTCATTGGCAAACTACCATTACACCCCAGGAGAAGAAACACGGCAATTAATCTTTTATTTCTGTTTTGTTGGACAAAGCTGGCGAGAGAACGTCTTTAGGCATCCAAGGTGTATATAATGAGGAGTCTGTGGCAGAAAAGTTGATGTCATGTCCCCATTTGAGCTTGCAAACAATAATGTCAAGGAATAAGCACTGTATATTTCCCAGCTTTTGATGAGTCTGTTATCGTTGTTTACACTATAATGTATCGCTTCAATTGAAGATACACTCCACTGACTGGAATCATTCAGACGTTCATAACCGCTATCATTCTTTCGCTGGCTCCGCTTAGGTGATGCCAGCTCCACACATTCACAGTATCGCATGCTTATAGCCCAGTAGCTGTCGCCCCCTGAAAAGGCATTCAGTTTCCGTGCGTTCAACAGCTTTCAGACTGATTGAAATTTACAACGCTCCGGATCTGTTTAGCGAGTTCCCATGACAACAGAATTCACAGACTTTCATGGTTTGTTTCACGGGCTTTCGCTCTTCCTCCGCCTCTCCCCCTCTCTCTCTCCCTCTCTCTCACAATCCTTTTATTTCATTCGCATTATACACTTCCTTCTCATTTGTGTCCATGGCATTCTATAATCCGTAAGAATAATCTGAATTATAACACACTGCCCATGGGATTTATAATTCCCCATAAAGTCGATAAGTGGCGGGTGAGCTACTGCTTACCTTCAAAATACCAATGACACTTTCAGAGGAAAATGCCCTTGTGATTACAAACATGCCACTTCACGGTTGGGTCGAGCAGTTTTTATACCTGCCATACTCTAGAATGACTCTTCATTATCTCTTATATGCAATCTCTCTGTTTATGACAAATGGGTTTTTTCCAGGTAAAAATATCATTGACTGATGTAAAGAGACTGTTCTTTACAACCTACTCTGAAATGAGATACCACATCCATCCCAATCAATGCATATCACTTCAGGAGAAATAATATCAATTTGTGACCAAAATATCACACAAATGCATGTATTTATATAAACATATGTCATAATTACAAATGTGAAAATGACGTTAGAAATGACGTTAAAATGACGTCATTTCAGCGGCAAGCTCGACTACGGAATTCTCCGTACTTCGGCGATTGCAGCGTTCGCGGCTTCTACGGGAAATCTCGTAGATCGGCGGATATGGGTTAATTCTATATCCTCATAACAATTAGCATTTTTGTTTTCTCACCTTGAATATTGCTAACTTTACTTTGACCACTCCGTTTTTCATGACAATGCATAATTCCTATAAGGTTCAATAATTATTGCATGCACTTTCCATTTTAGTTTATTTGCCGCTACAAAAGTAAATGTACTGCATAAGCATATTATGTTATTGTCGAAAAATGCAGTGAAATTTGAATGGAAAAAACTTTTTTTTTTCTGTTTCTTTTTTCCCTCTTTCTTTTTCAAACAGATCTCACTCTTGCACGGATTTTAAAGGGCAGATTTGGAAAAATGTGCAAATTCATCTCATGCATATTTCTGCCAACAAGGTCCACATGATTGTCTCATAGTATTCGCACTCACTTCTCGCAGTGCATTTGCAGCAGCTCTTTCTACAATGGGTATGGGGGGGGGGGGGATGGGGGAGAGAGTAATGTTGAAGCCTCTCACGACCCCCCCCCCCCCCTTTGCGGTGTGTTTTTTTTTTTTTTGCACCAGCGTGGGATTAATGATTTTTTTCTCTCTCTCCCTTTCCTGCGTCTTGCATGCATTATAATATTGCGACTCCTCTGCACGTACAAGGATAGGATTGCGGCTAATATTATAGTGGCAGACGATGCGATACTAGTATTAGGTAATCCCGTATAAGGATAGCTATGCGTGTGACAAGCCATGAATAAAGGATAAAGAATTATTTTTGCCATTATATACAGCAGGTCTTTGGTACTGAATGGCTTAGTTCTGTGTTCATAATCTTTTGCAAGTCTCTGTGACATGGATAAAACAACGTGCGTAGGAAAAAAAAAAGAGGAAGAAAAGCAGAAGAAATAATTATAGATCTCTGCGTCTTAAGAATTCAGTATAGTCATATCATGCGCTAAATCTCTTTGATGATGATACTGCCCAGTTTTTGTGTATATTGCGAATATGCATATAATTAATAAGAACACACTCACGAATCTACTATAAATATGCACATCAATTAACATCATAAGGTAGCAATGTGTGGCATTCAGCTGTAGTATACCTAAATGAGAATAATATATATCCACGGTTCGCGATAGCCTCGATATTGAGAGAAAACCATTGGTGACCCAAGTGATGCTTTCACATCTTCTCAAGATTCAGCTACATTCACACTTTTGCCGTTGTTCCATCATCTCTGGTTACCCAAAACTCTACCGAAAAGTCAGGTCTCATGGACGAGTTTTCTTGTGTTTTTTTTTCGAAGCCCAGCACTCGATTACCGACAGTGAACTTAGTTTTGATCACTCGTTTTGCAAATGTATTCTCGAAGCATTACTCTATCGCTTTTCCCCCTTCCTCTAATCTATGTGTATGTGTGTGTGTGTGCGTGTGTGTGCGTGTGCATGTGTTTTCGTGTGTGTGTGTGTGTGCATTGTGTATGTGTGTGTGTGTGTGTGTGTGTGTGTGTGCGCGTGTGTGTGTGTGTGTGTATTTCCTGGGTTTATATTCAAATATCGCTTTTCACTCTTGTTGCGGGTTGACAAGATGAAATCAGCACTGTCGTATAATTTGATTGGAATGGTGGTATATTATAAGCACACATGCAATAGTGACTACTCAGCACCATTCATACACGTGCGTTGCAATCAACAACATAACCCTGGGATATCTTATTTTTCATTTGCCACAGTGCAATTCTGCAACCACTGACGCGCCTGTGAGTCATCGCCAATTCTTGACTGAAAAAAAAAATAACCTCACTCACGACACATCCACGTTTGTCGACTTTGGTCATGCGCTCTTCAGGATGAGTGGTTCCGTTCGATTTCAAACTTTTGCGACTGGGTGAACATCATTAACAGTGATATTTGTTAGTCAGGGAAATACCCGACTCCTTGCCGTAGTCACGACTTGGCCGTTCCGCCTGACGAGTGGAGTGAGATCTTCTCACGATTTTTTTCCCCTTGCCTTGTTATGCTCCGCCAACCCTAGGAGACCTTCACCGTTTCCATAGCAACAGCTATTTACCATGCGCGTATATGGCAGGAGGATTAAATGAATTGGAATTAAGAATTGGAACCGTGGAAGTGTATATACACGTGCCACTCAACGTGCAGGGTGCAGGGCAGATGCATACTATCATTGACAATAATAACAGAAAAAAAAAGTTTGTTGATGCAATCAATGTTGGAATATTGGAATATTGATGCCATTGCCTGCTGCAACACTTAGGGGTTCAGCTGTTGAAAAAAAAGCATCATAATAAGTATGAACTTGCTTCTTTGATTACTTATTAAGGCACCATGCAGTTGATCCATGGAAAGTTGAATAAAAAAGAGCAACACACATAAACAAGGTATCTGCTTAGCAACGAGATAATTTCCGTCTGTCTGTGATCCCCTCGCAGTATTATGCGCAAGCAGGCCCCATCATATTATGTGTGTGCATGCGAGGATGAATAGATGAAGGAGACTTTAATAAGTGTGTCCACATATTGGCGGTGAAGTACGAGTTTTTGTGTTTTGTGTTGCTACGCATAAATCGAAGTGTTGTTGAATAATGCATGTGCCTGTAAGCCTACGTGACGAAAAAAAAAAAGGTGCGAGATGCGTTCCGTGCGTGTGCACCACTATACCCCACTTTTTCCATTTCCTCACAATCTACAATGTTTCTGGGGTGTTTTTTTTTTTCATTCTTGAGAACCTACACAATACAAGCTTTCAGTAACTGTTGTTCCGTTGATTTTTGTTTCCAATTTCAACGAAAAATGATTAACACTTTTACAGCGTGTGAGTTTCCAAATCTTATAGTGAACAGAGTAGACATCTTCAATGATTTCGTACCAACCCCGACAATAATAATTGAAGGTACCTTCTACACTGCATACATTTTCAAACACTTAACGACTTAAGTTTACTCATCGACTGCCACTTTGTCTTTCAAAAACTGAAACTGCATTCTATGTAATTCTATATCATCCTCTGTGTCTTAAACTTTGGCGCACGTACTTTGCGCGATATCATTAGTCAAACGATTATTTCCAACAAGCTTCTTGTGTGCTTTCTATGATCCCTCCATTCAAAATGTATAAATGGTACCAAAGCAATCGGTTTTGATTTTTGTAATTGTTATGTTTTCATATGGAAATAAATAAATGAAATAAATGAATGAATGAAAATGATGAAGTAAATAGAACAATGTAATCAAAGAAAAGCTGCGCTTCTGCCCCCTTCCACTTTTTGCAAATGTATTGGTCTCAACACAGGGAACCAATGTTCTATTTGCCAAGCCCGTGAAGTTTGGCTTTATCTTTATTACCATTTTTTGATTAAATTCAATTCTCTGTGAAAAAGCGTTATTGAATTTGTTTTTAATGTTAGTTTGTCACTCTCTAACGCATTACCTTTGTTCAAGCAGAAACTTCTTTTTCTTGAATTTCTCTTTGTAACACATCTTCTCGAGTTGTAATCCTGACAGCGATTTGTTGAGACATACGTAGGTCGGCGTACGTGTCGCACAATGTGACATGGTCAGATGGTAATGCCATTTTTAAAGCCATTGTTTACCATTTGCAGAAGAAACAAAAACCCAGATTTAGTGCTTCAAAATAGTTCTTAGATACGCGATAGGGATAGAAACAACCAAAATTTGAAATCGGTATAATTAATGTTAAGTATTATTGAATATACAAAATGTGAACAATAGTTATAATCAAAATGTTTCTAGACTAAACCGTCTACAGTTATGGTTTAGTGAGGAAAATAGTGATATCTCCTTATATTTTAGGCTTTATCGCAAAATTTACATGGTAGGTTGTTTTGTGATACAACTGACCTACACATATGCATCAAATGTGATATCTTGAACATTTTTTTTTAACTCACTGCTCCCAATGGTAAACAGTACATTTATTTATACTTATTCTCCAGATAGAGTCAGGCTTCAGGTTCAAATATCACACGTAAGGACCTCTCATAGTGTGAAAAGAAGTCAGTCACGTGTTTCTTCAGCAATACGAGTTTTCCTCGTGTGAATTGAAGGTCCTGTTTACCTTTGGGAGAAGTGATTTCAAAGATGTTAAAGATATCACTTTTGATGCAGATGTGTAGGTCAGTTGTATCACAAAACATCCTACCTATACCATCCATATATATATATATATATATATTTGCAATAAAGCCTAAAATATAAGGAGATATCACTATTTCTCTCGTTAAACCGTATCTGTAGACGGGTAGGCTGGAAACATTTTTATTATAACTATTGTTCACATTTTGTGTACTTATTAATACTTAACAGCGATTAAACCGGTTCAAATTCTTCACATTGGTAGTTTCTATCTCTAACTCACATTTAACCCGTGGAGGACGATTCCCAAGTATATCAGTGCAGGGGTCTATGGGAAATGCGTGTTACAGCAAAATTAGCTCGTCCTCGACGGGTTAAGAACTATTTTGAAGCACTAATGCAGGGTCTTTGTTTCATCTGCAAATGGTAAATTATGCCTTTAAAAGTAAGTTTACAAGACAAGAGTGGTGACTGAGCCTCTCAGACTAGGCACTGCTTCACGCTACTCTCTGTTCTATCTTGACATTTGGCTAATAATCCCATTTAAGCTGGCTCTGTTTGCCTTGCAGTTTATCAAGCTCGCGTTCCAGCCATTGTGGTTAATGGTATCTTAGAGACGATGAAGACGCGTGGCATTCAATATTCCTTAACCCGCTGCCTCCGACGTTTGGTAAGTTTACACTGAGTAAACACATGTCGTACTCCGTTCTGGTAATCAATGGGAGCATAAAATATGGGAACAAGGTGAATAGCCATAGTCTCTGCGCCCTTTTCTTCTGGACACAACGCTCTTATGATTCCATATTTTGGCTCCATATTATAGGCTTGTGGGGCGAAACAGAATTATTTAATTTCCCCATACAGATATCATGTACAAGTGTTTAAAAAGGATGTCTAATATTCTTTCGAGCACTCGGTGACGCTTTAAATTGACGTAAATGGAGTTTAGATAAGAACGCCTGTCCCCTCTCATTGTTTTATGACGTTTATTGATCGTGATAGACGCATCTGCGGTCTTAGACTTAGTAGTACATTGTATTAGGCTAAGCAGTATGATTTGTAAACTAGAGAAAATGATTATCTGGATCATGTTAATGTCATAAAGCAATAAACACATTTTATACCACGACAAACCTGGACAGTATCCCTTGATATGTCACTGTCATCCAATTCTACTGCATTTTTCATGAGAGTAACTTTGATCAATTCGGAAATCGGCTTATCTCACCAGCACCTCATCTTCTTCTCCTTCATCGTCTTTCCTCTTTTTCCATCTAAGAAAAAGGCTGGATAGCCCATATTCAGCTGGACTGTAGCTGGTCTTCCATGGGCTCCAGTTGGATGTGGGGCGGGATCATTAATTTTCTCCGGGTTACGCACGCTGCTCTCGGAATCGAACCCGGGTCCTTGGATCTGGAAGCAGACACGTTACCGACTGAGCCAAACAAATTACCGCATCCGTCACACTCTCCAATGAAATGTATCATCCTTTGCCAGCTACCACTAAAATCATGATAATCCTATCAATATACCACCACTGTCAGGAGCCAGCAATCCTCTAAGAGACCTGCACATCGAGTGCAGCTCGAAGTAAATGCTGTCAGGTAAACAAACATTTATCTGCATAATATGTGCTTTATGTAAAAATTTATGGGTTCTACACTTCCAGGAAGTGAACATTGGTGACAAAGAATTTGAATTGAATTAAATCAAATAAAGAAATTACGAATTTCCTTATTTCTCAGTTATAATTAATGTACACGCACAATATATCATTACATCATACTTTCATCCTATTTATTTCATTGCAAGCAGAGGGAGAAAAGTCGATCATAGAACACAAAACAACGCCTCAACCATACCCATTTTGATATGTCAGTAAATCATGAATGCACGTTACGCGCGTGCTCGTGTGTGACCTCATCAACGTTAAGTTCTCTGGACAACAAAACAGCACTATGGCAAATAAACAATTTGCCCTGCATTAGAGTTGATATAGTGTAGCGCCATTATGTAATTGAGTTCATATATAATTTGATTACGACAGAAGTACTTTAACAGATATTATATATCTATGTACTGTGAACAATATATAATAGTATATATAATTATATATATGTATACATACATTATATACATATATATATATATATATATATATATATATATATACACACAACATACAAAATTATGCATCCAAGCTGACAATACTGAGGCACATCTACACGTTCATGTGATAAGCGCACCTGCACATACAACGCCCCCCCCCCATCTCCCTGTCTCTATCCTTTTCTCTCTGACAGATTTTGATGTTTGCTAATGCGAGGTAAGCCGATGACGTGCAGTACTTAATGCACTTCGAAATCCAACACTTTATAGCGTCCATCGAGATTGCTGTAATATCCCGCGATGCTTTTACATGTGAAACCTGGGCAAACATTTCCAGCACTAAAACTCAGTGCCTACTGCCTTTCCACTGGAGTAAACAAAGGCACTCATATCATTATGCTATCTGCGGTACGGACAGAGACTATAGTGGCGAAGCGTGGCGTTTTAATGTAATCATGTTTAATCGCATATAACCTTCTTTTGCAGGAGCGTAACGTAATCATTTATAGCCGTTGGGGAAAAGCATTTGGCGCCCACTCACATTTGCTGACATATTACGTGCTAAGGTTGGGCAGAGACGGCATGCTCTTTGACACTTCAAATGTTTAAAGGAAACCCAAACCCAAAGAGAAATGTGGATTGAGTGAAATAAGCACCATTAGTAGAACATATCAGTGAAAGTTTGAGGAAAATCGGACAATCGACGCAAAAGTTCTGAATTTTTAAAGTTTTGGTGTTGGAACCGCTGGATGAGAACCTATTGGAAGTTATGGTGTCATGTGTGGACAACAATAATAAAGAAAATATAAAGGGAAGTCCACTTAAATAATTTTAATTACAATTTAATTAAATAATGATAATTACACATTCCATCAACTTGATACTGACATATTATGTTTAGGGTAGCAATTATTTCCCCTGCTTTCTGAAAGCGGCTAGTCAAGTGCTCTTTCATTATGCTAGAAAAGTGAATTTTTGTGGAATTTTCTTTAAATTGTCTTTATATTGTTGTCCACACATACGTTATAACCTCTAGCAGTCTCCTCATCCAGCGATTCCAATACCAAAACTGTAAAAAGTCATAACTTTCGCATCAATTTTCCGATTTTCCTCAAACTTTCACTGATGTGTTCTACTAATGTTGCTGCTTTCACTCAATCCACATTGCTCTTTGGGTTTCTTTTAACTTCAAATCCCATGCTTCCAAACATATTATGATTATTGTCATTTTTTTATTAACTAATAACGTTCTCATATATAGCATTCTCCCGGATACACTAATTAGAAAATGTCTGATACCTCTATAAATATAAGATCACAAAAGATTCGATCGCCTTTGGGAACTCATCACTGCTTATTATCCTGGACTTGAGGTGTGGCCTTTGTTTGAAGTGACAAAAAAGTAATGAACTTCCACGCTTCAGTTTCAGTGAAGTACAGCAATACTACAGCAATACGAGGAATGCTGAGATGATGCAAATGTATGATTTTTTTTCTTTTATTTTGTATGGTTTTTCTTATGTTCAGGTATTCATATGCATGAATAGATAGAGAAATGAATATATGTATATATATATATATATATATATATACATATTTTATATATATATATATATATATATATATATATATATATATATATACATATTATATATATATATATATATATCTTGAAATCAGTACATTTCATTTGTTCTATCAGATGTGATATGTTTGCTTAGTGACTAATATCATATTTGTTGTCATCGTAAAATTTTATGACATTTGGTACGAGGACAGCAACGAATGATTAACAAAAATGTGTGGGATGATGATGAAGATGATGTGTGTGTGCGCATTTTCTTGTTAAAATTAGGAAAATTACACCAATAACACCAAGCAAACCACTGATATACAAATTAAGGCCTTTAGTTAACATTACATGATCAAAATTTCCCAATGTCGTTATGATACTATTCATTTTAATTTCTGATTACTGAGTGTAATTCTTACCCAATTACACACGACAGACAGAATAAAACTTCATAGTTTAGTTCTTTTAATGATCCCATAAACATTCATTCAATATACTCGAAGTAGGCAATAGGCAATTCATCACAAAATTTGTTCTCGAACAGTTTTTCTATATGTAAATGATATAGATCCAAGCGGCATTACAATCATCATGAAGATCTTAAGTATTACTCTATCTCTATTCATTGTGGTATATACTGTAGCTGTAGAAAATACAAACCTTTTACACAAGATTAAAGAAAATGTTCAGACGTATGTCGTCAACGCAACCATGAATAATTATATCATGTCCCAAAGATGGTCATAAGGTTACTCGTGGAAAGTAATACTGTTCCTCGCTACAAAAAAAGCTCTCTTTTGCTCTCACACACAAACACACACACACACACACACACACATACACACACCCACACACACACACACACACACACACACACACACATACACACACCCACACACACACACACACCCACACACACACACACACACACACACACTCAGACATATCATTTAACGTGACATGCTTTATAAGTGTATTTCAGCGAGTTTGAGCCTTCGACAGAGCGAAAGGAGAAAGGGTATACATGAACAAGCCGTGCGTATCTCGTCATCGCCGTCAATGGGTGTGCTGCGGGGAAAATGACCCTTTAACAATGGTCCACAGCAAACAAGTGGGAACTTCCAAGATGCGCAAATATTGGACTCAGAGCGGCCCCTGTTTACACTAGCCACTGTGGGAGAAAGTTGTTCAGCAATGGCGGATTATTGCACTGTTGTGGTAACAAGCAATCAAACTTTTGTTCTCCTCATAATCACACGGCCCTTGACAACTATCTCTTCATCCCGTTTGTACACATTAGGTAGAAACACAGGCACCAATAATCACGGATCTCTTTTCACATAATTGAACTATCCCAGTGCAAAAGCACTGGGCTGTACACACACATAGACGCAAACAAACACACGCGTTTCCCGTCCTCCGTTAACACAAACAGTTAGCTGAAATATGCCTTGACCCTTATGTTAGAGGCAGCACACACCGATATAATAATAGTAAAGAAAGAAAAAAAAAACACCAACATTGTTCTCCCGTGCTTGTTTCTTGAACATCCTGATAACATAAACATTTCTGTTTCTTTGCTCAAAATATGAAAATTTGAACTGAAGTAGAAATATATCATTCATTATTGTACAGATGCGTGACTACTGTCCAGCACCGACACAAACCTCAAAACGTATAGATTCAAAAACCTTCGTGGGGTGGAGTATAACTCCAAGATGGAGGGTATGATATGGATTGATTTCGACCCTGTCTGTTTAGCAGCCCCTATCTGACGTCCGAAACCATCGCTATCTCGAATGAACTATATATTTCCTCCTTTGGTATTGGATCACTGCAATGCCATTTTGACAAACAACGCTTAGATTATTCATTCCAATATCTTTACATTGTCACTGAATTATTGTGCCTGGAAGGATCCAACTCATGTGCCTCGCAACAGATCAGTGAAACAGTTTGAGTTAAACTGGTTAACATTTCAGTTTCACATTACACAAGAAAAAGAAAATGTCAGTGCTTTCTTTTTTTCCCTAAGAAAATTGAATCAACTAGCCATAAAACAGACCATTTCTGAATCACAAAAGATCACAAACTATTGCAGTTGTGATATTTACAAATTTGTTTTGTAGTTACTCGCAGTGCAAAATTAATTGCATTTTCTTTTAACTCTTAAACGTATGTTTCAGCACATTAAATAGTGTTGAATAATTACTTTTGGCTAGATAAATGCGCTTTATGGAGTTATCATTTCCATGCATGACTCTGGGCACTCAATGCCCTGGAATATCTTACAGGAAAAGACATGTCAGATCATTACTGTTTGTCTTAACGTGCAATATTTCCCTCGACGATGACATAACGGCACTTTTTAGTAAGAAAAAATAACAGGAACTACCCGTTCAAGTCCAATGATACCAGTAAGGGATATTACTGAAAAGAATTAAAAAAAAGTATCAAGCATTGACTATTTCTATAGCCATTGCTATTTGAATATCTCTGAGTAAAAGACAAAAAAAAACAAAGCAGTTTCTCTACTGTCATTCTTCGGGTGCACGTCACGAGACCGACTCCCACGAGTCATACAGCCTACGAGTCATACAGCCCTTTACTTCGACACTAAGCTAACAAGGCCCACGAGACCGACACATTAAGCCCCGTGTTGTATCTGTTGAACTCGTGGGCTGTTTTTACCTAGTGTCAAACTCATGGGCTTTATTTGCCTAGTGTCGAACTCATGGGCTGTATGGCTCGTGAGCTGTATGACTCAAGGACCTACATGCTTTCAATGTCGAACTCGTGGGATGTATGACTCGTGGGTGTCGGCCTAGTGGGATGACCCCCATTCTTTTTGGTCATGTGACATCCCTGATATTAATTAGTGCTCTTTTGTTTGCATTGTTTTGTCAGTTTCGTGTATTTTAAATCGCCTGGTGATTAATGATATACAGAGATGTGACGGTCATGTAAAAAACAAAAACAAATACTATTTCGGGTTAAAAAAGAAATAGGCGACATTCACTTTGACCTTTACCCTCTATGATTCCGTCTTCTCAAGAAAACATATAATTATGATTAGATAATCATTTCCACTTGGCCAAATAGAAATTCTTCACTTATAGAATTCGATCGTCAAGATAAATTATAAGACTGACAGGCAAGTTTACATATTGACTGTATATGTATATATATATATATATATATATATATATATATATTATACATATACATTTGTTTTCAAGTCGTGCTTTTCACGGTCAAAACGCATATAGACTGTATTATGAAATAAATATAAATTATTACATTGTTACTCTTTGACCGCATTCGTGGTTGTGTAGCAACCATGCACAATCTGTGTGTCGCGTACGGTTGAATACATCATTGGGAAATAATAGTCTCCATAATGGCTGGTGAAACCTTCCAGAAACTCCCCAGATGCCAATTGCATCCATGCAAGTTGAAAGGCCGGGTTATACAGCTAAAATCAAGAGGTCTTTTGCATCTTAAGTCTGCAGTCTGTTCGCATTGTCTCACGACAAATCCACCCTAATCGAACACAGCCTCGTCGTCACTAGTTATGGCGCAGGGACTCGGGGGAGTCGGCGCGCTCGGTCGAGCAATATCGCTCCCTGGTCGAACAGAATAATCGGAGAAACCGGACTCCGATCTGTCGCTCGGAGCAGGCGGAGGCTGTCGGGTCCGACCCTTGCTGCTTTTCGGTCGGCTGGTGATGGACGTCGGTGTAGGACTGGCTGCAGTTTGTTGTCTGCTGTTCAACGGTAAGTGCCTCCGATTGTATTCGGTTGACCTGGAGGCTCTAAGAGGTTTATGGGTGATACGCGGTTCATCCAGGGCTTGTTGGTAAGCAATACTCTTAGATGCACCTGCTGCACAGTGATTAGATTCCACGTCAATTTTTTTACTCGCACCCCTTTTAATCATTGCGATACCGTCTCCAAGTTGTTGGGTTACCTCACTTGTTGATCGCGACCTTCTCCCATATCCCGTTCTAGGTCTGCCATCAGTTAGCGATGATATCGACTTGTTCGTGTGATGTACATCTTTAGCAAAATCCTTTGACTCCGTCGTGTCCGAGGCGTGGGAGTTGGCCTCTCCGGTTTGATTCACCTGCGCACGAGTCCTCCGGCCGTATCCTGTCGACGGCCTTGCCTGGCCCCGCGAATCTGATCTCACCACGGTCCGACCAGGGTGTGTTTTAGTTGGATGATTCTCAAGTCTTGTCAAAGGCGGTAGCTGTTGGAACGTGCCCTCTCGCTGCAGTGGCGCACCGAACGAATCCACCTTTTTAGCAACTTTCAACACATCCTCACTTTGAATATGCGCATCACTTTGACTGCTGATATAAAACCGCTCGGTCGAACTGGCCAGCTGTCCACATTTCATGGCAAAATAGGAGCTCTCGGCACTTATGGGCGATACTTCACTTCCAAAATTTTCGTCCGGTGAGCCATCATCTTGGTGTCGGTGTGTCATGACTACTCCCGTCTTTATGGCTGGCAAAGGAGCTCTGGTTTTCGAATTCGTAAGATCGCCGCCCTGCCCCGATGTAAATCTTGGAGAATGCTGCTGCTGTACAATGTCGAGGACCTCCTTAACAGACTTTTGCGATGGCCGCTTGTTATAGGCTTTTGTGACCCCGTCCTGGCTTTCCTCTCCCTCCCTCATAGTTTTCTCGTCTCTTCTCGCCCTCTGTAGAACTATGGATCGTGTAGAGATCACCATATCATCCTCAATTTATCCGGGAGTTAAAAGTCGTCCCAGACTCATCTTATCCCTTGCAAACAAGCTAGGTTATTGTCAGAAAACACGAAATTAACTGACGCAAGATTATTCCAAGTGCGGTTAACTAACAAAAACCCTGAGGCATTATCACCAAGCAGTCAAACGCGTAAGCAATCCGTGGCGCGCTAACCACCACTCCACTGGAACACCCAGGGCAGTTATGTGTCGCTGTGTGATTATCCTATCAACTAAAGCGTTTCACACGACGCTTTGCTTACCTCAGCAGTTGCAGAGCCGTTGAAACCTTTATCAACAACACCTGACATGTCTTGAACAATAGATGGCGCTCAGGTAAGTGTGGGCTTTTTTCAATCTTTTTTTTTTTTTTTTTTTTTTTTTGCAATTGCATTTTCGAAAATATTCAATACACGTTTACACTTTTGTTCCTTTAGCAGTTCTAATCTCATAAGAGAATAATCTCCGGAAATTATACATTTCGAGAGTTTTCAAATACATGTATCTGACCTCGACATAAAACTACTGTTGATATCTTCTCCAACCACCTTTCTCTCTTTATTATATATATAATTATGTTCATCTTCGAATGTTATTAGTGTCCAGTACGCCATTTTTAGTTCCAACAAGGTTTTTATTAACAAATATTATTTTTGGTCCGCCTCGGGCCTTCGTCAGTGCATAAATATATATATAAATATATATATATACATACATACACATATATACATACATTTATATAATAATAAAATAAAATTACAACTATTATATACATGCATATATACATGTATATATATATATATATATATATATATGTGTGTATAAATATATAAATATATATATATATATATAAATATATATATATATATATATATATATATATATACATTTATATATATATATGTATATATATTTATACATATATATATATATATATACATATATATATATATATATATATACATGTATATATGCATGTATATAATAGTTGTATGTGTATATTAAAACATTAATATTTACGAACGTTATCACCGCACCAATATTCTGAAGTTGGTAAACAATTAGTTTGGCATTGACACCGACGCATGTATCATTATTAATCTTTATTAACAATATTTGAGTGCACGATGGTGTTTTCTATTGTCAGATAGGGAAAAATGGTCTATCGAAGACGATTTGCCGCAGTCATTACTAATAACCCACACACACACACACACACACACACACACATGATATATATATACACACACCCTAATGTATGAAATGTTGTAATCGGTCACACTAATAGAGTAAGGGTCCTAAATACTTTATCCGTATAGGAACCTATTAAAGGGAAAATCCAGTTCAAAATATAAGCTAGACTGTTAAGAAAGAGTAAAATATTACAAGTTCAAATAAATTTGATCGAAATCGGACGAAAAATAAGGAAGTTATGACATTTAGAAGTTTCGCTATTTTGGGGGGAAACAGTTCTTGAACAGTCATATGAATATGCAAATGGAAAGTGAGCATGTCATTCCCTCACAACTTACCATATAGTTTGTACATAAAATTGTGAAATTTCCTGTTTTTCATTCAAATGCAATTTTGAACTAGGCTCAAATCCTCATATATATTACTAATCACTATTCTGAAGGTGTTCAACCAGGACTAACGGCATGGTCCCGACTTCTATGACAGACACATTGAATTTTCGTCATTCTTGTATACACGATCAATGCAAAATTGTGAGGGTATGACATGGTTAGCTCACTCATTTGTATATTCATACCCACTGTACAAGAATTATTTTGGAGATATCAAAACTTCAAAATTTCATAACTTCCTTATTTTTCATCCAATTTCAGTCAAATCTTTACCATTGAACTTGTAAAATTTTACTCTTTTTTATCAGACTAAATTATATTTGGACTGGATTTCCTCTTTAATAAAAAGATAACCAATATGATGCTTTGTTGTCAATAAGATTAGTATAGAGTATCGAAGCTTATATCATGAAGTGCCTCATGAGGGAATATATAGGAATAAAGGAATTTATGCAATCATTAATCGTCTCCACATGGGAACTCATGAATAAGAACATTTTTGTGTTTTTTTTAATGTTATAAATGTAAATTCTGAAGGGTTATATATCATGTGTAACGTTGGAGCTTAATAGCCTGTTATAGTGTATGACAAATACATTGCTTATAATATGTACAAATGTATTACGTATTGCTAAACATGGGGGATGGGTGAACATGTATTGCGTACCAATCATCTCATGCCATCATAAAGCCAGCAAGCAAACGTGTAAATGGAAACACAATAAATGATTCAATGGTGTCACGAATCGATCAAGTGCTATCACCATGAGACAAAGTTTAATAGTATCCATTGAACCCAAGCACGAGCACAACTAAATATGGCGCTTCAAAGAAGAACTGAAAGGGGAAATACAACAAAGTATATGGGTAAAATAAGGAAAGATTTGCTTGTAGATAACGTAACATGTATGCTAACATAATGAATATCGAAAAACGTTATTATAATCCAGGCTATCAATTCACTAGTACAATGTATATCCTTTTATTTCTTTCCGTGTGTATGTTCGTGTATTTGTTATCACTTTTGTTTTTTCACTGAAATTCACCACCTTTCGGATAAGTACGTAAACGATGAAGCAAACTTATTGTTGTGCTTGCTAGGCTGATTTGTTTAAATGTTTATTCATATATCTGATGTAGTATTATGTGACTGCATGTGAATCATTACGAAATCTGGAAAGGACAGTTGAAAATTTGACTGTTTTATAGCTTCTCATAGTCATAATATACTATATCAACGGTTTAACCCTATAAAACTCCTAGGGGATGCACGTTGTGCCCCTACCATATTTTCAATTGTCACTCCTACGCCCTTAACCCAATTTCAACCAAATTTGGTGACTTTCCCTAAGTCTTTTTTTTTTTTTTGGCAAACATTTTTGACACATACGTTAGCAATGTCCGATATTGCTGGTTGCCATGGCGATCGTAAACTGACAACCATGTCCATCCGATTTTGCATGTTTTTCCTTTCCAATATATCAGTTGACAATATGTTACTGGATGAAATGGGGTTTTCTCGGGTGTAATTTGCTGAAGAACCAAAATATGTACCTATGGTTGTGAATGACCCCGAAATAGTCTTCTTATCATTTCCTTTATTTTTCATGTGACATAGGCATCAAACAATATATTATGCAATAGAGATAAGTGAAATACACTATATTACAAAGACTACCCTTTTATTTTGTGTCATCTTGAATCTTTCACACACGTTTGCCCGTAGTACCATTTGTTTACCATATTATCAAACTGCAAAGTCGAATTTTCAACGTTATGGAAATGTTCTGGAATAATTAGGACCCTATCCCAAACAATACATCATAGGTTTCACGTATTTCTTTATACTAATTGTAGCAAAAGCGCCCCATATATTGACCTTGAAAATGACGGGGGAAAAAAGAGGATGTAGTGAAGTTTGACTTGCTTTGCCTTGGTGTCAAATATAAAAACGATTGGTCTAAAACAAAGACTTACATACTGGGGGTACGGAAATTATAAAGAAAAAAACATGACATGATGATTCTAGCATATTTCCTATGCTTTCCTTTATATATTGGTGAGGAAGCGCTCTCAATGGGTGACACTGAGAAATTTTGCAGGTTGAGTCATGTAGAGTATGAGTTGCTCTACCCATGTGGCAAATATGGTGTTGACACATCATCAAAAATAATACAGAAGTTATAAAGTTATTGTGCCCCACTTCCGGGCCTGGAAGGGGTCGAAATAGCTTGGGCTTTATGGGGTTAAACGCACGGAACTGTAATAGTATACATGTACCATTGTTTATTGTTTCGTGAATGGTACTAACCTGAAACTTTCAGATCGTATTTAAACCAAACATACATTTGCCCCGACATGATGAAAAAGGTTTGTTGGTGATCAACTGCTCATAATAATTTGATAATATTCACACGATTTTTTCATGCTGAATGAAATATTTGGTAAATTTTAACATACCCACAGTCCATTGATGAAAAAATGCATTTATTACTTCATACAAAAAAAAAAAAAAAATGAGGATGCTGAAAATGTCACAGTTGACAGAATCAGAAGTCACCAGAAAAAAACAAAAGTAAGATTTAAGAGTATCTACGTACCTGAATCACCGATTTTAATTTTTTTGTTTATTTTTTCATAATGCTGGTTTTATATACGTAACATTTCGAAATGAATCTCAAATCCTTGGTCACTGAACAAGCCGTCACTGTGGAAGAAGGCGTAGAAGGAGTACGATTCCTTGACCTTTGACCCTCCTGAGAGATCTCCACCAATTCTGGAAGTTTGAGAGGTGTCAGAAGCAATTAGTTTAGTCATTAACATGTCTTGAAAAGGAAAAATAACTACTGTTTTAGAAAAGAAGCTTGGGCGGAGTACTTTTGACTGACATTCTATAAAGTCAATAGTAATTATACGTGCCATTTTTTTTTTTAACGAAAGAACAAAATGGAATTTCAAAATGAGCTTCGAATAAATACCAAGGCTCTGAAATTCCGAACTTGAATATACTTCAAGACGGGCGAGCCTTATTAGAAACGAGAGGAAGAGAATCCGGGATTATTCATACAGAAAGGAGAAAATGCGTCACGACAGATTTTCATCAAAATTATACATACCACCCTCTGTATGTATGAGATCGCAACTACTCATCTACATTTCAACCCGTTGGTGACTAGTTCCGAGCATAGTTTGGCATGTATCAATGGGGTCATCCCACAAGACCGACACCCATGAGTCATGCAGCCCACGAGTCCTACAGCGCACGAGTTCGAAATTGATATGCAAATAAAGTCCATGAGGCCGACACTACGTAAAACAGCCCACGAGTGGCGACAGATACAACACGGGGTTTAATGTGTCGGTCTCGTGGGCCTTGTTTGCTTAGTGTCGAACTCATGAGCTGTATGACTCCGTGGGCTGTATAATTCGTAGGCTGTATGACTCGTGGATGTCGGTCTCGTGACGCGCACCCGTATCAATTATGGGAAATGAGTGTTCACTATATAGGAAAATCTTCCTGTCCTCAGTATGGGTTAACAAACATGTCGGGAAAAGGAACCCGTAGGATTCGATCCCGTCTTCTTCTGCTTTCCGGGCAGCGATATCTACCACCAGGCTATTCCTGGTACCAAAATTACAATGACAGGTTCGACATAAGGTGCAGTTCAGTTCAATTTATTTCAATTTCGTCTTCTATATACAGAACATAACATGATACACGTAATGTATTCGAAGAAATCCCCAAATGATCTTATTATGAAGTCATTAAAAAATGACTGATATTATACAGAACAGACAGCACAGAAAAAAAAATAAAACAAAAATACTGATACGAAAGTACATCACCATGGCATGCCTGCATAATTTCTATACACGCTGCTATTAAGGAATGGAAACAAGGAGGATCAAGAAATTGCTAGAGTGGCTTTATGTTATCAGTACGGCTTTAAAGCTCTGCTGATAACATAAAGTACGCATTTCATTACCTGGGGATGATGGTGTCGAAATTTACCAGAGATTAATTAGAAATATTCCCTGGGTATAGGAATCAAACAAACAAAAGTTCAACTGGCGCTCAAAAGAATTCAGTGAAAAAGCGTTTTTCGTTTCGCAGCTAATTAAGAGAATTCCGTAATTCAGGGCCAGTGAATATGAATGTACTCTAAGCTAATACAGTCCCTAAAGGAGCAGAGGAAAATGTCCAGACTGGCAAGCCTACTCAAGTCCGTTGAACCCACTAATGTAGAAACGCTCACAAATATAGAAATACATCGCCCACAAATAAAGGAAATCGCCTACAAATGTAGAAATTGGACAGCGCCCACTTATTGTAGAAACGCCCGCTAATGTAGAAATGATTCCTAAACGTCGCCCGCAATGTATAAACGGCAAATATTGGTTGATAGACATACTTCTTATCTAGCAGGGCTGCGCTTATAGTAAAATAATGTTGTGTACGAGCACACTGACGAGTGTATGTGTGTTTGGGTGGGGTAGAGGAGATGTGTTTGAGTAAGCATGTGTGTAATGTGTGTTGCGTGACCGCATATTATTATGCATGCGTGTGTGTGTGTGTGTCTCAGTCTGGTCAGGCTTTCATGCTTTTTCATGAAAATGTCATTTTCTTTAAAAAGAACTGTTAATATGGCAACCAACATTGTTAATGACGTAATCATGACATAGGATGACATAGGAATTTTGTGTATTTTGAAATATTATGGCTTCCACAGCACGTTAATGACAAAAAATACATATTCTCTTAAGCAAATAATTTTTTTTTTTTTTTACATGGCAACGATTAAAGACGTCATTTACAAAAATGGCAACAGGTGGATTCGTGTTCATCACCCCCAAAATAGGGATGTAAAAAAAAATCCTCAAAAATGTTAAAGACAAATTAAGGAACTCGCCGCTGACACGTACTAAAGCCGAAATAAACCACGTAAAGTTCGGTCTACATAACATCTACATCAAAACACTAAACTTGATTTTTTTTTGTTTTTTTTTTGTGAAAACAAAAGAAATAATAAAATGGGGGGGGGGGGCGTGTGCCCCTTGAATTTTGTCAAGGCACCTTTTTTACAGAATTGCTGGACCCACCCTTGTTCACTACCCCCCCCAAAAAAAAACAACAACAACAACAACAACAACAACAACAACTTCAGAATAAAATATCGCCGTATACACGTAGGCTACTATAGCTGAAATAAGGGTCTTCATAAACGTAGAAATACGTCAACCACAAATGTAGAAATTTTCTACATTTATGGTTGATGTATGAGATTTGTTACCCCATTAGTGGGCGTTTTTTACATTACTGGGCGCTGTTCATTTCTACATTTGTGGTTGAAATTTTTTTCAACCACAAAATTTGTGGGCTATGTTTTCTACATAAGTGGGCGTTTCTACATTTGTTGGTTCAAAAGGGTCCCTAAGAAATGATTCGTTTCCCGGAAACATACAGTACATGTAGAGTAAATAAATACGTGGAAGTGTATCATAACTGTAATTTTACATAGGTTGTCTGAATGAAACAGACACAAATCTTTAATTTCTAAAATTCGGTAACTAGACAATAGTGCGATAAAATAGAAACATGAGGCGAGTCCGCAAACAATAATTTATCACCTTCTTATTGTAAAAACAGCAATTATTAATGTAACAACTTTTGGTGGTTGTTAATTTTCCCGTGCAATATTTCCATTCAAGTACAATGAGATCAAAAAGGCATATCAAGGCAGCAAGGAAGAGGAAGGAACATGCAGCTGGTGTCTGTTGATAATACGAACGTTAGGAGAAATTGTTTTACAGATGTTGAGTGTATGTGGTCTCCAAGACAATGTATTATCGACAGCGACACCCAGGATTTTAATCTCAGATACATTAAAGGGGCCCTGAATTCCAAATGCATATTGATTTGTGTTGATTTATGATACCCTCAACATCACTTTTGCGGTGAAACGAACATCTGGAAACATTCCATATATTTTTAACGATTTTTTTTCTTCTATTTTTCTTCAGATTACTTGGGAACGCCCACAGAAAATCCTTCCAAACCAATATTCTTGAGATGACCTCATCTGTCAATCATTGCTAATGTACTAAAATGTTTAACAAAAGACATTGGAATGCACCTTCCCCTCGACTCAGCATAACTTGCATGTTCCCTAGCCATGTCTTTTGTTAGTCGCATTAATATCACAGAATTACGAACCTCCTCTCGTTTTCGGATTAACGAACCTTTAGACTAACGAATCGTTCACTTCTAATTTTCTGATTAACGAGTGTTTCGAATGCAGAATCTTGTTTCATTTCCGGCATTACGAATCTTCGGAATAGCACAGTTAGTAAGTAAACGACTTACATAAAACGTATCACAATAAATGACATATCTATGAAAATATCATTGTCTTTATAATACAACTTCTTTTAACTGCATTTCTTTCTTTTGTGTGTGCATTCATTTCTTTATGGTTTTATCGTTACTTATCATGCTTATATTGATATTATTTCTTCACTTTTGTGTACATTATACATTCACGTTATTAGGTTGAGATGAAAACGATAGAATAACGTAAACTTGAACTTGAAACTTGAGTTTGAAACTTGAACTTCAAACTTGAACTTCATGCTAGAACTTCAAGCTAGAACTTCAAATTAAACACACTTTAGAAAAGTACTCAGACTATAGAGCAAACTGTCCATTTCCTGCTTATTTCAAAATAATACTCAAATATCTGAAATTATTATCACGTGACTGGATATCCACCATTATGAAATTAACGAGAATTGTTGTGTTATAGCTCTCAAAAATCCGATGCCATATTCCCGATGTTTAAACGGAAGGAATTGTTACAGTACTAATGCTTACTGTTTCATGTAATAAACTCGAAACTGTCAGCTTGTACGCAATGTCTATTTTCCCACTCGGACGAGAATCGTTTTGGGCATTAAATTCTTCTGATCATAGTAACTTTTAACAAGAATTTTGATGCTGGAATAAAGTATTTGGCCAAACTAAGCTTAGATAGGTTATAGTCTATGACTGAATAGATTCGTTCATCCCTATTATACAACTCGGTTCTCCAACAGGCCGAGTTTAATCGCGAAGGGTCGTGAGACATGCGATGACATAACATAGGGATAATAATCACGAGATGTACGTGTAACACATTGCATACGGTTGCAGGATCAATGAGCTTCAAACACGAAGCTCCTTGCAAGGATCAAGACTTTATTTTCTATAGTTCAGCATGTCTGCTCTGGAGCGGAGCTGCTGACCAACTCTCTTCCTTCCCGGCATGCCTTTCAACTTCTTTTTCACAGTGTCTGCTTGTACATGGCATCAATCAGCATGTAGCTGCCACAGGGTCAGCAAGGCCAGACACATGGATCAGACCAGTAATGCTAGAGTCACCGGATCACAAAACGGATTTGACCTGAGTGAATATGAGCTGGATTAGTCCCGGAATGGGGGGTAATTTATGCTACACTCACACACGGTCGGATTTCGAACCGGGTCCACAAGGAATTAAAACCGTATCGAGCCGGTTCGAGCCGCAGAGCCGTAATGACCCGTATCGAACCCTATAAAAATCCGTTTGATACATTCTTAACTGAATCCTTTTCGACCCCCATCGACCTGTGTCAACCCGCTTCAACCCTTACCGTAAACCTTGTCAACATCCATGCGGTTGCAGCGGGTCGATGCGAGTCAGTGCGGTTCCAACCGGGTCAATTTAGATATCAATACGGAATTGAAATCCGTGAGAAAATTTTGAACATGACCAAAAATTTTTCACCGCCATATCGTAGCCTCCGGAATCCATCAGGAATTGACATGGGTTACGATGAGGGACAATGCCGGTCTCTACGGCTCGAACCGGGTCGATACGGTTTAAATTCCTTATGGACCCGGTACGAAATCTGGCCATGTGTGACTCTAGCATAAGGTTTACATAAATAAAGGCTTTAGAACATTAGAATCTGGAAATCTTTGAGATCCCAGAATGTTAAACATAATCTAAGTAGACTGCCAGCGGAAGCCGACTCCCTGACGGTCGCATGAAATGCTGCCCTATCTTGGTATACTGAAGTTTCGAGTAAACTTTTGCCTATGTGACATGAACAATGAACTTCCCTGCACCTAACAATACATACCCCCAGGAAAACGTAAAGTGCTGAAAAAGTCTCAGTGGACATAATCAGGAGTCATCAGAAAGAACAGAATTCACTGATACACACACCTGTATCAATTTCTTGAAAGTTTTTTTTTTTCATTTTTATTTACCATTTTCAGACTTTCATTCGTCATCCACGTCATGCTACCACTTCGAAGTCAATCACAAATCCTCTTTCATTCCAGTAGTCATCACTATGGAAGAAGGCGTAGAAGAAGTTGGATGACGTGACTCCGGAGAATCCTGAGTGATCTCCACAGATTCTGGAAATTTGAAATGTGTCACAAACAATGAGTATACATCCATGGCAACGAATGCACGTTATCTTTAGGTTAGACGTTATAACCTAAGGTATGGTACGACACACAATATTCCCATGTCAAGCAAACAGAAAGAACGAAGAAGCGCAAATGCACATCAGAAAATATATCATTACTCATTACTTACGATTTAATCACGGAAACATGAGGTGATGTATTACTTTGCGCAGACCCAAGTGATGCGTTCTGGAATATATTTCTTTTTCTTATTTTGACAAACATAATTATGTCCACAATTAAAAGTAATAGAAAATTCAAAATCTATGGATGACAAAAGGAATTTTCCGATCAATCAAGAAAAGAAATAATATGTTATATAAATACAATTTACGGTATCCTAATAATGATAATGTTAATCAATGTAAATTATATTTTATAGAAATAAATTGACACAAACTATAAGGCTTTCTCGTAGGATGTTTTATACAGACACCTTTCAAATTCTACTGGAAATATGTCAGCCATTTGGAAAGTTATTAATGATGTTATTGATAAGCAATAGAATGTGTCAACATTTCAAATTATGTGTGACGGAAAAACGCTCTGTAACCCTAGGGATGTAGCATGTTGTTTTTATAAGTATTTTGTCAATAAAGGTTCTAGTCAAGCTGAAAAATAGATCCCACAAAAACTGATTTTTCGCAGTATTTAGGTGTGTCAAGTTAATGATACTTCATTATTTTTTAAACCAACGAATTATGGTAAGATTCTTGACACTGTGCCCTCATTAAATCAAGTTATACAAGTGGTCATGATGAAATGAGCACGTATCTTTTAAAACAGATTGTTGGTAGTATAATGAAGCCTTTAGTACATGTTTGAAACTTGTCATTCTTAACTGGTATATTTCCGAATGCATGTAAAATTGCAAAAGTTATTCCAATATATAAAGAATATGACTCCTCTCTTGTAACAAATTACCGTCCTATCTCTATTCTTCCTGGTATTTCTAGGGTAATAGAAAGGATTGTTTATTAGAGACTGTATGATTTTTTTTAAACACAATGTGATATATTTAACCAAGACCAGTATGGTTTCAGGAAATTTCATTCTACAGATATGGCACTAGCCCAATCATACGATAGAGTGTCGACTGCCTTACCTGAACAAAAACATGTTTTCATGGACCTAAGCAAGGCATTCGACACTCATGACCACACTATCCTCATACGTAAATTGCAGTGCTATGGAGTTCGTGGCATTCCAGTTGAATGGTTAAAAGATTACTTGTCGAATAGAAAGCAATGTGTGTACTATGAATCTGTTAACTCTGAAGTATTACCTATACAATGTGGAGTCCTACAGGGATCCACATTTGGACCGCTATTATTTCTAGTGAAAGTGAATGATATTTCAAACTCGTCTCAGTCACTGCAATATATTATGTTTACCGATGACATCAATGTATTCTGTTCCAATTCTGATTTTCATTCGCTCCTAAGAACTCTCAATACTGAATTACCGAAATTATCTACATGGTTTAAGAGTAATAGATTATCACTCAATTTGAAAAAGACAAATTTTATTTATTTTCATAATATGATGCATAAAAATGAAACGCAACATTTAAATGTTATAGTGGATGGTATATTATTGGAACAAAAAGAAAGTGTCAAATTCCTCGAATACATATAAATGAAAATATGAAATGGAACGGTCATGTGCAATATATATCTGATAAGGTGTCTCGTAATGTTGGTTTACCTCATAAGTTAAGGTATTATGTCCCTCAGAATATTTTATTTATGTTATATAATTCGTTGATATTATCGCGCATTTCATATTGCAACATTGTATGGGCAACTTTTTTCCGCCATGTATAGCTCTATAGGCATTGACACAATGCTGTACATTGTGTAAAGACAATGAAGAAAAAATATTTTGTTAACAACTGATGATCATGTATATATGTATGGCTCCAACGATGTATGTATATGTATATGCATGTACATGTATGTTCATGCACAATGAAAATACAGGAATCAATAAATCAAATCAAATCAAATCAAATCAATGCCGTCAAGTACACGCAATGCTTACATACAGGCGCTAGTACATATTTTCACTAGTAAGACCAGCATGAAAGTCTCGAATTCAGAACAGAATATTTTAACATTTAGAAAACAGAGCGGAGTCTGGTGGCTAAAAACGGAGTGTTAAAAGATCGTTGTAAGATTAATTTTCGTGAAGCTACAGTTGGCATGATGTTTGTTTTTTGTTTGTTTTTATTGTTCCATATTTCACATTTCAACAAATGAATAAGTCATAAACATAACAATACACAAGCATAGATGAATTGTCAAGTACAACATTTAAGACGATTTAACATGTGAAATATGAGGAATCTACATAAAAGCATTGCTTGTAGGGTGTAGATTCCCAGATGGCTGATAATGAGATGAATTCTTACTTGAATTTACAGTTGAAAGGAATGACAATTGTGAAATGGGAAAATATAGACGTCGAAGAACGAAAAAGACAAAGAAAAAACAAAGAAAGACAATGTAAGCGTCACAAAACTTTTGAAGAGTTGAGTGATCACCCGAGCGAGGTTACAAGTCAGATACAGTGTACGATAGCAAAAATGCAAAATATGCACAAAGAAGGTCCAGGAGATAATAAGAAATCGCGAGCGAGGCACGTGTTGTATAATCGATGAGAGAAGTTAGAAGTATGAGCAGAGAATATCGAGGAGGATTAAAGAATAGCTATAAATATGAATTTAGAAACAGTAATTCAAGTTTATGCTTAAATGAATTAAGAGATAGGGATTGGATTAATTCTCTATCCAAAACATTCCAAAATTTAGGTCCTGTTGTAGTTTTTGTTTTTTAAGCAGATACAGTCCGTACAGGAAAGAGATGAAAAGAATTTTTTTTTGGTCTCGTAGGGTAAGAATGAACTGCAGTATTTTTAACAAACATAGAAGAAAATACATCGGGGAGACCACCTGAGTTTAACTGATACATAAATGATCCGATATTGAAATAATATAGATCCTGGATCTTAAGAATTCTACTTGAAGAAAATAAGGCATTAGTATGTTCCAGGAATGTGGCGAAGTTGATTATTCGTACAGCTCTTTTCTTTATCAATAGTAAAGAATTAAGTCTAGTTATACAACAGTTCCCCCATGCCAGGATTCCATAACTTATATAGGGCAACAAAAGAGTAGAATACAATGAAACCAGAACATGCTTAGGAAAATACTGCTTTAACTTATACACAACACCTACATTTTTTGATAATAATTTCCACAGAGAATCAACATGAACTTTCCATGTCAACTTGCAATCAATATGAAGACCAAGGAATTTTAAATATTCAACCCGCCTGATTCAATTCCACGTCGTTAACAAACAATTTACCCGGTAAAATATTGATTTAATCATTACTAAAACCATAAATTTTGTCTTAATAAAATTCAGTGACAATTTATTAGCCTGAATCCACTTAAAATACTGATTTTAATTCAATATTAATGGCATTCTGTAAAACATGAGGATTTCGATTCGAATAAAAAATGCTGGTGTCATCGGCAAAAAGTAGAAAATGGAACAGAGAAGATGAACTGCGAAAATCATTCATATCAAGAATAAACAGTAGAGGACCTAAGTAGAGGACTTGCACTGAGATGTGAAAACGGCTATTAAAAATGAACACTTTACAATCATGATCAGATTGACAAAAAATAAACAACAACTGCGGAAGAATTTTAATATGTCTTTAGTACGAAAACGAGAGCAAAAACACCCACCCCATTCTCCATCATACATCATGCAGAGACCATAACTTTGCTGTCGGGTCAGAAATTAGTCTCTGTAAAATGTACCTGAAGGCCATTAAATAGTATACCACTAAGCAAGGCAACTGGAATTGACACAGATTATCTTCGCATTTATAATAGGTCTATACCAGTGACATTATTCAGATTATTTTCCTATGACTGCCTTATTGCATTTTTGCATACTTTGGTGACAGCTGGTTATCTTATTCGGATGTCCTTTATAGCGTATGATCTATTTATCGACTGATTTTCTTTGCTAAGAGTGGAATTATTAATTGCATCCGCCAACCACTTGTCAGAAGTTGCACTTCTGTGGTTTTCCTAGTTCGATTCTTTCACAAATATTATTTATTCACTTTAAAACAAGTAAACAAAGTCAGATTAACAGGAATTTGACGTTCAGGCTTCGATTTCCTCAGTCATGTTATTTATGCTTTTGTTATAGTTTTTGTATCAATATTTACGCTGTAATCAATATATAAATAGTGAATGGTCACGAGTGTGATTGTACAAGATTTCGCACGAGGTGAAAGATAGATGCGCTCTATTCAACTTTAATTTTGTAAACTTACTAAGGCGCCTGCCCTTAACGGGATTCCTGGATCCACCTCTGTTTCTCGAAGATGTTACTTCACACTGAGCGAACAAAATAATTATGAAAGCGAGAGGGCTGATGTTTTCTTTCTTACTGTGCATTCATTATCGTATTATGTCAAGGTAATGAGGGAAATAGAAACAGTGCAACTTACGTGTAGGGGCAGTACAGGACGCTTGTATTCACCCAGTAGTTGAACTGATCCCAATAACAGTCAACATCGTCCTCGACTACCATTTCTCTGAAAGTGTACTTGATGTGGAGACTTTCATCTGTACTCTAAGTTAAGGGAACGATGGAAGAGGAATCAGTTGTACAGTACTGATGTTGAAAGGGGCAGTGGAAACAGTATTACTTTTCAAGTTTATGTACGAACATGATGAACGAGATTCCAATGACGTCATCAAGCCATGCTGAGGAGTAGAAACTGCGTATGGGGGGGGGGGGGGGTGGGGGTGGGGTGAAGCGTAATCATCTTATGTACATCCCACGGCCAGTCAATCCATATAGCCATGCGGTTATGGTACTGGTGGAGATGAGGATTAGCTTTTTGACTTTTTTTGCGAGATACCAAGAAACCACTTATGAAATAGTACAGAGTATACCATTCTAAGAGGAATTCAAAATTAATTAAATGAAAATCGTTTGGGATGGCTGAGACATTAAAAAAAAAGTAAAACAAAACAATCTTGATAAAAGGCTGGTCCTACCTTTTATTAGGATTGCTCTGTTTTGGATATCTAAACCATTTCAAATCAAATTTTCATCAAATAAATGTTAAATCACTCTTGAAATTTCATGCTCTTTCATATTCCATAAGAGGTTTATCACTATACCATCCCTTTATATATAATATGCGAAACGCGTATCGCCCGCCAGAACTATTGTATTTCGCCCCCCCCCCCCCGCAACGCTTCATTTGACGTCACAGAACCTCATCTACAACTACATGTATATTAACAATTCTTGGTGGTTTAAAGAGCCGTTTCTAATGATAAAGTTTAATCTACAATTAACGATAATCCTATATCAGTTTCTGAAAGTTTGTATTTTGACATTTAGTTCAATGTAAACCAAAAAAAAACAACAAACAAACAAAACAAACACACACACACAAGTTTTGTTTTAATAATACAAAAACAAGGAATGTGTATTATTTGATGCATTCTTGCGTCGAGTTGTCTCAATCACAACTGATTGACTACTTGCCCTTCATCGACGAAAAGAAGCACTAATATATCAGCGGGTTCATCAATTCAAATAATAGAATAATAGAATATTTCTTTTTTTTTTATGTAGCGCATTTGATACTTGTTAAGTATCTCGATGTTATTCACAGACTGTATCATGATAACCTGCGATCACCATGGTCACTGGATCTGTTATTTCCAACCAGCACTGATGGTGCTCACTTTCCACTCCCGGAGAGCATTCCAACCAGTTGCATGCAGCCATTTTACAGGCGCGCACGTGCTGATCAACCAACATAAACTTTCTCATCCTACCGGGTACCTATTTATATTACTTGGTGGAGAGCAGCAAAATATGTAGACAAAATGCCTTGCTGCAGGGCAAACGTGTCGGGCTTGGTATGAATCAGGATATTTAAGTACCATTCAGTGACCGGTCGACAACTGGTGACGAAAAATCGAATATTGCGTGGAATTCCTGTCTCCTGTCGACTATTCTAGCTGGACAATGAATTAAATTTCATTATCCTATTTTCAACTGAAAATGGAACACAGCATGATGGATTTGCTCTGAAATCCTGTTTTCCGTGTTTTATTATGACGAAATGGCGAAAAAGGACTAAAAAAATCCTATTTCCTCATTATTTCAAAAAAATAGATAGACGAGCGCCCTCAGCCACGACACCGCCACGATATGCAGTAACAGCTTTTTCATTTTGGTGGAACTTTTGTGAATGTAAGTTGAACGTTTTCCTGCAAGGACGCCATAAACACATCTAATCGTCTTTCCATAATTTTTGATGGGTTTCCACCGCTAACTCTGCGTTTCATTCATAATAAAGTAGGCCTACATAACGCGTTAATGGCCCGATTATCATCCTGAAATCTCTAGGATCAACATAGCCCCAATATCATAAGAACATCATGCCGCGAATTCTCTGACTCTAGACCTTAAACATTGTACCTTTTTTTTATCAAAAGAAAAACTATTTTGCAAGTAAATGGCCCGGGATATAATGCAAAAGCGCTGACGAAGGGGCTTAGGTGAACAAGATTATTCCTTTCACTTTTTTTTCTTCACACAGTAGCATTATTCTAGTCAGTAACTATAGATGTTGCAAATAGGGGGAAAATATACTGTACAGGGTTTATTCAGTGGGAAATCCGTCTTGTTTTGATTCATTTCCGACCAAATTAGGGAACTTACGTAAACCATGTAATTCAGTTGCTGGTTTTCGTCGTACGTTAATCCGGTGGTGCTCAAGGTATGTGTTTCACCGCTAGCCAATGCGATGCCTGTTGTCCCTGGAAAAGGACGAAGAAGAAGTAATACAGTGTTAGAGGAAAGAGGAAAAAATTGATCCGAACTCATGGAGGTAGTGTGAATCTATCTCACGCATTATGCAAATTTTGACGTTATTAATGCGAATCTTAGGGTACAGCGTATACGCCACAAACCGTCCCATGATTCACGCCAGATGACAAGTGGATGGGTTATGTACACCTGCATATCGCCTGCGATGTTACAGTCCACATGGGATAAATCTAAACCATGGATCTGAGTGGATTTCTACCACGATATACATCAACGACGTTAAATCTAGGGCCCTGTCACACCTTTCCGGGCGAGCCTTGCGTGCGACTTGCGAAGAACAATTTTTTTTTTGCTACCCGGAGCTGGTTCCCGCACATGGACCGCACATGACAGTACCTAGAACCTATCTCAACCGTAGTTACCCGGAGTTGGGCACGCAAGTCCTTTTCACAAGCAGTCAAGTTTAGGCCCTGTCACACCTTTCCGGGCAAGCTAGACCTGCTTGTTGCGTGTGGGGATTTTCCAGCACGCAGGACAATTTTGCAGGCGGACAAGGATTTGGGCGACTTTCGCATGCGTCTTACCTGCTGGACCTGTGCTACTTACGTTCTACTTATGTGACCAGGCGCATCGGTGGCGGGTGAGGACTGACAAATCGGTGAAGGAATCCCTCTGAAGGAATTGGATATGGCAGAAGTTCCACAGAATGTCATTATCTTGGCCGCAACCGAGTCTAAGCTAACCGGCAGAAAGGCAGTAACTGACCCTCAGCATGCACGCAATTTGCAATATAGCTCCCTCCATCGACGTCCGCAGAACTGACCAGCTACACGTATATTGGCAGTTTCGACACCGTTCCTTGCCATACAGTAAAACACCCGCATTACTGTTAGTATGCTCGTGGAATGTCCGCAGATGACACGCTCTTCCATCGCATAAGCATAGATCCACGGGCAACTTACGTACTTCAAGCGGGGCATTTCCTATTGCTGTTCTGCGTGTACCGCTGTGGGCAACCCGCGACTCACCCGGAAAAAGTTTTGGTCATGCTCAAAACTTGACTGTGGGTAAATCGGACTTGCGTGCGCACATCGGGTAACTACGGCCGAGTTACGCGCTATTATAGGTAATGTCAGATGCAGGCCAACTTCTTGGAGGTCCTGGTAGCTAAAATTTTTCCCCGCAAGTCAACCCTCAAGGCTTCCTCAGACACGGTGTGATAAAGCCTTCAGCATGCTCAAAACTTGTTCCGTGTGAGTCGCGTGGGTTTGGACGGAGAGGTACACGTAACACCAGTAGGAGCCCCTTACCGGCACCACCTCGCAGGCAACTCCCTATAGCAGGTACTTCGCAGTCCCCGTATGCAGCTCGTAACTGAAAACAGAGCGGTTACGAAGCCCTCACGCAGGTCACACGGAATACACGCAAGTAGCAGGTAAGTAGCACGCGTCTAGCAGGTAAGACGCAAGTATGGAACCCGCCAACATCCTTGTCCACCCACAGAAAATTCTCCTGCGTGCTGGAAAATTCCTACTCGCAACAAGCCCGCGTAGCTCACCCGGAAATATGTGACAGGGCCTTCAGGATTCAATATCAATGTGCGGGTTATAGACATGATGCAATTCGTGCCGTTTTATAATCATCTCATGACGTTTGGACAATATCAAACATGACCAATAATGTCTAATTCCCTCGGATTCTTTCGGAAACCGAAGAGTCACGATGGCGCGTGTTGTAGCTTCATTTTTTCTTTTTTCCTTTCATTTTCCTTTTTTCTCATGTTCTTCATCATTTTTTCTCCTTTGTCCCTTTTCTCTCCTTCTTCATCTTTTTTTTTTCGTGCCTTCATTTGATTTTATGTCAATTGACATTGGTTTCTTTGATTTTGTTTCATGCACTTGTTTGTAGTTTTATGTAGCCATTATTTGTTTTGTATTGTATTTGTATGTTTTTCTGAGGGTCCCATATCGTACAAGCTTGGCTTTTAAGTGGGACCCTCCATTTCCATTCCTATCCTTGTAATTTGTATAATGTATATAGTTCTACCTTAAAAAAATGCAATTATATGTTGTTACTCATGATCACATGTGTTTTGTTAATTTACATTTTTAAAATTATTACAATTATGTTCTGTTGATGCATTGTAAATAATTTTCCATGTTTATTCAATGGAAATGAAAATAAAATCGAAAGTTGAAAATTGAGCAGAAAGTTGTTTTTTCTTTTTCCGAGAGAAAGAGAGAGAGAGAGAGAGAGAGAGGAGAATATCATAATGCTAGAGTCACACACCGTATCGATCCGGTTCGATCCGTAGAGACCCGCATTGAAGCGCATCGTAATCCGTGTCAATTCCTGATGGATTCCGGGGGCTACGATACGGCGGTGAAAAAATTTTGGTCATGTTCAAAATTTTCTCATGGATTTCAATTCCGTATTGATATCCGAATTGATCCAGTTCGAACCGCACTAACTCGCATCGACCCGCTGCAACCCGCAGCGTAAAACCGTATGGACCTTTGCCGTATACCGCACTGCCTTCATGCAATAATGATGACAAGCGGGTTGACACTGGTCGATGGGGGTCGAAAAGGATTCAGTTAAGGATGTATTAAGCGGATTTTTATACGGTTCGATACGGGTCAATGCAGGTCTTTATGGCTCGAACCGGGTCTATAAGGTTTTAATTTCTTTATGGAACCGGTTGGAAATTCGGCCGTGTGTGAATGTAGCATCAAATACCCACCATTCCGGGACTAATTCGGCTCATTTTCACTCGGATCAAATCCGTTTTGTGACCCGGCCGTGTGTGACTCTAGCATTATGGAATCCAAAGCCTCTTTGATGAAGATACTCGGTACGTTATTACAAACAGCTGTTGACTGCTAGTAATGAGAGCCGAATAATCACAACATGTCTTATTCCCTTTGAACCTATGCTTTTTCCATCAATTCAAAATATCTAAAACCTCGGTCACACAGCGCTTTATCACGGCCAAAATCCGTCAAAAAGTGGTCTCCCGTGAAGCAGACGATGTTGTTCGCGTTGATGTCGAGTTTAAGACGAGCTACTGTCGATTTAAAGCCGTGGCAGGACGCGGGGAAAAATCTGAACGGCGTCGGACGCGGTAAAAAGTTTTGAACTGCTCAAAATTTTATTCCGCGGACAACCACGGGCGGCACACGTGGTAAAGCCGTGCAACACACGTGAAACACACGTGATAATCCGTGTTCCGGCAGTGATTAAAACTTGGGGAAACATGGTAAAGATGCGATAGTCTAGCGGTCTGTCACGGGCAGTGCACGGTTATCTGACGCGTGTTACTCGTTGGTATCACGGGAAATAGCGTGTGTTTAGCGGCTTATCGCTGACAAAATAAGAATGAATTACACACACGTGGCTGGGCGTGGTTAGCCGTGCTTAGGCAGTGCTTCAGCAATGGAACAGCCGCCAACGGCCATACCCCGTATACAAAGCACGGCCAAACCAAAATTGACCCCCAAAATACCACTTACGACCATGTCCACCAGATTTTCATAACTTTTTGTACGTGATTTGGACGTGGAGTGCTGTGTGACCGGGGCTTAAAGTAGTAATGTGGTCTGTTACCTCACAGATAGGAAGGCAACCGATTCATGTTTTAGTGCATAATGACCATGTATTTATGATGGTAGATTCTCTTTGCTATTTTTTTTTTTTTTTTAATGAGCGATATACAACTGTAGCTAGAATTAAGGGGACGCACCAATAGAAATTGCGCAAAGATTAATTTCATAAAGATAGGAATTACTCAACTGAAGATATCCGGACACAAATTTGACATATCAATTTCAAGAGAAGTATACTTGAAGATTATACCATATCAGTTTTATTGTTAGTATTAATCGGGGAGGTGTCAAAATCGGCTTTGGAGAACAGCAGAGTTCCAAGCACTTTCACAAGAAACAGCCCTGATTTATACTGATACGATTTACACTGATACTCGAGCTATACAGCTCACAAGTTATACAACCACTAGCTAGATGCTGAAGTGAACAAACGTCACGAGCTCGACATCAAATAAAATAAACCAACGAGGTAGACACTATAATAAGCAAATGAGACCCACGAGCTGGGCACTCGGCAAATGAAATCCATGAACTCAGCAGTAGATAAAACAGGCCCAACCAGCTCGACATTCCATCATGGGACATTATTTCTCGTGGGTCTGTTTTACGTGATGTTTGACTCTCGGGCTGCATCAGCATATACAATATGATAAAAAAAATGACACTTACAAATCGAATTAATATTTTCTCCCTCTTAATTCAACTATTAAGCAGTTTCTCGGTTGATAACTGCGACTCTATTAGATTGTTACCATACGGTTCAATATTGCAATCGACGCGTTTTCGAAGTAGGCCTACTATATAAAGTTAGAAATAGCATGATTTTCAACTGACTATCGGTAATTATTGGCAAATGTTCTGGTCATAATACTCTTACCATCTTGGAAGGTTCCACAATCAGACCCAGTTAGGCCAGAGGCACACATACAATCGCAAGCGAACTCCCCATCGAAGTCAGTCCCAAATTTGCAGCCAGAAGGGGTATTGCAAGCTATTTGAATAATGAGATGAAATTCAATTCATTAATATCAAGGAAAAGCGTACCTTCCATAAACTTGTGTTCGGTGAATAACGTTTTTCAGTATTTGCTGTTGTTGTTTGTTTGTTTTTTAAAATAAAATCACCAGTTACGGTGATGATGTGATGGTCACCTGTGCAAGCGTTCAACTGTTAACACGAGAAATTCTATAACAACCGTAGAGAATATGTTAGGCTTTGACAACGCCTCCCCAACAGAGCAATGGCAAGGAAGAGGCATCATCAGTTTTAGAGGTATAAGCTAAGTTACAGGGCAGGAAATACAGTAATCTAGTGCTAGTCGCTTGAATTGACTCTTAGACTGAACACTTATTCTGATCATATTTGCACAGCATAATAGCAAGTTAGAAATGCTTCGATGCTTCGATGCTTCGATGCTCAGTTGTCCCGACCGCACTGACTGACACGTCTTCTAGATCCTTTCTTCATTTCCTGACCTGGAATTTCCTTTTGATTTCTGATTTGTTCTGATTTTATAAACCCCCGCAATGATTGCTTGCATAGTTCCTGCAAGTGAACTTTATATAGCTAACATGGGTATTTGATAGCAGAGTGGTAGGGTATGCATGTAACGGTGATATGGAAATGTTTCGCTACTATTCATTAAAATAAGAAGATATTCGAGCAATTGATAACCGATTCAATCTGCCTACTGTATATTGCTACAAGCAAAACTCTTGGTTGTGTGTTTTAACTTTGCACTATCTTCTGTCAATCTGCTTTGTATCCAAAAGCCATATTAATATATATATATATATATATATATATATATATATATATATATATAACACGATTTTACTTAGTGTCTCATTCCTCACTTCTTGCGTCAGTAATCCCATATTCTCTATTAATTGTGCATATATCATATGCAGTCAGCCCTTTCTGGATCCCCATCGTGATCCGGTTCAAAGGGTCCCTGGGCTCGAGTGTCGGAGCGGTTCCCTTGCTCACACTGAACGCCTACAACGACAAGAAAAACGAGAAGCAAGCAAATGTATTGACGATATATACTTCAAGCTCATCTCGCTATAGCGATTGCGAGAGATCAAAAACCAAGGCTACCTCTGCTTATCAGCGGCTTTGCTTAAACAAGATTGTATAAACAATGTGTGATAAATCTAGTAACACGGGAAATATCTATAATAGCATCTTGGTCCGAAAATGTAATATTATCACCTGTATTTTAAGCCTATTCTTTTAAAGAATAATTAGTACAAAGAGTGAATAACAAAAAGAATGATATTCATTTTGAGGTTGTACGTAAAGTTTCTACTTAATTATCTTCATAACATATATTCTTTAAATTTAACTTAGAGGTAGAACGTCACTTTTGTTTTTATACGTCAAGAACACAATATAATGTGGCAGAAACAAAACAGAGAAACATACACAAAAAAAGGAAAACAAACTTAACGATTTTTTTTTCGGAGAAGTAGTTTTGAGGGTTTTTGTGTTGTGTTCTTGAATGATAGCAGGAACTAGCATTTTTTGATCCCCCCCCCCCCTCCCCCACTTGGTCCTCATTATGATAGTTTTAAAAATGCGGTCTTATTTATGGGAAGTACATAACAACAACAACTGGAGAAAAAAATCTAAAAAAAAATACATTAGAATAATGTAAGAATCTTGTATCTTGTAAGAATAATGTATGGAATCTTACGTAGGCGCCGTAGTGCATGACGCTGCAAGGTAAGTAAGTGCACTCCATACACATGTCTGGGTTGGGTGCAAACTGGCTTACAAAGCCGTCCATTACGTTTGCTTCGATTTTGTTGACGTAGTCGGCGCTGTCACTCCTCTGCTGCACGTGGGACATTCCCAGTGTATGTAGAAACTCATGAATGGTGACGCCTACCTACACCAACGAAGTAATATATTGTGATTGCAACACTTGATAGTGGCGATTGCGTCAAATGAATTATATACATAAAAACCTATCGCAATACAAGTATTGCCCAAGTACTTGTATTCGGGATTTGATTGTTCATCTTAATTCAAATCGACTATTACTTATTCCAAGGACAATGTGAGATAAGTCCTTCAACCTAAGGTTGAAGGACTTATCTCACATTTTCCATTACAATTGCACGCATTCCCAGTGCAATAAATTGCAAAGACACATCATTAGATATCATGAAAAATAATAATTTTTGACCATTTTTTTTTTCAAGCGAAGGGATTGCAGTCAAATATCGTGGTGACTGATAGATGAAAAAGGTTCTGAAGGTAGGGAAGACAGACAGAACCAAACTGGAAATGGAAACCTCCAGAATAATTGTGCTTCTCGTAATTTCTCTTTTATTAAAATCGGATATTATGAGATATTACTGACAGTTACATTATTTTCCCATCTTGCTATAGTTCAGCCAGGGATGTTAGGAGTGTGACCATTTTTTCCCACCATGCAGAAATTAAAATGGCATTTCGAGAATCCTCCCTATCTTTCTTTAGCCACAAATATCAATATTGTCAATCGTTTACTTCTTATACTTGAAGGAATTATCCGTTATTTGATGGGTTAAAATGAAAGGCATTCATAAACATCATTCACAATTTTGAATGAGTTTGAAGATCGAATTCAGTTGGCGTGAACAAACACATTCGTGTTAATTCTACCCCCCCCCCCACGCAAAAAACAAAACAAAAACAAAAACAAAACAACAACAGCAACAAAGAACAGGAATGCAACAACCGTCTGCTCAGCGTTACTTACAGTTGTGCACGCAGTTGCCTGAAGGTTAACCTTCTGGTCACCACATGTCCGTCCAATATGTGAATAACACCTGTTAAGAAAAAAATCTTTTTGATGATAGTTTCAAGTATGTTATGTGGACACCGCGGTGTAACAGCGCCACCATATAGGCAATGCCGAGTAACCGTCAATGTGAGTCACTTTATAGGGGACCTCCAGAAGATTTTCAGACTTTTATATTTGAACAACTACATTCAGCAAAAAAAGAAAAGAAAAAAAGAAAAAAGAAATAAAGAAGTAAATTTTTTCGAGTTCAAAATTTTCATAGATTTTGATGAAAATTGATATATTATATACCGTATTAAAGGTAATGTAATTGGCTATCAACCAAGTAGGTAAATATAAAGGGAAATTTTACTCATGAGTGAACACATTTGTTTGTGCATATGACAAAAATTTACATATTGTCTTTCCTTTTCCAATGCCCTTTAAGATTTTTATATTTTACCATTTTACCATTACCATTTTATAATTTTGATTCGCAGGAGTTTGAAATTGACTGGGAAATCCTATGTTACCCAAGTGACAAACAAAATCACAAGATACACGTATAATTTGCAGTGCCCGCATCACAAATAGGGCCATAATGGGAAGAACAGGCAAATATTAAAAGAACTTCTTAACAATTATTTTTCACTTCCTCAGATGAAAACATCACAATAAACGGAAATCGGAAAGGAAACATAACCTGTCAGCCGTTTAATTTTTACATTTTATCCCGTGTAAACCTGTCATTATCTACATGCAACAGTCTAGCTCTTCAACAGGGGTTAACGTTTACACCTGTAAACATTTTTACATTCATGTGAAATTACCCTGAATCGGATGACTGAACACTGACGTGATGGGTTGAATCAGAACACGTGGTTTCCTGGAACGTAACATCCGGGACCTTGCTGGTTATTTCATTCACGGCTGCCGTCACTGTAGTTTGATCTGGAAATTAAAGACAATGACAAGTATGATATAGCAAACGTCTTTTCATACAACCTTTAAAAAAAATCATGCAAAACAAACCAACAAAAACAACCAACCAAATCAAATAAAATGAAACAAACAAAACTGCTAAACCGAAAAGTAAACAAAAATAAAAACAACAACAACCCATAAGCAGACCACCTGATAAGAAGGGATATTAGATAATACAAACTGAAAAGAAGAACTAACATGATATGCAAGACGTGTAAACATGATGTTCACACAACGTAGTGACTATCTAACAAGTTATCGCTGATCGAAAAAAAAAACAAACAAAAACAATGGGTATACGGTTCAGTCATTCACACGCACATTTGTTATAAACATGTAAAATCAAAATTATATGTATTTACCTATTATGCACGAGTGATTGCACTTCTGCATTGGAAAAAGACTGACGAAACTTACCGCCATTAAAATCGCAGAAGGCATACCGAATAGCATTCGAGATGTCCCAGACCTTGAGGTTTGTAGAGCACTGAAGGAAAGTTATTGGCAAATGGCGTCTTCAGGTCATTCATTCAGGTAGGGGATACCTTTTACAGACCTCCCAAAATGCAGCAAAACATTAAATATGAACCTCAGGGGACTTATTTAGGCCACTGCTGAGAAATTTGGAAGTCAACAGTTATCTACAATTTGAATAATGCACAAAACTCAACTACTCAGTAGTTCTGTGTGTCAGCCACATTTAAGCCTTTTTGTCGCAGTCTTCTGTATTTTTTTATCTATAAACACAAATCTAAAAGTATAAGAGCTGAGATGTAGTAACATATAGAGTGTGTGGCAAGAATGTATATAGAAATGTTTGTAAGTTTTGATGAACTTTCTTCACAAAATATACATGATGGACACACATGCAGTGCATGGGTCTGCAAAGGTAGCCTAGTAATGTACTGGAATTTACGGTGAGCCCCGAAAAAAATTCAATTCAAAATCTAACGGTCAATAAAAATGTACTAAATGTTACCTTCCACTTTCAATACTTTATGGGAGTTTCTAAAATGATACTCTCTTCAACATACCACTGTATTTATACAACTCTTCATTTGAGGCATGCAAATGGGATTCCCCACCTCTTTCCATGCCAATGAGTCAAAATGTAATGTGCACAAATTTCACACATAAACCTATGAACAGGTAATATGTAGCATGTTATTTTTGATTGAAAATCATTTTACTTTAGGGAGATTATTATACATTATTCTTGTCTCTGATATCTAATCAGGTGTTGCGACAAAATAATTATTACAGAAGCAGACTGAGGGTAATTTGATTTTCAGGCCTTTTTATTTATTCATTCATTTTTTTTTTTGGGGGGGGGGAGGAGGAGGAAAGAATTGTTATCAGATCTGGGGTTTTTTTTTCCCGTAATACTATATATTTTGGTGCTTCTTCCGGGTTTCACCTTATTTTTTCTCTTTTTATTTCTTTTGTTTTAACCAAAAAAAAAATAAAAAAAAAAATAAAGAGGATCCGCTACTGGGGTAGTAAGCACAATCAAATGACGGCTCGCACTTTTCTGCCGACACGTAAAGCGCAGCTAATTATAAACCGAGCTGGACATAATGACGGCGAAATTTATTTGAATATAATTTCCTTCAAATCGTGCATGTTAAAAAAAAAAGTACGTTGCCAGAAATGTTAGGCATAGTATCATACAGTTTATAGTATAATAATGTCAACCACCACCAGACAAGCCTGTCAGACGAAGTTCATTATTGTATAACACGTTGTGGTACAAACCACTATGCACTTTTCAAGTTGGAAAAAGCATTCGTCGATTGCTTACCTGTGCCTGAAGATCGCAGAGCAAATTCCGAGGCGCAAGCGGAAGCAGACAAATTAAAGGGCACAGAAACATGAAATATGAGTTTCAATAGGAGACACAGTTCTATAGAAGGAACGATTGCCAGTTGCTTCAAATGGAACCAAAAAATAATCTGCAAAAGTAAAACAATTCTGGATAAACGTGGTAATGTTCACTGGCGCTCTTAAACATAATTACATTGTATGTAAAACCCCTTACTTTCAGTAAAACTCACACCAAGTGCTACATTGACTGTAAGTATATCTGCACACGAAGCAACTATAGAGTTTGGTTGCAAAACAAGTTAACTCCATTTTCTGTTGATTTGAGACATTTGTGACTAAAGCTGATAAGAAACAAAAAATTATATATATATATATATATATATATATATATATATATATATATATATAAAGCATTTCAATCATACCTTTCGGAATATATTAGTTATGAGAAACATAATTATTTTTCTATTGTAATGCATCTTAAATAGAAATCTATATCTAAATAAGTATTCATGCTAGGCATCTATGTAACAAAACATTAGTGAGATATCTATGGAAAGATTTCTTGTGCTCTGTCATGTCTGTCTGATGATGGACTTGCTTCAATATGTCTTGTTAAGAGACAGTACAATGTATACGGTTAACGGGATTTTTAATTGTGGGGGGATGTGGGGGTTATATGGAATTCGCTTAGGAAAATGAAATGATCAATAAGTTAAATGATTCTCACTAATAAACAAATCTACAGTTACGTTTTTGCTTTCGCTAATGTCTATAAGCCCCTTTCACAATCGGTCTGCGACCGTTTACGCCCGTTTGGGCGCACGACAGGTTCCAACAAATTTCAATCGCCATTGATTTCATCATGTCACATAAAGGCATTCACAAATTTGAACAGTTGTTGCACAACAAAAACGACTAGAAAAGAACGTTGAACAATTAGTCGCATTTGATCGCATATGCTTGTGCAAGTGGTCGCGCGTTCATGCGGTCGTACGTTCACGATCGCTCGTACAGCAGTCTCAATGGTCTTTACACAAAACGTACCCGTTCGCAAAATCAGTGTCTGGAGGTCGCTAGCGCACATAGAAGTGCTGTACGAACTCCAGTCTAAACCCAGAGCGACCATCGAGTCGTGCGAACTCTCCCATCACACAAGTCGTGCAATGTTGTGCAACACTCGTACGGAATCGCACAATGATTGGTCATAATTATAAATCTTTATATCGCATCTGGGTTTTGAGCATACATAAGATTCAGATGCGACCAGTCACTACCATCTGCGACCGCCTGCAGAGATTGCGTGCGCTTGCTAGACCCCACGCGATCGTTCGGAAAACAAACAAACAAACAAGCACAGAAACTGTTGCAGAGAGTCTCAAACTTGTCGCAGACCAATTGTGAGAGACGGTTAAAGAATAAGTGGCAACCGTTTCCTACCGCAACCTCTGAAAATTTCACATTTATTTGATATTTATTATTAGAAAATTCAATAATTGCAAATTGCATGTACAGTAGCTTAGAAGTTAACTTTCCAGAGACCGGAAACATCATTTGTAATGTCAAAGTCTTTTCTCCTCGCCACAGCTTATGTATTCACATATAGACCAGTCAGAAATAATGAGGCTGAAACCTTTACCCAACCGCAGTGTATCAACTTACGTCCACGCGGTCACCAACGGAACAAGTAGTCGACTGTGGATAAGAATAATACTGTCAGTTGGAAGGGATCCATATCACACCCACACATACACACTCATACATATACATACAGATTCTGTTCGGTTGCGATCAAGTTCATTAAGTTCCTTTAAGCAAAATCTTAAAGCCAAATTTCTAAAATCCTACGTTTGATTATTTTGCCGTGATCACTTGAAAAATTTCTGCATACTCAAATGATGCCTCGCTCGGATGACTTCATTAGTTTGATCAACTTGCTACTTTTCTTAGCATTGATACCATAATTTTAATCATATAACATCATACAATACTTTGTACATTCCGTAAACTTCATAATATTCTCGATATCTTTTTTTTTTTTTTTTGTACCAAAAGCCTGTTGGAACCCACATCCTACAAGCTTTGCTTTTTAGAGGGTTCCTCATATTACACGTCAATTAATACGTCCTTATACATTGCTTGTGCAATTTTGTTTCAAACTGACCATTGCGTTAAAAAACATTTCTTTTTCAAAATCAAATGAAATATAAAACTTGTATGAAATATGGAATATGGAACATGAATAAAAATATACATAATACGTAAATAAACATGTGTGTGCATATTACGTCTTTTGTATAAAATGCATACACAGGCACACACACATCACACACATAGAATAGAGCGGTATATACATAATGAGGTATATATCACATACCGTATAATGTATACTTGGTATTGACATATATCTACATTACAACATTATACATGAGAACATGTCACCAATATCAGTCCATTTCAAGTTATCATTAAGAATTATTGCTTCGTATTTGTGATAGAATGTGTTGCTTCCTCCTTTCATCTATTCATTCTCTATTTGTCATCTTCTCTTCACATATCTTTTGATTTCTTTAGCAGAGCTAGATTTCCTATTTCATGATGGATTATGACTTTCGACATTGCGTTGACATTATCGATAATAGATGAAGTCATCTTATACACATAAAAACCCACATACAAACTGTTTCAACGTCTTTCTTAAACACTCTTGCATCAAAAATTCCTTTGAAAAAAAAAATCAGTGGATTACTTTTCCCCCGCTTCATATCAATAGACAAATTTACACTGCAATCTATGACAGTATGAATTATGTATTACTGTAAAACTTCTTACCGATCGCTTGTATTCCTGTAAATTTCAAAATAAAAACGAAATGAGTGAGTGTACAAAATAATATCACGATTGTTTACATAATACATGTATGCCTTAATTACAGAACGTTTAAGCAATTAAGATTACGAATTAATTCAAAAGAATGAACCTATCACCAATATTACTTACGCAAGCCATACACTGAAGTTACTTAATAGGGTATGCTATTTGCAAAGTTGGATGACATTGAGTTATCATGATGAATTCAGGACGGTTTGATAAAGATGAATGTCCCAAATATATCATCAGCATTATACAAATAGAATGGTGAAAATTTCATTGAAATCAGGCGGAACATCAAACTATTAAATGGAATTTCAAGGCTCCAATTAATGGTGTCAAAAAACACTGATCTTGGTCCCAATTGCACATACATATTACGATGTCATCTCTCACAGCTGACCCAGTAGTCATGATTTATGGTAGTGCTAAGGTAGAAACATCTCAGTACCCGTTGGTTTCGATTTATAAGTCTACGACAACGATCCAGTCTTCCTGGCATCCACCGTTGCTGAATAATAATTGTAACTCTACATTCATGACATTAATTTACTGCAAGTGATACAAGTCATTCTCTCTCCATTTACTTTTAAACAAAATGTTCAAGATACATTAATGCCTTGTGAACGGGCAAACGAACATTTTGGGGGAAAAGACGGACAGTATAAAGTACTGAGCAGGAATGAATGTGTGGAGTTGTTTTTTATTATTGTTATTGTTTTGAAAAGCGATTGATTACATTATTTTTCTAGTAAAAAAAATGTCTTCATGCACTAACACAATCATTATGATGACGGGCGTACAAGACGGCACTGAAACGCACTGTAAGACCTGGCATGACTTTATGGATGTATTGGTCTGTTGTATCTTGTCGGTTGCTTTTTGCTTTACATGTACCGTTCTATTCTACTTAAAAGTATTGTTTTCAAAGATAAAATCGGAAAAGTAATTGAACAACGATCATGAGGAGGAAAACACACTGATTGAACTTTGCATTAAATTCTTACCGTGTTCTCCTGTCCTCTCTGCAAATGAATTGAATGAAACGAGACATCGTCTTTGAGGAATAGATCATTTATTTTCCTTTCAAATTGTTCCTGGGATTATTCTTATAAGGTAGATAATTTTAGCATGGAAATCAAGGGAAGGATAAAATTTAAATTTCAGTGTATAAAATAATACCAACAAACTGATTTGTTGAAAATGAATTGTGTACAGACACACACACACAAAGATATATGTTTGACATTATGTATATATATATATATATATATATATATATATATATAACATGTATATATCCGTGTGTATAGGTACATTCATGATGAAAATGACCAAAATGAAAATAATTTGTATTCCCTGTTGTCTGTCAGCAAGAAGCAAGTTCCTTTCCTTTTCTTTCTTTTCAGCTTCTTCAAGTACAGAATACCTTGGTGTTGGTGGTCTTGTTGTTGTTGTTGCTGTTTTCTCTTCTTCTTTTTTTTTTTGTAACACCAAACCTTACACTTAGGCAGCTTTAAGCATGAATATTGACATAAGTATTTTTGATAACATTCACAGCGATGGATTCTTCCGGATAGCCAATGCTGGATAGGACCTTTTTTTTTTATTTATTTTTTTTAAAGAACAAAGTATCTTTTGTAGGTACTTTATTCCGCAGAGTAGCCCATTAAAAAAATGGAGACATTTTTCTTAAGCAGTGTTAAATAGGGTCCTCTATCATATTGTCAGTTAATTAGTCTACAGTTACATAATCAACAAGCCTTGTGTCTAAAATACATCTTACCTTATTTAATGGGTTACCATCTTCCTCCTTTTCCTTTTCCCTCATTGCCTCCTTTGTTGAAGAGAGAGAGAAAGAGAACAGGGTCAAAAAATAAAAACTCCCTCAACCATGACAAATATACACCCATTTTAACCATATCTATGAAGCAGTAACAACTTACTGATTTCACAATTTCATGCCATCCTTATATCCTAGACGCAGAGGCTTCAGTGAATCTTCAGTTTCTTTGATATGGACGCCGAAACAGACAAACGTTGTGTTTTCTCGCTCTGTTACTCATCATGTTAATTTATTATCCTCAAACAACGAGGCAAACCGATTTAGAGAAATGTTTTGTTCAGTTGTTACTTGATGAAATAAGTTTCCCTCTTTACGGCTTGATATCATTCATTCGCTCAATCCTGTCATGAATATGCATTTGTGCAACTTGGGTGTGGCCTGTTCGGCTCACGTTGGAGAGGATGGATCGAGACCGGGGACGACGGCGCTTGAGGTGAGGGAAGAATTAAGTTCTCTTGTCACTTTAAGTCTGGTATCATGAGGGTGGGGATTTGTTTTGTTGTCAGAATGTATAACATGTGATGTTGTGCCAACATTACACCTCCCTTTATTTTCATCAGATCATTACAAACTAACAGATATCACACACACGCACGCATACACACACACACACACACACACAACAACAACAACAACAACAACAACAACAACAACAACAAAGTCTGAATCATGGAGCATTTTGAAGAATTGCTCATGTGAGCAAAATGTAACAGTTGAACTTACTATTACACCGTCCTCCAGGCAGAATCATGAAAGAAAGAAAGAAAAAAATATCGTCAGAGCTTCAAAGTTTCACACTTAGGGCATGGGATTTACGTCTCAGGGGTCGTTCTTACGCTCACAGTCTTGCCTGACACTTTTTTGTTTAGCCCTCACAACCCACCTCCCCCAAATAATAACTAATATGAGACAAAACATTAATTTCAGTATGTAGGCCCTACCAGATCGCACGATTTTGTTTAAGATGCTACAGCCACCTAACGTTAGAGGGGAACACTCACTCCCATAAAATCCCTTGTGCCACAAAAGTTTACGCATAAATGCTCTCTTACTTTAAGGCATCTCTGTATAATAATTGTTTGAGTGGTGCGTCATGTACATAACACAGAAATGCCTATCATAACGTGGAATGGATACTACCCAGATTTTAAGTAGGTTGTAGGAAACAAGCTCTTAAAGGATTCTAACAACGACTAAACTTCTGCTACACATATTTACATTTTCATGTTTTGTTTGTGTTTGGATTAATTGTAACGTAAACTGGTAATGTCATTCAAGATGTTAGGGCAACTTGATAATGAATATATACCACAGTATATAATAAGAATGTAGGTCTTCTTACCAAACGCTTGTATTCCTGCAAACAACAAACAAGACAAAATAAGATTACAACCATGTATATTATCGATTAATGTTATCTTGGTCAGCCTGTAATATATTCAGATATAAACAATAAGATATGATTATTACTGTAGTTATCATAACTACTCCATGTCAAAATGATTGTAAAGTATGATTGTGTCTCAGGGGCATGAGAACATTAATATAATCATAATGACAGACAATATTTTGAGTACTAGTTTACTCATTATGAAAACAAAATTCATACATTTTCTGGTATAATACAGTGGTTTTCACAAAAAGAAAATGGAAAGGCCTTCACGAAGCACTATCATTTTGTAGTGTTATAGATGACACTATAACGTTACGGCTGTTATAGGGTTGGTATAATATGACATACTGCTGTCAGGTGTGAGGATGTATTGTTTGTCGTATATCATGGTATCGAAAAGCACTGTACTATCTATCATATATGTAACTTTCTAAGCTGCTAACTTTCACGAGTTATTGCGGAAAAGCAAATCAACAACAATCATGCGAGATTTAACAAATTATATAAATTTGTCTTTAGCTCTTACCGTGCCTTCTGCTCTCTGCAAGTGAATTGAATGAAACGAGACACAGTCACAGACTGATAGATCAGGTCCTTCTTTCAAAATGTATCTGGGATTATTATGTTGTGAGATGGGTGATCTTCATAGATAAAACAAAAGAATTGGTATATGACATGTTTAAGAGAAATACATTTAGTATTACTACCTCCCTCAAGGAAATTATGTTTTCGTCGGGGTTGGTTAGTTTGTCAGTCTGTCGTTTTACAAAATAATTCAAAGAGTTGCAAACGAATTTGGATGAAACTTACAGGAAAGGTGGATAATGAGACGAGAAATACGTAATTACATTTTGGTAGTGATCCAGACAACCGTCTGGGTTCTGGAAACTTTTTTTAGAAGGTTTGCAATCGGTAAATATAATATTATACGGTCAAAGAAACGATGGAGTTCTTAAGAGTTGATATTGAGGAAGAAGGGCGATTTTCAGCATGCGTGTATGGGTGGAAAATGAGCTGCTTGGCAGAGTTGTGTGCTCTCTGAGTGCGTTTCTACTTAGTTTTCAATGACATACAGAACAATGGGTCCTTCTATATATCCAGTGTGGAAATAGAAGTAGTTTTATTTTTGTTTGTCTTTTTTTTTTAAGGACAAGGTGTCTTTTGTATGTTCTCTATTCCGCAAACACACAAATTTGACCACGATACCGAAAAAAATGAGCCACTTTTACCAGGTAGACATCTTGCTTCAAGCATATACTGCACACTGCCATGTAATGTATGTATAGTTATACGATTTACAAGCCTAGTACCTACAACACATCTTACCTTGAATGGATGGCTTTCTTGATCTTCCTGCTTTCGTTCTTTCCTAAGGGCCTCCTTTATTGTCAAAAGGGAGGAAAAGGTAATGTTCCATAGAAACGTAATAAACATCAACAAAAAGACATCGACTTTTACTGGATTTGTAACGCCACAAGAACCAATTTTTCAATTTTGCAATCCATGTTTTTGAGACTAAATAACTTCAGTGGTACTTCCATTTCTTTCATTTATACTCTGTAACAGACAAAAAAGATGTTTTCTTGCTTCAGTTACTCTTTCACCCACCATACTCTTCTATTTTTGCAAGCACCATTGAATAGCAATCTACAAATCTTTAAAGCTTAAAGGGATAGTATATTACTGGTGGAGATGAGGATTCGGCTTTACAATTTTTGCGAGATACCACGAAACCACTTATGAGATAGTTAGGAGCATACAATTTAAGGAGGAATTCAAAATTTATTTGATGAAAATCGGTTGTGGAATGGCTCAGACATCCAAAAATAAAGTAATCAAAAGCGATCGTAATAAAAGGTGCACGGTCCTACCTTTTAATAGAAATTCTCGGTTTTGGATATCTCCGCCATTTCAAAACAAATTTTCATCAAATAAACGTTGAATTCCTCTTCTAATTACAAGCATATTTCATATTTCATCAGAGGTTTCTCATTATCTCAAAAACAGATGTAAGAGATCTCGAGTTAGGTCTCAACCAAAACTATACGATCCCTTTAAGAAAATTTGACAAGCTTCCTGTTCCTGGGTTTTTATTCCTTCCTTCCTTCCTTCCTTCATTAATTCATTCACTCAGTCAATCTATCCCTGTTATCATGATAAGACTACAGACTGACAAGCACAACATAAACATACGCATAATGAGAACTAAATCGTGAAGTATTCTAAAAAATAGAATTGTCCATATATGAAGAATAAGTAAAAGCAAAACTTACTATCTCCTTGTCATTCTGGCAGAATCGTGAAAGGAGGAAAGAAAAGAAAACAACATGTGGGAACTGCTTCATATACATTCATGCAAGCGCCTATCGCAATGTTATATAGGTCCGAGGTAACTTGGTTACGGTAATTATAAACACTTTTAAAATCTACGCCTCTATAGCACCAGAGAACGAAAGCATCTTTACGGGACCCTCACAGTAAAGTTCAAGCGATTTTGTTCGCCTTTAATTCACGCACTCAACATAGTTCATGTTTTTGGTGTTTATCGTTAATTTGCTTCTTTTTCTGTTGATGTTTCATATGGGGGTTGTTAAATGTCAACAAAACAAAGTGTAAATGTGGAAAGAGAGAACAATGGCGTGGGATACCATTTAAAAACGCGAATGACATGAAAAAAAAATCAAAGGCTGTTTTTAGGCGCTGAAGAAATATAGCTCAGCCTTTTTGCCAGATAAATTTTGAATTGGTATATAGAGTACAGCATTGCAATAGATTCGAAACAATCTTATCATTTGCTTTCGAAATTCCTTGCGCAGGGGAAAGTCAAATTATAAAAGTGATCAAAACAGAAAATTGACAGGTGACCAGAGACAACAACAGAAAAAACAACAACAAAAATGGATAGTCAAACAAATCGCGACGGATTTCGCACACACTGACCGTTATAACGATAATAATGTTTACATACGACTAAAGAAAGCCGATTGACGTTCTGGAATTTTCAACGAATGCTAATACACAAGCACACATACACAATACACACACACACACAAAATAAACATGTCTGGTTCTACTCTAAAGCAACATTGATTGTTTAAAAACAATATCTAACAGTTCCAGATATTCTTAGTTTTGAAATACTCTTCTCTTTGCAATATGTAAATGTATAATATATATGTATATAAACCCTGAATAATTGTTTTGATTCTGCCTCCCTCTTAAGGAAATGCAAACATATTTCAGAAAAAGACACTCTTTAAACAAAAGAAGAATTCCCTACTGTTTCATTTTGCTATCCGTAATATTTGATTTTGTGCGAAATTGACGTTCAATTTAATTCAATATAATGATTCCAACCAACAAAACATAACGCAAAAGTATACAATTCACAAATCATACTGTTTTAACAATAAAAAAAAAAACAAATATGTTTAAACAATCTAGATGGCTCACAGTATAGATTCTTGTTTAAATGCATTAAAAGAGAGAATTAAATCCTACTTTGCAAGGCTGGCAAAAAGGTATAAAATGATAAAAATACGATGGAAAGAGCGATCCAATCAAAAGTAGATCTGGTAAAATGTGGATCACAAAATTAATACATGTATTATGCAGATAACAAAGTATCCATCATCATTGAACAGCAAGGAAATACTTGAGGTTTGAATTTTCTTCAGTTTGTCTCCCTCTAACAAATGAAATTTGTAAGATCGCAACTGCTGATCTGTAATTTCTCAAACTTGCCGGGAAAAAAAGGAATTTGTTAGAAGGAGACAAACTGAAGAAAGTTCAAACCTCAACCTTCGCCCCTCTACTTAAAGGGGAAATCCATTCCAAATATAAGTTAGTCTGATAAGAAAGAGTAAAATATCACGAGTTCAATGGTATAAATTCGATCGAAATCGGGTGAAAAACAAGGAAGTTGTGACATTTTGAAGTTTTGCTACTTTGGAGGGGAACAGTTCTTGAACAGTCAATATAATATGCAAATGGCAAAGTGGGCATGTCATTCCCTCACAACTTACCATATAGTTTGTACATAAAAATGTGAAATTTCCAGTTTTTCATTCAAATGCAATTATGCCCGAGGCTCAAATCCTCATATATCTAACTGATCACTATTCTGAAGTTATTCAACCAGGAATAATGTCATGTTTCAGACTTTCATGACAGAAACATTGAATTTTCGTCATTTTTTTGTACATGATCAATGGAAACTCTATTGTGAAGGTATGACATGGTTAGCTCACTCATTTGCATATTCATACCCACCTTACAAGAATTGTTTTGGAGAAATTATCAAAACTTCAAAATTTCATAACTTCCTTATTTTTCATCCGATTTCAATCAAGTTTTTACCGTTGAACTCGTAAAATTGTACTTTTTTTATCAGATTAACTTATATTTTGAATGGATTTCCTCTTTAATATTCTCTTGCATTTAGGGAAATTCTTGTTGAATGTGATACATGTAAAAACAGTAATTTGTTGATATTAATTCTTTATAGCGCAGCGAATATACAAAAAAGGAAAAGATATCAATGATCCCTCCTAGACAGTGTTCACTGAAGCGTGAATTCCCGGAAAATGTGGTTGAAAAAGTACAATACATCCCTACATACACAATTACCTACACAGGTATATAAAGCATGTATATGTTAAAAAAAAAAAAACAAGAGCAGAGAATACAATAGCATTACCACAAACGAAGAATAAGAAAAGGAAATGAGCAGAAAACAAAGAGAAGAGGTATCGAATACTCTACTCTATCCTCACGACAGGTTAAACGTGAATGCTTATACACAGGATATTAGATAATGTAGTGCATTGTGTGCACCGCAAAGATTTCTTTTTGATTCTATTTTGATGTGTAATATTGTTGCCTTGTCTAGTCTGACCACACTCTGAAACTATTGAAACTATAGAGTAAGGCCAGTATGACTAGCTCTCCTAGCTGTTTAGCTTTACAAATGACCCAAATATTATTTGATTATTAGCTTTAAAATGTTTCGTTTCTAAGTGCACAAATCCTTCGGACAGATGAATGAAACCAGTAACTACAGCAATATTTTCACGTGGTACATGACAGTACACTGTACTATTAAAAACATTTTTTGTCCCGAAGATGTGCTAAATCCACGAAATCCCAAGACATATCATTTTTTTTTAAACTACGCGGACATGTAGATTTTTCAGAGTCACATTTTCTTTGCCCAGTTAACAGTTCAAGTCGTTGGAAGAAAACATGTAACTTTTTGTCCTTACCATCAACAGTGCATTTGACATCTTTTGGAAGCATATATATTTACTAATTTGCTGTATATGTAAACACACACACACACACACACACATATATATATATATATATATATATATATATATATATATATATATATATATAATCATACATATACAGAGCTCGATGTTAGTTGCAGTCCGGTGGTCCGGAGCCATTCAAATTGATTGCAGGCCTACGTGTTGATTGCCCGATCAGGCAGTTATTTTTTCCTTTTATTTCGGGCCACGAAAATTTCAGAATTCAAAGATTTCTATTCAAAGATTATGCATAAATGTATGCATAACCATGATCATATCTAATTTCTATAATTTCACGTACTCACCTCCGGGAAAGGCAAGGCAAGCACAGATGCCACCACGGCCACGACCAAGACGCAGGTGATGAGAGCAGCTCTCATGGTGGCTACGCGGCAGGAACTTCGAGTCCGTCACAAGTATGGCAAGTGGAAGACTGGATGGAAGGTGGTGAGGGGCTTGTATCTGATAGTGATTGGACCGACTTGACGTCTGAGTCTGGGATTGGTGTCCGCCCAAGATCTCACCCTCTTTTATACATGGAGAACTGGTGCTACAGAATGACGTCAGTGACAGGATATTATATCTTCCTGAAACGCGTGATGGGGTTCCGGAATATATGAATATGAGGTATCGATTTTTCCTATTGTGCAAAAATGTAATTACCGCGTTCAAATATTGATTGCCCTGTCAAAGAAAATAACACTTCAGTAATACTCCTGTCATTTAATGATCCATTTTCCTTTCAGATTTCCCATTCAGATACTATCAAAAAGCCTTAAGTTGAAAATGAAACGAAGTGGATAAGGTAAACAAACAAAATGTGTATACTATCTGTGAGGACGGTTAGGTATTCAATTAGACCTTTTGAGACATGGAATTCCGAAATGTCGGTCGCCCATTGTCTCTCTGAGTATATTAAGCCGAACTTCGCTATTTAAAATAAAGTAATACATCTCTGAATGAAAAACTTTCATTCAATCATTCCATCAAACATGCTAATTAAAACCCGACTGGCAATTAAAATCTGGCATGAAGGCTGACAATGTTCATTTTGATACGGATTTAGCTTTTTCTTTTTCTTTGCACTTGAGGTTAAGAACAGTTTTGGAGTTTGTAGATAGAGGGCTATTTTTTGAACATGATAAATGGAAGAAGAGAAACTATTCATGAATTCAGGCATGTCATAAACTGGGTGCATTACCCATTGAATTTCAAATAACATGCTCGAAGCATTAAGTAATTTCAAAGCAATTTTCTCAGTTTTTTAAAAAATCTTATGCTTGCATTCACCTATGAATCATAGATTTTTTTTCCTTTTGATTACACAATAATCTAGAAAGATTCTTTTTAATCCACGCGCTCTTTTTTTCTTTTGCTTTTTTGGGGGGGAGCGGTGGAAGATTTTATTTTGTACTAAATGAAGAATTATTTTTCTTTTTCTTAAAACATGATAATTCAGATGTTGTAACCGTCGATATTTTGCTGCTGCACAAACAAATCGAATGTATGGGCTGCCCCCCCCCCCCCAAAAAAAAAAGCAACAACAGCAACAAAACAAAAAACGTAGAAAATAAACAGTATGCCAACTTTCGCTCAAATGAATAGTATACTATAGGGCACATCCACACACACTGACTCGCACCAGACTGCATCACTGATAACTCCCAGTATTCAACACGATCAAAATGTGCACAGAAAATTCCATTACTTCATCATTTCTACATCCCACATTTCAGCATTATATCATGATATTGAAATGGAAAGTTGATTATTATTAACTTACCATACTTGGGTCCTCCTTCAAGAACCACGCACGAAGGGAAGCAATAATGATTAAAGTGGCAAAACTGTGTCGTGTTATACGAATCTTATTTCCAAAAGAAGAATTACCCATGACACTATGCAGCTATTGCTCATATCAATGTCAGTATTCTGACATGTTATGATTTTTGAACTACATGTATTAAGGATCAAAAGTGGGAAATATTTCTTAAACAGCTAGTATGAGACGTGACGTCATTGGATGACAACGTTGTGACATAAAGCATTTGTCCTTACTATCAGAAGTGGATATTATCACCTTTCGAAAATACATATGTGGTTACCTATTTGCTGTACATGTAAAGACGCACACACAAACCCACACAAATGCACGTACATAGCACACACATATCTATACAAAGCTAAAGGAATGATGGACATGAGACTTCGATTTCCCTGTTGTGTAAAAAAAAATAATGTATGTAATTACTGTGTTCAAATATTGACTGCCCTGTCGATCCATAACGATCCATTTCCTTTCAGATACTGTAAAACAAAAGAAAGAAAAAAAAACCGCCATCACTAAATCGAAGATGAAATGAAGTGGATAAAGTAGACAGTATATATATATTGCTTGTGATGAAGGTTAGGAATATTCAATTGGACCTTTTGAGACGTGGAATTCTGAAATGTCAGCCTCTCATTGTTTCTCTGAATAATTGATATTACACCGAACCTGTCTTTTTTTTTTATCCAAAGTAATAAATCTTGAAAGAAAAAAGTTCGTTTAATTATTCAATCAAACATGCTAATTAAAACCCGACTGGTAATCAAAATCCGGCATGAAGGCTGATAACGTCCATTCAAATACGGATTTAATTATCGAGTTCAAATCCCAATCTCATCAGATAGCTCAATCCTATGACACCAAACTAAACGTTCATAAGAATTAGAAGAAAATGTAGCATTCTGGTAGCATTCTATATCATAGGGAATTCTTAATTTGAATTCAGTCTTGGTGTAACTTAGCGTCTTCAAGGAATTTTCCTACATGCATGTCAAGAAAACAAAGTTACGTTTGCTCTACCTGGTTGCTCTATTACCTGCAAGATTTTTGTTCCTTCTGCGGAAACTTCCATTCTACTGCTCTGTCTAGATACAGGAAATGAGGTTGGTTCAGGCCATAAACTCAATTCACATGTTGTGACAAGTAAAGTGTAAAATTTAACGTAACGTTCTTCTTTAATGTAACGTTCTTATGTGATTTTTTTTTTAAACTGACAGTTTTCAAATACGGCACAACCTGTTGACTTTGTGACGGAGGATTGCTATTGAGAATACATAAAATAATAAAAAAAAATATACGGGAAACACATACGGAATGGAGCATGATTTTGCGGAATCATTAAAAGATAATGCTTATTATGAAATAGTGGTCTCCAATAAAATCTTGTAAAAAATGTCTAATAATTGGACGGACGATGAGTAAGACAGTAGGAGTACTAGATTTATATCACATTATCCTGTTCAACTAGTACATCAGGCCCGTAGCCAGGATTTTTCAAGGGGGGGGGGGGTGCGGTCACTAAAAAAACGGACCTTCGGTACCAATACCAATGATGACACTCACACACACACACACACACACACACAATTATATATATATATATATATATATATATATATAGTTGAAAGAAATTAGACTGAGGCGGGACGTTGCTCTCGATCTTAGTCTCCCTTTTATTTGTCAAGCTTTCGGCCCGTCATTGGGCCTTCGTCAGGACCTACCAACAGAACGATTATTATATGAATAACCTGATGTGTCATATAATATATAATGCAATTTCACATATTACCAATCTTCTAAATCATTTCCTCTATATACACAAATCAATCATTCAATTCAATACAAATATCCACTCTAACCTCAAATCATCATCAGAATAACATCATATGTCCAAAAAATATATATAAATAAATTCTTATCATAATGTTGCCATATAATAATCATATTGTCTTATAATTCTTAGCATGATGATCACAAACAGAATCATTATACATATATATCATATTCATATGTCTATTTGCATTGCGTATATGTATATATCCGCATACGCACACATAAATAAATTCTTATATCGTATATGCTGCCATATGATAATCATATTGTCTTATAATTCTTAGCATGATGATCACAAACAGAATCATTATACATATATATCATATTCATATGTCTATTTGCATTGCGTATATGTATACATCCGCATACGTACACACACACCCACATACATACGCACATAATACATATTCACATACACACACTCACATATGCACACACCCACACAACTCCGGTTGATATAATACTATCTAAATCAACATATCCTATTTTATTTCGTATATTACCGAAATATAATAGCGTCAACCCTCCAAAATATATCAACTCTTAGATCAAATGTGTAAACAACAACAATTTCTGTAAATTACCTGCGTGGGACTCGTGTGGTTATCGTGCATCCCAGCACCGTGTGCTCATATTCTGTTCAAAAATAAAATAATTACCATTCAATCATTCATAATACCTCTTATTTTGCAAATATAATCAAACATACTCATATTAAAACATCACAAGATCATATTCACAAATCCATCATACGCTATTTTCCATATCATTCTTATCCATGTGATCAGATCAACTCGTGACGCTCAACAGTAATCATGAATCGTGTGATCATACAATAAATATCGACAGAATTTCACAATAATAGTATTCAATCATAATATCTATTATATTACATATAAATATAGTCAAAAATAATCATATCAGAAATCACAGATTCATACATTTTCCCGAATTCATCATTATACACCATTTTACATTTCATTCATATCAAATCACATGAACTTATTACACTCAGCTTTATTCATACATCTTGTGATCGTACAATATATCAGTACATATACAAATGAAATCTCGATAATCACAATAACCTGAAATTTATTAGGGTGTTTTACCTGTATGTTGGGCTGTATTTTGTCCTGTCTGGTCATGGCCAAATTATCTGCTGCGGGTGTTTTACTGTAAGTCTGAAGTTAGAGTGAGGGGTTCGGGATAAGAGCTATGTAGGGTTCATTGGTCAACGTTAATGCCATCGGGGGTCAGTGTTTTCAATTTCTTTATCCAGAAGGATTCTCTATGTAGGATTACTTGGCGGGATTTTGTTCGGATTGTTTCGATGCCTGTGATCTTTACATTGTCAATTGAGTGGTCGGGCTGGTTAAAGTGTGTTGTGTAGGGGAGGGTTTTTCGCTTGTTGGGTGTATTGTAGTTCAGTATTTCCGATTTAGTGTTACTGAATCTGGTGTACAAGGATGTTTCTGTCTTTCCCACGTATTGTTTGTTACATTTCGTGCACGATATCAAATAAATGAGCCAGTCTGACTTGCATTGTATTTTGGATGTGATTGGGAATTCTTCCCCCGTGACATTACTTTTGAACTTTTTGCCCTCTTTAACCAGCCCGACCACTCAATTGACAATGTAAAGATCACAGGCATCGAAACAATCCGAACAAAATCCCGCCAAGTAATCCTACATAGAGAATCCTTCTGGATAAAGAAATTGAAAACACTGACCCCCGATGGCATTAACGTTGACCAATGAACCCTACATAGCTCTTATCCCGAACCCCTCACTCTAACTTCAGACTTACAGTAAAACACCCGCAGCAGATAATTTGGCCATGACCAGACAGGACAAAATACAGCCCAACATACAGGTAAAACACCCTAATAAATTTCAGGTTATTGTGATTATCGAGATTTCATTTGTATATGTACTGATATATTGTACGATCACAAGATGTATGAATAAAGCTGAGTGTAATAAGTTCATGTGATTTGATATGAATGAAATGTAAAATGGTGTATAATGATGAATTCGGGAAAATGTATGAATCTGTGATTTCTGATATGATTATTTTTGACTATATTTATATGTAATATAATAGATATTATGATTGAATACTATTATTGTGAAATTCTGTCGATATTTATTGTATGATCACACGATTCATGATTACTGTTGAGCGTCACGAGTTGATCTGATCACATGGATAAGAATGATATGGAAAATAGCGTATGATGGATTTGTGAATATGATCTTGTGATGTTTTAATATGAGTATGTTTGATTATATTTGCAAAATAAGAGGTATTATGAATGATTGAATGGTAATTATTTTATTTTTGAACAGAATATGAGCACACGGTGCTGGGATGCACGATAACCACACGAGTCCCACGCAGGTAATTTACAGAAATTGTTGTTGTTTACACATTTGATCTAAGAGTTGATATATTTTGGAGGGTTGACGCTATTATATTTCGGTAATATACGAAATAAAATAGGATATGTTGATTTAGATAGTATTATATCAACCGGAGTTGTGTGGGTGTGTGCATATGTGAGTGTGTGTATGTGAATATGTATTATGTGCGTATGTATGTGGGTGTGTGTGTACGTATGCGGATGTATACATATACGCAATGCAAATAGACATATGAATATGATATATATGTATAATGATTCTGTTTGTGATCATCATGCTAAGAATTATAAGACAATATGATTATCATATGGCAGCATATACGATATAAGAATTTATTTATGTGTGCGTATGCGGATATATACATATACGCAATGCAAATAGACATATGAATATGATATATATGTATAATGATTCTGTTTGTGATCATCATGCTAAGAATTATAAGACAATATGATTATTATATGGCAACATTATGATAAGAATTTATTTATATATATTTTTTGGACATATGATGTTATTCTGATGATGATTTGAGGTTAGAGTGGATATTTGTATTGAATTGAATGATTGATTTGTGTATATAGAGGAAATGATTTAGAAGATTGGTAATATGTGAAATTGCATTATATATTATATGACACATCAGGTTATTCATATAATAATCGTTCTGTTGGTAGGTCCTGACGAAGGCCCAATGACGGGCCGAAAGCTTGACAAACAAAAGGGAGACTAAGATCGAGAGCAACGTCCCGCCTCAGTCTAATTTCTTTCAACTATATGCATCCAACAATGCGGCACCGCGTACGTTCGGGACCCAGGGAACTATTTCTCACATTATATATATATATATATATATATATATATATATTCTTTGGACGACCGAACTACAAAAGTTGTATAAGAATTTGCGCGCGAAGCGCGCCGCAAATTGTGAATTTTGACTGTTTTAATGACGTTTTAAAGTCTCGAGGAAATTTGTATTTTTGTCTGTTGCATGCAATCGCGTTACGGTATTTCATCTAGGAAATAGTAAAAACTCATTTTGCCAGGAAGTTGCAAAGTTTCATTGTGTTCGAGACTCTGCGCGCGTAGCGCGCCGCAAAATTGAGAATAGTGATTTTCCTGGTGTTGTTTTAACTTTTATTTTTTCTATTGTATACCCGCGTTAGCAGGCCTGAAGCCTGGTATGCGAGTTTGTCAAAAAAGAAAATAAATAAGAAAATTTTTAAAACAAAATGAATTGTAAATGTGAACCATTTATATTTTGCCTCCTTGTGGTAGGATATATCCAGCATTTCCGAACTTTCAAATAATCATTTTAGATTTATTAATATTAAAGGTAGTAGATCCGATTCGCAAACATCTCCAATATCAGTCAAATGTCATATTAACCATCATGCTAAGAAGGTTTTCTTTGTGAAATTTGGAGGTCAGTGAAATTCAAAAATTAAACATCCGTTAGCCATTGGAAGAAGTTGAGTGCAAATTCAGACCTCAGGCTTAATGCTCAGATGTTTTCCTATATGATCTGTCTTACTGTGCACACTAAGATACATACTGGAATGGTTATTTCTTATTTATTAAATTATAGTAGCATATTTGGTTACTAGCTGTCTTTAGGCATTTTCGAATTTGGGCTGCAAAGAGATCCTCTACCTTTAAGTTAGAAGAGAGATAAGTAAATGAAGAGTTTGTTTGCAAAAACCGATAAGTCCATTTTTGAAGATTTTGAAGTACGGTCTCTGTCATAAAGTACAAAATAATACCTTTTAAATGATATATTGGTCACTACATATAAAGGTATATTTTTGAAGTTATGGTCAAAAGAAGCAAAAATTTTCTTATTATTCTCTTCATTTTTCTTGACCTTTAATTGCAAATATCTCCATTTGACAAATATGGACTTATCGGTTTTTCCAAACAAACTCTTCAAATAATGATAAAATAAACAAACAAAAAAGAATGAGTTTCTTTTGTAATACTATCTGACAAACTTTTTACTTTACCATTTTACTTCATAGCTCAGCACTTTCCATTCTTTCTCATACCCTCTTACCCATTACATTTAAATGAAATACAACTAAAATGAGTTTGCGTGCCTGCATAATACTCTTTGGAAATTATAAGTGAGAATGTTCTTAGGTTTTGGCTCACTTTAAAATGAGAACCAATAGAACTGTCACAACATGACAAAATGTATAAGTAATAATCAACAGTACATTTCCGAATTTAGCCTGCAAAGAAATCCGCTACCTGTAAGTTAGAAAAGAGATTAGTAAATAATGATAAAATAAACAACAAAAAAGAATGAGTTTCTACCGCCGTATCCAGAACAGAGCCTGAAACGGTGCAGGCTCAAGAAATCGTTTGTACTAATACGTCTTGAAGTACTGTGTGATACTGTTGACTCAGACTTCTACAAAGCTGTAAGTGAGAATTTTAACCCAATCCGGCTCATTACCTGTGTTTTTTATGAAAAATATGAATAAAGAATGTAAATTAAATAACGACGCGTCAGAATGCAGTCTAACGATCTCACAATGTTATCATACATAGGATTTTTCCCTGACTGTTTTTACTCCGGAGCTCTTGCAATATTCAGGCTTTTGTAATACTATCTGACAAACTTTTTACTTTACCATTTTACTTCATAGCTCAGCATTCTCTCTCATACCCTCTTACCCATTACATTTAAATGAAATACAACTAAATTTAGTTTGCGTGCATGCATAATACTCTTTGGAAATTATAAGTGAGAATGTTCTTAGGTCTTGGCTCACTTCAAAATGAGAACCAATCGAACTGTCACAACATGAGAAAATGTATAACTAATAATTTGTTGGAACCGTAAGCAAATGCCAGCTGAAGGCGAGTAGGCAAGTGTGTTTAAAAGCATTAGATTATGCACGGAGATCGTACAGTTACTTGATAGATGATCTTTTCTCGAATATTGGTACTAGCAAAAGGGCTAAAAAAAAAGCAGCTATTATAATTCGTTAGGCATGCATAATGGCCCAATGAGTGTTACAAGAGAACTGGAGTAAGACAGGTCTTTCATTTTGTTTTGTCTCTCCTGATCGTTCGTAAGAAATGCTAATTCATGACCACCTTTTCACAATTTGATTGGAGCATGCATTCATAATGGAAAATAGTTGACATAATAATCTATCCCCAGGCATTATCATGCCAACATGTACTTATATATACATGTCCTATATCTTTGTGAGACGTAGATATAAAATGTCTCAGGTTTTCGATTATAGTAATTTCGAGGAAATTTCTTTAATTTTTATCATATATGTAAACTTGAGGCTATTAGATTTTCATCTACTTACCTCTGTTCCTGTGAAAAAATGCAAGTGTCAACCTCAATGTCATCCACGAATCGCACGTACTCGGGCGGCCAGTGGATAAAAAAAAAAACACCGGTCACACGCGCCAAGGGCCATGGCATGCAGTGCCAATATAATAATAGCTCGCACAAATTGATACATAACATTTGTGTTTGTGTGCATGGGGACGATCCGATGGTTCATACAACAAAAGGGTTTCGTACAATTATTTTTAACATTGCTAAACGTACTCTTCCACATTTACGTAGCATATAATGTGTCTTTATATTTATTTGGATTGTTATCTTGAGAATCGCTAAAAACAGTTATTATGAAAAAGTGGACCTTTCAGAATTGGGGGGGGGGGGGGGGGGTGCGTACGCACCCGACGCACCCCCCCCCCCCCCCCCCCTGGCTACGGGCCTGTACATTAAACTCTCACTCGAGGATATCTAGAGTGAGTACATTGCTTTTTTAGGATTGTAAGAAAGGGAACAATATTTATAATTAGGGGAGAAAGGTTTGCGGTAACACCATGTGTAGTAGTCCTTATCCGGATCGTTGCTTTTCAGAGGAAAAACCTAGAAAGAGGAGAATTGAGGAGGGAAACGACATATGCGGGTTGTAAGGCGGGCAAAAAGTGAAGAGTTGGGGACAGTAATGGGCTGGAAGTTGAAGTTGCACTAGTGGAATAAATACTTATGATTCATAAACTTATAATTATTCGAAAATAATTACTTGAAAGTGATGCAGTGATAATTGTTATGAAATAGTGGGTGTGCCCATAAAAATGCCAACCTCAGAATAATTCAGCATGAATGTAAGCGTGCTCAATATGAAATCCCCTAGCGATGGATATCAAAGCAAGAGCAATGTACCAGCTGAACCTAGTACACAGGGATGTCTTTGCCTTTTAACACGATGACTGTTTTCAAGAAGTACGAATCTCCGTTAAAGAAGAAATCCTCATAAATAATCAAGCTCCAAAAGAATGAGAAAAAAAATCCCCTGCATAACGTTACGAAATGACAAAAATCGGATAAGGAATAAGGAGATATGACATATTGAATTTTCACATCTTTGCGTGAGTGTGTGCGTGTATGTATATATATATACACATATGTATATATATATATGCGTCTAACGTGTTATCTTCCACTTCTTTTTTCATTTGATGCCCAGTCTAGGAGACTAAAATCTTTAAATCTTAAAAAAAAATTAACAAAGTTAGTAATCCATTTTCTCTGGTATTTTTTGTAGGCCTTCATTGATAGTAGAACTATAATCTGATATTATGAACCTAAACTTGTTTTGTCCCTTCCTATTTCATTTTGAGTCAAGACAAATTTAATATCGCTGGCCTAAACTTGAACAAATCCTTACCAAATAATTTGCTGTAATTACAATTTAACTTTTACTCGATTATCTCAATGATTGATGAATATAATAATATAAGCAAGTAATAAAAACAAATAATAATTTGTATAATAATCAGGCCTATACACAGATACTCCGAACGTAAATGCTATGTAACCTCCTTCAGCTAATACACATCCTGTAATCGCGAATAGAATTTACCAAACCAGTAAACTACAAATCTGCATTTTGCGTGTAAATTCAGGTTGCATTCACCGTTAATATGCTTAAAATTATCAAAACACTTTTATGTCAAATCTGTGGAGACACATCAGTCAAAGACGATAACCTCGCCTTTGCTTGTGAAACTAAAACACGGATTATGCGTACATATTATTAACTCACTTCATTTATTTCATTTTCAACAAAGAATATCAGTATACAGAATACAGCAAGAAGTAAAGCAATTTGCATATTTACAGACACCCAAATTGATATAAACAAAAGAAATTTAGAAGGCTGTGAATGTATGATATCAAAAAAATATGTTGAAAATTAAGGGGAAGCTAACGACCAGAGCTTGTAATAAGCAGTCCCCTCGTGCGGACATTCTTTTCTTTTTCTTTGTTCTTTTTTATATTCTTCGCCGTCTACATTAACTTACTTAAAAAATTGTCATTCTTTTCAAATGTAAATATCAAGTAAAAATTTATCTCATATCAGCAGCTGGGGACCTACACACTACAAGCAATTGATATGTATATTCCTCATATTTCACATGTTTAATTGTCTTCTTAACTGCTGTATTTGACAATTCACCCATACAATTTGTTGATGTGTTATGGTATATTTGTTTAAATGTGTAATAATATGGAATAATTAAAAAACACACAAACAACCTATTTTCAATAAGGCATAAAGATGTAACCAAATACGAGCAAACAAACAAACAAACAACATACATAAAGTGGCAACAACACATCACACATTGACGATAAAACTAAGATCCCACAAAGTCCTTTTCAAGCCCTATGTTTAAAAAAAAAAATGATCGTTATTTATGTTTTGCTTATTTTGGATTTTAGTTTGCCAATAACAGGGCCACCAGGCCACCTTGAACGTGGAGTCAGTCTCTCTCTCCCTCTCTCTCTCTTTCTCTCTTTCCCTCTCTCTCTCCCTCTCTTTCTCTTTCTCTCTCTAACATATTACATCTTCAGCTGAGAACCAAAAGGGCTTTATCGCATTTGTTGGGGGGGGGGGGGGGGGGGGGTTGGTTGGGGTGGGGGAGGGGGTGGGGAATTGAGTTATTTGTACCATGTTGTAAAGCTCGATCTCCTCTAAATTATGGTGTCAATTTTAGAGCATTTTCATTTTCACTAAATGAGAATAATGACAACCACAAGGGCGTTATTTTGCTCTATATTTGGAAAATAATGTGTATAAATCTACCGACTTTCGATTTTTGAACTTTTCATGTCATGAAATTGAATATTTCCTGTTTATTTACGCTCAAATCGTAGATAGCGATATCGCCCATCTGCTTCTCAGCTGACGATATATACTTTTTTTTTTGGCAACGGGACAAACAAAGCGGTATCGTATACGCATGCAAGAAACGATACGGAGGTGAACTTGTTAGGCTCATTCACATCAGAACGATTTTTTTTTTTTAAAATCCGGAGAGAGAATTATAATCATATAGGGTAATGACGTAAGGAATTTTAATTAAAGCAGAATGGCCTTCATGATATCATCTTTTGCGAAAGTGACGCCTCATTAGACTCTTTGTACAACTGACGATTATTAAACATCTTTTCGGGGGTGTCTTTAATAAAAGTGCCGTTCAACGTTAAAAAAAAAAAAATCATGCTGCCAGACAGTCTCCAGTAGAAATGGTCATTTTATTTATTGGAATGAGAATATTCCTGGTTAGGGTTCGATATTTATAAAAAGAAAAAGAAAAAGAGGTTTGTTATGCCAAAGGTTCGTTTGTACGCAGTTTCTTTTCCTATGTTCACTTTAACGCACTTACATACAATACAACGTCAATGTCATGTCATCAGCTGGTATGTGTCAAGCGAGAGAGAGAGAGGGAGAGGGAGAGAGAGGGGGGGGGGGGGGTGGGAGGGGAGAAACAGCTCAAAAAGTAACAACGTTCAAATTGAGATATGAGTTTTCTTCAATTTGTCTTTTTCTGTAATCTGTACAAATGAAATGTGTAAGATCGCAACTGCTGTTTACATTTTTAACAAGCATGTCGGGGGAAAAGAAAGGAACCAGTGAGAATCGAACCTGTCATCTACTGCTTTCTGGGCAGCGACACTACCACCAGGCTATCCCTGGTTGCCGGCTGTGACACGATGAACTTGAAACAAATACCCAAGCTCTGAAATTCTGACATTCTTATGTTACGTAAAGTCCAAGGCGGACAAGTCATATCAAAAGAAAGCAAGAGATTGTAAAGCAGAGGGGTGAAGATTTATGTATGAGATTTCTTCAATGCATCTCCCATTATACAAACGAAATTTGTAAGATCGCAACTGCTGATCTACATTTTTAACATCTATCGAGCTTTTCATCTACTGCTTTCTTGGCAGCGGAGACAAACTGAAAAAAACTTACAGCTCAAAATTCACCACTCTGCTTAATAATCTCTTGCTTTCATTTAACGTTTAAGTTCTTCATAAATGCACGTTGCCGCGTGTGAACGGAAAGTAGGTACAAATAACAATGCAATTTTTGTAGTTTACAACATTTTTTTTAAATCTTCGAGTAGAATGGTAATTCGATTAATGTGCTATAATTTATTGGAATTTAATCAGTTTAAACTGGGCTAAGCCTTTACAATCGCCATATTGATATTTCAATAACAGATAATTTTATGTTTGCGTACAATGGAGTATATTCACTGTGATCACCAGAAACAATATCATGTATCGAAATAAACCAAGATTCCATTCAAAACTGTGTGACGTCAGACAGAGTGCTGGCTGCTGATTGGATGGTGAAAGCGATGATGGCCATCTGCTGCTCCACGGATTTCCATCTCGTAATCTGGTCGGGGTCGTCGTCGATTTGGTACATGGCGTCGATCAGGGCCGGAAAAGCGTCTCCAGCGTATGCATTGAGGCTGCTGGGTGCGTACACGACGTGCCTGAAAGAACGAGACCATGAAAAGGGAAGTGCGTGATCATTATTGAGGGCGGACTACATCAAGTCGCTTTGCCACATCAATATGGAAAATTTAACCACCTGATTGAGAATACTTTGTATTAGAAACAAATGAAACGAGGATGATTTATACCGTCTCATTATTTCTCATAAAAAACTGCTTATCAAACTTTGAAATCCTCGTATGTTCTTTCATATTTCATTAAACGTTTCTCCTCAAATGTTTCTCCTTTCATCTCAAAAAATGATCTTAAAAAAAGAAAGCTGAAGTCCCATCACATCTGAAACTATACCATCCCTTTAAAGGGATTCTCGCTCGAATATATTGTACAATCGAGCAAGCCTGCTCACTCCGTGGATCCCCACGCTATTTGGTCTTCTTTAAAAGTCCGGAAGTACTTGCACGTTTCCTTGTACTGCGCATTTTAAAACGGAGAGGCATTAGCAACGATAAGCATTGTAACGGCACATATAGTAAATGACATCTTTTTTTTTCTCGCAAGAAGGAAACTTTATATTATTAGTTTCGTAAATTGTTTCATAAATAACAAGTCTCGTGGCGTTTTACTGCACAGACCTTTCTATAAAACCGAAGATAATCAAATACATCATAGAAAAATAAATTTATTTTCTTTTGGGGGCGGATAACGAAGGTCAAGATCGCAATACACACGCAGAAAACCTTATGATGAAATAACGAGATGACTGCAGGAATTGAGTTGAGCATAGGAAGACAGGTTTAGCGTTCCATAACATAGATATATAAAACACTCACCTAAGCCATTTTCTGTTAGGGAGCCCAGCAGGATCGATGAAAGCTCGCTCGAGTTGAATCATTTGGTCGTTGACCCGTCTTACAGCACTGGCACTGTCGCAAAATGAAAATCACTCTGATTTTACCTCACCATAATGATCGATCGTTCATTCCAGCATGGTCATTTTAGTGCGGTCCCGCATTATAATTCTGACTCAATAAAACTTGTGAAGTGATTTTATCAAAAATTGTCTCAAACATCTTGATCATGTCAAAGAGCACCTCAAATAAATGATGAATTTCTAAATGAAATCCGATCAGTTGCAGCCAATAAATATCAAAGCCATCAACTGACGTTTTCTGCTTTGAATCTTAAGTAAATGTAATATAATAATTACGTTATTGAAATATAATTCGAGAAAACTTTCCATTCAATTTTTTTTTAGCTTAAAAAACCCTATTTTCAGGCTTTACTATGCAGAAAATAGTCACATTATTGTAAGATATACAATATATATATTTTTTTGTAGCTACGAATAACCCTAGTGTCATGTTTTCATGAATTTAATGCAGAAAGAGCTGAAAGTGGAAAATTTTGGTGAAATAAATTCAAAATTTTGGGTTCCATACAGTGAAATGAATTCAAAAAAATTGTGCACGTGACTTTGAAGTCACCTGACTGCTAAGAATACAGTCTTATGGTATATAGTGCATTTTATATACCGACGATCAAGTGATCGCAACTCTCTTGGCATACTGCACAACCTTCCTCTAGCATTAACCAAAGTTTAGCTATGTGTAAACACAAGAATATAATTTCAGGCATGTTTCTTTGCTTGAGAAAGGCAGAAAAAATATTGAAGTTTAAGAAATAATGTAGAAATTTGCTGCTGGGAAATTAACTTTAATTCGATATGACAATTCTTTAAAAAAAGATTCTTGAAGAATACTAACAACACTTAAATATCACTTTGATCGACCTAGAAAATTTAAGCTATGTTTTAATTAATCGTGAGGCCAACAGTCAGTTACATTATAGCAACTTTGACAGCTAGTAATCTGGATGACTTAAAGGTCCTGTTAACCTTTGGGAGCAGTGATTTTTAAAAAAAAAAATGTTCAAGATACCACATTTGATGCATATGTGTAGGTCTGTTGCATCACAAAACATCCTACCATATAAAATCTTCGCAATAAAGCCTAAAATATAAGGAGATATCAGTATTTTTCTCAATAAACCATAACTGTAGACGGTTTAGTCTGGAAAAATTTTTGTTATAACTATTGTCCATATTTTGTGTCTTTAACAATACCTAAACATCGATTATACATATTCGAATTTCAACAGTGGTTGTTTCTATCCCAAACTCATATTCTAGAACTATTTTAAAGCACTAATGCTTGGTCTTTGTTTCATCTGCAAATGGTAAATTATGCCTTTGATTTCATTAATGATTCCTCATGACAATAATCACCTATTGTTGCTTAATTCAGTTCTGATTATTATGGGAAATCTCAAAGTGCTTACTCGCTGAGATCAAGCTCCTCGAGACTGTTTTCAAACTCTTCTGCCGAAGCCGTAAAATTGGACAGGGATGAATACACGTAATCTGTGGGAGCCAAAAGAAAGAAAAAAGACACAAGACAAAGATTTTGAAGTCTCTACATCATTACAATGCAGACACCGTTTGAAATGCTTTGGAAGGGCATCGTTGTTTTCACTTTATGTGTGTGCGTACTTTTTTTTTTGTATCGTCTCAACTAATTATGCAGGTTTGCCGTGTCCGCGTCTGAATGTGGGTTCTCAACAAAATCAATGTCCTTTTGTTTCTTTGAACTGTTCGTTTAACATTTTATAGGTACTATTATACCATTTTTAAAAAGAAAATTCCACAAAATATCACTTCATATGAAAAATACACATCCTGGACTTGTTATTGCAATTTGTCAAGGGCAGGGTAATATCATTCCCCCTGCTTCCTGAAATAGGTAAGCCTAGTACTCTTTCATCATGCTAGAAAAGCGAAAAAAAAAACTGTTGAGTTTTCTTCATATTTTCTTTATATGATAGTGCATATGTGATGTCATGATCCGTAGTAATCCTCTTATCCAGCGGTCTCATCACCAAAACTTCAAAAGTCCACAACTTCTGAACGGATTGTCCGGTTATCCTCAAACTTTCAATGACGTATTCTACTAATATTTCTCTATTCACTCAATCAAAATGTATTGTGGGGTTTCACTCTTCTTTAATGGAAATAGAGACAATCCACTTTGTAACGTCAAATGTAATGGCATTGTGTAGGGACAAAAATTATATAGCTTTAGTCGAATTCTAAGAAATAATGAGCACTCGAAATCAAGACTTATTCTTTCTGAAAACTGCTTAACTTCTTTGTATTGTTTGAACGTTTGTATGGTGATGAAAAATAAAAAAGAGAGTTTTTCGGTTCCGCGAGTACTAAGTCCTTAAAAGAGATAATCATTGTAATGGCGGAAGAGAACCAAAGCAGGAAGAGATTGAAAGAGGAAAGGGAGATGGGGAGATTGAGTGTAAATGGGGAGGGCGGGGGGTGATGACAGTCAAAGGGTAGCGATGAGGTGAAAGTTGAGATTGATTTACTTCTTAAATGCCTTACAAGTTGATTGCTTATAGGAGAGACAGCATTATTTATCTTAACGTCTCCTCTATTCGGATTGTTTAGAGAACGGTAACGTCACCTCCTGTTCGTACCAAATGTTATGTTTCTTGCTCCCATCTTTTCTCCATATTCCCTGTACAAATTATCGATCGACGACGTCAGTTTCTCTGCATAGTCGAGACAGCCGAACGGCAGCACAACGGAGTCAGCGAGATCTCGCGAGAATTCTAACATCACCCTGGCAATGGCCCGGTGGTGCCAAAAGTTCCAGTCGATGAACGTCTTCATGAGATAAAACGTCTCGTATACAGAGTGATAGACGGGGTACGAGGAAAGTTGCATAGTCTGAAACAGAAATGCAAGCGCAAAGGTAATAATCTCATGGTTTCGTCCCTTTAGCACTTTAACCTCTCGTGACCTTTAAAACTTTTGTCATGTTAATTCTATTTAACAATGAAACCAATAAAGCCAAATACGGATCTTGGTACCATGCTCTCAAGAGATGCCATTCTCTGATTTGGCTACTTTTGAATTTACAAAGTTGGTTAATATTACTGTAATCTTTACTTCATTGAGCCGTCTATTTTGCAACAGTCACATTCTGACGCATTCCGTTCAGTGAAACTCAAATCCGTTGGAGACGAGGTTTTGTTTTGTTTTGTTTTGTTTTGTTTTGTTTTGTTTTGGTGGATTTGAAATTAAACTGCCTGTTCATGTTAAATAATTTTCTTTAGTTTTTCAAGAGAATAATAATGTTCCAGATTAGAGTCATACTATGAACATACCACAACATTGTAGTAATAGGAGACGTCGGTAGCTGGAACACCAATGCGGTACATGAAAGGGGCAAAGTCACTCCCCGAACCCAGTGCACGAACGCTGCAGAAATAATAGTGAAAAGTGAATGCAGGGGTGGGTACTTGAGGACCTCTAACGCGGGGAGGCCTAATGTCACTCTGGACTTTTTTTCCATACTTCATTGTTCATTATTCGTTTTCTTGTGCATTTTCTAAGGGTCCTATATCGTACAAGTTTGCTTTTTAGTGGGATGCTCCATTTCCGTTTCTATTCTTATCTAATATTTACTATGCATTATGTATATACAAAAAATACAATTATATTTTCTTCATTAATTTTTTTTTTACTCATCTTCACATGCATATTACGTTTTCGCAATTATTACAACTGTGTTCTGCTTAAGATTACATAGTACATAATTTCTATGTTTATTTGATGGAAAGAAAAAAAAATGTAACTTTGAACTTGGAACAGAATTACTGTAATTGTTAATATATACACACAATCAGAATAACCACATGTTAATCCTAGTTGCTCTTATGAGCAATTTCTACCATTGCGAGTTCAACAACATTTTACCATGTGGACATTATATTTTTAATCGTTTTTACATTTACAATATTATTTAATGTTTTTAGACAATTTTTTGTTGTTCCACATCTAAAAAATGAATAAAATGATACTATCGACAGAGTATAAGACAAAAATAATGTCGTAAAAACGACAATTTTACATTCTGCTATGTGAGGAACTTACTGAAGAGCAAAGTTTGTATTGTATGAGTCTCTGGATTTAAGTCTTATCAAACGAACAACATATTCCAGGTACTTTGAAGCGGGACATAGAGGAAAAGAGAGCAATAAGATTAATCAAAGAATAAACACCATCATACCGAGATAGCTACCTGTAATACCCGTAAAAATTTTCGTTGTCACCCAAGATTCATAGTTACGTAACGATATTCAAAATACACATGGTCATCTACAGACCCAAATTGATATGTCAGAATGTGCAATTTATTGGTGGAAAAATATGCAAAGAAAATGGGACTCCGTGGGGATTCGAAACCGAGGCCTCCGCATGCTAGCCCTGTGCTCTACTGGCTGAGCTAAAAAAAAGCCCTAGTACAGTTTTCGTCCCAGTAATTATGAGGAAAAGCCCTAAGCTGCGGCAAATGATTTCTCACTAGGGTTGATCGTTGCCCCCAGGCAAGCGCCTACGCCAAAGATCATAAACTGTCTGCTCTCCTGTCTCTCCGTCAGGAACCTGGAATAGAAGCACCAACAATTATTGTTGTGATATCATGCAGGGTTCGACATGGGAACGTTCCGGCGGCCCTGGGCCACATAAGATTTATGTCGGGCTACCAGATTTCCAAAAAGGTTATCTTTAGGTGGCCCGATCGGGCAGTTCAAACACCAGTTGGATTATTACGTTTCTGTGCATTTTTCTGTTTTTATTTTTCAGAGCCACCAAAATTAAGATTTCAAGATTTTAATGGTCCGACTGTGCCATCAGAGAAAAAGTTAGTGTTGAGTCCTGTATGGTGGATATACTACATCATAAATCTCATTTATGTACACAAAACAAGCAAATTAACCAAATCAAGTCGTTGCAACTCTGGAACAGTCTAATGCACAGGATGCATTTCATTTGGTCCTCTAAAAATTTCGTGAAGATTTGTGTTCAAGTCAAAGTGGTAACTTTTGAAGCTACTAATAAACATCATCTACTTTGCAAGTTGGAACTGTCGCTGTTAAGGACAAATTCACGTTAATATACATACATGGGGACTAAGTGAATACAGCAACATCAGTAGAACATAAAGTATCACTATCAGTGACCACTGGACTGTTGAAATTCTGCTGGATGAGATGACTACCAATGTTTGTGATGTCCCATGGCTAGAACAATGATAAGAAAATGTAAAGAGAATTCCACAAATTTTCATTTTTTAAAAGAAATTCTCTTAACTTGTTACTCACGTTAATGAAGGGTGATATCATTCCCCTTGCCTTCTAAAAGAGTCGAGTCAAGTACCATTTTATTATGCGAGAAAAGTGAACAATGTTGAATTTTCTTTACATTTTTTTTTTATCGTTCCATGCATGTGACATAAACTGTTGCAGTGTTCTTTATCCTGCACTAAAGCTTCAACGAGTTATATATTTTGAACAGATAGTCTGATTTTCCTTGATTTGTTCTACTGATATTGCTGCATTCATTCATTTAATATCTGTTTACATATCTGTTTATATACAGCATCCTGTGAATATTTTAGAGATCTTGTTAATATTATTTTTCTATCAAAATTCATGTTCAGGTTTTTTTTTTTAACATCTTACTCGAATGTAATATTCGTAATGTTTGTTTGCGTCTACCCTAGAAAGACCTTTGAAGGTGAGAACCTAAAGGTCAAGTCGACCTACAGCTTGAGGTGTTAAAGGTTTTGTTGCAAACAGTATACTGATGACATGGGTTATTCGTTGATGTGGGCCAGACCTTTTTAGTGGCCTCGAAGAGCGCCCTCTGTAGGAGGGGTGTGGTCTTGGCAAAGAAGGTGTAATTTCCTCTCACAGCGCTGTCCGTGTTGATGTAGGCCACAGCACGCTCACCGAGCACCTTCTGGTATTCCTGTGTCGGGGAATATCAGAAGTTGACGTTTTGAACTGTTACAGCCGTGTCGTATGATGCGATATGATAGGCTGTCACTATAATATTCAAATTGATTGATGCTTCAGGGTTATAAAGTAACTTGTACCAATAAGGTAGATTCAATACTAGAAATCGAACTTGCGTGAACTACTTGTTATTACATAAAGCGAACCTCTGGCAAGCCATCTGGCTGTCAGAGCATTCCTTGTTATAAAGGTATGCAAGGGGAAGCGTAACAAATAATTTGAATACTTGAATAGATAAGCAGAAAATAGCAGAAAAAAAGCAGAAAGATTTATGAAAATGAATGAGGGGTAAAGTTGTGTGACATTAATCCTTAGACACGCGACAATTATTTTGATTGATTTTATACTCGCAGGACAAGTTTAATCACTTTCTGATATCCATGATTACTAACCCCCTCTACATGGTTATTAGACAAAGCTTAATTAACGGTCAAGCTATTTTGAATCACCCTTAGAATAGGACGTATTCAAATACTTTGTACTATCTGATAGTGAGTCCATAGATGTCATCGAATGAAGACTATTTTGTGAAGCATAAGTTTGACACTAATGTTTCAGTTTTGCTCTTTTCCGTCAAACAAACGTGTTCGTAGAATGCATGCGTGTTTCACCGGTAACTTTTAGCCATTCTAACCTCTACGAACTCAGTGGATCCGATGAGGCCGTACTCTTCAGCGCCCCAGCTGCAGAACATCACGGTTCGCCGAGGGCGCCAGTCTTGAAAATGATTAGTAGGAAGATAAAAATAAAGATAGATCATTCAATAAATGATCATTCGCTGACTTAACGTGCGTCGAGAGCCAACGTCAAACTTCTTAACAGCTGTTTCAAATGACCGGTTGCATTTCAGTGTACTATGCTAATTTGATGTCATTGACTGAAAAAAAAAAGATGGATAATCTGCGAAGTTTCTGTGGAAGAAGCAATTACATTCACTTTAATTTCTGAGTGTAACAACACCTTGTAAGCTGCAAAGTGTCGTGATACATATTTTCATATGTAGGCATTTTACCTGATTTCGAAGATCGAGTTGAGTTAATTGTTTTCAGTGCAAGTGACAATGTTTACATAAATTATTGATATTGCTATAAAAAGTTGACTAAAAGTTTTATATTGACCTTTGAAAGTACGGAAAACATGAAGGAGAACAATAGAACCTACCTTTCTTCAGCATCTCGCCGTAGACACGAGCGCTCTCCATGAGGACCGCTGTGCCACTCGACGGGTCCACGGCCCCGTACACCCAAGCGTCTCTGTGGTTGCCTAGTAGCACGTACCGATCTAGGTGGAAAATGAGGTACTATTAGGCCTACTAGTATAATTATAGTACTGAGTATATGCAGGCAATTAGAAATTGTCTTGCTGAGGATTTCTTCAGTTGCTTAATGCGTAAATCATTCACACTGAACGTTGTGGTAAGCACGCAAGTGGTTGATTAACATCGGTCAGAGACGACAAAGACCTCAATGTATGAACAGAAGTCGAGAAGGCTCTCTTCTTGTCATAAAGGGCTGATACGGAATCCCCGAAGGCAGGGTTTAAATCACTAATCGTTTTGAGTGCCAATTGGCTCACTCTTGGAAAACCCAATTGAGCATTGTACATACTGTCGAAATTCCCTGGCACAGAAAACATGGTCAAATACCTCAAGTGAATGTTATATAATCTTGAAATCAAATATAGACTATACCTCATGACAAACGACAAAAGTCTGAAGTTGAATGTTTCATATAAATGGAGGGCTCTTACCACAAACGATACCATTTGCAAGTAAGAACAACTACATGTATACGATGGGGACTTGTAAAATGAGCGATTTATCTGGGAACGTCATCATTTTGCTTTACTTCGCCTCACTTCTGCTCTGCTCCATTACTTTTGATCAGCAAATCAGTAGCCTAGACGGTTGGTCAAATTATGATTTATTTATTTCCACATCTGTTGTTAAGCTCTTCTTGAGACGGTGGAATTGATTTCACCCGTTTTCGGAATATTATGCGTTTTTGTTGTAGTGGCGATCGAACGGTTAGTGCCGAGTGTTTATGACGAAGTGATTTCATGGCAAGGTAGAGTCTGAACCCCACTCACCTGGTTCGACTGCTCCCCTGATGATGCCAATGACGTCATAGGTGGTTCGAATCTCCCTTGAGGTGTGAATACTCATCTGTACCTTCCTGTTAGACAAATCAAGCATTTAAGTTAGTAAACAACGAATTAATCATTGATTGATAAATTGCCTTACATCGACGTAAACAAGCACTATATTAATCAGTGTTTTAGTACACGCAGTACAGGCAAACCATGACTAAAACAATCATTGGCATACATACTCGGGGTGTATTCGAACCTATGACCTCCTGATCAACGGACAGGGTAAGTTTTCTTTTCTTTTCTTCTTCTTCTTCTTCTTCTTCTCGGCTACCACTTGAATACTACATATTTACGTTGATATAGGGGAAGTTGTCAATCAGTTGCAATAAACACAACTCAACGCAAGAATTTGATTGAGTTGAAGAAATTAATCTCATACACCATAATGATATGATGATTACATCTTTTGCTATGTTGAGTTGAGCTTTAGACTGAATGTCGTTTCATCCTTCAGTGTGATTTTTTTTTTCATACACGACAACCGATGTTTGGGATTCATTTCACCATCCAACACGATCACAGTCCGAAGGAGAGGGGCAGCCTTTAAGTAGTGGTGATGATGATGATGATCTACAGCATTAATATGGCGCCATTATCTGTTATAGAAACATTCAAAGGCGCAGACTCCTCCAAGACAGTTAGATGACCCATCCGGTCTCCTTTTACCATTAGCGAGCTTTAGATCTGCGACGCGAGCGCTAGAGACAACGCTAAAAGGCTATAAAATGCTGTTCTGCACATGCGCGAAGCAGGTGTTTCCATTGTTCAACCCTATAGATACTGCGTCGTCTAAGTGTTCGCGTCGCAGGTCTAAATCTCGCTATTGTCTTTAGTAGCGTACGCTTCAATAGCACACCCTGATGGACACTCACCTATCTGGGTTGGCAAACCCGGGCCCGAATCGGTAGGTGACGTCTAGGCTTCCTCGCCAGTCTCTCGGCACTTCGTCCCCAGCCATCTCGCTGTACAAGAGAAGGACGGAGGCGGGAAAGGACAAAAGAAGGCTGAACACCGACCCGACAAAGACTAGTCATTACATGCGAAATCATAGCACCATCAAATGGAGTGAAGCCGTTCATCTATCCCAACCGTAGTTTGTTTGTTTTTATTTCCTAATTAGTCAAACGAGTAAGGAATGGTCAGTGTTCGGACTGAAGTTTTCTCATCAAATCTGGAAAATCGTGGACGTAAGAGGAGTATAGAAAATGTAAACACGAATGCACTCAAGTGATAGGACTTAGGTGCTTTCCGTATTCCACAAGACAAGTAATTTACTCAAACCTTCACATTTTAGGGTAAAAGAAAAATACAGTACTGTCAGTTTTGCATCACGAAGATCCCAGAATTTTCTGTCTGGACACCTGGTATAGGCTAGTTTAAGTAACTGCCTGTGAGAACTCCACGGGTCAAGTGTAGAGTCTAGGATAATTTTAAAATCTTGCAGGAAATTTAATAACCCTTTATGTGTTCCGAGTGTTGATTTTCAAGGAAACCCCCATAGCGTTGTATACACCGTCCAAAGTCATGTCACAGCAAAGGGTTAAAGTAGGTTTGGGAGGAAATCATAGGCTAATGTCTCCAAGACGAACCGAATCATCCTCTAACAGAAGGGGAGGGGGGGGGGGGTAAAGAATCAAATAAGATACTCTACTTGATGTTCATCACTCGTAAAAGGAATCATGACAACATTTATCAGTCATGACAATGTTTATCATCCACGACAAGGGTGGGAACGATATAAGCAACAGTGTCAGCTACGGGCAGCAGTGTCAGCTCTGCTTCACAGATTCATGATCAAGCAGGTGCTACCTCAGCAGACGCAGTGCGTCTCCGTAGCCGATGGGATGCGCTGGAATCTTTGGAAGGGCCGTCTCCTCATCACCGATGCGGAACATGTAGGCTGCGGGATTGAGAAGTGCAGGTGATACACGATAAGTGTAGTCGATTTTGATATATAATACAATATTGTAAGATGATAATAGAAGACGGGTTATTAAGTCTCTCAATGTCCAGAAGTCTGATGTCAACCTGTCTAATGCACCATTCAGAGGGTCATTTCATGAAGCGTTTTGGTCGACAAACTTGTCGGACAAATTTGCTCTCAGCCAAACAGATGCAAGGATTCCAGTAGCTTTTAACAGTTTGTCAGAAAAAAAAATATCTGAAAGCACGATTCATGAAATGCACCCAGCTATCTTTTCTTTATTTGTTTCATTTTTGTGGAGTTCAGTGGTTTGCTTGCTTGTTTGTTTGTTTATTTATTTTTTGTTGTTATTTATTTTTTGTTGGGAGGACATTCATTCCATTCCATTCCATACATATATGTTTTGTTCAAGTTTAAGAATTCATCGACATTGACTCTGTGTTTTCCAAACGAAACTTCACTGATCTGCCTCGAACCCGATAAATATCTTGATATTAGCCATTGTGGGTGAACATGCTATATCAATCAGATGTGAATTTGTCGCGCTAAACAGTAAGTGGTATTGGGGTTGCAGATGCGATTATTTCATAGATGATCAATTGTCACTTTTCAATGATTTGTGCATGAATGGTATACACAAAGTATCTCTGAATTGTTTGAACCCATACGAGGAAGAATACCGTGTTCAGATAATTACTGCGGATACACCAACCCTAAAAAACAACAACAAACAAACGAATGAACCTGGAGGTCATCTGTTTTATAAAATTGGCCGAAAATTCCTTGAAATATATACAGCTAAACTGTGCGCTGCCTAGTTTACCGGATACATGAATATGGAAAAGGGCATAACTGAAAGGAAATTATCCATGCAGTCAGTGAAAAATTATCACATGGCAACTGACCATTCAGATTGCAAAATTTCCCTTACCCATTTTGTTGTGTGTAATGGTTTTTTTTTTTCCATTCAGATGCAGATAATTATGAACCACTCTCCACGCGATTCATTACATCAACAGTTATCATTGTTAGGTTCGTGTGCCCTATATCAAAAGCGCAGATATGTAAATATACGTACGTTTCGCCGGATACCCGGGTGTAACCGGATCACCCTTAGCGTCACTGACGTGAACGTTTCCACGCTGTGCTCCGGTATCCGGCAGCCACCAATTATCCGGATAGACCGATATGTCTCCATCGATCGCGTAATCGGCGGGATCGGAATACAGGATGATACCAATGGCTCCTGCTGTCTGTGCGTTTAGCACCTACAGAGGAGCGTACATGGTAATGGTCTAACCAGCTTGACGTTGGTTAGATTAAAAGGTGACTTACATGAACCATAGAAATACATTACAGACACATGCAGCCAAAATGAATGACATATCATATTGAAAAAACAACAACTGGTTAATAAGAACATAATCGAAACCAGATAAATTACAAAGAAATTATGACCTTTTGAATAACTAAACCATCAGATAAGGCGTGAAAACAAAATAATGTGAACATAACACTCATCTCAGACAGGTGACCGCGGTTTATATGTGACTTTCAACAATTTCCGTATCAACAATAAATAATTTTTCTTCCGATGGGCAGAACCCTAATCACAACGGAGTCAAACTAAATAAGAGTTTGAAAAGAAAAAACACAGGAATAGTGGCGGAAACACAGTTGAGTCTTTCTCTTATACCTTATTCCCGCGGAAAACTTTTCCGTACCGAGCGATGGCGATGCAGCCTGTGATGTTGATATCAGGCCGGTTCTCAGCCAGCCAGTCGAAGTCTTCTGACCGTGCGTAGTTTACGTATACAAGGGGACCCTGCACATTGCATGAATCATCGAAAGGAGACTGTAATCAGTCACATTTTGAGCAAGATCAGTGTATAACTTCGCAGAGAGAACCTCGATCACCAAACGATTGTTGATCAGAGTACTATTAAAGCTTTCTCTCATCGAAAAATAAAACAAACAAACAAACAAACAAAAAACCCTATCAAACATTTTTTTTTTTTTTTTTTTTACATTCAGACATAGCACGGTGTTATTGGAGTCATCGCTGTGATTCTTTGTTCCCATCTTATTAAAGTTTAAGTGTGAAGTTGCTTCTCGCTTCAAAGGACCTCTAACTCATTGAATAATGTGCATTATGAAAATACAAGTAGGCTATATGAAAAGTATTTTGGTATGACCCCTATAAACACAGTGATTATTTAGATGGTACATTATGCAGCCATTTCAATGATTGCAAAATAATTAAGATTGACGTAAAATGATTCCTATAGCAAAACATGTAAGCTCACAGCAAATTATTTTTTTTTTAACTTCTTGAAAAAAATGGCGAAAGGTCTGCTGATAAAATAAAATAAAGCCTTATATACCTCTGGCTCCCCTTTTGCTGAGTAGGCGTTGAAAGGCGGAACGACATCCGGGTGATCATCCTCGGGTCGGAGGACCTCCTCTTGCAGAGCCGTAGTGAAATTAACATCTCCATTCTCCGTTATCATCACCTGGCAATGAGGCATCATATTACAGACAGAGTTAGATAAGGCCTAGAGCACATACAAACTTGTACGGACAATAGGGAGCTTTAGAAAGAAAGAAAACAAACAAACAAACAACCAGTTCTGCTCATACACATGACCGCTTATAAAAATCGATAGCGTCGTTTTTCGCGAAGCGTTGTGGGTCATTTTAGCGTCCGCTCAAATTCACGACGCATAGAGATACTTGATGCGATGATGACGAACGACATGTGGAGGCGCCATTTTACTTTGTATAGGCTGCGTATATTCGCGAAATCTAAAGCTACTTTGCAACTGAAATATTACTCTGAATGATTGTATTTCCTTCTTATGTAACTGTATACTGTTTGTCTATATTTCTCATGTAAGGAACCTCTCTGTAAAACAGCGCTGTTATGATAGCAGCACTGAGTGGGGTCATCCCTTTGTTGAAGGTCTATTTTTGTGAAATATATCTTTGCTTTTATATCTTTTTATGACGGAAAATAAATACAAGGCACGACAATACAATGCAATACAGCTACGATGCAGGGAAAGTGGAGAACGGTGAACGCACTTGTCGCCTCAACGTCACAAATCTAAAGCTCCCAAATGATAAAGATAAGGACAGACATGGAAGGGAGCATATTGAATGTTCCATCCCACCGGGACCTCTGTCGGACCTGTAACCTCCGCTAAATAGTATTTTATAAATTCCCAGTAACGGAGGTATTGATCTTTATATTGAGTGTTAGTCAAACTCTATATCTCCATCTTGAAATGGTTGTCATTTCATCTTTCAGGAAGATTTTTTTTTTCCCAAGTGAGAACGATCTTCTTCTCTTGGAAGAAAAAAAAAATCGCAAATGGTCCGCTATCACACAATCATGAGTACCCGTTTGCTCGCGTATGCCCACTGCAACTGATTCAAATTCAAAGTCAAAGTCAAATGAGATTTATTGACAAATGACATTTGATTGATAAATTACCCCACATCGAGGCAAATAATCACAGATTATTCGATGTTTTTAATATAGTAGCTATGATAAATGAATATAATGGGCATATACATGCTTTGGTCGGACTAAAAGCAAAAATCTCCTGATTACTCGCGTACTGTTTTATTCCGAGAATAATTGCCACAATGATGTCGATTAGCTTCTTATATACTTTCCCGCGTTTCACATCCCGACAACAAACGTCATCATCCTCGTTGAGTGTAGAGTTATTATGTGTTTTTTCTTTGTCTTTTTTTTTCTGTTACTCTCCGTAGGTAAACTCGCATGTGTGTTTATAAAATATATATAAAGTAAACAACAACAGCAAAGAGAATGGTTGCAGACAGATTTTAGAGTGTCTTACTTTGTTCGGATTATCCTTATCCGGGTAGGCTAGAAGAACCTTGTAGTCGAGTAACCGAACCGAATCGAATCCGTAACTTGTCCATTGCTCTACCAGCATCTCAGCATTCTCCTTTTCCGCTGCAGTTCCCGCCATGTGAGGACGGCTGGTTAGGTCTCTGCAAAACACCGCAGAATGCAGATAGCTGCTCTGTGCTGTCTTAGTTTGAAAGCACGTTCCAGTTACACTCAAATCTATGTTACATCCCGTCAAGCAGGAACCGCAGAGGGCCAAGAAAGTAAATGTCAGTTTGGCTGATGAGAAGTTCTTCGCATGTCAAGAAACGATACATTATTTCTTGAATGATATTGACAACGTTTCTCGCAAGTGGTATTTCATTTCTGTCACGATGTACATGATACCTTTTTTTTTGGGGGGGGGGGATTTTCGGGGTCTATTAACACTTCTTGGTTCAGATATTTTGAGAAATGTTGTATGTGTTATATAACTAGAGTAAAATTTGTGTCATGCCGTGATCATAACATGGGCGATTGGTGGCGTTGTCATTTAATAATGTACAAAATGAATTGTGAATTGTCTCCTGTTCCAGTATGTTTGAAAAGAGGAGAACATCCTTGCTGTGAATCATGGGGTATTATATTTATACTAGCGGAATATACCCAAATACTTGTTTTTAATGGAGGATAAGGAAAAGGTTTATGTCCAGATTCAAGGAGAGCTGGAATGCTTATTAGACCACAACTGCTGCCGTTTTCTTGTGTGACAAGGGAAACAAAGTCGGGAACATAAGATAATACTTACATTTGCACACAGGTAAGGATATGTAGGCCTGGGTAGCCATACTAGTAAGCTTTTGTTTGGAACACTATCTTGGGGGTAAGCAGGGAATAAAAGCAAACAAACAAACAAACAATATGCGTAATTGTCAATCATGTCAACAGCACCTGGTCCCTCTTGAATGTTATTCTTCTATCACCGAGAGCTACATAATTTGGTTGATGACACAAATACCGTTGTCCGCCTTGCCCGCCTTGGACTACTTTAATAAAATAACAATGTCGGAATTTCAGAACTTGGTATTGTTCCAAGTTCATCGTACGTGTCACTGCCGGCATCCAGGGATAGCCTGGTGGTAGTGTTGCTGCCCGGAAAGCAGTAGATAACAGATTCGATTCCCGCTGGTTCCTTTATTTCCCGACATGTTTGTTAAGAATATAGAGCAGCAATTGCGATCTTACAAATATCAATTGTACAGAGGGCAGAGAAAATTGAAGAAAAACTCATACCTCATATCTTCATCCCCCTACTTTACAATTTCTTGGTTTCATTTAATATCATTTCCGTCAGTAATCATGGTTGACTTCTCACTTCGCCGATTGTATACTTGGTTAATTAATTTAGTCTGTACCTTGGCAGCACGAATCGACACTTCCTATCTTTGCAGATTCCTTTGTGAGATTCAAATCATGATAATAGTTCATATGGAGAACACCTAAAGAAATGAATGACATCATTTTAAAGAACTCTACCACTCACAATGATATAGGTCATGACAGTGATGATAATAAGTATAATCAACATATTCTAATGCATTATCAGGACTACTTCATATAGCTCGTTTCAGGGAACTAGCAGCTAGCTAGAGTATGAATGTTCAAAGGGACTTGATTCAACAGAATAAAAATTACAGTTTACCACTGGGGCTATTCAAGAGCAAACTTCTTCGGACGGCACACTACCGCACGGACCAACCTCAAGTTATTTTCTATGTTTTCCGCATTGCATTCCTCGATCATCAGCTGTCCGATGTCCACATTTTCGACGACGGAGAGGGAGGGGCAAGCATCGTCTGTGATCCCGAAGTGACCGATCACAATTCCGATTGCGAAGAGGATCGAGGTAACGACAATCCAGATTATGTGAACGAAGATAATATTGTTGCCTTGGATAATCTTGGTATCGCTTAAACTGCTCCTGCTGTCATACATGATGTTATTTCACTAATGTGTCTATCTCAAAACGTGTAGAAGAAGCAGCTAATCACTCGAATTCGTAACTGCCAAACTGTATGTGGTACCGCATAATACACTCTTGACGATTAGCGAACTCGAGCCTACCGTTTAGAAATGAGTGCTTACATCGAATGGACCAGGCCTCCCTGTACGGACACAGTGTTTTTTACCCACGATGTCCCCGCTCGACCCAGGTGTATGAAATGATCACTCGTTTTGATAGGGTATAAATGGTAATGGCCGGTTCCCTGTGGGAGAACTGTGCTAATACTAGAGATACCTGATTGCCCTGGTTAAATAAGACAGCATTGTTACATAACACCGCCACCTCAAGCCTCGTTGTGCCAGTTCCAGGCTTACCTTCGAATGTTGACTTTCGACATGTTCGAAGGGAGGTTCACAGTTTGAATCCGGCCGAGTGCTTGCATCCTATGGACACATTGTTTTTACCCACAATGTCCCGGTCGACTCAGATGTATGAAAACATGATCCATGATTATGCGACCGTATCATTTTATGGCAGGTTCCCTCTGGAAGAGCAGTGTTATCACACCAGATGCCTGATTACCGTGGTTAAATGAGATACCATCATTACACAACACCAACATCCTCAAGCTTGGTTGTGCCAGTTTGACTAACCGCGGAGTTATAAATGTCTTCTTCTGAAGCTTATTGGGTCACCTGTTTCCCCATTCCTCCTTTCCCCCTTGCTTTAGTATTGGGTCTCCTAGTCATAATAATCATACAGTAGAATTCTTGTCAAAATCTCTCTTATATTTTGCGTTAGTCACTCCTTTTATTATTTTTTGTCCGTAAGTTGTCTATTTTCAATAAAGGTGTTGTTCTCTCTGGGACTGTATCCCTAACAACTCCAGGGGTTTCTATTTTTCTTCATAAATAATGCTTGAATAGTTAATTTACCTTTAATACTTTCTATGTTTTCTGACTGATTTGATTCACATGTTTAAGATGCGTAACACGAATTGATAAATTTGAGTTTTAACAAGAATGAGAAAGAGAGAAACAAGTGTTAAAGGGGTTCCTCATCAAGGAGATACGATAGCTTGCGAACGAAGTTAATTTGGGGTTTCGTCAGGGTTCGTAAACGGTTGCAAATAAGTTCACATACATTTTTTTTTTTGTCCTACAGAAGTTTATAGGCCCGTTCAAATTTTTTTTGGTGAATTTATTTTTCTGCAAGCAGTTGTGCTTGCAAAACAGTCACAAGCCTTTGCAAACAGTCGTAAGACGTGTCTCTGAAGTACTTTTTGATTCTCTAAGTTCTTTTTGATTCTCTAAGTTCTTTTTGATTCTCTAAAGTGACCACGTTTCAGACGGACAAGGACTTACAACACAATCACAGCTGGCCGTGGCTTGTATCTCAATGCAATGGCTAACCTCACACGAGATTGTCTTTTTTGCCCTTGACAGTCAAAACGTTTTTGTTTCATCTCCATTCTGTCGGTTGTTCTTTCTGTTTTTGTTTTTGTTTTCAATGGAAGGGAAATCCAAACCGGCAGTTGTATCTCACGCGACGTAACATCTTTGGCCAGACACAGCTACATTAAATCCGTCACGGGTTTCGGCTGTATGATCCCATCTGAGCTCGAACCAGGACCTTCTTCTACGAATTGAACCAGCTCTCTGTATCGGGGGTGGGGGATAGGGAGGGAACGACTGTGAATTCTCGTTAGTAAGTTTCATCATATTCATCACTACAGAAGTGTACCTCATCAGACGTTCTCTTGGAGATATTGACACCCCTCCCCCCCCCCCCCCCACTAACGGATGCTATCAAAATGATAATGCATACGAATCCTGGTAACCTTTGACCATCTGTGTTACAAGACCATTTATAACTTTCAGTATATCATACGATCTATAGAGTCACATACAATCTCCTGTCAAAGTATATATCCCGCGTAAAAACGAAGGAAGTGAAATATAATCACGCTGTAATTTTCGGTGACACAGAAAAAAAAAAATCACTGAAGCAGTAAAACACCAGTGCCTCCCCCCCCCCCTTTCCCACCCAACAAGATCAGACCATTAAGGTTTTATAGCAACACACCTAGCACCTGCCAAAGCTATGGGCACGCGAGTGAATCGCGAAGGATGCGAATGTTGATTAATGCTAGGAGTCCACTGGGCCGGCGCCAGTTCGCGCCAGTTCGCGCCAATGCAATTTGCTGTGGCGCCTAGTGTCGCCAATAAGGTGCTCAGTGGCGTGCAGTGGCTCAAACTGCCTCCCAACTGGCGCGCGGTGGCCCGTAGGGCGGCAAAAATTGAGTTTGGCGGCAAGAAAATTTCAAAATGTTTGAAATCTTCGTCGCGCCACTTTCAGCGCGAAGTGTCCACCAAGTGGCACCAAATGTCGCAAACAATCCGCCTATTGGAATCCACTGGAATGTTATGGCGCGCGCCACGTTGCGCCAATGAGATTTTGCGCCACGTGGCGCCACTTGGCGCTACAAAGGCGGATAGTCCGCGCCAAAGCGCTCCAAATCAACAGTGGCGCGAGCCAAACGGCACCTGATTGGTGACTATTTCGCGCCAAATACCACTTGGTTTCCGCCAAATACCACTTGGTTTCCGCCAAATACCACTTTGTTTCCGCCATTCGGCGCCACTTGCCGCCTATGGAAGCATGACTGCATCGCAGGACTTTCTCACACAGCTTTCAGTATTCGACTCGACAACACCTCTGTAGACGCAGTTTTTCCTTCACAATTTCTACAAGATTTCACATAATTTTCAAAGAAGATGCCCCAAAAAGGCAACAAAGGCAGTAGCAAAGGGGAAGAATGACAAACTTGAGCAGTCCAAGAAGAAGGACCCCCTGCAACCCAAGAAGCTCAAATTGAGCTCCAGGCCCCTTGCAAGCAGCAAAGATGACGAAGAGGATGAAGATCTTCGCGTGGTGGCGCTGGCTCAAGCTGATAGAGGCTCCGCTCCAAGACCTGCTCCCCCTGTCCAAGATGTTGCTCCAGACCTTCCGACCCAGTTCACTGTTGTTGTAGATCTGGGCATCAGATTGATGGCCAACCCCACCCACATCGATCCACACGAACTGGTACTTTGAATCTACGAGAGCTATTAGGACAACCGAGAAGAACTGCTTGTAGTTGAAGTAAAGGCTGCCTGAGTTCTTGGGCTTCTGAATACGGAAGTGCTTTCCATCCAAGGCTCCCAGACAGCGAGGAAGATTCCATCTGGTTTCAAAGTCACCTGCAACCTCAAGCCAGCCTTCATTGGTTGTGGGGATGGAGATGACTTCTGCAGCATACTCATCCATAGCCATCGCTCTGGCTACGTCAGGGACAAACTTCTGGATGGTTTCCTTGTCCACTCGGAAGTTGTAACCCAGCTCGGCATAGGTGGCCCCAGTGGCGAGATGGCGCAGGAAAACGCACAACTTGAGACCAGGGGGAGTGGCCTTCCTGAAGTGGGTGTCCTTCTGCAGATGGAGTGTAAGCCTGATCAACAGCTCATCAAACATCTCTGGGGACAACCTGGTGTAGTTCTTGAACTTCCTCTTGTCATTCTCCCTCAGCTCATTCATGAGGGTATGGTACTGTCCACGTTCGGCCCTCAGCTGAGGGTGGAGCATGAGTCTAAACCACCACTTGTGTTTCCTTTTCTTCTTACGAGGCTCTTCTTTTTCAGGAATTGCCACCATAAGTTGATAGGCAGTGGCCACCTCAACATCTCTCATGATCTTCTGATGGAGAAGTATCATCACTCCAACATTATCAAAAGCCTCGGACATATCGAAATTGTAAATAATAGTAGAGAATCTGTTCATACAGCAGCTGAGGAGGTTCTGAACCAGGTAGTCGATGGCCGATATTTATATTGTCGGCAAGTAGCGCAAAGTGGCGGCAAGTAGCGCAAAGTGGCGGCAAGTTTAAACCAATTTTGCGACCGTTTGGCACAAACTAATCACTAAGTGGCGCAATGTAGCCGTCCATCGGCGCAAATGGTGCCAACATGGTGAAATTTGGAATCAAATAGCCGTGTAATGGCGCGAACTGGCGCACCATTTTGAAGCAAGGCAGGTGGCATTTGGCGCACGCCATATGACACCCAGTTTATTCCACTTGGCGACATACATTTCGAGCGAACATTAATTCGGCGCCACAGCGAGCCACTACGCGCCAATCACATAATCTTTGGCGCGAACTGGCACCAACTGGCGCCTGCCCAGTGGACTCCTAGCATAACTGGCAAAGCAAAACATTCGTTACGTCTGACAAATGTCAAGGCCGTGTCACACCATTCCGGGCAAGCCTTGCCTGCGACTTGTGAAGAACAATCTTTAATACCCGGAGGTCCCCGCAGATGACCCGCGCATGACAGTACCTAGCACGTATCTCAACCGTAGTCGCCCGGAGGTGCGCACGCAAATCTTTTTATCCGCAACCATGTTTATGCCCTGTCTCACCTTTCCGGGCATGCTACGCGGGCTTGTTGTGTGTGGGGATTTTCCAGCATACCGGACAATTTCTGAGGGCGGACAAGGATTTGGGCGAGTCAGAGCATGTGTCTCACTTGCTGGACGCGTTCTACTTAAATTCTACTGTGTGATCTGTGTACCAGTCGCGTGGGTGCTGACAACTCAGTGAAGGAATTCCTCTGAAGGAATGGCAGAAGTCCCACAGAATATCATTATCTTGGCTGCATACAGGGACTGCGAAGTACCTGCGTGGGAGTTGCCTGCGAGGTGCTGCCGCTAAGGGCCTCCTACCGGCGTTCTGCGTGGACATCTCCGGGCATCGCCGCCGACTCACCCGGAAAAAAAAAAATGTGGTCATACTCAAAACTTGGCTGCGGTTAAATGGGACTTGCGTGCGCACCTCCGGGCAACTACAGGCGAGATACGCGCTAGGTACTGTCAGGTGCGGACCAATTGCGGAGAGCTCCGGGTAGCAAGTTGTTTCCCCGCAAGTCAAGCCGCAAAACTTCCCCAAATATGGTATGAAAAGGCCTTGAGCATGCTCAAAACTTGTTCTGAGTGAGTCGTGGGGGTTCGCTCGCAGAGGTACACGCAGAACACCAGTAGGAGACCCTTACCGGCAGTACCTCTCAGGCAACTCCAACGCAGGTACTTCTCAGTACCTGTAAGTCGCTCGTAACAGAAAATTGGATTGGTTTCAAAGCTCTCAGGCAGGTCACACGGAATACACGCAAGTAGAAGATAAGTGGCACGCGTCTCATGACCGAGATGTCTGACCTCATACTGACTTTATTCAGAGAAAAACGTCTCCGAATGTTGGACTTTGCAATTTTCTTTTCTACATTCATATCCTTCGCAAGTCATACGCGTGTACCGTGAAAAAAGGGGCGTTTCCACAGAGTAAAATAAGTAAACATTTTAGCCTGCAAAAGATCACTGAGCTGGCGCAGGGGTTCGGGAGTGTCTTCAACTGCTCGCTGGCGCCGATTTTAGTTAAGGAGGAAATTGATTATGAAATGTTGAAATTTCTCCCCACCGTTCTCAGCATCCTTGGTCATGTTTTGCTTGTAATCTGTTCTCGAAAATGTATTCAATGATTCGTCATATGCACAAGACCTACCAAGGAGCTACGCGATGTTCGCAAAATCTTCGTGGAAATCTAAACAAATCCCGACAATTTGGTTAATGTCAACCAATTGCAGTGAATTACGCGTCAACGTTCGCCCGATTATTTCTCGACATCTTGCGTACTGTCTTCTTGAAACATTCTCAAACGTTTGGTACATATTTGGGGGCAGTTCCGTACCATGCGACGTCTGACCACTATAAACTCCTTGTTCGAGGTGACTGAGTTCATACTGACCTAATTTCATTTTTATTTCAATTACTAGTATCCCGTTAACTGTAAATTAGAGTCGTAACAAACATCTGCACATCAAACAATATAGTTACTGAAATTTTTGAAAATCCATATGTAGAAAGTGAAAAACAGTAACAAAATACGCGAAAATCCGTCTGGAATACACACACAACACACACACAAACACGTGTGTGTATGTGCCTGTCTGTATGTCTGTCTGTCTGTCTGTGTCTCTGTGTGCCGACTTCTTTTTTGAGGAGCACCCAACAAGCAACTGATTTTCTGTAAGTTCCCCAACATGTTATCTAAATTTTCAAATATGATTTCGGCGTACTCGAGAGTCATTTAATTGAATTTTGTGACTTTTTTTTTTTTTTTGGGGGGGGGGTTAACATTTTGTTTTGGGTTTTTAAAATTTTCTTACGATATAATTGTTATTGTGTAGATGTCTTTATGATTTCAATTTGTATCGAACCTAATATATGAAATTAAATCAGATTAAGTCACTTTGAAGTAAAACACCTTGGCCATCAGTTTTAGCGAGGTCAAACGTCCCCCAAACATGCGCTAAATGTTTGTGAGAATGTCTCAAAAAGTGCGCGAAAAGATTGTGGATGTATGGTTCACACGACATTCGCACATACGTCGTGAGAACTTCGCACAAATTTCGCAAGAATGGTTTTCGGCTTCATTGTCGGAACACATTCGGAGAAAAACTTTTCCGAATGTTGGATTTTGCCATTCGCGTCATTCGCAAATCGTTCGCGTGCTCCGTGAAATCCCACCCTTAGTGATCGGAAGAACTTCGTGGATTTCACGAAACATACGTGAGACATTCTCTAAACTGTTGACATCTGTTGGGGTTTCACGAACATTTTGCGAACATCGCTCACGTCTTGCGTATGTCGTTTACATATGACGAAGCTTTCAATGCATTTTCAAGATCGAAAACAAATCACAAGCAAATAAGGACCCGGTGTGGGGAAAACTTTTCGCAAAAACTAAAAAAAAATATATATATATCTACCGCCAAACTTTTCCTTGAGATTTTGTAGTGTGTCCACAGACCTTTTCCATCCCTCTCCTTTTCCTTCTCTATTCTTCCCTGCTACTTTTTCCTTGTTCTTCGTTGTCCAGTATCTGTCTGAGTGCATTTCCTCAAATTTTGTTATTTCTGTGTATTGTGTTATTGTTGTTGTCGTCGTTATGTTTTTTGTGGCCGATTGCATATCTTTTTCCATTCAATTTTCCTGGCACACTTGGCCCCATAGTGTCTGTGCCACAAATGTGATATGTTATATAGTTTATACGATTGCATCCTAAAATCCTAGTAAGTATTGTTCATAGTATCAACATCATTATATCAATTAGTAAAATGTACAATAGTATGTAGAAGAATTTAAATGAATATGTCTATTTGGTATAACAAATTGGTGCTGTTGTTGTTTTGTTCCAGTGTTCCACGTTTTACAAGCGTGGCTTTTTTAGTGGAACACTGTTTTCCATCAATGTGATTATTTACTATTTTTGTTGCAATGACAAAGTGCATTGTTTCTTTTTTACGACATCATTCGTGTATAATATACTTTATATTGTATTGAAAAAATCCTTTATCGGACGAGTGTAAGAGAAATGAAAAAAAAATGTATCACTTTGGATTATGTCAACTTTTTCTTTTCTTTTCTTTGTGATGATGGAAATAAATAAACTATTGAATTGAATTGAATTGAACTACGTGTATATACCCACGAACAGTTGGTGACGCTTTCAAACCTCCGCGTAGGCTTGGCGATCTTTTGCAGACTAAAATACGAGCGTTGGACTTTGTCAATTTTTTTTTCGGTATTCGCATGATTCGCAAATCGTTGGCGTGCTCTGTAAAATCAGCCCCTGGGTGCAGGGTATAGGCGACACATCCGTTTTGTTCCGCTTGGCGCTAAACTGTGAATGCAAGGGGATGCGCTGCAGGAAATTGTCTTATAACTCTTTACACAGTCACCAGATACAGCAGATACGCGTGAAGGAACACCAGGTCAACGCTGACGATTTTGAAAGTTGACCATGAATCTTCACCGTGATAGCATTCTCTTCGTTCACATTATCTGGGTCGTCGTCGCCCTGATCCTCTTCGCCATTGGAATCCTCATCGGTCACTTCGGGATCGCAGACGATGCTTGCCCCTCCATCTCCGTCGTCGAAAATGGGGACATCGGACAGCTGATGATCGACGAATGCAGTGCGGAAAACATAGAAAGTAACCTGAGGTACGTGGGTCCTGGAAGTGAGGAATCGTCTTAAAACTTAAAGGCATAATTTACCATTTGCAGATGAAAGCATTAGTGCTTTAAAATAGTTCTAAAATGTGAGTTAGGGAGAGAAACAACCACTGTCAAAATTTGAATCCGTATAATCGATGTTAAGTGTTGTTAAATACACAAAATGTGAACAATAGTTATACTAAAAATGTTTCCAGACTAAACCGTATACAGTTAGGGTTTACTCAGAAAAACCCTGATATCTCCTTATATTTTAGGTTTTATTGCAAATATTTCATATGGTAGGATGTTTTATGATACAACAGACCTACACATATGCATCAAATGTGGTATCTTGAACATTTTTGAAATCACTGCTCCCAAAGGTAAACTGGACCTTTAATTGACCGAAACGCAGAGTCACAATACTGCGCGGGTTCCAAACATTTACAGACTCATAATGCATATTCTCATTTGGTCCCCCTTTACCTTCACAATTTGTTGCGTCATTTCATCACCATTCGGGTTAAGCTTTACTGATGATTGCGATCTCTTGCATGTTTTTGCTTTTATTTTGCGTTGATAAGATGCAATGAATTTACGGTGATATTACGTAAAGTATATCAGAATGCAACAAATCACTCAACGAGTCATAAGTCTATGTGATGATGTCAATAACAATAATTATTCACAATATCATTTCGTTCACCATTAGGTCATTTTTTATTAATGGTCGCAATCATGTCTCTCGACAAAACTGCAGAAATCAAACAAACAACAGTGGCGTTCAGATATTGTCTGGCATTACATTTACGCAATAAAAGTAAGATGATGTCAAACATTTTGTGATGTAATTCGTTTGCAACAGCTTTACATTGTGCAATTGGGCTGTTCGAATTATTTTTTTTTTCAACGAAAAAAGAAATACATCCACATCGACAGGCCGTCGACATCGTTAAAACAATGTTCCCAGTTGGACTGAACAGATGCATGCAGTAACATCTTCCAATGCGCTTTTTATCCATGTTAGGTGTCACTTTCAATGCTACATAATAGAAAAAAATGGACAATGTTTAAAGTTCCTGTCCTTTAAAATGCAGATGTTGCATAAAAGTCAGGCGCGGTTTGACTAATCTTTTGACAGTAGGCGATCTCTCTAACTGCCTCATAAAAGACTAAGTGAGTATGTAACACAAGGTAACTTTGTCTATTACAAGACAGATTGAACGTGCGATCCATTTACACAGAATAACAACAAATGTAACATCTGTAAACTGCACTACACTTTTTCATTTTGTAGAGTAAATGTAACGGTAAAATGATCAGTCCTTAATTACAAGAAGTCTACTGTTACACACTAGCACTTGGTTCCGCGGAGTTGATAGTCCGCCTTTTTCAATTATCACAACACTCGAATTTGCCAGTGAAACAATATCACGCTCACTATACAATGACACCAACGCAAAGGCAAAGGGCCTAATGCCCAGGTAAAGTAGATGAAAAGTAAGCTTCGCTTTGCCTGTGATTAACGTGACCTTTTAATGACTGGCCTATTTCGTTACGAAATCAGTCATTTCGTCGACAAAATGACGAAATGATCATTTCGGTCGACGAAATGACTGATTTCGTAACGAAATAGGCCATGCGACACTTGGCGCCCTATACAAAACTACGGTCTTTGTCCATGGTTTAAACCATGTTTTCAATTATACCACCTTCGTGAATTCGGGCCATATGTTTGGAATCTCGTTTGGACAGCAATGATTCGATGACCTATATGCAAGTCCGGCAGATGTGGATCGAATAATATAGGGTATATGACACATCAACAACCTATCAGCGGAAACTTCAAAGAAAACGGATATGTTCTGGGCCACTGTGTCTGCCATGAGAGCATTCTAAACCTTGGCTGTATCTACGCGTTCTCTGCAAACGTTTTTACATGTATCATACACCCGCATTTAACATCGTTTGCAGATAATCACTTTTTTTCGAAATCAATAGATGTAAATGCTCAAAGCAGTCATTTATGTCTCTGAACACAATAATGCGGTGAACGAGTGTTGTATTGAAATCATGCTATTATTGGTATATTGATATAGTTTGTACATCGGGAGTTTGATTTTCTTTCTTATGTTTTATCTAAAATCAAGTCGTGTCCAAGAAAACACGTCCAACGTTTGTTGTATATTATTAATAGGTGTATAACATTTCATACTCTCCACGTTTTTAGACAGTGAGCTTAGGAACATAGCTGAAGCTGGGGGGTTCTTGATCGCAATGAGCGATCAGGCGGATGACACCTATGTTCATGACAAGACTGCTAAGAAAATCAAATGTCAAAATATATCTATAAAATGCATTACAGGTTTAGTGGCTTTCGTGTTCGTGTCCAGGTAAACCAACTTGTGTAACTATTAGTCCTGAAATTTGCAAGAAGGTTCTGTCTTCCTCTTAAACTCCGCTCAGATGTCCTTAATGACAGACTACTATGACTATAAATGTTATTCACCCAAAGATATGCACGTGCTTTTGGATCAACACTGAACGTGCCGAAAGCAACTTTAGTTCCTCATCATGGACAGAAAAAAATGAAGTCTCGAAATAAGCTACATTTTTAATGGCATTCAACATCATTAGCCACTTATTCAACCATTCTTTTTTTTTTTTCGTTTTTTGAGGGGTTGTTTTCATCAAGTTGACATTGCGGATTTTTCATGACTGACAATTCAATTCAAATTTTATTTCATTTTTCGACAAGAACATATACATTTTTTTCTTTGGTAACAGAGAATGAAGTTTCAGAAGCAAAACGAAAAATGAAAAGAGTGTACAGTAATAATATTGTGGAACCGTATAGTAATTATATATTGTCATAAAATCTGAAGTGATGGAAATAGAATAAACAATACGCAAAGTACGAAAAATGGAGGGACCACTAAAAAGACAAAACTTGCGGTGTGTGGGCCATTCTGGTAAAGAACATCAATAAAAAAATAAGTTAATGCACGGGATATAAAAAGGACTGGAAGAACACTGAAAAGACGAAGTAACAAATAGACACATATACACACACGCGAATGAACATGAAACAGTGGAAGTCAAATACACCCATTTAAAGGTACTAGCCCACATTTGCAAACCCACGAAAATCAAAACTGCATAAAACAGGTCCAATATGACTTCAAGTACAAGTTATAACAGTAACATACCTCACCTGTCGCTCTTTGTCTATACCATTCGATAAAAGAGAGAAAATCATCGTTTTAAAATCAATTTTCAAACCGGGTCAACCCGACCCAAAATCGAATTACGAGCGCGGGCTATAGCTACGTACAGGACATTGTACATGTAACACGTACGTGGACCGGAGATAGCGAGCGTTATACGCATGCATACGGATTACGGTGCATTTTAATTTATTTTTATGAAAGTAATGGACTAATTGGAACGAAATTTTGCACAGGTGTTACTGCAATCATACCCAAACTCCATGCTAACTATGAGACCAATTGCTGCAGGTTTACAAATGTGGGCTAATACCTTTAACAAAACAAAAACACAAACAACAATTTATTCTCGGGCCGGATTTCTTAGCGCAAAAAGTACCCCCTTTTTTTTACCGGAGATTTAGGAAACATGGGCCGGGGGGGGGGGGGGGGGAGAGAACTTCTTTCCTATTTTGCAATCATTTCGACGATGAAAAATGCTTGCTTAATTTCATATGAAAATTGTGTAGGCCCTACGTTTAAGACGAAAGAGAGATACCCAATACTTTCTTCACTTTCCTGGGTCATATTTTCAAATTAACTTGAAACTGATTTATTTTGCCTTTTCGATTAATAATGATAATGATGATAATAATGGTCTTCCTTTATCAAGGGGAGCCTCTTCAGTGTTGACGCTGTTATAACAGCGCGCCGTGCCATTATCATCATTACTCTAGCATTGTCGGGTACCCATTCATACACCTGGGTTGAGAGGGACATCGAGGGTAGTAAATCTTATACAAGGATGTAAGCAGTGGACTGGATTCGAACTCGGCTCCTGCGACCGAGTGTCAGGAATCTTATACACTAGCTACATGTATATGCCACGGTTAAAATGTGCGTCACAAATTTCACGGACCATACACTGGAACGAAGCTTTGCAACGAACCTCCCGCATTCGATGTTGGAAGAATATAAAAAGATATTAATGACTGCCATTAACAAGTAAATTAACTTTGATATTCAAGAAAACCTATCAAATAAAGTAAAAGAAATACGATTATCATAAAGCGAAGGTAGTGTCTGCGTAAGGTTTGCGAGAACAGGATTGAGATACATATAGGTCATCCTAACACCATCAAGAGTATATCTCGTTATTCGTGGTCAATAAAACAATAAATCAATAAAGTAGTGGAAAATGCAATGGAAATAAACAAAATAAAAGTATGTCGCTGTTCTAAGAAGAATGTAGGTGTTGTCACGTCAGGGGAACGGGAAGAGTTCTGGCGTTGGTGTTAAGATGACCTCCCAAAATTGTAATCAAACTAAAACACTCTATAAATCAAGCAATTCAAACATTGACTTTAGCTGTAAAAAGCAGGCAAATATCACACCCCCCACATACACTGATATATTGATATGTATGTACATCGTGTATATTTTTCAACTCTTGCGCTTTTCCGAAAAGGAGGAACAGTAAGAGGAATAATGATGTCAAAGCTGCGCACCGATTTCTCCTTCCTTTCTCATATCTCACATAATTATATTCTCATTGTATGTATAACACACACATAATAATAACAATATATATATAATACACATATGAATATATATATATATAT